>BSBK01002988.1:0-732500 GCA_027943335.1 Chamaecyparis obtusa
GAAAAAACAAAGGCCTGTTTATCATAAGCTTGAACCACTTATGCATAAAGAAGTGCTCAAACTAATAGAAAGTGGCATCATCTACCCCATCAAGCATACTAGTTGGGTTTCCAACCTTGTTCCAGTCAGGAAGAAGAGTGGGGAGCTAAGGTTATGTGTTGACTTCAGGGATTTGAATAGAGTCTCATTAAAAGACCACCATCAACTACCCTCTATAGAAAAAATTATACAATGTGTCTCTGGATCTGAGAGATTCTCATTGTTGGATGGCTATTCAGAATACAATCAGATCTTGGTAAATGAAGAGGATCAAAATAAGACTGCATTTACAACCAAGTGGGGAACCATGGCATATTAGAAGATGCCCTTTGGTTTTTCAAATGCAGGTGCTACATTTCAAAAGGCAATGGATATGGCCTTTAAAAGCCTCATGTACAATTTTTTGCTGGTCTACCTTGATGACATAATTGTTTATTCAAAGCATGCAGCAGATCATATCAAACATTTGAGGGAGATTTTTGAAAGGTGTAGAGACTTTGGGATATCTCTTAATCCCAAGAAATGCGTATTTGCAGTTCATGAGGGGAAATTGTTGGGATATGTAGTATCCAAAGAAGGAATTACAGTGGATCCTGAGAGAGTTGAAGCTGTCCTAGAGCTACCCCTACCACATAACAAGAAAAGTCTCCAATCTTTCATAGGAAAGATTAACTTTGTTAGGAGATTCTTGACTAACATTGCAGAGTTGCTCAAGCCTTTGACAACCATGTTGAAGAAAGGCTCAAATTTTAGTTGGATAAAGAGGGAAAAGTTAACTTCCAAGCTATTAAAGAAGCCTTGACAGAAGCTTTGGCCCTGTTAAACCCAAATTTTAGTAAGGATTTTACCCTTTATGCTTATGGAGGTCATGATGACATGTCTGCAATGTTGACTCAAGAAAATGCTGATGGATTGGAGCAGCCTATTGCTTTCTTTAGCAAAGGTTTAGAGGAGTATGAAGAGAGGTACTCTTTTGTGGAAAAGCTTTTTCTTGCTGTGGTAAAGAGCCTCAAAAAATTCAGACATTTTCTAACCCATAGCAAGGTGCATTTGATGGTTACTCATCCAAGTGTCAAAGAGTTTTTGCTTTCCAAAGACCTTAATGAGGAAAGAGCTAGTTGGATCACTAAGGTGATGGAATATGACATAGATATTTAGACTACCAAGCTGGTTAGAGGAAGAGGTCTTTGTGAGCATCTAGTAGAGGATGAAAGTTCAAAGAAATTGGAATACATGGATGCATCTCTAGTGGTGCATTCTACTGAAGAACAAGATAAGGTAACAAGTTGGTTGTCCAACATGATTAATGACTTGAAGATAGGACAATGTCCTATAGGTTTGGATTCAGTAAAAAGGAGGTATTATAGATTGCAATCTATTCCTTTTGTGCTGATAGATAATGTTCTTTTTAGAAAGGATCACAATGGTGTCCTTTTAAGATGCATTGATTCAAAAAAGGTAGGTGAGGTCCTATTTGAATTTCATGATGGTCCCTCTAGTGGCCACTTTTCTCCTAGGACTACTGCTTATAAAATCATGAGGGCTGGATACTATTGGCCATCTATCTTTAAGGATAGTCATGATTATGTTAGAAAATGTATCAAATGTGCTATGTTTTCAGGAAAACAAAGGCTTGTTGCTCTGTCCCTTCAACCAATCAAAGCGAATCAACCTTTCATGAAGTGGGGTATAGATTTCATAGGCATGATTAACCCTCCATCTAGTATAGGAGACAAATGGATAATCACTGTAACTGATTATTTCACTAGATGGACAGAAGTAGTGGCTTTAAAAGAAGCAAATGAGGGTGTCGTATTAAGTTTTTATGATGATTTAATTCATAGGTTTGGCACTCTTGATTCCATCATTTTAGATAATGCATTGGTAGTCACAAGCCTCAAAGTCTCAGAGTGGGTAGTCAAGAATGGCATCTATCTGAATACAAGTTCCAATTACTATCCTCAAGGGAATGGTTTGGTAGAGTCAACAAATAAGAATCTGATTAGAATAATCAAAAGGACCCTACAAGACAATCAAAGGGACTAGCATACTAGATTGAGATCTGCCTTATGGTTAGACAGAATTACCCTGAAGAAGATCATTGCTAATTCCCCATACATGTTGGTGTATGGAAAAGAGGCTAAGTTATCTATTTCAACTAAGTTACTAGCCCTGGGCTTAGCCACTCAGTATGCCCTATTCAAAGAAAGTGATCCTCTACAAATTAGGTATGCCCAGTTGACAGAGCTAGAGGAGATTAGAAACAAATCAATGTAGGATATGGAATTCCATCAAAATCAAACAAAGAGGAGTTTTGACAAAAGAGCCAGGATCAGGAATTTCAAGGTTGGTGATGTTGTTCTCAAATGGGATGAATTCAAGTCAAGGCCTAGTAGACATACAAAATTTGATTTATTTTGGGGTGGACCATTTGTTATAATAGAGTGCAGAGGATCTAATGCTTTTCAGCTTTCAACTCTTGAAGGAGATGCCCTGCCAATCTCAGTGAATGGTTTCCACTTGAAGCCTTGCTTTGAGGTTAATCCCTCTTTGTGAGCCTTGTAAATTCTTGTAAATATTTTTCATGCTTTCTTTCTTTCCTTTCTTTCTAGGTTAGTTCCTATTTTCCAAGAAGTGCATGTGCATAGGTCTATCTTTTGGTTCAATTTTGTCTCTCTACCAAGTTTTTGTGCTTAGTAGCCCCCATGCCCAATGGATATGTCAAGGTCACTGGTAAATGTTTAGTAGGCTGACATCCCAAAGAAGTCACCAAAATGTTGCCCAAAATTGCCTATTCTATAGTGTTGGTTGTGGATTATTCCCTTTGATCTTCAACTTGTAGATTTACACTTTGGTGGATAATTAAAATAAAATCGTGACTCTATCACCACTCCAACATCCACAAGGAAGAGGGCCAACTGATAAGGATCAAAGGATCCTTCTACTCTTTGAGCTTCAAGGCTCAGGCAGGTGTACCCTTGACTCACTTCTTCAAAGGAGTCTCAAAATGATGTATACAATGCTCAACACAAGTCTATAAAAGGTTTATCAAATGAATGTTTATGTTTGTGTGGCTGTTAACCATGAGACTTCAAGAGGAAAGACCAGTGCCTTATCCCAGGGCTGAGAGTCACCTAAATACATACCTCCATTGAAAACCTCAAATTAAACACAATAGAATCCGAGGTAAGTGCTTTGCCTATTACCCCTTTCCCTCAAGCACAAGGACATCAAATTCTATACTTGGCTGCAAACTCACTGAATTCACCTAAAAGACTTTAATCCTAACTTTGTTAGAAACTCAGAGATGAATCCAAAATACTCTTTGTTTACCATACATTAACACACTTTGTGACATTAACATATATGAGCCCAGAGACAAGCAAGAAGACATACACAAGGTATGAGATTGGGATTCAATGATGTTTTCATTAACAAATCCAGAATCAACATACAATTAGAATGACACCAAGATAAGAAAAGTCACAAAATGAGACTTCTATCATTATATTACAGTCAATAACCAAGGACCAAAAGCACAATGTTTTGGAACCCTTGCAAAATCCAAAATTCTGCAACTTATACCCCCTAGTCATCTTGAAATCTGCAACAAGCTACAGATGACTAGGGTTAGGGTTTCAACAACCCAACTTGTTGGAAATGGTCTAAAAGTTATTACAAGGGCAGGAAACACATCCAACTAGGAAAGAAGGAAACCAGAACTGATCCACAATCATGAAAGTCTTCTCTGTAGGTACAGGGGATCACAAAACTAGGCTCAAAAGGACACCCTGCAACATGCCTTGAGCACACAACCACTACGGTACAAGCTTTGCAAATGATCCAACCACACCCTAGGCCACACTGCAAACAACAAACCAATCATTTCTCACCAAACAGGGTCATATCTACAATGAATTCCATAAATTTGGTACTTTCTGGTCGTTGAAAGTTCTCAAAAAAATTTGAATTTGAACCACAACGACTATTTGTTTGGCACCAGAAGAGAACAATGGCCCATGTTCAAACTAAGACCAGCTTTAAAACATAGCCATCTGATCAAAACTCCCTCATGGCTTCATAACTTAACCTTCAACTTTAGTGGCACTACCGCATGGTCAATAACCTTATATGCCATAGGAAACCTTGTTCGCCAAGTCACTAGACAAACTAGCAGATCACCAAATATTCTCATGAATGCATGACAAGACTACATCTTATCGACACTACCACCTTTTTATCTGAACCACCAAACACTAGACTCCAACCGGGCCCGCTCGAAGCCACATGTCACCTCATCATTCGTAGTTCACGCCTGATTATACTGACATGGGACCCACTCCTTAGCACGGAGAAGATGCTAGATCAATGAATGGTGTATGATCATAAGGGCTGGGAATATTTCTTAAGATCATGCGCCGACCATTGGATTAAAAGCTTTCAATGTGGGCCTGCCTGATAACAAATCCACCTTAGCACCGCGAACTCGTGTCACCTGGTCGCATGATCGCATAGCTGAGAGAAAGGCTATGTGATCATGTGACAGCCAACCTAACGCCACCACATCATCACCAAGAATCCCTAGCCTGGTCCCGCGTTCAAACCTACCATCCTGCTAGCTCAGACTAATTAGAGATCACCACGACACATTCACCAACGGGACCACCCAAAAAAATAGATGGGCCCTAGGGACACGTGGCAAGCAGTCACATGATCACATAGCCAAAATTGGGCTATGCGATCATGCAATAATCACAGGCTACCACATCACCACCTCGCATGACCACCAAACTATAACCACCACCTGCAAATAACCGGGACCCACACGGATAGATGGCAAGTGGTCGCATGACTGCATGTCAGAAAAGTCTGACATGCACCCATGCAATAGCCAATAAGAACATTCCATCTATCCCCCTTCTTACACTGAGCCCACTTCACCAAAGCAACACCTAAATAGACAAAATCGACGGTAGGCACATGATCGCAAGGGCTAAGAATATTCCATGTGATCACACGCTGACCATTAATCTCCTCCCTCTAGCCCCACATCATCGCACTTGCGCACTTAAGACAAAGAACAAGGAGAGCCAGTAGAAAAGAAGATACATGAGGTTGAAAACACACAGGGTTTTTGGTGAAAGAGGATCAAAAATACACAAATTTTTCGACAGACTGAAAGATAAGTGCACAAAAAGCAAGAAGCACAGGGTCAAAAACAATGAAGGCTGAAAACACACAGACTGAAAACATCATGGACTTTTGAAAATACTGTGGGTTTTCGACACTATGACAGATTTTAAAAATGCTTCCTGCAGATCCTAGAATTTGAATATCTTTCTGGGTTTGGCGATTAAGAGGATGCCGTCTGGGCTAGAGCAAGGCAACAATAACAATAAAGAGCACGAGGCAAGACACTTAACAAAAACATTGCAAGGAACAGGCCGAATTCACAAGATTTTTCTATGATAGAAAAAAGGCCTAAGAGTGGCTCTATTTGGGGATGATGGGTAACTTGTGCCCATGTGAGAATTCAGGATTTCTTGGAGAGTAGACCACCAATAGGACAAAAACATAGACAACAAGGAACAAGCAGGGCAGGACCAAAAACTGACAAACCAGGGCAAAGTAGGGTAGGGGAAAGCAACTTATATACAGAGATTTACAATATTCACAAAAGGCTCAGGGCCCCAAAACTTTTGACCAGGTCTTTCCTCTATCAAACAAGTAATTTTCATCTCCACTTAACAAAGGAAAGCCGAAAAAACATTTCTCATCCATCCTACCAAAAACACTGTGATCCACATTCAGCACACTATAAAAAAATGATCACCATACTCACCATCATCTAGGGAGACAGTGTCACTAAACTGCCATGAATACTGATCACTTTGTGGCATTGAAACATCACACTCTTCATCATCACTGACCTGCTGAAAAATAAAACACTGCTTCTCAATCCCATGGCTGGAAACATTTACAAATTGCTCATTAGTCTGCAAAAAGGAATAAACCAGTTCTATCTCTTCACTTTGCAAACTAAGGTAGGACCTCTCAAAACAAAAATCTGATTGCATGAAGTTCAGAACATCTTGCTAATCACAAATTACATTAGCATCTTCTAAAAGGGAATAAGTATTGTCAGCTGATGACTTATTAGTCATTTGTAAATTTGAGAAAGCCTCTTCAGACTTACCACATTTTCTAGCACCAGAATGTAAACAAGGACCACTGACATTAGGCTCTTCAAAAATTGAGTCCACACTAGCACACATATCACCATACTCATAAGATGCAACATCATCATTTAAAACTCTATCATTCATGGAAGAAAAATATTCTAATTTCTCATAGCAGGAAGATAATATGCCATTATTTATATCAGGTTCACCTGAATCTACAACCTCCATGTCCTCTTCAAACAATGGATTGATAATTCCATGTAACATTGCTCTTTGATCATTGTGACAAAAAATGGGCTGATCATCATCAGAATCCTCATCATATAAGGCATTGGTAAACACCTTAAACTCAGTACCCATTTTATTTTCATGGAGACTCTCAGCATATGAAGAAAGATTAGAACCATATGAAGATTTACAGTCATCATCACCATATTCAAACCAATTTGTACAATGCAAAAATTGAGATGCATTTTCATCTTCAAATTCAGAGAAAGAATTCATACCTTCACTTCCAAATGATCTTTCACTTTCATTATTACTTTCTTCTTCCCATGTCACAATTGACTCATATGAAGGCACCTCAACATCACTGCCTTCATCATTCTCTCTGCTAGTGCTGCATATATCATCCTCATCTGAGACAGGGGGTAAAAAATATTGTCCCACAACATCTTGTGTAAAGTATTCATAGTAGGGACTACCATCAACAACATATTCCTTTTCTATTTCTTGATGATCACAAGTTCCATCATTAGCACCAGCATCACAAGATTCATCATTCTTAAATGAATCCATCCATTTCTTAACTTTTTCTAGTGCTACATTTCTAATAGAGGTAGTCCAACCAACTGATTCAGGCATACAAAGCACTAAGAACATTTCAGTATATTGGAAATCTTAAAGCTCAATACCCATAAGAAGTTCATCACAAGCTATAAGAAATTTCTTATAGTATGAGTGGGATGACCCTTCTTTCCATTCCCCTATTGCACATTTTAAAATCCTTGTACAAGTCTATTGGATCCTTTGACTTATTAGATAAATGTCTTTGTCTCTATCAACATTTCTAAGGTCTGACTGATAACACCTAGACCTAGAAACATCATCCTGATCTATCAAAGCTGGAAACTCCATTTTAAAGTATTGACAAAATAATACAACTTGTTCTCATGACAATACTTTTGTTCAAAATCATGTAACCAATGATTTTATTAAACCTCAACATATTTCTAATACTCATTACCAAACTAAAACTTTTATCCAGAAATATGATCAAACCTTCAAGATTGACTTCCCTTTTCAATAGTGACTTGTTCACCTAATTAGGGTCTGTTATTGCTTAATGAAATAGGATTACCTGGAGATGTTGTGAATGCTACAAAAATACTGATATGAGGTCTCCTTTAGATCACTTTTCAACCTTGGTAGAGACACCACCTCCTTGCAGAGGAAAAATCCAAATCAGCTGAGAACCTCTTCAACTCTGAACCTTCTTCAAAACCAACAATCACAAGACAACCTCACAGGATAACTGCTTGTCAGGACTGCAAATATATCACACTTGTTATAAAACACTGACCAAATAGAGACAAATCAGAGCCGCCACTCACAACTAGGTGAGAAAATTTTACTAATGTGTTTTGTTTATCTGACTCATTTCTAGACTCGCCCCAACAGAGTCGCCATTTTGTTAGTTGTGAATTATTCCCTTTGATCTTCAACTTGCATATTTACACTTTGGTGGATAATGCAAATAAAATCCTGACTCTATCACCACTCCAAAGTCCACAAGGAAGAGGGCCAACTGACAAGGATCAAAGGATCCTTCTACTCTTTGAGCTTCAATGCTCAAACGGGTGTACCCTTGACTCACTTCTTCAAAGGAGTCTCAAAATGACGTATACAATGCTCAACACAAGTCTACCATGAGACTTCAAGAGGAAAGACCAGTGCCTTATCCCAGGGGTGAGAGTCACCTAAATGTATACCTCAACTGAAAACCTCAAATCAAACACAATGGAATCTGAGGTAAGTGCTTTGCCTATTACCCCTTTCCCTCAAGCACAAAGTCATTAATTTCTATACCTGGCTGCAAACTCACTGAATTCACCTAAAAGACTTTAATCCTAACTTTGTTAAAAACTCAGAGATGAATTCAAAATACTCTTTGTTTACCATACGTTAACACACTTTGTGAGATTAACATATATGAGCTCAGAGACAAGAAAGAAGACATACATAATGTACGAGATTGGGATTCAATGATGTTTTCATTAACAAATCCAGAATTAGCATACAATTAGAATGACACCAAGATAAGGAAAGTCACAAAACCAGACTTCTATCAGTATATTACAGTCAATAACCAAGGACCAAAAGCATAATGTTTTGGAACCCTTGCAAAATTCAAAATTCTACAACTTATACCCCCTAGTCATCTTGAAATCTGTAACAAGCTACAAATGACTAGGGTTAGGGTTTCAACCACCCAACCTACTGAAAATGGTCTAAAAGTTATTACACGGGTGGGAAACACATTGAACCAAGAAAGAGGGAAACTAGAACTGATCCACAATCATGAAAGTCTTCTCTGCAAGTACAGTGGATCACAAAACTAAGCTCAAAAGGACACCCTGCAACATGCCTTGAGCACACAACCACCATGGTACAAGCTCTGTAAATGATCCAACCACACCCTGGACCACACCGCAAATAGAAAACTAGACATTTCTCACCAAACAGGGTCATATCTACAATGAATTCCATAAATTTGGTACTTTCTGGTCGCTGGAAGTTCTCAAAAAAATTTGAATTTGAACCACAATAGCTATTTCTTTGGCACCAGTAGAGAACAATGGCCCATGTTCAAACTCAGACTAGCTTTAAAACACATCTATCCGATCAAACATCCCTCATGGCTTCACAACTTAACCTTTAACTTTAGTGGTGCTACTGCGCGGTCAATAACCGTATCCGCCACATGAAACCTTGTTCGCCAAGCTGCTAGATAAACTAGTGGATCACCAAATCTTCTCGTGAATGTGTGACAAGACTACATTTTATCGGCACCACCACCTTTTTATCTGAACTGCCAAACAGTAGACTCCAACTGGGCCCGCCTGAAGCCACATGTCACCTCATCATTTGCAGTTCACACCCAGTTATACTGACACAGGACCCACTCCTTAGCACATCCACATCGACCAATAGGAACACAACAACTAAGCACCACATGGTAGACGGTCCCACTTCTATCACACAGAGAAGATGCTAGATCAATAGATGGCACATGATCGCAAGGGCTGAGAATATTCCTTAAGATCATGTGCCGACCATCGGATTAAAAGCTTTCAACATAGGCCTGCCTAACAACAAATCCACCTCAGCACTGTGGACACGTGTCACCTAGTTGCATGATCGCATAGCTAAGAGAAAGGCTATGTGATCATGCGACAGCCAACCCAAAGCCACCACATCATCACCAAGAATCCCTAGCCCGGTCCCATGTTCAAACCTACCATCCTGCCAGCTCGGACCAACTGGAGATCGCCATGAGACATCCACCAATGGGACCACCCAGAAAAATAGATGGGCCCCAGGGACACGTGGCAAGTGGTCACATGATCGCATAGCCAAAACTAGGCTATGCGATCATGTGATAGCCAATCACAGGCTACCACATCACCACCTCGCATGACCACCAAACTACAACCACCACCTGCGAATAACCAGGACCCACACAGACAGATGGAAAGTGATTGCATGATGGCATGTCAAAAAAGTCTGACATGCACCCATGCAATAGCCAATAAGAAGATGCCATATGTCCCCCTTCTTACACTGGGCCCACTTCTCCGAAGCAACGCTTGAACAGACAAAATTGATGGCAGGTGCATGATCGCAAGGGCTAAGAATATTTCATGCGATCACACACCGACCATTGATCTCCTCCCTCTGGCCCCACATCATCGCACTTGTGCACTTAAGACAAAGAACAAGGAGAGCCGGTAGAAAAGAAGATACGCAAGGTCAAAAACACACAGGGTTTTTAGTGAAAGAGGATTGAAAACACACAAAGTTTTCAACAAACTGAAAAATAACCGCACAAAAAGTAGGAAGCGTAGGGTCAAAAACAATGAAGGCCGAAAACACACAGACTGAAAACATCATGGACTTTTGAAAACACTGTGGGTTTACGACACTATGGCAGATTTTAAAAATGCTTCCCGCAGATCCTAGAATTTTAATATCTTTCTGGGTTTGGTGATTAAGAGGATGCGGTCTGGGCTAGAGCAAGGTGACAACAACAATAAAGAGCATGAGGCAAGACACTTAACAAAAACATTGTAAGGAACAGGCCAATTTGACAAGATTTTGCTATGACAGAAAAAAGGCCTAACATATAGAATTTGTCCAAGCTCTTTCCCAGGTCTATGTTTCTATTTTGCCAGGCACTCCTAAAATTTTCATGGCTTTCTGATATGTCCTCTGGCCTCTACGAATGTTTAAGTCCCTGCTACAACTCATTTTAGCTTGTGAAATAGATCCTCAAAGTTCCATTCTTTGTGCTCTAAACCCCATGTTCTTTGATATGTCACCATGCCCCAGTTCAAATCTCACGTGCTAAATTGCAATACCTAGGGAGTTAATCAAGTTTTAATGTTGTAGGAAATGTTTGTTTGCTACTGCGACTGTGTTCCAAAAAAATTTGTTCAGTGTCGAAAAACTCTTTGTATTTTTTACTTTTGGTCCAAAAGCCCAGGATGCTTTCAATCTTCACTTCTTCACAGTTATTCTTCTCTGGCATTTTCATTTCCCTAAGTGTGCAACTCTGACCTGGTGGGGCTCAGTGGTTGGCTTTCCTCAAAAATCTTGCAGTTGTCGCATGTTTGCAAGGAATATTCCTTGCCCTTGCAATCATGCAATAGGATGACACCTATCGGTGGGCCCATTCTTCATCTGTAAAGGTTAAAGCTTGGCAAAATATTTTGGTTGTCACTACAACGCTAAGGAAAGATGTTGCCTATTTAAAGTGTGCGGTGTAACGATGGCCGTCGATCTTCCTTTCGATGTGATGCTGGTGTCAGTGGGCCTAGGATGCAAGTGCGGTAAAGATCTACGTTGGTCACATGCTCACATGGGATCTTCTGACCCCATGTGATCATGTGACAACCATCCGATGTGGTTCTCAGTGGGTCATGGGTCCTTTCTATGCTGATGTGTTCGATGCTTATTCGCCAAGCTAGTGGTGACAATGCGGTTGTCAGTGGTGCCAGATTCTTAATATTGAAGCTTCAGAGGAGATTGGTTTCAACCACTAAACTTGGCAATGTTCGATAGGATGTTTCTTTGTTTGCATGTTCATGGATAAGGTTTAGTAGAGCTCCACTTTTTAGCGGTGTGTGGTTGCGCGAATAATGGTTTCACGTAGTTGCCAAATAGAACTGGGTAAAGGAGAACATCAAATGACTTAGCGACTAAAGGAAAATGAACCCACGGTGCAGCCAATTTTGGCGGGCCTAAGGTGTCTTGCATGGCAAATGACAGGTTCTAAGAGGCTTTTTGCATGATTGCATGAGGCTTTTTGAGCTCATGCGATCATGCGACCAACATTTTTTCAAACTAGTTTGAATTTTTAGCAGTTCACAGTCTAGCTAGGTGGCGTCTTGTGCTTGTCGCATGATCACATGTAGCTTTCCAACCACATGCAATCATGTGACCAGCGTTGTTTCAAAGTAATGTAGCCTTCTATTTTTCACGGGCTTTCTTCTGAGGAGAGGTTTGCAAGCGGTGAGGTAGCTTGAAGAATTTATGTCTCCAGGACATGCGCAGTTATGGGAAAATGATGAAGAAGTCTGGGCAGCTGTCAGGGGTCACTTCTTTGTCCTAGCCAGGTACCAATTAGTGCATTCATGGTGAGACTTTTTTGTAGAGGCAGATGATGAATCCAGGTTATTTATCTGCAGGTGATGTAGTACAGAGATGGGCATGAAAATGCAGATGTCTAATTGGCCATGTTGTTGCAGAATTTATTTATGATCAGATTTTGACTACTAGGGTTTGATTATTTAATTGTTTAATCTATACCCCAGTTAGTTTTTTTTGGACTCCTACCTACGTGCAGTGAGGAATGTATATATTATTTTTTGGGGGCCTTGAGTGCTCAAAGTTTACATTTTGTAAAAAGAGTTTTCTCTTTCTAGGAGTTATCTATGGCATTCTTTCTGCCCTCTAACTTTTATAGTTTGTAACCTTTCATTGAAGTTGCAGGTTCAATAGAGGCTATCTGTGGCATTTGTTCTGCCCCCTGGTCTTTCACTTGTCTGCATTTCTCTTATTTGAATATGATATGCTAGCTTTGTTAGAGAAATCTCAGAGTTTTAGAGCCCTTCTTTCTTTCAGCTCACATGTGTACTATTGTGTATGATTTGATTGGATTGAGTTTGTGGGTATAGTTCAGCCCCTATCTTTCTGTCACATTCCTATACCCTTTTGTTGAAGAGAACATTTTCTTGTAGGTCATAGGTTGTGTCTTATGTCCAGGCCCTCCTATGAAATACTTATGCAAGCCTACTTAGAAAGATTGTTTCCTATTAAATCTGAGATCTTTCATGCTGATGTTGTTAGTGTGTTGTGTTCATTTCAATTCAGTGCATCACCTGGTAGGTAGTTTTCTTTCCTATTATTTCCCTTTCATGCATCTCCTTCTAACCCTTTCCCTTCAAAGTTTACTTTCCTGTTAAGAGCAAGCTAAGGTGATAATCCAAGAGGAACTAGCCTAGAACCTAGAGGTCTAATCTCGGTTAGCAAAGGTCCCACAACCTTGAGATGATTTCCATGTTATACTCAGTTATCAAGACCAAGAGAGCTTGTAACAAAGGCGCAAAACTTAGTGTATAACAATTATCACTATGCATATTGTGAGATACTTACCTAAATTGATAAAGCCTAACAATATGTGCAAAGAATGTCAATTGGGAAAGGTAGCTAGATCTACTTTTAACAATAAGAAATATTCTTCAAATGGATTATTACATTTAATGCATACAGATCTATGTGGTCCTATTAAGAAAATAAGTTATTTTGGTGATAGATACTTTATGCTATTTGTTGATTAATATTCAAGGATAATGTAGATTACATTTTTGAAGGAGAAATCAAAATCTTTTTAGAAATTTAAGCTATTCAAGATAGTAGTGGAGACATAATCTGGAAGAAGATTGAAGTGCCTAAGATAATACAAAGGTGGATAATTTACATCTGATAAGTTTTATGCATTTTGTGAATAACATGGGATAAAAAGACAAATTTATTCTCCATGAACACAAACAAAATTGTGTTTTTGAGCGAAGGAAGAGGAATATCCAAGACACAGCTAGGACTATGATGATTGAGGGAAAATTTCCATAGATCTACTGGGGAGAAGTAGTGTGCACCATAGTATATATTCTAAAGTAGATGGATATTAAGAAAGGAAGTAATAAGACTTTTTATGAACTTTGGTATGGTCATATTCCTATAGTGAAATATTTTAAAAATTTTTGAAGTAAATGATACATTAAGATGCAAGAAGATATTAGAAAGTTTTATCCCAGAAGAGATGAATGAATATTTCTTGGGTATTCTACAAAGAGAAAGACATATAAATTTTATAACTATAGACTAAAGAAGATTGTTGAAAGTGAAAATGTCAGAGTTGATGAGAATGAATAGAGATAAAAAGAAAAAAAGAAAAAAAAAGAACCTACAGATATGACATGACTGGAGAAGATAATCTGATTTTGGAAGTGCATAAGAAGAACTAGGATGAATCATAAGAGAAGAAAGAACTAGAAGAAAATCAAGTGGTTATTAACATCAAATGGTTTTCTACACAACCTACATTGAAAGCTCTAAGGTATGTAATGATTAATCATTCTTAAGATGTCATTATTTGTCATAAGAATAGAGGTGTTAAGACTACAGAAAGAATTTATAGAGATTAAACATGCTTGCTATTTGAATTTGAGCCTAAAGATGTTAACGAAGCATACATATTGATGAGATTTGGATGAAAGTAATGAAAGAGGAACTTCATCATATTGAAATGAACAAAACTTGGATTCTTTTTCCCAAACCTATTGAAAGAAATGTGATTCGTACTAATTTCTAAATTTGTATTTAGAAAAAAGATGAATAAAGATGGTAAAATGGTTCAAAACAAAGCCAAACTCGTATGAAAAGGACATTCACAAATGGAAGGTATTGATTTTACTAAGACTTTTTCTCCTATAGCTAGACTTGAAGCTGTTAGACTACTTATTTCATATGCATCTTATAGAAAATTTAAGGTCTATGAAATGGATCTTAAGTCTACATTCTTAAATGGTGAACTAGAGGAAAATGTTTATATTGAGAAGCCCGATGGTTTTACTCTAACCGAAGAAGAAGATATATTTTGTAAATTGCAAAAAGCCCTGTATGGGTTAAAGGAAGCTCCTAGACCTTGGTATGATAGAATGGACAAGTATTTTGTAAAGATTGGTTTCAGAAAAGGAACTATAGATAGTAATTTATATTTCAAAATAATTGATGATAATGTCTTGATTGGTGAAGTATTTTTTGATGATATCATATTTTGGGGAAATGATGAGTGTAGTAGAGGTTTTGCTGATAAAATGAAAAAAGAATTTGTGATGTCTATGGTAGGTGAAATGAAATTCTTTCTTGGATAGAAAATTACACACCCAAATAAAGGAATTTTTATTACTCATTCTAAGTATGTCAGAGAACTACTGAAGAAATTTAGTATGGAAGATTCAAAGCTAGTAGGAACCTATATGGTCACTGCTTGCAAGATAACTAAGAAATGATGATTCCCCTTGTGTTAATCAAACATTGTATAGATCTATAATTGGTGGACTGCAATATCTAACTCACTACAAACTAGACATATCAAATGCTATTGGAATTGCTACAAGATTTCAAGCTAAACCGAAGGAATCTCATATGGTTGTTGTAAAAATAATTTTAGATACTTAAACAGTACAATTGACTATGGATTATGGTATGAAAAAAGATGAAAAATTTACTATAGGTGCATACATTGATGCTGATTGGGTAGGTAATACGCATGATCAAAAAATTAGTGGAGGTGCATTATTTTAGGGTAAGAAACTAGATTCTTGGACTTGTAAGAAGTGGGAATGTATTTCTCAATCTAATGTTGAAGCTGAGTAAACTGTTGCTGCAATTAACTATAATCAAGCTATTTGGATGAAGAAAATATTCAAGGGCATAAGGTTAAACATTGATGAACCTATTTTTGTTGAGTATGATAAGTCTAATGCTATAGATATCTCAAAGAATCCTATTTTGCAGTCAAAGACTAAGAATATTTCTATTGAGTTTCATGCCTTGAGGGGTAAACTTAATGAAAAAGAATTGAAGATATAATTTATGTCTTCAAGGAACAAATTATGGATATCTTTACAAATCCTTTGTCAAAGGATACTTTTGAGTATCTCAAGGAAAATATTTGGGTGATAGCCCCTTCCGATCAAAGTTGATGATGCTAAGGATGGCATCACTCTAGAAAATCTATCAAATCATTATTTGTTGGATTGATGACATTTATGGACTACTCCTTAGGGGGAGTAGTCTTATGGATATTTATTGCTCTAGTTTTTAATATGTTTGGTCCTTTTTCATTGATGTCAAAGGGGGAGAAGTTGTGTGGAAAATAGATTAAAAAAAAATATTGTGTTAAGAGGTTTGAAGAAGTTTAAAGTTGGATATTCAGAGTAATCAGGTGAATATATTTTAGAATGACTAGGTGGATATTGACGTCTTTGCATATTGATCAATTTTTCACTTCATATGTTTCCATCAAATACAAAGGGGGAGATTGTTGGAATATCTTTTATTATGTCAGAGTGTTAGATTCAGGTGTTCTGACATTAGTATTTTTTTATTAATGTGAACATACTAGTTCTTGTTTAAGACAGTGTGTTTAGTGCATTCAATATGGAATATTCTAATTGATCAGGTGCCATATTTAAAATCTTGAGTTTCAATTATGAGGTATTGTTCAGAGGTGTTTGTAGCTGATGTACAGAGGTTCATAGAGGTTGGTATGATAGTTTGAATGAGGAATGATCGATTTGATAGATACTAGTGTCACAATGTGACTGTGAGTAATAGAGGAGTATTTGGTTTAGTATGATTGGTATTTGATGTTTCAGAGGTTGAAAAGATGGTGATTTCATGTTTCCTTATCATTGTGTTCACAACTAGTGTTTTTCATGATTCAAGTACACTAAGATATCTTTTGTTATTACTGGATTCAGTATTTTAGTGTTCATATTGATCAGAGTTAAAGATGAGTTTGGATTTCATATTTGAGATAATGTAAAGGTAATGGATGATATTTTTGTTTCTTTTTGGTGATCATAGATCATATGATGATCATGGTTTTGGTCTTCATTCATTGAGGTGATCAAATTTGTTTATTTGGTAGTGTGTTGGCATTTCTTCATTTGGGTACTAGCTGACCTGATGGAGTAATGTATTCTGATTCTTGGTGTTGCATAAACAATGGTGTAGCATATTTTAGGTTTAATATTTGGGCCCTATCAAATTCCTATCTAAATTGATTTGGATCATATTGGTGATTCAGGAATTTTTTTAATATCTTTTATTGTAGTATGTCTTATCCGACGTAGTGAAGGATTTTTCTTTGTATTTGATATAAATGAAAGATCACTCTATAATTAAGAGAAGGCATGTGAGAGAGAGAGAGAGAGAGGAGTATGTATATGTGTGTTGTACACTTAAGGAAGAGTTTATAATTCATTGGAACTATTTTTTCATTTTAGATTTTTTTTTCACTATAGTTGTAATGGACTATGTGTCCACCCTTTTGTATTAAAGATAGATAAGTGAACCTGATGGAGGACCAGGTATGAGATTATATTGTGAGAAGTGAGATCTGGGAAGTGAACCTATAGATTGGGATATAACCTTGTGGTTGCAAGTGCATCATTTATTCTATATTTTGGTCTGAACATGGTGGTACTTCTAATAGAGTACATTCATCTAGTGGGTTTGACTCCCACTAGGTTTTTCCCTTAAATAGCTTTCCTCGAAAAAAATATTGGTGTTTTGTGTTATATGTTGTGGATATTTCATTACTTTTTATCTTTTAGATCTAAGTGACTAAAGTGGAATTAAAGTAATCAGGTACACACAACTAATTCAACCCTCCCATCTCATTTGTGCTTACCTCCTTTTGGGCATAATATCATAATATTTTCATAATAATTCATCTTTATAATTTTGACATCCTTGGCCATATTTTGGATAAGAGAAATAATTTTATTAGCATTGTCCAAACTAAGGCTTCTATTCAAACTATTCATCCCCAAAAACCACTTTATCATTGAGGTTACTAACCCTATCCTTAACCAAGTTAATTCCAAACACTGTCCATTTGAAGAGACTTTTTTGACCCTCTTTCATATCCTTATCTACCATCATTATTTCCATTATTTTGGTGGTACTAGACACCTTTTCTATATTCACAAGGATACCTTTCTTTGTTTCAAAAAATATGTCTATATGTAGAACTCCATCCCCTGTGGTCCATCCTAGTATCTAAGATGTCAACTATGTCCCCTTCTTCCACATCAATCTTCTTTTTAACTATCACACTATATTTCTCTAAATGCTTCGTAATATGGGGGCTATTGCTCTTCTTTTTCTCCCCAATCACAAAATGAGAAAAATAAAGTCCTTTTTCTTCTCTCTATTTTTTTTTTACTTTGACAATCTAGAGGATTTCCTTGCATGGTGTACCATCCTAAAATCACATCACTATATAGTTTTCTATTTAGCCTAGCCCTATTTTAGCATGTATGGGATCCCACATTGATTCTTGGAAATCCATACTTGGTTGTTATTTTCATTCCAATATTCCCCCTTTAATTGAGACCCCCAGGCCAAATCTCTTTGATGTTTTTGGGGAATACATTGAACCAGTTAGCCTATTTCTTAATGCTTCCTCCAAAATTTAATATGGAGGTTTGTCTGAATGGTTGAGAGATAAATTCAATCTCTCATCAGTCGTCTTTGAATTTTTATCTCTAAAATATTTGTGAAGGGTGTATAATAAACCAACCTCTTCTCATTTTGGTAACCATGTGATTCAGGAAAGAATTAAGCATTATAAGCTCAAGAACTCAAGCATTCAAGGAAGATTTCAATCATCCAAGGCATAATCAAAGAAATATTCTCCATTTTAGTGAGCTTCTCTCCCATGATGGCCAAGTAGAGGAGATCAAAATAAAGGAAGAAGATTATCTCCATCTATTCAAGTGGTCAAGTCTTCAAGTCTTCAAGCATTCATTCTAGCCTCCTTCTTCATATCAAACATTGTAGAAAATTACAACAATCATTATGCAAGGCATGTATTTCATGACTTCCTTTTAGGTTTTTGGTGTGAAGTCAAGCCATTGCATCAATATTTGTGATCAAATTCAAAAAAAGTGTTTGTGTTACCATGAAGGTATAAGAAAATTCATGTTTTAGATCTAGCCTCTACTCTACGTTAGCGCACTTCCCTTTATTTCACTTCAATTTCAATTTTTATTGGACCACCAAATTTCTATTGAGGTAAACCCCTCTCTACACAATAACTTCATTCTTTTCTATGTTCCAGAATAGGTGACACTACTATAAGGATCATATTTGGGAGGTACGAGATCCTGACTATAGTCTGCAAAAATAATAAAAAAGTAAAAGGAATAGGACAACCTAGTTGACCTCATCTTCAAACCAAGTTGACATAGTTCCTCCAAAAAATATTTAAACTAGATTTATAGGTTAATTGTAGTATCTATGATTTGTTTTTGATATTAGAATTAGATTTTAATTTCTCAGTCATCTTTTTCACATAGGAAACATTTTTTCCCTCCTTAGATCTTAAATTTATGAATCACACCTACATAATCAACCCTCAGTTAAAAATAAGGATCATTTCACCCACTCAACACTGAAGAGTAAGTGTACCAAGTTTCTGGTCAAAAAAGTGGCCACATGAAAAAGAAAACTCAAAATTTTATAAAATCCATGTGGGTTATTTGAAAATTAAAATATTTAGGCTTGGGAAAGTTGAGCCATGTTGAGCCTTACAAAAATAATTTAAAAATGTCAAAGTTCTTCATAACTCGTGCTAGTTATGAAGAACTAAAAACTTTCTTCATAACCCACATAGGTTATGAAGAACTATATGTTTTTTTCAACCAATGGGATGGGCTTATTTGTATCACCCAAAAATGTGTGTGTGTGTGTGTGTGTGTGTGTGTGTGAGAGAGAGAGAGAGAGAGAGAGAGAGAGAGAGAGAGAGAGAGAGAGAGAGAGAGAGAGAGAGAGAGAGATGCATGTATACAAACATATATCTATATAAATAAATGTAAATATATCTATAGATATGCATATATACATACATATACATATATTATATATTATACTATATACATGTGTTTTGTATGTCAAGTTTGTAAGATTACATTTTTATATTTTCATAACTTGTGCAGGTTCCTGGGAGCTAAAAATGATGCTTTTAGTTCTACATAATGCACATGGCTTATATAGAATTTGGAGCTGTACTATTTTTGCATAACTTGTGTGGGTTTTTTGACACATAGGAACTCGTACATGTTATGGCTTTGTAAGAGGCTTATAAACTTACCGTAAGGCTTTCAAGCCCATTTTTGTCCCTTTACACATTTTTTTTATGTTTTGGGATGATTTCTTGACTTCGTTATTAGCAAGTTTACAAATGATCAACTGGGTGTCTCTAAAATTAGCTCCATAATCTCAAATTTCTTCTCATCTTTCTAACCATATAATTTTTTCTATTTTGGACAACATTATCATTGTAAACTTTAATTTTCTTAACCAGTGCCTTGACAGTCCTCATAGACATATGTTTACCATTATTTTAATAACAATTGATCTACTTGACCAAATTCAAAATAAATTACATATTACTATTCTATACTTGATTCTATATACGGTTTTTTTTAAAATTGCATTTTTTATTATTTTGATGCAATTTATGACCATCACATGAATAGGTGTCAAATTTTTAGGATGCGGTCACTTCAAAAATTTATAAAAGAATACTGAACATAAAATTACAAAAAATTACACAAATTATAGATCTCACTCTTACAAATCATCCTACCAAAGATTTTTTCAAAATACTAATTCTAATTATATTTGTTATGAAGCATACGGAAATAGCTATGTTACATTTTTAAAAAAACCATCAGGAATATTTTTGTGTGCGGTGGGTTTGACCCTCTAAATCTTATCCATTTTTAAAAACCTTTAGTAGTTTAGAAACTAGTTTCGGAGTACTCCAGTTCTTATTCTTTACACATCTTATAATTTTGAGTACATGACACTCAAATCTCTCTTTGAAGTTTAGGTTTACTTGATTTGACAAAAAAAAAGTGGCAACACCCCCCTTTTTGCACACCATCTTGGTGTACTTACCCTTAAGTATTCTTGATCCTGGTGAGTCATCTTCCTTCAAATGCAATATAGGAAATAGGCCTAGGATCATGATGAACTAAAATTGATTGAATATCTAAATAAACTAAAAAATAGTTATTAGAGATCACTGAGCTACTGAAATAATATGTAAGATGATTAAATCAATCAATATGTTGTCATTGATGTCAACTAGTCTTGACAATACTTATCATGTTAGTTAAAAACATCTGAACATCTGTTGAAGGAAGAAAATATGAAGAACTAAGATATCCACATGAGGAAAAGATGGATATGACAGATAAGGATAAGGTAAACATTGGGTAACTTATTGATGAATCTATGGCTTTATATATTATTGACTTGAGCATGTTACCATTAATCTATTATGAAGAAGAGATTGGAATTGAACAAGTCAATGAGGTCAATAATTGAAGAATTTATGTATATGCCGAGCCAGTGCAATGTATACTGAGTGACACTAATAACAGAGCTAGTTATCACTGATGCATTTCTATATTAACCACTCAGTATGGATGAAAATATTAAATGCTAAGAACAAACGACTGAATTTGAAGAGCTAGAAATTATTATGATTTCAAGGTTAATGATAAAGTTAGTTATGAGATCCATGATCGATAAAATTCAGAGATGATCTAAAGGATGAGATTGAAATGTGTTAATGACACATCTACTGAGGAAGGTTTAAGAGGAAAAATGTATGAAGGAGATTATGAGGCAATATCTAATGGATGATATGAAAATGGTTTACTTGTCTATATAAGACATATGAGGTTCATTATTGAAACATGCCAAACAAAAGAAGACTGCAGAGATTTTGCATGAAGACTTTATTCATGCATGCTTGATCAAACTAGTTATTGAAAGAATGGAATTATAGACATTACCAAGCATCGGAGAACTATTTACCGATTGAAGTAAGCTGAGAAATATTAAGGAAGTGAATTGATTAATGATCAGAGGATTTTATGAGTTTAGCATAGATCTAAATATTTTCAATTGATTTGTATTTAAATCAGATCAGTACTTAATTAGTTTAACCATTTGATTTAGAAAATCTCTTAACCGAGTGGACTTAATAGTCTTATTGTATTATCCTATGACATTCATTGAATGTAAAGTGTTATCTTGTTTACCCCATAGTGAATGCTAGTCAAAAGTTAATTGTTATTGATAAATCCTCTAACCAGGTCACACCCAGCAATGTGCATTGTAACCTTTAACAGGTTGGCTCTTTACTGTGCTCACTTTAGAAGAGTGAATTATTTTGGGTTACCAGTCCCAGGTGGTTTTCCCTTAGCGGGGTTTCCATGTTAAATCATCATGTTATGTGTTATTTGATATGATTATTTTCCTATCATACTTTACATACTACATAGTTAATTTAGTTGGTAATCATAGTTGGATAATTATAGGTAATCAGTAAAGTGAACAAACAGATTGATATTTTATGTTACCGAGCTACATAATTTGTTAAAATTGTTTTATAAGATACATCTTTGGGTATGGTGTTGAGGGATAACTAATTTAACTGATTCACCCCCCTCTCAATTATTCTAACAATTGGTATCATAGTGGTATTGGTTGTTTGGAAGAATGTTTTAAGGAGTTGAGAAGAAAGATCACAAGATGTATAAAAGGGAAGTGCTGAAGTTGAACAAAGATAACTTCACCACATGGAAAAGATGGATGAGACTTCACATATCTAGAATTGGAGAATCTTCTATAACTTTACTTGACAATGGCTACTTACAATTGAATGTTAGACCTTTGACCCTTGATTAGTTGAGCAACAGACGTGAACACAATATTACTATGATAGAGATTGTTGTTGCTCTATCTGATGTAGAATTTGAGGATGTCAAGGATTGCACTACATAGAATAAAATGTGGGATAAACTTGCTCTAGTTCATGGTGGAGATGTGAATGTGATGGGAGGTAGAGCTGAAAGGTTGAGAGGTAGATTTGATGACATGAAGATGAAAGGAGAGAACATCACACAATATTCAAACCAAATCAAAGAGGTAGTCAATGCTATCCAAGGAGTAGGAGGTACTATTGATAAAGATACTATGGTAAGTAAGATATTGACAAATTTTTTTCCTATCTATGCAATCAGAATATCTGCTATCCATGAAATGAGATTTGCACTTAATAGCACTCTTACTCTTGATAGTCTAATTGGAAAGTTACCAACTGTTGTGCTAAAAAATTATGACAATAGTGTTGTACCGAGTGTTGAGTCTACTCTTATGTCATCTCTTAAGATTGGTAAATCTAGTAGTAAGCATAATATAAAGAATGAAAGTGATAGTAATACTAATGATGAGCTTGATGAGCTTGAATCACTTATGGCCTAGAGACTGCAAAAAGGTAAAGGAAGATATAAGGGTAAGTTACATTTAGCTTGTTTTAACTGTAAAGAGGTTGGCCATATTGGTGCTAGATGTCCTAATAGGAAAAAAGAAGATAAAGACTGATCTGGTGATGGAAAATTTGGCAGAAGAAATAACAGAGGAAATAGACAGTATAATAGAGAGAACATAGATTACAAAGATAAAGGTAAAAAGGCTTGTTACCTTGTTGGAGAAAATGATGACACTGACACCGACACTGATGATGAAATTCAAGTAGTATTTGTTGCAATGAAAGATGATTCAGAAGAAGAGGAAAGGTATGTAGAAACAACACTTATTTCTAAAGTTAGTAAGAATGATACTTGGATCATTCATAGTGGCTGTACACATCACATGAGTGGTGATGAAGATAAGTTTGATCGTCTTGAGCATTATAATGGAGGTTCAGTGAAAATGGGAAATGGCACACCTTGTATGGAAAAAGGAAAAGGATCTATTTTATTGAATGAAAAAATTAGATGTGATAATGCATACTATGTAAAAGGACTTAACTACATTTTGTTGAGTGTCACACAACTGAATAAATCAAGTCACTGAGTTGCATTTAATAGAAAGAAAGTGAAAATCTTTGATGAAAATGGAAAGCTTGTGGGAACTGGAGGACAATCAAAAGGTAATTTATTTTATCTTGACAATGTTGAATCTTCTTATTTAGTGATGAAAAATGAAGATGCATGACTATGGCATAAAAAGGTTATGTCATGTAAACTTTGATAACATGATTAAGATTAGTAGAAAGAGAATAGTTAGAGGATTTCCTAGTCTAACCAAACTTGATCATGTTATGTGCTTTCAATGTTGGAAAGGAAAGATGGCCAAATCTAGTTTTAAAAGGACTATTCATCTAAAGGTATTTTGGAGTTGGTTTACACCGACCTATGTGGTCCTATGAGAACTCAAAGCTACTATGGTGATAGATATTTTATTTTATTTGTTGATGACTATTCTAGACCGATGACAGTAATATTCTTGAAAGAAAAATCTGAGGCATTCAAACTGTTTAAATGGTTTAAGGCTAAAGCTAAAAAAGAAACCAGAAAAGAATTGAAATGCTTAAGGTTTGATAGAGGAGGTGAGTTTGTTTTTGTTGAATTCACTAATTTTGCAATGATCATGGAATCAAAAGATAGGTTTCTGCACCTAGGACACCATAACATAATGGAATTGCTGAAAGGAGGAACCGATCTATTGTTGATTGTGCTACAACATTGATGATTGAGAAAAATGTTGCACATATGTACTTGAGAGAAGCAGTTAGCACTGCAGTATACACACTGAGTCACATTCAACTAAAGAAAGACACAAACAAGACACCTTCTGAGTTATTGTTTGGATATAAACCAAATGTAAGTTATTTTAGAATCTTTGGTAGTAAGTGTTATATTATGAAAGATGATAGGAATGGAAAATTTGACTCTAAAAGTGATGAAGGATTATTTTTGGGATATTCTACTAAGATTAAAGCTTATAAATGTTTGGACAAGACTATTAATAAAATGATATAAAATGCTAATGTAAGAGTTGATGAGTTTGTTGAAAAGAATGGTGAAGAAAGCATGAAGGAACCATAAGAGTATGGTAGGTTTACTTATATTGAAGATCCAAGTTATCTACCGAAGCTACAGGCTGAGTCTACCCAGCATCAAGAAAATGCTACTGAGAATCAGGAAGAAGCTACTGAGAAAGAAAATGAACTTGAACCGAATGATGAGAACAGAAGAGGTCAAGTGCTAGAAAGATTTTCTAGAAGACACCATCTAGAGAATCAAATCATTGGAGATAAGCAAGCTAGCATGATAACCCAAAGTAAGTTAAGACAAAACACATGCTTAGTTTGTGATTTTGAACCAAAGAATGTTAAGAATGTACTTGAAAATGAGGAATAGATCAATGCTATGGAATAGGACATTGAACAGATTGAGAAAAATAAGACATGGAAATTGATACCTAGAGTGAAAGATCAAAATGTAATTGGTACTAAATGGATATTCAGAAACAAGTTGAATGGAAATGGAGAGGTCACTAGGAATAAGGTGAGACTTGTATGCAAGGGATATGCACAAGAAGAAGGTATTGATTATGGTGAAACCTTTGCACATGTTGCTAGACTAGAAGGAGTTCATATACTACTTGCATATGCTGCACATAAGGGATTCAAAGTATTTCAAATGCATGTGAAATCAGCTTTTCTGAATGGAATTCTTGAGGAGGAGGTCTACATAGAACAACTAGAAGGTTTTGTTGATCAGAATAAGAAAGACATGATATGTAGACTAGACAAAGATTTTTATAGATTGAAGCAAGCACCGAGGGCATGGTGTGAAAGAATACATGCTTATCTTGTCAGTATTGGTTTTGTAAGAACTAGTGAAAACAATAATTTGTACATGAAAGGAGAATCTGATGATAACATTTTGATTGCTAAAATATTTGTTGATGATATAATCTTTGGTGGGCATGATCTGATTTGAAAATATTTTGTTGATAAAATAAGAAAGGAATTTCAGATGTCAATGTTTGGAGAGATTAAATTCTTTCTAGGTTTATAGATTATACAATAGAATGATGGGATTTTCATCACTCAATCAAAATACATTAGAGAAGTATTGAAGACTTTTGGCATGGAAGATGCTAAACCAGTAGGAACATCGATGGTATATGGATGTAAGTTGACAAAGGATGATGAATCTACATACGTAAATCAGACACTATACCAATCTATGATTGGAAAAATGATGTATGTTGTACACATTAGGCCTGATATTGCACATGCAGTTGGGATTGTGGCAATATTTTCTGCCAATCCTAAAAATTCACATATGGTTGCAGTTAAAAGAATCTTGAGATACTTGAAGAAGACAAAAGACTATGGATTATGGTACTCAATGGAAGGCAGATTTGAACTCACAGTTTACACTGATGCATATTGGGCTGGAAACATAGATGACCAAAAGAGCACAACTGGTGGAGTATTCTTTTTAGGAGAGAAGCTTGTGAGTTGGATAAGAAAGAAATAAGCATGCATTTCTCATTCTACTACTGAAGAAGAGTATGTGGTTGCTTCTGCAAACTATTCTAATACTGCTTGGATTAGACAAGTGTTAGAAGGAATGAATGAGGTAATCATTGACCCCATGATTACATATTGTGACAACACTAGTGCTATAAATATTTCTAAAAATATTGTGATGCATTAAAAAACAAAGCACATATCTATTAAGTATCACTACTTAAGGGAACAAGTTCAAGAGAAGTAGGTGAAACTGGAATTTGTAACATCTAAAGAACAACTTGCTGATATCTTTACCAAACCCTTACCAAAGGACACATTTGCATATTTGAGGATTAAACTTGGGGTCTGTCCCCTATCTATCGATCGCTAAGGTGATCAGAAGGTTTCATCAACCTATATTTATTAGAAGATTATTCATGTTGATGCACATAGCTCACACTTTAGTTTTTCTAAGGCTATGAAATTTGTAGAATCCGGAATAGAAATTTTGTTTATCTATACACTATAGGTACTTGATATGAACCGATCAACAAAGAATTACTTGGTTATTGAAGAGTTGTTTATATATTTTCTTTGGAATTTTTGTCAAATGGAGAGAGATTAGAAGGAGAGGAACTGATTATGAAAATTAGTTAGTGAGAACACAAACATGGATAGAGACTGAATATTGGAATATCAGAACAAGAATCTAAGAACTAAAAAGATTAAACTCGCAGGGAGAGTCTACATGGAATGCTATTTTGTTTTGTAGTGATTAAACATATTAAATATCAAGCTAGGGAGAGCTTATTGAGCCACAAAATTTACTTACATAGTTGTATAATACTTGTTTGGTATGTCTATGACATATTTTCATATTGTTTGTGTTGCCATCAATGCCAAAGGGAGAGATTGATGAACTACAACTAATTGAATATCTAAATGAACTGAAGAAACAATAGTTAGAGATCACCGAGCTACTGAAATGACATGTAAGATGATTAAATCAATCAATATATTTTCATTGATGTCAACTAGTCTTGGCAATACTTATCATGTTAGTTACAAACATCTAAACATTCGTTGAAGGAAGAAAAGATGAAGAACTAAGATATCTACATGAGAAAAAGATGGATATGACAAATAATGATAAGGTAAACATTCGGTAGATTATTGATGAATCTATGGCTTTATATTGTTGACTTGATCATGTTATATTAATCTATTATGAAGAATAGATTTGAATTGAACAAGTCAATGAGGTTGGTAATTGAAAAAAATTTATATACACTGAGCCAGTGCAGTGGATACCGAGTGACAGTAATAACAATGCTAGTTATCACCGACGCGTTTCTATATTAACCGAGTATGGATGAAAACATTAAATGCTAAGAACAACCGACTGAATTTAATGATCAAAAAATTGTTATGATTTCAAGGTTAATGATAAAATTAGTTATGAGATCTATGATTGACAAAATTCAGAGATGATCTAAAGGATGAGATTGAAACATGTTAGTGACACATCTATTGAGGAAACTTTAAGAGGCAAAATGGAGAAAGGAGATTATGAGGCGAAATATGATGGATGATATGAAAAGGTTTACTTGTCTATATAAGGTATATGAGTTTCATTATTGAAACATGCCAGATAGAAGAAGACTGCAGGGATTTCATGTGAAGACTTTATTCATGCATAGTTGATCAAACTGGATATTGAAAGAACCAAACTATACACATTACCGAGTGTTAGAGAACTATTTACCGATTGAAGTAAGTTGAGAAATACTAAGGAAGTGAATTGATTAATGATCAGAGGATTTTATGAGCTTAGCATAGATCTGAATATTTCCAATTGAGTTGTATTTGAATCAAATAAGTGCTTTATCAGTTTAACCATTGATTAAGAAAATCTCTTAACCGAGTGCACTTAACAGTCTCATTGTACTATCCTATGACATCCATTGAATGTAAAGTGTTATCTTGTTGACCCCATAGTGAATGCTAGTCAAAATTTAACTGTTAGTGATAAATCCTCTAACTAGGTCACACCTAATAGTGTGCATTGCAACCTTTAATAGGGTTGGCTCTTTACTAAGCTCACTTCAGAAGAGTGAATTATTTCGGGTTACTAGTCCCAGGTGGTTTTTCCCTTAGCAGGGTTTCCACATTAAATCATTATGTTATGTGTTATTTTCTATGATTATTTTTCTATCATACTTTACATACTGCATAGTTGCTTTATTCGGTAATCACAATTGGATAATTACTGGTAATTGGTAAAGTGAACAGATAGATTGATATTTTATGTTACCAAGCTACATAATTTGTTGAAATTGTTTTATAAGATACATATTTGGGTATGGGACTAAGGGATAACTGATTTAACTGATTCACTCCCCTCTTAGTTATTTTAACAGATAATTGGTTTACCTATTTGAATTAGTGATATTTATTTCTTATGTTACATTTTGGTGAGCTCAACTCATAACATTTCCACTTCTAATTTGGTGTTTAGATCTGATTTATATGCATGGTATTGTTCCATTTTAAATTCTTTTAGTTCTCATTTTTAGTGTTATTTTTACTTTCATTGGTAAAAAAAGACAAAAAAAAAAGCATGCACATTTGTTTCATAGAACTAGTCATTGTTGTATTGCATTTTTTAATTTTTTCATAAAAAGGTAAAAAAATTAAAAAGAGAATCATGCATCATTATGTGTTTTTAGATTACTATATTTTTTATTCATTTCATTACATTAACTTATTTCATTACACAATGTCAAATGTATTTTTAGAAACGTTCATTGCCTTTGCTAAGCCCTCTTGTAGTGATGTATTTGATATGTTGGATGAATCCCTTAATGACTTCATCCCTATTACATCCTTTTCTCTACATCTTTACATTGAGACATTCTATATATCTATCATTCCAAAGAACTATTCTACTTTGGTATGTGGTTCTATACAACTATCATAGATCTTGTACAAAGATTACTCTTTCCATCCAAATATTATATGATACGCCTTGCATACAAAATGGTTGACATCAATGACACCCAATCTTTTATATGAGAAAGATTTGTTTCCACCTCTACTTCAACTAAGTTTTCTACTTCTCATTTCTATGACATTGAGACATAAAGCTCTACCATCATGGATAAACGCAAGTTTTATTACACTAATCGTACTAGTTAGTTTTTCCAAATGAAGCCATTATTTGATCTAAACATAATTTATTTATTTTAAAAAAAATCTATCTTAGAATCCTTATTCTTGAATTTATATTATTTCATTTGGTATCACTGGCTATTTAAAGAGAAGAAATAGTAGGAATATGCACTTACATAGCTTTTGTCCTAGGAGGAACTACTACCAAATTATATGATGAGAATATTATGAATTGTTACTCGAATTGGCTTATCAAATTGAAGAAAAAAAGTACAACCAAGAATTATAATAATAAATCTTAAACTTTCTCTTTACAAGTGAATAATTTGTTACAAAGGAAAACCAAAAAAAATATTCCAAGGGGATTTAAAGGGCCACATGAAATATGAGGTATGTATGTTTCATCCATATTCTATATCATAGGAAATAATTATGGAAAGGCACATAGAAGAATTATTTTTTCCCAATAGAAGGAAAGGGTTGATAAAAATAAGAGAGGAAAAATAGATCCTACACATTCAATTTCTCAACTTACTGGGTTGACTCGACAACAAACAGAAGAGAAGAGAGAAAAAGGTTACCTTTTAAATTTGAAAACATATATAGGTGAGGCAGTAAATGTATTCAAAATAAGTTTTCCATATTGAAGATCCAAGTGAGGAAGAAGAAGAGGAACAAATTTAAAAGGTGGTAATTAGTGAGATGAGGAATTAGGAGATTACGTACCATTTGATATAAAGGATTTTTTGGAGTTAGTGCTCCACAAACTCTTAAGGTGGTGGGAATCATGAAGAAAGAGAGAGGAGGAATTTATTGATAGATTCAAAAAGAACTCACAAATTCATTAGAAAAAGTTAGGTTCTATATATTATTTTATATTTCCCTTTCTATATTTTTTAGTTGAAATTATAAATACGAGTATTGTAAGACATTCAAGAAAATGTAATAGTATTAAATTGATTATGGCCTAAATTGATTTCTTAATGTCTACTAATTTTTTTGGTGAAAATATATATGGTTAAGAGTAGAGTGACTTGATGCATTAGGAAAAAATAGACAAAATTCCAATAATTACTCATGATATTTCATTCAAAAGGTACAATGATCTAACTAAGATATTTGTGTTATGATTCCTAATACATGATAATCTCTCATTAAACATGAAAGATTATTAGTGAATGATGTAAAGATTTTTGGTCCAATTATTTTCATTATCAACCTATTAGTCAAAAGATCCTACCTAGTTAGATCTAAAAGAAGTTGTTGATCAACACTCGATGATTTTTGGAGATATTCCTAAAGGAATACCCTCCAAAAGGGTTGAAGTTCATATCATTCAACTAGTACTAGGAAGCAAACCTCCCAACATCAAGACCTATAGGTAATCATGTATTAAAAATGTGAGATTAAGATAATGGTTCCATAGGTATTAGAGGCAAGTATCATCAAGCATAGCTAGAGTGTTTAATCCTCTCTTTGTGGCACATGTCCAAACTGTAGAGAGCTCAAAAAGTACATCATCAAAGATACATTTTTTATTCCAATCACTAATGATTTACTAAATGAATTGAATGACGCTATATTTTTTTATAAAACTTAATCATAGATTTTGTTATCACCAAATTAGAACTGAGAAAAAATCATCTTGGGTCCAAAGTTAATTCTTGAAATACGCACAAGAGAGATGAAGACTAGGACAATCATCAAGTATCTCATTCAATGAAAGAATTTGTTGGTTGAAGATGCCACATGAGAAGTAAAAGAAGAAAAAGAAACTATAAAATGAAGTAAAGAAGCAAAAGAACAATATGAAGAAGAGGAAGAAGATAATGATGATGAATAATTTATGCAAAAAAATCCTTAGATAATCAACATTGAAGAAAACTCTTTTTCGAAGAGAGGTGACATGCTATTCTTTTGATCCTATAGTGCGTATAATATTTTGAGTAGTCGGTTTGTGACTACCTTGATTCTTAATTAAGTTATAATATTATTTTTACGCTCTTATTTATATAATTAGGCCTTCTTAGGTGTTGTATTTAGATATCAAAGTTGGCTAAGGCCACATAGAAGACATAATAAATAGAGCATACACAAAAGTTATTTATTTTCAATAATTGACATCTTCTTATTTGTGGTATCCCTCAAAATTAGTAGTTTCTAGATTAGATTCAATTAGATTGGAAAACTGCTCCACAATCTAATCTAGAAACTACTACAATATTTACCCCGAAAGAGTTCATATATGAAATGCATTCGGCTGAGTTAAGGCGATCGACGGCTATCTTACATACCATAGGCATGCAAGGCGATTGAAGTCATCTCAATCGTCTGCACCATTTGACAAAACCAGAATTCGTAAACTTTAATAAGTCTGAACGCAACTGTATAGCTATTTATTTACCCTGCGCTCAACCGGGGTTAGCTCTGCAGTTTACTTTATGCACTGCTGACGAGTTCGTCAGAAGTGACAGGCGCTAACGAATTCGTCAGAAGTGATTGCGCAGACGCCTTGGGGAAAACCGAGAATGCCAGGGCAAATACGTGTGGGCGCCATCAGGTTTGAATGCGTAGCGAAAGTATGCACACTTTACATCTCGTTTGGATCTCAGGCTTTTCTTCCGGAAGACCAAACAGACATAAATCTAAGCTTAAGTTACAGGCGTGCGAAGAATCATCGGCAAGAGGAGTTCTTAGACCATCCGTGTACAAAAAAATAAGTGTTTTCTGTCAATATTTTCTTCCTCAGCGATGGACGATCATTGGCAAAGACGACATTACTAAAGTTAAGGCCAGCATGTACTTTATCGGCATGGATCTCCTCCGACTGGTTATTCACCTTGATGAGGTCAATAACTACACAGTTGACAGACAACCATCACCTGAGGCTCACAAGCCTTTCTAAAACATCGGTAATGTCCAATTCATTCAGTGTCTCGCACGAACCGCCATCTTCACAATTGCTCAGATTGGGGTTCTCGAAAGTGGTGTCGCAGCGATTCATTGGCAGGGAATTTGTTGTTGAGGCGTGAGAAGAAATGATACAATCACTGCTTTGAAGCTCATGCGAATGTGGGAAAGCGGTTTCTTGTGCAGTGAGAGTGGCCCACACGTTCTCCAGAAGCATGGATGAGGATCCCAATCTTTCCATCTCCTACTCATGAAATATATCGTTTTGAGGGAAATGGAGAAGCTAATGATGCTATTAAAAGACATGTAAAGTTTTTTCGCGTGCTGAACAGCTGGAAAGATATTCAACCTTACTTGATGTAGTAAACACAAAAATACTATTAAACATACTCCCATGCTATAAAAATATACTACAAAGCCTAGTTTTTTGAAGCATTGAATAGCATCGCTCTTAAAGGAGTTGCAGTCTCAGGAAAAAGGGAGGTCGGCGGAATCATCGAAAGAAGCAAAAGGGTTTTTTCCGCATCACAAGAGATGTCTTTGAAACTGCTCAAAGCATCAGTCGATGAGTGTGATGACAATCCACTCATTGTCGAGAGCATTGGAAAATTTTCTGCTGGAATTCCTGTAAAGGAGAAAGGTAGAGAGTCTTAAGTGTCTGTGGTTGATATTGCTAAAGATAAGACCTTGACGTGAGAGGAGTTGAAGCGTAGGATGTTACATTTTCCTTGTTTTTGAATCAGACAGAGAAATACGACATGTGAAAATGCGTAAGGAAAAGTGTGTTGCTTAAGTACGGAGATTAACGGAGATAGAGAAATCCTCTGCTGAAGTCAGGTTTTTGGAAAAGTGCCTCATTAGGTACATTTAGGAAATTTCAGAAATGTACCTAGTGAGGCACTTTTCCGAAAATCCAGTTTCAACGTATAATATTAGATTGACTCGGATTGATAAGCATAAATTAAATTATAAATTTAATAAAAGTTGCCCCAGAAAGTAAAATTAGGCTTTAGTATATGCAATACATGCTATTCTTGTGGTTGATTTTCTCTCGTTCTTTCGACAATTTTAAGTGACATATAAGTTGCCCCAGAAAGTAAAATTAGGCTTTAGTATATGCAATACATGCTATTCTTGTGGTTGATTATCTCTCGTTCTTTCGACAATTTTAAGTGACATATAAAGAATTCTACTACAAGTGGAAAAATCGTATGGGAAAAGAGAGAGTTTGGACTTGCACATCACCTAACATCATGATTAGATTAAAATAAGCATGGGATTCAGATTGATGGATACAAAAATTATTTGAGCAATAACTTTATTTAATGTTTTTAATGAATAGAGCAATTTCATTAATAAATTAATAATAGTACACTATTCAATATTTTTTATATTAATAATCGAGAGTTCAAAACAGGGCACCAAAAAGAAGGGAGGCGAGGCCTCTACCTACCAATCGGAGAGTATCAGTAAACTATCCACATAAAACTAATACATAATAACAAGGTATACACAAGTAAGAAGCAACAAGAGGAGACTACTCATGCAGAATATCATCAAATTTATCAATCCATGTTGTCCATCCAAGCGGTCCTTCCATCCAGATTACCTTTTTTCTGGTCCAGTAGCTGAGAGAAAACATGCAAGTTATCAACTCCGGGATTCTTATTGTCTTTGATATCTTGCATAAGTTTTGCAAGAGCGTCATCAAAAGCCATCTAGTTATCCACGACACTAGCCAACTCAAATCCATTCTCCATCTCATAGATAAACATCGAAGCATGCCCATCATGAAGGAATCTAAGCAGCTTCCTCTTTTCCAAGTTCAACACACAACAAATCTGCGAAGCAATTTTAAAATGTGTGAGTTTTCTATAAAACCCAGTAAGAGACCTACTAGCGCCTTGAAATTTAGAATCATTTCTAAGTTTCCAAATATACCAAAGGATGAGAGATGAGAGAAATTGCCAAAACAAGTTAGAATCTTTGTGAAGTCCTTCAATAAAACTAGTAATGATATCAAGAGTATAAACAAATTTAGTAATAGAAACACCAAACATAAGCCAAATTTCTCTAGCAAAGGTACAATCAAAGAAAATATGTCTCATAGTCTCAGGCAATCTGCAAATAGGGCAAATATTAAAAATGGCTTGATGGTTTTTGATGGGAAGTCTATCCAATAGGAGCTACTACTTGAAACATTTAATCTTAGGTGGAATGGGAGCTTTCCATAATTTATCAAAGATTTTTTGCCAATCAGTAGGGGTGAAGGTGCAATACTAGATGTTATTGATATGCCGAGTAACAAAAGTATCATGGTTAAGGAATTTGTAGATGTCCTTCACTTTAATAGAAGTCGGGAGGGAGCCATTTTGCCATCTAAAAGAGAGAAATCAGTGGGAATCAACATCAGTGTTCCTGGGAAGATTGAGGGGAGCACAAGCCAGCTTAATGAGATTATAAGTACACTTGTGGGAGATAGGGAGATCAAATTATTTGACAAGGTTATCCCAATCGATGAGCTGGTTGTGTTCCATAATATCCATAAAACACTTAATGCCTTTATTAGCCCACATTCTAGCTAAACAACCTTTAGTTAGGGCCAAGGGTTTACCTTGGTGCAAAAGATTCCACCATATGGAGTGCTCACCATGTAGGGTATAATTGTAGTCAAAAGAGGAATTATCAATATAGCCCTGAATATTCCCCCAAGCCTTCCAAATGGATCTAAAAACCCAAGTTCCCCGAACTGTTATGGGGAACTTGCCAGCAATCAGGTCACAAAAAGGAAAGCACTTCTAGGACTTAGCCTCTTTAGGGACACCATTTTGAATATTATTTCTAACAAGCACTTTCCAAGGCTCGTCACCATCTAGAGCTTGGAAAATCCATTTGGAAGCTAAGGCCATACCCTGAAGCTTAAGATCCTTCAGGCCAAGACCTCCAAGATTCTTCTCTAGATGGCACTAGCCCCATTTGACCGAATGGGCTTTTCTGTTACCTTTACCATCTGACCAAAGGAAATGTTTAATGGCCTTTTGAATTTCCATAATCTGATAATTGCTAAACATCCAAGTAGAGGAATAGTAAATACTATAAGAAGAGAGGATTTTCTAACAGACCTACACTCTTCCAGCAAGAGAAAGGAATCTATTATTCCATTTGTTAAGTTTCCTAATAATTTTATCTTTAACCCAAAGCCACATATCTTTGAGTGAGGGATTCACCAAGAAGGGAATACCAAGGTATCTAACAATTTTGTTGGGGCCACCCCAGGAGTACCCAAATTGATTCAACCAATCTAGCGACTTATCTTTCCATCCCAACATAATGGATTTGGAGCTAGAAATACGAGCCCTAGAGGCCTTGCCAAAAAATTCAAGCTTTTTACTGAGGCAGTGCATATTATTCTGATTGAGATCCAAAAATAGAGAAGTATCATCCACAAATTATATGTTAAGAAGCTCAGAGTTATCAAGAAGAGAGATTCCATGCACTCTAGGGGAGATAGTATTATCTTTAAGAATATAAAATAAAGCATCAGAAGCAATAACAAAAAGGGCAGGGGCCAGATGATAGCCTTGTCTAATGGATCGGGAAAGCAGAATGGGATTAGACAGAGTCCCATTGACCTCAACCATGGCAGAGGCATCTTGGAGGAGGATTTGAGTATACTTACAAAAGACACTGGGGAAGCCAAAAGCTTATAACATCATACCAATAAAGTCCCATTCAACCCTGTCATAGGCCTTCTCAAAGTCAAGGAGAAGCATAGCGGCCTCTTGTTGAGAAGAGTTGGCCCATTCCATAGCCTCCCAATTGGTGATAAGGTTTTCAAGAATGTATCTCCCCTTAATAAATCCAGTTTGGGTTGAGCAAATAAACTTACGGAGAATAGCTTCCAGATGGGAGGCCAGAATTTTGGCAAGAATCTTATAGGAGACATTGAGCAAGGTAATAGGATGCCAATTTTTAACAAGATCTCTATCACCATCCTTAGGGATCAACTTTATAATGCCAGTGTTAATAGATTTCCCAAGAGTGCCATTAGAGAAAGCCTCCAGATAGAGGTCATAGAGATCCTTAGTAATCCATTCGATATTAGTTTTATAAAACTCAGTAGGGAGCCCATCCGAACCAGGGGCTTTGTTATCTTTAAGTTTCCAGATGGCATCAACAATTTCTTGTTGCAAAACCAAGCTTTGAAGGGCAGGGATGTCACTATCAAAGATCATCTTAGGAATGAGAGCAATGCACCTTCTTCTAGCAGATTTTGAGTCATCAGTATCCTCAGAAGTGAAAAGATTCCTATAGAAATTTTCAAAAGCTAAGGAAATATCTTGAATAGTAAGAAGCTCTTTATCATTATCAACAATTCTATCAATCCTTTCTTTGCTCTATTTCTACTTGAGGAGGTTAAAGAAGAGTTTAGATCATTTATCTCCAAATTGAAGCCAATGGTTCTAGGTTCTAATAGAAGCACCATTGATCTTGACTTGCTGATGTTTCCTTAGGGAATCCCTGGCTTGGGAGACCTGTTCAGCAAGAAGAGGAGAGTCGGGCTGGGCTTGAATGCTGGTTTCAACCAATTGGAGCCGGTCGGAAAGGACATTCTCCACATGTCTAAAATCTTTGGCCTTCTTTTTCCCAAAATTTTGGAAGATCTTAGTCCAGGAGGAGATATTAAGATTCCATCTACTCATTTGGGAAAGGGACTTATTTTGCAAATTGATAATTCTAATCATCTTAATGGCAATAAGCATATCTTGATCTCCAAGAAGAGAGGTATTAAGAATAAATTTCTGGTTAGTATGATGGGCAGGTAAGATGAAGTTTTTGAAATTAACTATAGCTAAAATAGGGGAGTGATCAGATAGAGTAGCAGGGAAAGAGGCAACTGGAGAGTAGAATTGGTTAGGGGAGAATGAGAAAAAATTACTATCAGCATAGAATCTATCAAGTCTGGAGTAAATACAGTTTGGCCCTTGTTGGAAATTACACCAAGTAAACCAAAGGGATCCAACATTGGGCTTATTACCTTCAAGAGGGTCAAAAAGATGGAGATGATGTTTAAAATTATCCCAATGAGACTTTTCTGCGCTTTTCCACTCGAAGGGAGTACCTCCAATCTTGTCATCAGTATTCTCAATCATGTCAAAATCATCACCAATGAGCCAAGGAATGTTAGAGAGGGAGGTCATCCAATCCCATAGCCTAATTCTTTCGTTGTAATCATTACAAGAATAGAGAGAGAAAATTTTGAAATGGGGGTTATTAATATTAAAGGAGACCCAAACAACTCTGTTACAGGCTGAAACATTAGAGCTAGTAATATACTTAGTCGAGTTAGGGCTGATGAGGAGAGCAACACCTCCCTTCCCTTTGGTATGCGCAGTAACAATCTTGAAAGCATCCTTCCATATGTAGTTAAGGGCAGTATCGAGCGTAACTCCAACCACCTTAAGCTCTTGTAACATCATGATCTCAATTTTAGAGTGACAATCCATAAAACTTTTAATGATAAACTTACAATCAGGAGACTCAAGGCCTCTCACATTCCACAAAATAATCTTCATGGAGAAATTTGATTAGTGGAACTAGTAAGGAGACCAGAGTCCCCACTCTTCTTTTTGTTCTTAAAACCAAGGGGTTTACCTTTTTTCTTGGAACCAGAGTTAATCAAATCATCTTCCTCATCACTGCCATCAACAAAGTCTAAACATGAATCCCTCATGTCCAACATGGATTTATCAGAGGTTGGGTTAGGATTAGCATATATCACTTCAATGAACAGGTTATCTTCTAGTTCCTTGAGGGTGGAGGATGGAGGCTTAGGAGGGTGTTCCTCAAGGATAGGCTCTAGAGGACGTAAAGGGTCCAAAGTAACTGAGGTAATATTGTTAGTGTCCCTACTGACATCCATGGGAGCATCAATATTATTGAGATCAATAGATCCAGGGGAAGTGTGATAGGGACCGACTTCAATCATAAGCGGGGAATGGTTAAGGACTTCAAATCTATTAGCTCTGGGGTTAAAAGAATGAATACACTCCAAAGTTAGTTGTTGAGTGTTCTTTTTCTGACATTTCCTATGAGAAATGACTTGGAATTCATCAGTGGAAGGTGCTTCAGTGGAGGCAAAAATAATCGATTTTGATGAATTACGTAATGGCAGCCAAGAATTGTCATTCACATTACGTGGGGTTTGAATCGGTATAGATCCAGAAGTAGAAGAACCTTTAGGGTTGTTATTATTATTATTCTTGTTATTATTTTTAGAATTGGATGTTTCTGTAGTAGATTGAGTTATCTCCATGGGGGTAGTAGGTTTAGGCGCATTTGAAGGGGCACTGGTATTATTAGAGATATCTGGGGTTTCAACCATGACAGGCTTCTTTTGATTAGCAATAATCAAGCAAGTTTTCCTTTGATGCCCTTCCTTTTTACAGAGAAAACAAGCATTTAAGCCCCCTAAAACCTCAATAGGGAAAACGAACACCTCTCCGCCAATATTGAGATTTAAGCTCAGGGGGATGTCAATCCCTGGTTTAATAGATATCAACATTCTGGCATCTAAATTGGGAACTAGGCAAGGTGTTCAATCAATACAAATGATTTTCCCAAAGTCGTCCATCAATTGAGGCAAAAATTTCCAAAGAAAGGGTGGAACATCTTTAACAATAATCCACCTAGGGCATGAAAGGGCCAGCACTTCCTCATTAATTGCATCTTATGACCATGCTAGGGCATGAAAGGAAGTCTTCCCTATAGTCCAATAGTGCCTCTTAAGGACTTCTACCTAAGACTCATGGATATTAAAGAAGATAATGTATAAACCCCTTTAATTTTGCCTATAGAAAGAAATTTTCAAACCAAGTTTCAAATTCCATAAGCTATGAAACCAGTCATCCATAAACTTTCGGGGAGGGAATTTTTCCACATCCACACATGAGAAGAAAATAGTAGTAGATCCTAGCCTAGTCTTTTCCAGCATAATCTCATTAAGCATCTCATCATTTGGTGTAATGAAGATATCTTTCAAGGCGTTAGCAGGGCACTTACCTTCAGCTTTGGCTTGCTCACACTGAGCAACTGAAACAAATCTTGCAACAGGGGAGACACCATTACTGGGAGGCGCCACAGTCTCAGCGAAGGTCTTCTTCGGAGGATGGCTAAGGGCATCAGGGTCAGGGGGAATTAAGGGAGGGACGGCCATTTAAGGCTCCATAAAAATGAAAAAGGAAAAACAAGTTGCAAGGAAACAATAAATACAATAACGAAACCAAAGCAGAGCAAGGTTAGAAGGTACACCGTGTGGAGGAGAGAACTCTCCTCCATGTCACATCAAAATAGAGAGCTCGCTGCGTCACATTTGCTTGGTGTCAATTTTAATTTGTATCTTTTAGTTTTGTTATCAAGATTTGACCTCTTTGTTTTTCTCTATTCAATATTTTGATTTTAAATGTGATTGGTGTATTAATTCTTTAATATTTATAATAATTAACAATATTTTTTAAAGATAATATATATTTTAATAAATTCTATTATCTCAAATCAAATTTTGATAAATTTACTTAAATTAGTTATCGAAATGTTATAGAATGCATCTGAAATCTGAATTTATTTTAATATATTACTAGAATTAATACTTTTTTAAGAAATTAATATGAAAAATTTGTTGTTAGAAGCTATCTAGTTTGTAAATGTATGCAATTAACTACTTTTGAAAATTGGAACATAAAAATAAGTCATAAAGATAAAAATGTAGTCTATACTAAGAATGTTTTTATATATTTATTTTTTAACATAAATTAATTTATTAATATGTTAAGAAATTAAAATTTACTACTACATGATTGATCCTTCTTTCCTACAAATTATCACATGTGTTTTCTAATATGTCTTTATTTGTATTCAAATAGTTAACTCATTCATATATCAAACAACAATTCAATTTTATGTGTAATATGACTTTCATTTTATAAAAATATGTCATATATAATTTTACATAATGCATTATTTAATTTTATAAATTTTAATTTAAAATTATAATATATTAAAAATATAAGTATTAAATAATATATCTCTAATTATTTCATTAATATGCTAAAAAATTAAAATATAAAAAATATTATATTAAAATAGTAAAGAAAAATTGCTTCTTTACAAAATTTTTAATTTTAAAATTATCTAGAAAGATGAGATAAAGATTAAAAATTAAAAACAATTAAAAAATAAAAGAATTTTTTATCAATCTATTTTTATCATCTTTATAATCTAAACTAATATTTTTATCATATATTTATTAAATCTCTTTCATGATATGTGTTACCCTAATTTTCCTATCCTATACAAATTTGGCTAAAATCTATCCCTGGGTCCCTGTTTTAACCCTGCCAAGCACCTCAAAAAATTTCATGGTTTTCTGCCCTGTTCTCTGACCTCTACAAATTTCTAAAGTTCCCTGGTCTGTAGTCATAAAATTCATAAAAGTAGCCGTTGTAAGCAAAAACCCTAAAAAACCCTAGGGCTCTGTTCTAATTTGTAGTTAACTTTATCGGCCACTTAAGTTCCATTAATTTCCACATGCGCTTTATTTCCTTCAGTCACCAAATCTCTGATTCCTGGTGGTCAAAGCTCTAACATTTAGCGATTCCGTGAACGGTTACCTTTTGGGTTGGCGGTCTCTGCTTAGCGGCTAAGGCCAAGATTCTTCATCTGACGGTTGTCACATGATCTCATGGCCTTAGAAGATTCTATGAGATCTTGCAATGACCGTCGATCTTCTTGTCTGCAGAGTTTAGTTGTCAGTGGGTCCAGCTGCGTTGTCCGAGTTGTACACCTATGATTGGTTAAAGACTTGTGATTCGGTGCCATGTCAGAGCGTGCCCTGTGGTTGTCATTCGACAATGATCTAACGGCTATCACATCATCTGAAGGAGCTTTTCTGACACATGCAATCATGCGATGGCTGTTGATCTTGCTTTATCTCTAGGCTCTGTTAGGTGGGTCCTCAATTTCTGATGTGCTCATTCTTCATTGGTCGGTTAGATGACAACTGGGCTCTATTGGTAGAACCATGTCAGAGTGTCTACAGGAATGTCAGTAGACTGAAGATCTACAGTTCTTGATTGATCGCAAGGGATCTTCCAAGCCCTTGCGATCTTGTGACAACCGTCTGATGCTCTTTCTGTAGGTTGTGGGTCTAAGTCTATTAGACGTGCTGATTTTCTTGCATTTCATTGGTTGCTGACTTCCAGGTGGCAGTTGACCTATCAAGGGGGGAAGTTTAGGCTATTTTTCAAGTGCATCACAGCTGTTCATCTACCAGGAGGGGTTTCTCATCGACGGTTATCTTTTAAAATTTGCCACTAGCCGTTATATTTCAAAATTCAAATGTCTCTACGAGGATTTTGCATTCTTTCAGCCATGCATGATGTCGGGTAGCTCCAAAATTGATTTCTCAGGATGGTGGTGGTTATGAGGATGATGGAGATGACTGTTGGCTGACGTTGCAAGGTCCTCTATCATGACAGGAGGTGTTAGAGAGTTTGGTGCCATCATTCAAATAGTACCACCCCCAGGGAAATAAGATCAAATTGAGAGCCTTCATGGCTTAGTGGAGTTGCAGGTGAGTTGGTAAGTTGAGGTTGTTGTGTCTGCAGGTGTTTTCTATTTGGAAAGATCAACACATAATGAAAGATATGATTTGATCACTGGTATTCTCAGAGATTTTCATAATAGGTGATCAATACCCTAAGGTTTGATATCATTGTTTAATTTTGTAACCCTAGTTAGGTTTTGACTCTTGCCTGTGTGCAAGAGGGGATGTATATATTGTATTTTTGGAGCTTTTGAGCTCAGAGTTGGACAATTGTAAAAAAAAGAAATTCACCTTTCTTAAGAGTTATTTGTGGCATTTTTTTTTGGCCTCTGGCTTCTACAGTTGTAAATCTCCCATTGATGATTCAAATATTGCAAAGGCATTTTGTGACAATTCTTCATGTCCCTATGCTTCCTTGTCTAAGTCTTCTCTTATTGAATCAAAGTATATGATGTTTTTAGTGGTATCTTAGGGTTCTTGATCCCTCTCTCTTTCTGCAACTATTGTGTGTTATTGTGGATGATTGGACGTGAATGCTTTTGTGGGTATACTTCAACCCCCTAACAATCTTGTCACATTCCTATGTCGAGTTGTAGAAGTGAATGTTTGTTTGCAAGTCATAAATTATGTCTAAATCCTTAGTAATGCTATTGTTTGTGAAATCCTCTTTTTCCCTGAATAGCCTCTTTCTATTGTAGACCCTTCTATGAAACATTTATGCAAGCCTATTCAGTGAGTTGTGACCTCCTAGACCTAAGTTGTTCATTTATTTCATCCTCTATACTGAGATCCAAACCCTAATTTTGGTGTATCACCTAGTAGGTAGTTTTCTTTCATGTCATTTCCCTTTCAAGCATTCCTTCTATCCCTTTCCCTCAAAATTTTTACTTTCATGTCTAGAAGCAAATTAAGGTGATTATCCAAGAGGAACTAGCCTAGAACCTAGAGGTCTCATCTCAATTAGCATAGGTCTCACACCTGGAGATGATTCCCATAGTATACTAGGTTATCAAGACCAAGAGAGCTTGAAAACAAGGGTGCAAACTTAGTGTATAACAATTATGGCACGCCTGTTGGGACTACAAAAGAAGATCATTGTTTGAAGATTATGTTATCTCTGATATATAGATTGCATAATATAAACTTTTAGAAGTGTTCTATCAAGTATATCTGGTGACTCCACTGATTTCAAGGATCAGGGCTAACTTGTTTAAGGTTTATGAGAAAGATTGAGACTAGGAGCTCAATGCCCACTAAATTTTTAGAGTTGCCCTCAAAAGGAAGTCACAAAGGTAGGTTGACTCAAAGAACATCCCCTATAAGGAGAGTTCAATCAACACCTCCTGATACTTTAGAAAGGAGAGCTTTTCCCTTTCAGTCTAGAAGGAGAGGCAGATCTCTAACCAGAGATCTAGAAGAGGATTCAAATCCATCAGCAAATACAACTCACATAGTTGTTAATCTTTAGATTCCAACTCCTACAATGGCTAGAGAGTTTGCCTTTGCACCTTTCAACTAAGGGAGTTCATTAGCCTTTTCTCAACATCATGATGTGCCCTTGGTAGCACTTAAGAGTATACCCGATTTCACTGGCAAAGGGCAGACAACTATTGTTATAGACTAGGTTTGCACCTTTGTTTCAAGCTCTCGTAGTCTTGATAACCTAGTATAACATGGGAATCATCTCTAGGTTGTGGGACCTATGCTAACTGAGATGAGACCTCTAGGTTCTAGGCTAGTTCCTCTTGAATAATCACCTTAATTTGCTTCTAGACATGAAAAGTAAATCTTTTGAGGTAAAGGGATAGAAGGAATGCTTGAAAGGGAAATGACTGAAAGAAAACTATCCTACTAGGTGATACACCGAAAATATGTTATGAATTACAGTATAAAAGATGAAATCAATGGATAGACTTAGGTCTAGGAGATCACAACTCACTGAATAGGTTTGCATAAGTACTTCATACAATGGTCTGTAGGTGAAAAGAGCTATTCAAGGAAATAGAGATTCTTTCACAAACAATAACACCCATTGGAATTAGACAACAATTTATGATCTGCAAACAAACATTCACCTCTACAACTAGGTATAGGAATGAGACAAGATAGTTAAGGGGTTGAAGTATACCCACAAAAGCACTCACACCATATCATTCACAATGATACACAAAATTACAGAAAGAAAGAGGGATCTAGAACCCTAAGATATCATTGAGAAGCATGTAAATACTGAATTCATTAAGAGATAACTCACACAAGAAGGTGTAGAGACATGAGAAATGTCACAAAATATCTTCAATATCTGAATTATCAATGGAAATTACTGTAGAAAACTAGAGGGCAAGAAGAATACCATAGATAGATTTCTAAGAAAAGATATATTTTCTCTTTATAATTGTCCAACTCTTCTTTTTACAAAAAGTTTATTCTGAGCTCTAAAGCCCTCTAAAAAACATTATATACATCTCCTCCAATGCACATAGGCAGGAGCCAAAAATCTAATTAGGGTTTACATAATTTTTCATATAATAATCAAACCCTAAACCTTTCCAATTCAGCCATAAATGCACATGAAAATATCACAGCTGATCAGATATCTATGTCTGCGTGTCCATTTCATGTTTATACATGCAAAAATCTAGCCGTCATGATCCATCTACCTACCTGCAACTCGGGCTCACCATAACTGTTGAAATCTGATATTTTAAGATATTTGAATTTAAAAAATGATAAAACGGTCACAGGTGGTGCTAAAATTCCCTATTGACGGTTGACATTCAAAAATCAATCTCACTTTAAAACGTGACCATCAAATTTTCCTTTTTACCCGGGCTAGGCATTTGACTACAAATTTAACCTTTAGTCTACCTTGGGTTCTATTTCCCTTCAGTCGCAAAGTCGTTTAAACTTTTAGTTGACCCCGGTTAAGTCTAGCGAATGCGAAAAATCTCTTTAGTCGTAGATTCATGGAATACTCTTAACCTTGGGCCCAGAACTACCACATGTCATTCTTTTATTCTCCCTTGACTGCTCTATAGGCATACACCTCGGCAACCCCTAACATCAGTCCCATAAAAGACAATATTCTGATCCAATGGCGGGCACATGATCTCATGACCCCCAAATATTCCTTCTGATCATGCACCAATCATAGATCACCTTCGCACTGGGAGCCCACTAACATGTGGGTCCACTTGGAAATCTCTATGAGTACACAGTAACCAATCATCGACAAGCACATAAGCAACATGTGGCATTGGACCCACTCTTTATAAGGTTTAAATCAGACGGTGGTCATTATATCACTGACTTTAAACAACATGCATCTTATCCTAGTAGTGCAATGACAACCGTGAGATCTTGTTGTACTTTAACCTCCTGACAAGATCAGGCCCCACTGACTCATCCAGGTCATCATTATGTGGACCAATCGCGTGCGAGCACATCAGCAAGAAAGGACCCACCTCCAAAGGCTCTAACAACAAAGTGAGGTCGATGGTCGGCGCATAACCTCATGTGTCAGAAAAAATCCATGAGAATACATGCCAACCATTGGATGAAAAGTTATACAATTTTCTAGGCCCACTCTGACAGAAAAAACAAGTCATTACCTTCGACCAATTAGGAGCCTCCAAGTAGTATGATGTGGTAGTGGACCCACCTAGCAACTAAACTCTACAGAAAGGAAGATCAACGGTCGTCACAAGATCTTATAGAATCTTCTGAGGCCATGAGATCATGCGACAACCGTCAAATGTAGAATCTTGACTTAGCCGCTAAGCAGAGACCACCAACCCTAAAGGTAATTGTTCGCGAGATCGCTAAGTGTTAAAGCTTTGACCACTGAGAAACGGAGATTTGGTGACTGAAGGATATAAAGCACACATGGAAATTGGGATTTTTAAGTTTTTGATAAAGTAACAGCAAATTAGAACAAAGCCCTAGGGTTTTTAGACACAATGGCTAGTTTTATGAATTTTTAAGGGTTTTTGCACCTAGCCAGAGACCTAGAAACCATTGCAGAGGCCAAAGGAAAAAGAGTAGAGCCATGAAATTTTTAGGGATGCTTGGAAGGGTAAAAATAGAGACCTAGGGATAGATTTTAGCCAAATTTGTATGCATATGAAAATTATGGTAACAACTGCTTTTGAGCACATAAGAGATGTGACCACCATCTGTAGCATACACAATATAACTCAAGAGGATGTGGCCACCAAATTATTAGCAGCCTCTCTAAAAGGTAAGGCTCTTGAATGGTTTAGAACTCTAACTGTTGGTTCTATTACTTCATGGGATGAATTAGGAGATGCATTAAGTAAGCATTTTGAGGATAAATCAGACAATTTGTCTCTGGTAGAGCAGTTGACAACCATTAAGAGAGACCCTTAAGAACAAATGACAGATTACAATAGTAAATTCTTCAAAACATGGAATAGAATTCTAGTATCAATAAGACCATCAGCTGACCATGCTTTCCTTTACTATTTGCAAAGCTTAAATGGTCAAATTTCTATCATGATCTAGTCTATGGGTGGTACTTCCTTACCCCAAGCCTTTGACATAGCTATCAGGGCTGAGAATTGTTTAATCCAAGTAGGCATGATAGCTAGAAGGCCACTAATGCCCATCTTTCCTAGCCTTCAACCCATTGCACCTCCACAAATACCCCCATTTACCCCTATTCCCACCATATCAGCACCCCAGGCCAGTACTAGTGGTCAAGAGCTAACAACTAGTTTCTCTCAAGAGTTACAAGAGATAAAGAATAGCAAACAAAGCAGTCAGCAAGAAATGAAAAAATTGTCACAGACCTTGACTAAAGAGGTCACAAATTTGAAAAAGAAAGTTCAAGGAATCAGACCACCCTTTCAGCAATATCAAAATTAGGGACAGCCTTACCAACAAAATAGGCCACCATACCAAGGAGGCTATCAAGGACAAAGACAAAATTTTAATCAAAGACCATTCCAACCATATAACTCTGCACCTCTTAATTCTTCAAATCTAGTGAGGGATATAATTCCTAGTCAAAATAATATGGCTATGGATAATGAATGGTGTTTTCCTTATAATTAGCCTCACAATCAGGCTACATGTTCAAATGGGTGGATGAACCAAGCCCAAATGGTTTAGAATGCCTCACAACCTCAATCAGAGGCTTCATCTAGTGGGTTAGTTCCTCAACAAGAATCACAAGAGCATGAGACTACTCTTTTCAATTGGGAGCAACCAGACTTCAATGGAGTCAATGATGAAGTTGCTTTTGTTGCCTATACAAGAGAAAAAAGAAGAGCTCAAGACATAGAGAGAGAAGATTCTAGTGCCAAAGCTACTACATCAGTAGAACCAGTGTAACAAGCTACTCCCATCAAACCTAAGGAGGCTCATGTCATCACAAGCAAAGAAGGCCAACATTCCAAAGAAGTGGAGCCCATTATGGTGAAGGCACAACAAAGAGTACACATTGTGACACCTTTTAATATTGTAGACAACATGAAGAAGGTGAATGTCACCATATCCATGTGGGACTCTTTGGCTCTTCCAGGACAGCCTGAAATTTTGAAGAAGGCCATGACAGAAGTGATGACTCATCAACCTACAAAAGAAGCTGCAAAGCTAGTGTTGGTTAACACTGATCAAGAAAAGGAGGCTCCAAGTAGCAACTCCAAGACCAATGCCACACAAGGTAGGAATTCAAAGCCACCTCCCTTTTATGTATCTCTAATCATCAAAAAATATTTAGTGCATAATTGTATGGTAGATAGTGGGGCTACTCACTCTGTAATGCCCAAGAGGGTTGCTGACCAATTAGGACTAAGATATGAACCCTTCCAAAAGAAGGTTACCCAAATTGATGGATCCTCAGTCAATACTATAGGTGTGGCCAAGGGTACCAATCTGATCCTTCATGCTAGTCCTAATTTTTCCATCCTCCTAGATATATACATCATAGATCTCCTTGCATTATTTTCTATATGTCTTTCAAGGGAGTTTACAGCTAAGATAGGAGGCTATCTATCTTCTGATTGGTCTCACATTTTATTTCATACAAGATATGGGACCAAGATCACCATTAAATCAGAACCATTAGCAGCACACCATATAGAACCATATGTGTCTAATACCATCAATGTAAATTGTGCCATATTTGATGACAATGACTTCCAAACCATTAGTGAAGAAAGCACAAAGATAGAAATTATCCTTGATATTTTACTAGATGAAAGAGGTTTATAGGCCCAAGGAAATCTTGTTTGGGAAGTTATTTGATACAAGAAAGTGGATCCATAGAGCCAACCCTTTTCAAAGAAGACACTAATTCAGAGGATCAGAGCAATCATGTTTGGGAACTATTTTTTGATGGAGCTAGAAGTAGACATGGTTCTAGTGGTGGTGCTATGTTAGTGTCCCCAAAAGGAGAAAGGTATTATACTCCCTTTAGATTCAGTTTCTCCTGCACTAGCAACACTGCAAAATATGAAAGTCTAGTCAATGGACTATAATGGGCTAGAAAAAGAGGGCTTAAGGCCCTAAAGGTTTATGGTGATAGTGAGTTAGTTGTCAGCCAAGTAAGAGGGATAAGTGCAACCAAAAATGACACTTTGAGATCATACAAGCATAGAGTTTGGGATGCAATTAAAGATTTTTGTGCTTTCAATATTGTTGCTATCTGTAAGAAACTAAATCAGAGTGCATATAGGTTAGCTGATGTTGGATCCCAGTATGACATTCCAAATAGTGTTTCAAAATAAATAGATCAATAGCAAATCAAAGTGATTGTTAGACCCTCTATTCTTGATAATGATGTCAATTGGCAGGTGTTTGACAATGATGAACAAATTCTGCAATTCTTGCTTGAAGAAGATGTTTTTTCAGAGCATAATCAAGATAGTCTATCACAAAACTATGGTGATCAAGTGATACAAGTTAAGTCTAATAAGATGCCTAGAGGTCTTGTCACTTTAGAGACTGTCTTCAACAAGGATGATGAAGTTAATAAAAACAAAGCTAGCCTAGTAGTCCAACAAGAACATTGTGTTGAATTAGAGTTGGAACTAGGTAAGAGCTTACAATTTGAAAAAGTGAATTCTGATGCAGAGAAGTAGGCTTTCACTCAACTTTTCAAAGAATTCAGAGATGTTTTTGCATGGCAATATGAAGACCTCAAAGGTTTTGATCCAGCCCTTGCCCAGCACACTATTGAGTTAGAGCCTAATGCCAAACCAGTGAGGCAAAAACAAAGGCCTGTTAATCCCAAGCTTGAGCCACTTATGCATAAAGAAGTACTCAAAATAATAGAAAGTGGTATCATCTACCCCATTAAGCATACTAGTTGGATTTCTAACCTTGTTCCTATCAGGAAGAAGAATGGGGAATTGAGGTTATGTGTTGACTTCAGGGATCTTAACAGGGCCTCTCTAAAAGACCGCCATCCATTACCCTCTATGGAACAAATCTTACAATGTGTCTCTAGATCTGAGAGATTTTCATTATTGGATGGCTATTCACAATACAATTAGATCTTAGTGAATGAAGAGGATCAATACAAGACTACATTTACAACCAAGTGGAGAACCATGACTTATCAAAAGATGCCCTTTGGTTTGTCAAATGCAGGTGCTACATTTCAAAAGGCAATGGATATGGCCTTTAAAAGCTTCATGTACAAGTTCATATTGGTCTACTTAGATGACATAACTGTCTATTTTAAGCATGCAGCAGACCATATCAAACATTTGAGGAAGATCTTTGAAAGGTGTAGAGAATTTGGGATATCTCTTAATCTTAAGAAATATGTGTTTGTAGTTCATGAAGGAAAATTGTTAGGATAAGTAGTATACAAAGAAGGGATCACAGTAGATTCTGAGAGAATTGCAGCTATCCTAGAGCTACAATTGCCACATCATAAGAAAAGTCTCCAATCTTTCATAGGAAAGATTAACTTTATTAAGAGGTTCTTGCCTAACATTCTAAATTTACTCAAGCCTTTGATAGCCATGTGAAAAGGGGTTCAGCTTTTGGTTGGACTAAAGAAGGGAAAGTCAATTTCCAAGATATTAAAGAGGCCTTAATAGAAGCCCCTACTCTCCTAAACCCAAATTTTAGTAAGGATTTTATCCTTTATGCTTATGGAGGTCATGATACTATATCTGCAATGCTGACTCAAGAAAATTCAAATGGATTGGAGCAGCCTATTGCTTTCTTTAGCAAAGGTTTAGAAGAGTATGAACAGAGGTACTCTTTTGTAGAAAAACATGTACTGGTTGTGGTAAAGAGCCTTAAAAAGTTTAGATATTTGTTGATCCATAGCAAGGTACACTTGAAAGTTACTCATCCAAGTGTCAAAGAATTTTTGCTTTCCAAGGACCTAAATGAGAAAAGAGCTGGTTGGATCACCAAGGTGATGGAATATGACATAGATATTCAAACTACCAAGCTAGTTAGAGGAAGAGGTCTTTGTGAGCATTTGGCAGAGGATGAAAGTTCAAAGAAATTATAGCAAATAGATGCATCTCTGGTGGTGCATTGTACAGAAGAACAAGCCAAGGCAACAAGTCGGTTGCTTAATATGATCAATTATTTGAAGATAGGACAATGTCCTGTAGGCCTAGATTCACCAAAAAGGAGATATTATAGATTACAATTTGTTCCTTTTGTGCTGATAGATGAAGTTCTTTTTAGAAAGGATCATAGTGGTGTCCTTTCAAGATGCATAAATTCAAAAAAGGTGGTAGATGTCCTATTTAATTTCATGATGGACCTTCTGGAGGTCACTTTTCTCCTATGACTACTATTTTTAAAATCATGAGGGCTGGATACTATTAGCCATCTATCTTTAAGGATAGTCATGAGTATGTGAGAAAATGCATCAAGTGTGCCATGTTTACAGGAAAAGAAAGGCTTGCAGCCTTGCCCTTATAGCCAGTCAAAATAGAGCAACCCTTCATGAAGTGGGGCATAGACTTTATTAGCATGATCAATCCCCCATCTAGTGCAGGACACAAGTGGATAATCATTGCAATAGATTATTTCACTAGATGGACATAAGCAATTGCTTTAAGAGAAACAAATGAGAGTGTTGTATTAAATTTTTATGATGAGATAATCCATAGATTTGGCACTCCAGACTCCATAATATCAGATAATACATTGGCATTCACAGGCCTCAAAGTCTCAGAGTGGGAAGTCAAGAATGGCATCTATCTAAATACCAATTCCAATTACTACTCTCAAGGCAATGGCTTGGCTGAATCAACAAATAAGAACTTGATTAGGATAATCAAGAAGACTCTGTAAGACAACCAAAGGGATTGGCATAATAAACTCAGGTCTACCTTGTGGTTAGACAGAATCACTCCAAAGAAGATTATTGGGAATTCTCCTTATGTGTTAGTGTATGGCAGAGAGGCTAGGTTGTCCATTTCAACTGAATTTCCATCTCTGGACTTGGCTACTCAGTATGCCCTATTTGATGAAGGAGATCCCTTGCAGATCAAATATGCTTAGTTGATGGAGTTAGAGGAACTCAGAGACAAATCAATGTAGGATATGGAATTCCATCAAATCAAAACAAAAAAAAATCTTTGATAAAAGAGCCAGGATAAAAAAATTTCAAAGTTGGGGATGTAGTCCTTAAGTGGGATGAGTTCAAATCAAGGCCCGACAGACATACAAAATTTGAGTCATTTTGGGGTGGACCATTTGTTATAATAGAGTGCAAGGGGTCTAATGCTTTTCAACTATCAACCCTTGAAGGAGTTCCCTTGCCTATCCCAGTAAATGGATTCCACTTGAAGCCCTACTTTGAGGTTAATCCCTCTCTGTAAATTCTTGTAAATATATTTTTCTGCTTTCTTTCTTTGTTCTCTAGGTTAGTTTCCTACTTTCCAAGAAGTGTCTGTGCACAAGTTCTGTCTCCCTATGAGAATTTTGATTTTTGATGACCCCATGCCCAATGGATTATTTTAGGCCACTAGTTTTCCATGTCTAGCAGGTTGACATCCAGCAAAAATTGCCAAAATGTTACCCTAATTTTCCTATCCTATACAAATTTGGCTAAAATCTATCCCCAAGTCCCTGTTTTAAGCCTGCCAGGCACCTTAGAAAATTTCATAGTTTTCTGCCCTGTTCTCTGGCCTCTGCAAATTTCTAAAGTTCCCTGGTCTACAGTAATAAAATTCATAAAAGTAGCCATTATAAGAAAAAACCCTAAAAAACCCTAGGTCTGTATTCTAATTTATAGTTAACTTTATCGGCCACTAAAGTTCCATCAATTTCCACGTGCGCTTTATTTCCTTCAATCGCCAAATCTCTGATTCCTGACGGTTAAAGCTCTAACATTTAGCGATCCTACGAATGGTTACCTTTAGGGTTGGCGGTCTTTGCTTAGCGGCTAAGGCCAAGATTCTTCATCTGATGGTTGTCACATGATCTCATGGCCTCAGAAGATTCCATGAGATCTTGCGACGACCGTCGATCTTCCTGTCTACAGAGTTTGGTTGCTAGTGGGTCCAGCCACGTTGTCTAGGCTGTACACCTGTGATTGGTTAAAGACTTGTGATTCAGTGCCACATCAGCGCAGGCCCGGCAATTGTCAGTCGACGATGATCTAACAGCTGTCGCATCATCTGAAGGAGATTTTCTAACAAATGCGATCAAGCGACGACCGTTGATCTTACTTTATCTCTGGGCTCTGTCAGGTGGGTCCTCAGTTTCTAACGTGCTCATTCTTCATTGGTTGATCAGATGACGGCTAGGCTCTATTGGTATAACTGTGTCAGAGTGTCTATAGGGATGTTAGTAGACTAAAGATCTACGGTTGTCACTTGATCGCAAAGGATCTTCCAAGCCCTTGTGATCTTGTGATAACTGTCCGGTGCTCTTTCTGTAGGTCGTGGGTCCAAGTCTGTCAGACGTGCTAATTTGCTCAAGTTTCATTGCTTGCTGGCTTCCAGATGGTAGTTGACTTGTTAGGGGGGAAGTTTAGGCTATTTTTTGAGTGCATCGTAGCCATTCATCTGCCGGGAGGAGTTTCTCATTGACGGTTATGTTATAAAATTTGCCGCTAGCCATTATAATTAAAAATTCAAATGTCTCTACAAGGGTTTTGTGTTCTTTCGGCCATGCACGACATTGGGTAGCTCAGGAATTAATTTCTCAAGATGGTGGTGGTTGTGAGGATGATGGAGATGACTGTTGGCCGGTGTTGCAGGGTCCTTTGTCGTGACGGGAGGTGTTAGAGAGTTTGGTGCCATCATTCAAATAGTACCGCCCCCAAGGAAATAAGATTAGATTGAGAGTCTTCATGGCTTAGTGGAGTTGCAGGTGGGTTGGTAAGTTGAGGTTGTTGTGCCTGCAGGTGTTTTCAGTTCAGAAGGATCAACATGCAATGAAAGATATGATTTGATCACCGGTGTTCTCAAAGATTTTCATAAGAGGTGATTAGTACCCTAGGGTTTGATATCATTGTTTAATTTTGTAACCTTAGTTAGGTTTTGACTCTTTCCTGCATGCAAGAGGGGATGTATATATTGTATTTTTGGAGCTTTTGAGCTCAGAGTTGGACAATTGTGAAAAAAATAAATTCACCTTTCTTGAGAGTTATCTCTAGCATTTTTTTTTGCCCTCTGGCTTCTACAATTGTAAATCTCCCATTGATGATTCAAATATTACAGAGGTATTTTGTGACAATTCTTCATGTCCCTATGCTTCCTTGTCTGAGTCTTCTCTTATTGAATCAAAGTATATGATATTTCAGTGGTATCTTAGGGTTCCTGATCCCTCTCTCTTTCTACAACTATTGTGTGTTATTGTGGATGATTGGATGTGAATGGTTTTGTGGGTATACTTCAACCCCCTAACAATCTTGTCTCATTCCTATGCCAAGTTTTAGAAGTGAATGTTTGTTTGCAAGTCATAAATTGTGTCTAAATTCTCAATAATGCTATTGTTTGTGAAATCCTCTTTTTCCTTGAATAGCCTCTTTCTATTGCAGACCCTTCTATGAAACACTTATGCAAGCCTATTTAGTGAGTTGTGACCTCCTAGACCTAAGTTGTTCATTAATTTCATCCTCTATACTAAGATCCAAACCCTAATTTTGATGTATCACCTAGTAGGTAGTTTGCTTTTAAGTCATTTCCCTTTCAAGCATTCCTTCTATCCCTTTCCCTCAAAAGTTTTACTTTCATGTCTAGAAGCAAATTAAGGTGATTATCCAAGAGGAACTAGCCTAGAACCTAGAGGTCTCATCTCAGTTAGGATAGGTCCCACACTTGGAGATGATTCCCATGTTATACTAGGTTATCAAGACCAAAAGAGCTTGAAAACAAGTGTGCAAACTTAGTGTATAACAATATTAAAATAATTCAAATTAAAATATCTCAAATGAAAAGTCATTAAAATCAAAATAAATATAAACACAAATATATATAATTAAATATAAAATATTATTTTTTCTTAAATTGTAAAACATATATAGAATTTTAAAAATTAAAAAAAATTAAGAATATTAATACAAATAAAATAAATTTATATCAATATTGTAATTAATTAAAAAAAATAAAATAATAGATAATAAATATACTATATTACTAATTAATTAAATAAAAAATAACTAATTATTAATGCATATGCATGACACACAAATTAGAATAAAATTAAATACAATATATGCACCCAACTTTTTAGAAAATTCAAATCCCAACTTATAAATATAAACTCTACATATTTAACTCAAATTTCTATAAAAATTATAAAATAATTAAAAAATTATAATTCTAAAATAATTATTTGCATTATATTCTAATATATTATTAGATTATATATTTATTAGAAATTAAATTATAATAATTTAGCAAATCTATAAAATTAATAATAAAAGTAAGAATGAAACAAAATATGGTATGTATTAGTAAGCAAATTCTATTTATTTACTAATACATACTTGATATTTTTTTTTTCATTAGTGTTTCTGTTATTTCTATTTTTTTCATTTTTATTCCTATTAATTGTATTAAAGTAAATTTTATTTAAATTATTTTATTATAAAACTCTCACAAATATTTCTTTTTATTCTTATTCCTATGAATTGTGTTAACGTAAATTTTATTTAAATTATTTTATTATAAAACTCTGACCAATAGTACTACAGCCTTCTTGTCCGCTGCGGGAAACATGAGTTCACTCCTTCAAGAAATATGAACTTCCTCCTCCATCAAAAAGGAGAGGGAAGGGATAAGGAGAGTCGGGAATTGAGGAGGATCAGTGTGAATCCCGATTCTCCGAAGCAACGGAAAGACTTAAGGAAAGACTAACTTAAAAATAAGTCTCTCCTTTCTCAGAAATGAGGCAGAGAGGGTGTTACATTTTCTAAATGTAACGAAGGAGGTGCATCTTTGAAACCCGACACAGACTTAAGATTTCGCAAAGAACAAAAGGAAAGATAAAAAGATGAAGTGATCTTCCTTCATCGTAAATGATTGTACGAGAAAATAATCCGAAGGATGTTTTGAATTCCAGCATGGCTGCTGGCGGTGAACATCCAAAAAAAAGCCGGCTTCACCATTGAAGGCATCGAAATTCTCTGCAACGCAACCTCTGATCGTCCTATAAATACACTCCTCCTAACACCTTCACCTCACACCCAAAACTTCCGAATTCCCTCTTTCTGCTGCACTAATATTCTGAAAGAGATGGAATTTAATGAGCATGTTTGATGGCTATTTTATTAGTATTCGGCAGTGTTGGCGTAATATACGCTTCGGATCCTGATATTCTCACCGATTTCGTCTTTCCGGCGGGGCATAACCCAGTAGATTTGATTGCTGGTTTCTTCACATTCACGGGATTTCGGGAATTAGGTTACACCAACTTTACCGGGCAGACGGCAGTAAAAGTGACAAAGGCGGCGGCGAAAGACTTTCCGGCGCTGGATGGGCTGAGCGTGTCAAAAGGTTTTCATACAGCAATAGTTGTCATTAAAAGCAAGACAATAAAAGTCCAAGGATATTTGTTACAAATTCATCCCTAGCGAGCCTCATAAGAGAATTGGAGAATAAAAAGATGACAAGAAAATGGAGGAAAACTATTCATCTAAATCATGATCGAGTGAAAGAAAATGTCAACTATCGACTAAAGAAAGAGCCCCAATCTTTAACAATCTTTCTACTATAAACATCAATGTTCATTTCGTCCAACAATTAGAAACAACTCTCTACTCTCACAAATTATGAGCTAAAGAGATAGAATCAAAATTCCATGCTACAAAAATAATTTGTGTCACATAAAGAGGTAGCTTATTATGATATGGTTTTCTAATAATTAAAAAAATTTATTTCTAAAATTAAATCTATTACAAATTTTTGAAATTCTTTATAATTTCAAAAAATATATTTGATCTTATAAATGAAAGAATTGAATTTTTTTTTTGTGGTTCTAGAGATATGATAAAAAAAAATCAATGTGATTCCCAAAACCTTTTAAAATCTTGACATATGAAACAAAAGAAAATGTGAAAAATCATTTTTCTAGTATTTAAAGAGGTTTAAAAACCTCCATTGAACTTCACAAAATTCTCAAAACATTTTTAGAGTTAAATGATCAATTCAAAACCTTTTTTTTTTTGTAGAAAAATATTGTGTTGGTAAGCGTGACCTAGCAGATAGGTATGCAAAATGTAGAAGCTCGTGAATATTGTGTGGACATCCATTATGTAGAACCAAATGAAAATATGGCTATATGTTATAGCTAAGAGTGCCCTAGTAAACATATATGGAAAGTATGAAAGCATACAAAAGGATGCGCATTATTTAGGGAAAGTATGAAATGCAATAGTTGTAGATTATGCCTAGAAAATATTTTGTTGAAAATATTATAGAAAATTTCATGCAAATGAAATTTACAAGCTTAGGGCTAAAGTCAACTACCTTTTTCAATTTCCTCCTTGCCTATGATGAATTGATAGCTTCACAATAGGGCGAGTATCCCTAGGGCATTTATGTTTCTTGGATTATGGTTTTTCCCAAGTTACACGCCCCCTAGTAAATGTTGCTTAGGAGCAAAGATTACATGGTACACTACATTTTTTCTATTTTAGACAAACTTTTCATTCAGACAATTCATGGGCTAAAGTCTATTATATTTTCTTTCTATACCTATATGTTGTGGTGTAATGTCCCCTTATCTTAATGCTTAGGAAATAGGGAAATTAACTTATAAAGTTCAATTTCAAGAGACTCCTTTTCCAAAAATACTTTAACAACACTTCTAATAATTTTTTTTTTTTAATTTATATGTTGTGGTCAAAATTGACTTGTTAGACATGCTTGCAATGTATGACCATCCAAAACTTGATGGATTTAAAAGGTTTCTATGGTAAAGGGTAATATTTGAGATGGACATGAAATGTCTTAGTGAGAGTTTATTTAGAATGTCTTATACGAGACATGTTCAAATATATTTGATGTGATTGTGCAAAGCAAATTGTAGCAATAATGGAGGAAATTGACAAAGTTCGGAGAGGAGTATTGATTACTTATGTTCACATGAAGGTAGATGAATTGAGTTGGGTAAAATATTACACAACAAAATTATATTATTTTCTTCAACTGTCCTATACATTTATGTCTTCATAATTTTGACATTAATATCTATTAGGCTACCTATGAATGATCATTTTAGATTTGGAATGCTATGAAACAATCTTCAAAATTGGTTGTCATGGCTTATATACTTATTACATTTTTATTTTGTTGGTGTACTTCATGGTTAGTACAAACCAACCCAACTATGAGAACATCCATTCTAGGCATGAAAGTAAAGTAAAACTCTATAATTAAGGAGTTTGTTATGACATCACTTATATTTCCCATAAAAATACCTATTTCAAATAAAAATTTTCATGATAGGTTGCAATGCAACTCTCCAAATTGTGTCATTTATAATTACAATTGTTGTGAGATCACGAGTACATATAGAATTAAACGAGGCATTAATATTACAAAAAAAATTGTCTTGACCTTTCTTTCTTGTGTTGAGACATAAGAGGATTTACAAGGAGATAAATTATCAATGATAATTCTAGGTGCTTATATATACTTGGTGACTTTGGTTATGTTGGATTTCAGTTGAGATTATATACATTGTTTGAGATAGTTTTTGATTACGTAAAATAGGTTTTACAGGGTTCCTGAAACCCAATACATCTTAAAATAAAGCATTAAAAAGATAAAGTCTTAAGATAATAGAAATAAAAAGATGAAATAGGCCAGAGGCAAGCTGAGAGAAAATCCACCACAGAGATAGAATAGTCAAACTAGGGCAAAATAGAGACAGGAAAAAAGAACTAGGAAGAAAGGTCAGGATAGGCTCCTAAGCATTACGACAACATTGATCTCGAGAAGCTCCATTTTCTATGCCACCTCCTTGATCTTTTGGATGTCATTGGAGTCTTCTTCATCCTTTTTCTTATTGGACCTAGCCCTTGTTCTCTTTCCTAGGCCTTCATTGGGCTTCTCCTTATTTTCCTCTTTAATTATTTGCACTTCCTTACCATCTAGTTTTTCTTCCATTTTTTCAATGAGAAACTTGATGTGCTCATTTGAGGCCTTTAGGATGTTGAAGTTCTTCTCTGGAATAGCTTTGAGGGTTTCCTCAAGGATCTTCATCTTTTTCTCCATTTGGTTAACCCTTGAGTCCAGGCGGTGAAACTCTTCAGTGGCATTGTGGTTCTTGTAGCTTTAGGTTCCTTGGATTTTTTCATTGAGGTCTCCCAGTTCGTGATAAAGCCATTTAAATGACCTAAACTAATCCAGTATACTGTTCTTAGTATTATTTAGAAGGTTTAACTCCATTTCTCTGGCCTTGTCACTGAGGTGACCAGGGTTGGGTCAATTAGATCCTCTTTCTGGATTCTACCATCCTCATCCTCAAGAATTTTGGAATTCACAGCTTCCCTGATGATCCCCATCCACACAATGTTCATGTTGAAGTTACACCACACCTTTTTCTCCTTGCCAGAGACGTCACTATGATACTCCCCTCTAGACTAGTTCTTGTCTTTTGAATAGTCATGTGGATCTGGGGATTGGGTAGAGGGGTCATCCTGGTCATCATCGGGCACCTCAATTTTTGGGTCCTAAATCTTTTCATGGGCTCTAGAAGGAGGAGGGGGAGTGTTACCTTCGCTGATAGCTAAATCTATCGATAGTCATCTAGAGAATTCCCCCTTTAAATTAATATCTTTCCCTGTGGCTTGTTCCCTTTTCTTCTTGACCTCTTCATTAGTGTTCATATCTTCCACATTTTTATTATACTCCTCTTCTAAGGAGATCTCCATTCTTGCCTATTTTTTGTTGGGATTTTCTTTTTTGACCGAACTCATAGTTCTCTCCTTAGAGGAAGAGCCATGTTTCTGCTTTTGGACCTCTTCTTCCTCTTGGTCCTCTGATTGTAATCCCACACTATCTTCTAAGTCCGAGGGGACATAGTCCAAACTAGAGACATCAACTCTTTCCTTGTTGTCCAGAATTTCCTTCCCCAGGTTTTGGGCTTTGAAATATTCATAAATTAAAAGTAACAAACCCTCATGTAAAGTAGGGTTAGGTATATTATTCTCCCTAAAGCCATTTATATTATCATTTATAGAAGAATAAAAGTAGAAGAGTATGAAAACCTTCATACCGTATCTAAGATGATTTAGCAGCACAAAGTGGTAGGTCTTGATCCTATCAAACCTTGTGTCCAACATAAGAGATCAGAGCTTTAAGCACAAATCTTCACAACATTTTTATTCCTTCAGGCTGGTAGTACGTTCCCACTTTAACTATAGATTTCTTCTCATCCTCATCTCTCACAATATAATTGACGGTTTTGTCAGAGATTTTGTAGTCCCTATAGAATTTCTTGCCCACAATGGGGATACTAGTGACTTTTGAGATGACCTCCTCAGTAAATGTGAAATTATTTCCTTCTATCTCCACACACCCTCCATTCTAGCTTTTCATGAACATATTAGTGACCATCGAATTACTTTCATGTAACCTTTCTATGAAGGTCAAGATATCCCCTTTTTGCAGAGCGTTCTAGACCTTGGTGCATCTCCTACATTTCCCACTGTCATTTTTGGGCTCCCTTCTATGTCTTTCCCCTCCCATCATACAAGGATGGATTTGGATGAAACTCTAGTTTGATAGATAGTTGTTGTTCTAATTTTTTCTCACAATGGTCATCCTAAGCTTTCTCCTATTTTGCCTTTGAAAATAGATATTAATCTAGGGAATGAACACCCAGAAAGCATGTGAAAGGGATGTGTAGTTATTATCCTTCATGTCAATCTAGTACTTGCCTTTTATGGAATTGCACATCCAATAAACCACATTAAAATTTATTATTATCATTAATGATTCCCTCTTTTCCTTGGTATCTGTCCCTCTCGACTAAATCCTTCACCTCACAAGGGAAATCTCTACCATGATGCCATCTTATCATTGTGTCCTTTTTGAAATCCAAGTTGGCAAACCAGTCAGCAACTTGGTTGGCTTCCCTGTACACATGGGATATGTGAAACTTTTCAAAAGAATTTAAAAGAGCACGCGTTTCTTCTATAATGTTAGATATGGACCTTGAAGGTGAGTGGTTTAAATTTAAATAGTTTCTGATGTTCTTGGAGTCTCTTTCGAGCCATATCTTTTTGACCCCTATATCATAATCTAGTTTAGTAACTTGGAGGGTTGCACTAGCTTCAATGAAGTGGTTTGTTTGATAATCAAGAGGGAAGGTGATAGCTGCAATCCTAAAACCAAAGCAATTTTTTATCACATTGTCTGAGATAGATAAGCTAGAATAACATTAATCAGTGTCCTACTATTCTAAGGATAAGCCCACGGGTTAGAATCGAGGGGGGGTGGCCCCTTTAGAATAGTAAGGCCTTAGAATGGTGGGGGCCCTCCCATCCTAAAGTTCTATAGTTACTCATTCAATTTTAAGCTCCAATTGTTTCTACTGGAATAAAGGGATAAAATCAATCGATTCATTATATACGTATTAAGGGATGGGTATTACTCTTTGATGATTCTTAAATTAAAATTTCAAGGAGCTATTGTTTACAGTCTTATTTTTAGATGTATAATGTTTAATATTTTCATGGACATTGATCTTGAGATATTAATTGTTAGTGTCGGATTATTCATTAGAGGGATGTTTAGTATGGTTATGTCTCCTCAATTATATATGAATAATTTTATGATATCATTTATTAGGATAATATGAGATATATTATTGGGATCATTTCATATAATGGGAGTGGATATTTTGAGTTTGATATTATTTTCTTATATAGGTTTACATCTATATTATTTTACATGATACATTTATTTTGTTTGATCTAAGAGATTGAAAGGTTGATTTTTTTGAGTTTTCTTCATTTAGGTTTATAGTAGAGGAGATCATACTTGATAGAAAATATCACTTTGATGTGTTGTAAGAAGGGAATGATATAATTTCTAGGTTTTTTCTCTTTATTCTATGACTATTTCATGGACCTTCATGTTCATATAATTTGGGAGACTTAAATTGACATGTTGTAAGAGAGTATGCAATTATCCACCGCTAGTTGTAGAAGACAAAACCTTATTTAATCCTAGACTAAAACAAGTTTTTAAGGGACACTGAAACCCTTTACAAAAAAGAAATACCAACATGAAGAGAAAACTAGATGTAAAAGAACAAAAAAAAAAGGAAATAAAAAGGTTCAAAAGATCCAAAATCCTATTGGGGATTTTTTAATAGTTTAATTTCTTCTAAATTCTTTCAAATCATTCTTTCATTGATGATCAAAACATCATGAACAATACTTTCTTAATAAACCTTACCTCTATCATAGCTACGCATTTTGGTTGAGGGACCAATAATAGGTCTAGCAGTCATGTCATGTTGGTCCACAAAAAAATTCTTCCTTTTCTCATCCACACTAAAAAAAGGAGAATAAGAGTTACCTTTAGTCAAACCTTTGATAGCCTATTTCATCATATTTAGTTGTTTGAGATTCTTGTTATTGTTCTACATATACATTCTACTCATAACCACAATTTCCCTGAGCTTATTATGTACCTTATCGATGATGTCTTCAAGAAGCTTGATATCTTCCTAATAATCCATCTCCATAGTTTTCAAACCCTCTGTCACATCCTTATCCACCATAAATATGTCCCCTATTATGGTGGAAGAGGTCCCCTTTTCCATAGTCATAGGGGGTATCTTAAAATGTTTCAAAAAATATGTCTATGTATAACTCCATTCCCTATGGGTCCATCCAAGAATTTAGGATGTCAATCTTGGCCTCTGCTTTCATATCAGTCCTGTTTTTTCCATTCACACTATATTTCTCCAAAGGATTCTTAACATGGGGGGAATTGGTCTTATTTTTGTACCCAATCATAAAATGGGACAAATTAGGGCTCTTTATCTTATCTTTAACATTTTTTTACTTTGAGGATCTAGAGGATTCCCTTGCATGGTGTACCATCCTAAAATTTTATCACTATGTAATTTTATATTATACATAGGGACACATTTTAGCATGTATGGACTCCCACATTGATTTTTAATACTCTAGTCCTAATTCTACTTTTCATTCCTCTATCTCATCTTCAATTGAGTTCCCTTGGCCAAATTTATTTAATATTTTATGGGAATACATAAAACCAAATGGCCTATTCCTAGATGTTTTCTCCAAAATTGTAACTAGAGGTTTGTCTCAATGGTTGACCAGGAAATTCAATCTCCCATTATCTCTCTTTGATTTTTGAGATCCAAAATGTTTGTGATGGGTGTCTAAGAAACCTATCTCTTCTCATTTTGGTAACCATATGATTCAAGAAAGAAGTAAGCATTCCAAGATCAATCACTCAATTATTAAAATTAAATTTGAAGCATATAAGGCATGATCAATGCAATCTTCTCAATTGTAGAAAGATTATCTCCCATGATGGCCTAGTAGAGGAGATCACAATCAAAGAAGAATATTGCATCCCTCTATTCAAGCATTAAACTCTTTAATCATTCATTCTAAATTCCTTGTTCATATCAAGCATTGTGAAAAATTACAATAATCATTATGCTAGGCATGTCTTTCATGATTTCCTTTTAGTATTTTAGTGTGAATTCAAGCCATTATATCAAAATTTGTAATCAAATTGAAAGAAGCGTCTGTGTTAGAACGGTATAAGGAAATTCACATTTTAGATCTAGCCTCTACTCTATGTTAGCATACTTTAATTTATTTCATTTCAATTCAAATTTTGATTCACATCTCCACATAATTTTATTCTTTTCTATGTGCAAGAATAAGTGGTACTTGTGTTGGGATTGAATTTGGGAAGTATGAGAGCCAAACTATTGTCTGCAACTAGAATCATCAAAAAGTGCAACGAATGGGCTAACCAAGTCAACAAGTCCTAGGACCAAACCAACCTAGTCAACCCAGTTCCTCCAAAAAAATTCAAGTTCGATTTAAAATTTACTTACAGTATCTATGCTTTTTTTTTGGCATCACAATCTCTTTATCATTTCTCAATCATCTTTTGCATGTAGAAAACCATCCTTTCCTCTTTTCTAGCTCTATATATTAAATTTCTTGATCATTCTTGCATTATCAAACCTCAAGTAAAGCCAAGGATCATTGTACCCTCTCTATGCTTAAGTTTTCTTGAGCCTAGTGATTCATCTTCCTTCTAATGGAATATAGGAAATAGGCTTAGTATCATTATATTACCCATTTGAACTAGTGATACCTATTTCTTATGTTTCATTTTGTTGAGCCCAACTTGTAAAATTTCCTCTTTTGATTTGTTGTAACTTAGATATGATTTATATGCATGGTAAATTGTTTAATTTTATACTTTAAAGTCTAAATTTTAGTCTTATCTTTTGCATTCACTGGTAAAAAGAAAAAATTGCACATTTTTTTCACAGATCTAGTTTATTCTTGTATTGTATTTTTTGATTTTCATAAAAAATGAAAATACAAAAAAAATATTTCCATGCATCATTGTGTATTTAGATTAGTATCTTTATGATTCATTTCATTACATTAACTTATTTCATTACGAAATTTTTGATTTATTTTTGCAATGTTTCATTTCATTTGGTAAGCCCTTTTGTACTGATGAATTTGATATGTTGGATGAATCCCTTGATGATTTCATCCCTATTAAGTCTTCCTTTATGCATCCTAAACCATCATTTTCCCAAAATTTTATTATTGTGATGGAAGGCTTTAAGATATCTCGCATTCCACTTAATGAACATATCAATGATTCTTCTCCCAAATTTTCTCTCCCTCATGAGAACATATTGATATAAGAAGATACTTTTAACAATTCCCTCAATGTTCTCCCTCTTTGGGATGAACCATTGGAGAATGATGTTGATTATTTTCTTGATATTCATCTCTCTTGTGAAAGTACCTTGGTGCAAGAGGATGATATCATGGAAGGGGTTGATATGATTGGTAATGAAACTTCCCCTACTATCCATTTCAAGAAATTTCTTTCTAGATATGAGGAATTAATAAGTGATGTTTTTCCCTATCCTAAAGTATCCCTTCTTCATGCACATACATTGAAAAAAGGGATAATATCCTTAATTTCCTACCTTCTACAAATCAAACCTTAAAAAATAAAGATCGTAATAAAGTCAAAACCATACACATAAAATATCCAACTCCTCCTTTAATTATTTCTCTAATAAAAATAAGCACACCATCAAATATTCAAGAAGATGATTAGGAAACATTTGACTTTACACCCACCTTTCATAGGAAAAAAAAAATCCTTGAATTTGACACTCAAACCCCTTACTCTAACACATGTATGGATATTTATTGGACCTCTTTTAATTTCAATTAAAGTCTACCAAAGGGAGACCTTTATCTATTTTATATTTTTAACCTTGATAATGGACATGGTATAGGATGTGAGCAACCAAGCATCAACACTGGTGAGAAATATATATCACACTTATCCAAAGAAGCTCTAAGTTACCAACCTCCCCATTTATCCCATAAATATATAAATTCTTCTCATAATTTATCATTACACCAAGAGAGTATTTTGTTTCAATTTTTCAAAGCCAACTTTATTACCCTTCATTTAAAAAATAAATTAAAAAAATAAAAACAATAGAAAAAAAAATCATTCTATTTGTATGTATCATCAAATTCATGGTCATAAGACCAATTAATGCTATGATTTCAAGCGTAAAATTTAAGAATTCAATGATTGTAGTGTGATTCAAATGAAATGTAATCATGAAAGACACCTTTGTCTTGACCATTCTAAATAACATTTAATCTCCTATTATGTTGCTCCTCATTATGTGACAGTGGTAGCTAATCCTTTTGTGAGCTAATTTTCATCTATGGTGTTGTAATTTTAGGCACAACCATTCTTTTTGAGAAACATAATATTCCTTGTCTCCACAACTAGGGAATGAGGGTACTATTTTGATCTCCTCTCTATCCCAATGACCCATTCTCTCCCTTTTTTAAGTTGTCTTTTATATCATGATAACCTTTCTTGAATGGATTTTTTTGTTCTACATAAGGATTTTCTCTTTTTAAAGAGGTTTACATCCTTGTTTAAAACCTTTTCTTTTCTTAAAAGTGAACCTTTCACTTGGGGTCCTTAATTTTTGTTCTCTTCTACAAGTTATTTCCTTAGAAACATCGAAGGTATGCATTCTTGATTCTCCTTCCTCATTTCCTTTTATTCATGCTTGTGGGGAAATGTATATGTTTCATTTTTTCTATCTTTCCATAAGATCCATTATAAATTTGTTGACTTTTTTCTTCTATAGCGTGATGTCCATCCTTACAGGGCTTGTTTTCTTACTAGAGGATTTTCCCCTTTTCAGGAGGTATACATACTTGCTTATAATCTTTTACTTTCTTGAAAGTTCTTCTCTATTATAAACTATCTATCAGTTAGGTTATATAATGTGTTATATTTTCCCTTTCCCTCACCCTTTAAGGGAAAGTCTTCATTTATCAATCTCTTGTTCCTTTATAAGGATCTACTTTTTCTTGGTTATGTGGTATTTGTTTGTCATATAATATCCTTTCATGGAGTTATTTTTTTCTTACACGAGGATATTCTCTTATTCAATATATTTACATCCCTTTTTACAACCTCTTATTGGCTTGAAATCACATTTCTATCATAAATAAATTCCCTTACTTGGGGGCTTGAGATGTGTCATCCTTAATCAAGAATGTCCTTTTTACCTAGCAATAGGGAGGATAAAAGGGTAAATTATTTTTTTCCTCCCCATCACTCTGTATTGAAAATATTATTTTTGTTCAAGAACTCCTTTTGGAGGTAGATGTCTTGTTATGAAGATATCTTCCTTCCAAGGGTCTCTTTCCACTTACTACAAGATATCCTTTCACAATTATCTTTCCATTGACTAAAAAGGGTCTTTCCTATTTTCTAAGGCTATCGTATACATTTTTGTCTTAAGGATATATCCTTGTTGTTGTAAGTAGGTGTCCTTGTTCTCTTTTTCTTAAGCTACCACCATAGCCTGATGTTTCTATATTAATCATGGGGAATACATGTGACCTCCTTGTGCATTATTTAGAAAATTCCTTTGGATACAATGTTTATCTTAGGCCTAATCCATTGTCAACCAACCATGTTCATCATTGTCCTACAACATCCTCAACATACTCTACATGAAAACATCCAATACCCATATGAGAATCGACAATTACATTCTCTTATTTTCAACATTGTAAAAAAAATCAAATTGAACTCAAAATATTTATATTTTACCTCATACTCTTTTCTCCTCTTCACTCTCATCTTTATAATCTACATCCTTTTCACATTCTACTATTTCAATCACATCTTCTTCTTCATCTTTAGTTCCTATAGCTACAACGTTCTCCTCTATTGCATTGAACAAGTGTTCAATCCTTTATATCTCTTCTTCAAGAGACTCTTCCTCTTCACTAGGTTACTCACCAAACACTAAATTGTTTTACTTCATTGGACACTCTATCTCAATAATATACACATCTAATATATATATTTATGTTAAATCCAAAGGATTTTTCTCTTGTACTACAAATTTGTCTTTTCTCATCTCTTTCTTTATCTCCTCCAAAGAATCTTGTGCCTCTTACCTCAATTTATTTTCTTCCCTTTTAAAAATATTCATTCATATCTTCTTTCTCCATTTCCCAAACATAGGAATCTTTAAAACCCAACTGATCATATACCCATTCTTCTTCCTTCATTTTTCTACCAATGGATTAAAGTCTCTCAACCTCTCACCATTACAAGACTCTTCCATACCTACACCAATCCCTTGAGCTTCTATCAAACTCTCACCAATTCAATCTCTTCTTTGTGGCTTTAAGCTCTCATTTGATTGAGACTTCAGACACATGTAATGATCTCGTTGATCCATCCTCAATTTATTCATACTCTCAATTCAAATATACATGACAATATGGATTATGTTCACACAACTTAACTCTTCACCAGTAGGTCCTAGCATAAGATACCTCACATTTGGCATTCTACTTATGCACAACTCCACTCTTTACCCTTAGGTCCTGTTCCCACTAAGGATTGCACCCTATTTTGCTAAGTATTGAACCCAGCAATCCTATGAAACATGGGACTATTCTCAGGCTCTGGGTAACCTATCCAAGAATAGACCTCCTGATTAAGGGCTGGCTTCCCTATGAATCACTTGAAACTTATCTAAACTTGGAGGGAAAAGGGATAGAAAATGCTTAAAAATAAACAACTGCAACTTGAAATGAAAGGAAGGTGATCCACTAAAATTGAGGAGAAACCATAATTGAGCAATAAGTTCACTTCATCAGCAATTCAAATCTAATTCACAACTCAATCCTACTTTCTTAACTTCTGATGAAATAAGGTACTTAGAATCTAGAAAAGGAAGAACCTTCACAAATCTGATATTCTTGATTATACACAAATCACACCACTGAATTAAGACAAATCCTTAAATACCCACTTGAATCCAAAAATGTAGATTAAGGATATAGAATCATCACAATAATCTCACATATGGCTTCAATAGTAAACCCAAAATTATAGGGGAACAAGAAGGATGGATTTTTATTGCTAAAAGAAATAGGTAAAAGTGTGTCTCTCAGAGCTACAACACTCATATCAGAGAGAAAAAGTGAAGAGCTAACCTCAATCACCAAAAGTGAGAGGTATAAAAACAAAAATCTAAGAATCTGCATTCAACTCCACTACCTCCTAAAAATAGAAAACCCATGAGGCAGCATCATGGTCTGAATGTCAGATTCCCAGATTCCTAGGGGGGCGAGGAAAGTGGAGGCCTAAAAATGAATGGTCAAAGATGACCATTACACCCACTAATTCATGCCTTATAAGTGATATCTAACACGGGTTTATAAAAAATACCACTTGTCAATATATTACAATAAAAGATGGCCATGACTTAACATTTAAAACTATCCACTAAGACCTCTAATAGATACAATTATATTTTTAAAGGAAAGCCTCAACCAAAAGGGAAGCACATCTTTAAAAATAATAGCATTAAAAATTAAATTTTCAACCCCTAAAAAAAAAACTATAGGCTACATGAAAAAGATGTAAAATCAACTCCCCAATAATGGGAGGATATTCACATGATCAATTAAATCATACATAACCTAAGTCTAGAGATATCGGCATAATGCTCAACCCTAAAAGGGGAGGAAGAAAATAACATTATTTTCCAAACATAGCATGAAGATGAAGAGCCCACCACATCAAAGCCCTAAAGCTTGGCACCTGGCAACCTTCCAATCTCACTGTAATTCGAATGACAACTTCCCTCTCTAATTTAAAAAGAGCAACTTGACCCTGGCAACATCTTCTCGAGGTAGGCATTACTCTGAACAATATTTTCATTTCATGTTTGAGGGAACTATTGCTATGGTAGCCAATATCACATTGTTTCCTTACATTCTCTACACTATAATTTCTTGATATTGTTCTATGTACTATGTTCCATGTTTGAATGCCTCTGTTCATTTGTGATGCATCTCGGCCTCTGTAGGTTTTGAGGGAATGTACAAATAGTGGAAAAATGCTTCTTCATTTCAAATGGCATCTCTATATTCCTTCATAATAGTGTATTAATGTCATTGCACTCTCTCAAGCACCATGTCTATTTCATGTTCACTATGTATGGCTATCTCTGTATTTGGTTGCAAAGAATCTGCATTTTATTTCATATTTCTTGCATCTTGGAGGCACTGGCGGCATTAATCTGCATTTGCAATGGCATTAGAAATTGATGGCATTGTGCTCATTTGAATTTGACATTGTCTCATGCCATTCTAACTGGTCGCTATAAAACCAGGGCACATATATTATGTAGCATAGCCTCTTTGTATTTGTGATGGTGCAGAGTATGTATTGCCTGCCACTTTGATGGTTTGTGAACTAGGGTATTGATATCACTATGGCACCATCACTTTGCATCTATTATCACCCATGAGCCATAAGGCTAGGGTATCATATTTGCACCATTCTTGATGTCCCGTAAGCAAAGCCAAGGCATGACATTGATCATGGCATCCCTGCTAATATTAATATATGGTGCGGGCTCTATTCAAAAGCATTCAATATTTGTTTAAATATATTGTTTTCATGACCATCTATTTCTACTACATGTGGCCCATGAACTTCAGGGTATTGGTATTCATAGTTATTGTGCTTGGGGCCGAGTATGATACCGAACCTGCTACATTTGCTTTGTATTTTATTGTACCTTTTCTATTCATTGTATTATCTCTCATGCTAGTGCCTGTGAAGGCTCAAGTTTTGTATTTGTTGATTGCATTTGTGGTATTGATCATTGTGCATAGTGATGACATTTTTTGGGGTGCTTATCAAATCAATACCCTTGATTCTATTGTAGCTTATTATGATGAAGGCCTATGAGCACTGGGCATGATAATGCATGTGTTGACCATACTTATTTTTGGTTTTCCTATTGTAAATCTGACATCAGTGCCTGCTATTTTGAGATATTGCTCTATCTATGGCTATGGCCCTTCAACATATATAATGATATCCTTTACATTGGGACTAGTGTTTAATTTTCTTTCTCTATCTCCATTGGGACTGTATCTCTGCATCATGTCACTATCGATACAAACCAGTGAGCTATGATATTTAATTGTCATCTCGAATACACTTTAAAAATGTTGATTGTTTGGTCTTCTTGATGGCACTAAGTAATAGGATGCAGTGCATGCTTGCTATATCATGATCATGACACCATCTCCATTTGATATTATATGCTATTTTAGTGATATTGTGGCCTATTTGATAGCACATTGTGATGTTTGTAGCTAATTCACTCACTGTCTCTGCATATGATATCATTCCACTATGCTCAGTTGTAATGACCCATTCCCATGTTTTACTTGAATTGATATTTCAATGATCATTAGTGCATGCATAGACATTCATGGATCAATAATGTTATCATTAAGTTGACATTTGCCTCATACTTATCACATACATGATATGCCCTGTTATAATGGAGATCTGAGATACATTCATGTTTCAGTGTGCCTTATCTTTTGCATAGATCTGTGTGCCCTATTACAAGCTCTTTTTTCCTTTGATGCCATGTAGATCTCCATTATTCATTCATCATAGCTTGATTGATTGTTATGCCCTAGTGCCCCTGCTAGCTTATTAAAATATCATAATCATGTTACAACACATAGGTTATGTTTGCATCCTCATACCAGTATTTGCTTATCATGCCATACTATTTGATTGATCCCTATTGATGCTGAATCATCTGAATGCTCTTCATCTGTACATATTGTGTGTGCCCTTGGCCCTTGATGTAGTCATGATGGAGATCATGAGGTTTCCCTATCATGATCTACATCAAGGGCCCAAATCATTCATGGAATTCATTATTAGATCAACTTCTCCTGTATCTGCACATGAAACAAACACGTCAATGAAAACATGGTGCCTCTTTGTTTCCTTGGATGGTTCTCATGCACATGCCCTAAGCACAACCCTTGTTAGAGGTGCATGGCTAAGTGTATGTATGCATTCTATGATATTTTGATGCCATCCATTGCATAGATCCATTGGATCTAACCCATCTCCTCTCTTCACTTCTTGCAAATTCTAGATCTCAGAAGCTCACTAGACAGGACCAGATCTGGACATCAACATGAGGCAATGTCTGGTACCCTAGTATTAATTATTTCTTTATGTAAATATGAACTCATCCATTCAATTCTGATAACGGCTATGCTCATGGCTTGTGTGAGCCTTGATAGATGCTTTCTTTCTATTCTTTCCCTTATGTATATTATACATACATGCATGTGTAGCAATAGATGCAGTTCATTTCCTTTTCATTTTCATGTATTTTGCAATGAAATGAACGCAAATATTAAACAAGACCACTAATAGCACAAACTAGGATATAGTAGCTCATGTAGTAATTAGGCTTCCAAAATGTGCAAAAATATGACAACATTCTGGTGACCTCTATGGAGTGCTTGCCTACTAAGCATCCTGACCAGCTGCCTAAATAGATCCATTGGGCACAAAACCACTAATTCACAACTGAACGTAGCTTCTTTCAAATAACCAATCCTTCTCAACAAAACTACTAACTACTAGAGATAACTTCTCTAGCTTATTGCTACTCACACCAACTGAAAACAACTGAAAGCAACTACTAAAAACAACTTGTGCCAGGCACTTAGGGAACACAAAAAGCCAAAAATCTTAACTTAATAATGTACAAGGTAGGAAAGAACCTCAAAAACAAGCCTTGAGGTGGATCCCATTCACTGGAATGGGCAGCTCCTCTCCATCCATGCTAGCCAACTAAAAAGCATTATGGGCTTTGCATCCAATCACCATAATGGGCCCACTCCAGATGGCATCAAACTTAGTATGCTTCCCTAGTTTATGTTTTGCTTCATCCCACTTGAGGACTAGATCCCCTTCTTTAAAGACTTTAGGTGTGGCCTTCTTGTCAAAAATTTTCTTCATCTGAGCATGATGAGCCTCTAGGTTCTCCAATGCCAACTTTCTTGTTTCTTCAAGTTCAATAAGTTTAGCCAGTCTGACCTACATAGTATCTTCCTCCATAAGATCAATTTCTTTGATTAGACTTAGGGTAGGAAACTCAGTAGATAGCAGGATCCTGGCTTCTTTTCCATATACCAATGTGTAGGGTGAGTTTCCTGTATACCTCTTAGGTTTTATTCTATCTGCCCACAAGGCCAGCTTCAACTTGCTGTGCCAGTCTCTCTGAGTTCCTTCTATAGTCCTTTTGATTATTCTCAGCAAGTTTTTATTCATTGATTCTGCTTGACCATTACCCTAAGGGTAATAGTTAGAAGAGGTACTCAAAAAGATATTATGCTTGAGTGCCCATTCTGAAATTTTAGTTCCTAGGAATGCCATAGCATTATCAAAAATGATGGAATCTGGAGCACCAAATCTAGACACAATATCTTGATAGAAATTCAAGATAGAGGTTTCATTTGCTTCCTTTAGTGCTACAGCCTCTATCCATTTGGTAAAATAGTCTATGGCCGCAAGTATCCACTTGTGTCTAGCACTAGATGGGGGGTTGATAGATCCAATAAAATCTAGTCCCCACTTTGAGAAAGGTTGTTCTACTTTGATAGGATGAAGAGGGAGGCTGCCAGCTTTTTCTTTCCAGCAAACAAGGCATAGTTCTTGCATCTTCTTACCCAATCAAAAGCATCCTTGTATAGGCTAGGCCAGTAGTACCCAGCTCTCATCACCTTAAGAGCAGTGGTTCTGGCAGCAAAGTGTCCACCAGAGCCTCCATCATGAAACTCCTCCAATATCTTATTCACTTGGTTAGTTTCAACACATCTCAATAGGATGCCAGTATGATCCCTTCTATATAGAATGTTATTAATAATAATAAATGGAATAGATTGGAGTCTAAAGTACTTTCTTTTACTCCTTTTGAGGCCTTGAGGGCACTATCTAGTAGAGAGGTAACACTTCATCTCTGTTGTCTAGCTTGTGCTCTATCTAGCATCTCGATTCATCAGAACAACCTCTTCTTCTTCCTGGCTTGGATCTACTATTTTTTCATTAAGCTATTCACATAGTCCTTTCCCTCTAACCAGCTTGGTCACCTTGATCTGAATGTCATATTCCATGACTTTGGTGACCCAACCAGCCCTCTTGTGGCTTAGATCCTTGTTTAGCAAGAAATATTTTATGCAAGGGTGAGAAACCATCAAGTGCACTGTGTTGTTGGACAACAAGTGCCTAAATTTATTTAGACTTCTCACAATTTCCAATACATGCTTCTCTACAGGCAAATAATTTAGCTCATAACCATCTAGGCCTTGACTATAGAAAGCTATTGGCTGTTCTTGTTTCTCAACATTTTGCTAGACTAACATTACAGAGATGCTATCTTTGTCTCCAAAAGCATACAATATAAAATCTTTAGAAAAGTCAAGACTTACCAGGGTAGGAGCAGATGAAATTGCCTCCTTGACTTCTTCAAAACACTTTTTACCTTCATTGGTCCAATGGAATGCCGAATTCTTTTTTAGCATTTGGGTCATAGGCTTTAGGAGTGCAGCAACATTCAGAATAAACCAACTCAAAAAATTGATTCTTCCCAAGAAACTCTATAATCCCTTCTTGTGAGCTGGCAGGGGAAGAGCCAGAAAGGCCTTCACCCTCTCAGGATCAATAGTTGTTTCCTGCTTGGAAACAATGTGTCCCAGTAGTCTACCCTCATGCACAACAAAAATGCATCTCTTGGGATTTAGTGAGACTCCAAACTCTGCATCTTTAAAAAAATTTCCTTAGATATTTGGGTGATCCTTTATGTCTTTTGAGAAGATAGTTATATCATCCAGATATACCAGAACAAACTTGTTCATCAGGCTAGCAAATGCCACCTCCATGGCTTTCTGGAATGTGGCACCAGCATTGGACAACCTGAATGACATCTTCTTGTATGCCATGGTGCCCCATTTAGTGGTGAATTTTGTCTTGTATTGATCTTCTTCTCTAACCAAAACTTGGTTATAACCAGAAAAAGCCATCTAACAGAGAAAACCTATCAGGCCCTGAGACATACTACAAAATTTGTTCCATAGATGGTAGTGGGTGATGATCTTTGAGTGAGGCTCTATTAAGGTCTCTAAAATTCACACATAACTAGATTTCACCATTCTTCTTCCTAACTGGTACTAGATTAGAGACCCAAGAGGTGTGCTTAATGGGAAAAATAATATTGGCCTCAATCATCTTCCTCAATTCTATTTTCTTCAGGACCTCTAGCTTAGGATTGATGGGCCTCTGCTTCTTCCTTACTGGTTTGGCATGGGGTTCTAGCTCAATGGTGTGTTGGGCTAAGTGAGGATCGAATCCCTTCAGGTCATATTATTCCCATGCAAAGACATCACTATACTCTTGACATAATGAAATAAAGGCTTGTTGTTCTGGCTATGTGCATACCTTTCCAAGCTTAAGGAATTTATCCTTGAGAACCTCCATAGGCTAGTAGTGTTCTTCTTTAACTGTCATACTAGCCTTGTCTCCCCTAAGTTGATCATCAGAATTAAATATAGGCTCAAGTGTGACCAGTCCTTTAGGAATTTTATTACTCTTCAACTGTAACATCTGGTCACCATACTGATGAGAATTTTTTCTCTGGTTAACTCTAGAGAACTCAACTTCTTCTATCATAAAATTGAAAATCTTCTCATCATTTTCAAAAAATTGGAAGCTTACTCGATTGTTTGGTATGTATGGCCTTACCAGAATCTTTACATGCTAAGAATTAGGATTTGGGACCTCTTTTGGAATATCATATTCTGCTCCCATGGCAGCCAACTTGTCTGCTTGTTTGTTCTGATTTCTTGGAACAACAACCAGATTAAAAGCACAAAAATCTTCTATTAAATCCCAAACCCTGTGCTTATACATCTTAAGTGTATCATTCTTTGTGAGGTTAGTGCCATGAATTTGATTGACCACTAACTCACTATCATCTATAACTTCTAGGCATTTGATTCCTCTTTGTCTAGCCCATTCTAAACCATGAATCAATGCCTCATACTTTGTTGTATTGTTAGTACAACTGAAAGAAAAATGAACTACAAAGTAATACCTTTTTCCTTCTAAAAAAATTAGGATAGCTCCTCCTCCTGAACCAACCTTACTTCTGGCACCATCAAAGAATAGCCACCACAAATCATCATTTTGACTAGCAGAAGGGTTTTCTTCCTTTTTCAATAGATCTGGTATCACAGCACCTTCTTCATGAATGATAAACATTCCAATACCAAAAACCTCCATGTTTCTAAAAGGGTCATCTTCCTGTAAATCTCTTTCAGCCCACTCATCTAAGGCAATATCAGGGGTCTTTCCAGCACTGGTCTCAGATTCAGAATCACTTGGATCTTGTTCATGATACATCAAATTGGTATTTATAGGGCTTGGGGTATATGGCTCAACATGGTTCTTTGCAAAATCTTTAGACTTAATTCTAACCCTTGTTCTATTTCTAGTTCTAAAATATAGATGGGACCAATCAGCTGAGAGATACCCCCCCAGCCTAGTAGTGAACTCTCTACTTAGACAAATAGAAAATTGAGGGGGCAAATCTATGACATAGACATCTTGGGGAATGGAGAAATTGGGGCATTCATGCAGAGTGAGTCTCAGGTCTTTTATAACTCCCAAAGCACTAACTGATGACCCATCCAACTGAACAATAGGCCTATCTATTGGCTCATAAGATAATCCTAGTAGGTCTGCTAGCTGTTTAGAAATCATAGAACTACTTGCTCCTGAGTCTATCATATAGTTATGAACTAGATAGTCTCCAACAATAAGAGTTACATAGAAAGGGGGAGGTTTAACCTGTGGGGCAACAATGGGCTGTGAGATGGTTTCTCCTTTGTGCTACTCCACTTGAGGTGTTTCAGCTACCAGGACCCTAGGCTATTCCAAAACAGCCTCTTGACTTGGTGAAATCTTAGCCAATTCATTCAGTATCAGCTCCTTTTGACCAAGGATCGCTAGGGTGTCCATCAAAGGCACATTGATAGAGGTTCTCCTCATTTTCTCCACTATATTAAAAGATCCCAAATTCACTTTGGGCTATCCTTTTGGTGCAACAGTCTCTATTTGTGTAGATACCAACTGTGTAGCTATCTTGACTGGTTCTTTAGCCTCCTTAGACTGGTTTAGGACTGGAGCTTGACTTGCTTTGGGTTGTGGATTCATAATAGGGGCTTGTTGACTAGTAGAGGCCACTTGTTCAACCTCCAAAGCCTTCTTCTTAGACCTAGTGCTGGCTACAACTGGGATGTAGTTTGGGTTATCACTTGGCGAGAAATTCACCCCACAAAAATCTTCTTTTTGAACATTCACCAATGCCACCTCAGGAGTCTGCAACTGATTTGGAGTAACAACTGGACCTTGCTAAACCTCTAGCTCTTGAACTATCTCCTACGACATCATCACATTGTTCTACACCATGAGGGCCTGAGCATAGCCATTAGGACACATCCCTTGGATATGTTGCCGATTGCATGGGCAACCCCATTGATATTCTTGTGCTATATTATTCTGAGTTATAGGAACCAACTCCCTAGAAGCACTAGGAATATTAGGATTATAAGGCTGGATGGCTTTTTGGTTATAATTTCTTGCTTGACCTTGCTGGCCTTGTTGGTATTGGGGTCTATTCTGATGGTAATGATTTTGATAGGGCTGCTGATAAGGCTGTTGATAAGGCTATTGGTAAGGCTATTGGTAAGGTTGGGACTGTTGTTTCTTTAGACTAACCAACTCATTATTAACATTTAGCAAGGCCTTTTTAATCTCAGTCAACTCTTGGGATTGCTTCACAACTGAGCTAACAACTTGTTGAGGAGGATTTGGGAGAGGTGGAATAGATGCTAGGGCTGGAATTGCTTCAAGGATGGGATGAAGCTCTAGAAAAATAGGCATTGGAGGCCTTGGGGCTATCTTCCCGGCTTGGATTAGACTATTTTCAGCTCTTATGGCAAGATCATATGCTGTTGGAAGATTATTTCCACCCATTGACTAGATCATAATAGAAATATCACTGTTAAGGGCTCTTAGATAATACAAGAAAGCATGTTGGCTTGATGGTCTAACTGTAGCTAGTATTCTACGCCATGTTCTTTGAAATCTAAAGTTAAAATCCATCATGTATTCTTGAGGTGCTCTTTTGATAGTAGTCAAATGCTTAACTAATGAGAGGTGATCTGATTTATCCTCAAATTGATTGGTTAAGGCTTGACCCAAACCATCCTAGTCAGCTATAGAACCAACTGCTAAGCCTCTAAACCATTGCAGTGCTTTGCCTTTGAGGGAAGCTGCCAACAACCTCATAGCCACATTATCCTAAGTTATATTAGGAAGGGTGCAAAGGGATGCTACATCTCTTATGTGTTCAATGGTTGAGGTCTGATCCTCCCCCATGAAAAAGGGAAAACTCTTAAGGGCTGATATAGGTATGTCATCATGCTACTACAAATTTAAAGGACTACCTTAATTAAAAGGCACAAAAGGGTGATGTCTAGGCTGAGCCATTGAAGGGTTTAAGGGAGCTTGAAATACTGGAACTTGAGTAACCAGTGCTTGGGTTACTGGTACTTGAATTGTTGGTGCTACTTGCACAGGTAACAACATGTGTATTGACTAGATTGGTGAAACACTTGTAGGATTATGAGTAGGCTTAGGGGCAGACTTAGGGGTTTTTGATGCACAAGCTTGGGCTGCTTTAGGCCTCTTTTTAATAGGTGGCAGTTCTATAAACACAAAAGGATCCTTACTCTGCCTAGTTGGAATCCCACTCATAAGCTTAGAGACTGATCTACATGAAGCACCATTAGAGTCACCAAGTATGACTTTAAAATACTACACTGCTCATACCAAACAATAACTTGCAATAAAATTTCTAGGAAATCAGACTCACTGAGTCCCTGTCCCACCGAGCATGCCAAAAACTATTGTCACTAAGGAGTGCACCCTATTTTGCTAAGTATTGAACCCAGTAATCCTGTGAAACATGGCACTATTCTTAGGCTATGGGTAACCTATCCGAGAATAGACCTCTAGATTAAGGGTCAGCTTCCCTATGGATCACTTGAAACTTATCTAAACTTGGAGGGAAAAGGGATAGAAAATGCTTAAAAATAAACAACTGCAACTTGAAATGAAAGGAAGGTGATCCATTGAAATTGAGGAGAAACCACAATTGAGCAATAATTTCACTTCATCAGCAATTCAAATCTAATTCACAACTCAATCCTACTTTCTTAACTTCTGATGAAATAAGGTACTTAGAATCTAGAAAAGGAAGAACCTTCACAAATGTGATATTCTTGATTATACACAAATCACACCACTGAATTAAGACAAATCCTTAAATACCCACTTGAATCCAAAAATGTAGATTAAGGATATAGAATCATCACAATAATCTCACATATGGCTTCAACAGTAAACTTGGAATTATAGGGGAACAAGAAGGATCGATTTTTATTGCTAAAAGAAATAAGTACAATTGTGTCTCTCAGAGTTACAACACTCATATCAGAGAGAAAAAGTGAAGAGCTAACCTCAATCACCAAAAGTGAGAGGTATAAAAACAAAAATCTAAGAATCTGCATTCAACTCCACTACCTCCTAAGAATAGAAAACCCATGAGGCAACATCATGGTCTGAATGTTAGATTCTCAGATTCCTAGGAGGTGAGGAAAGTGGAGGCCTAAAAATGAATGGTCAAAGATGACCATTACACCCACTAAGTCATGCCTTATAACCAATATCTGACAAGGGTTTATAAAAAATACCACTTGTCAATATCTTACAATAAAAGATGGCCATGACTTAACATTTAAAACTATCCACTAAGACCTCTAATAGATACAATTATATTTTTAAAGGAGAGCCTCAACCAAAAGGGAAGCACATCTTTAAAAATAATAGCATTAAAAATTAAATTTTCAACCCCTAAAAAAAACTATAGGTTACATGAAAAAGATGTAAAATCAACTCCCCAATAATGGGAGGATATTCACATGATCAATTAAATCATACATAACCTAAGTCTAGAGATATCGGCATAATGCTCAACCCTAAAAGGGGAGGAAGAAAATAAAATTATTGTCCAAACATAGCATGAAGATGAAGATCCCACAGCATCAAAGCCCTAAAGCTTGGCACCTGGCAACCTTCCAATCTCACTGCAGTTCAAATGACAACTTCCCTCTCTGATTTAGAAACAACAACCTAACCATGGCAACATATTCTCAAGGTAGGCATTACTCTGAACAATATTTTCATTTCATGTTTGAGGGCACTATTGCTATGGTAGCCGATATCACATTGTTTCCTTACATTCTTTGCATTGTAATTTCTTGATATTGTTCTATGTACTGTGTTCCATGTTTGAATGCGTCTATTCATTTGTGATGCATCATGTTCATGTTCACTATGTATGGCTATCTCTATATTTGGTTGCAAAAACTCTGCATTTTATTTCATATTGCTTGCATCTTGGAGGCACTAGCGACATTAATCTACATTTTCAATGGCACTAGAAATTGATGGCATTGTGCTTGTTTGAATTTGACATTGTCTCATGCCATTCTTACTAGTCGTTGTAAAACTAGGGCACATATATTATGTAGCACAACCTCTCTATAATTGTGATGGCATAGAGTATGTATTTCCTGCCACTTTGATGGCCCGTGAACTAGGGATTGATATCACTATGGTACCATTGCTTTGCGTCTGTTATAGCCTGTGAGCCATAAGGCTAGGGTATCATATTTGCACCATTCTTGATGTCTTGTAAGCAAAGCCAGGGAAGGGCACTAATCATGGCATCCCTACTGATGTTAATACATGGTGCAAGCTCTATTTAAAAGCATTCAATGTTTGTTTAAATCTATTTTTTTGACAGCCATCTATTTCTACTACATGTGGCCCATGAACTTCATGGTACTGGTATTCATAGTTATTGTGCTTGGGGCCGAGCATGATACTAAACCTACTAAATTTTCTTTGTATTTTATTGTGCCTTTGTTATTCATTGTATTATCTCTCATGCCAGTGCCCGTGAAGGCTCAGGTTTTGTATTTGTTGATTGCATTTGTGGTATTGATCATTGTGCATAGTGATGGCATTTGTTTGGGTGCTTATCAAATAAATACCCTTGATTCTATTGTATCTTATTATGATGGAGGCCTATGAGCACTGGGCATGATAATGCATGTGTTGACCATACTTATTTTTAGTTTTCCTATTGTAAATCTGACATCACTACCAACTATTTTGAGATATTTCTCTATCTGTGGCTATTGCCCTTCAACATATATAATGATTTCCTTTACATTGGGACTAGTGTTCAATTTTGTTGCTCTATCTTCATTGGGACTTTATCTCTACATCATGTCATTGTTGGGACAAACTAGTGAGCTATGATATTTAATTGTCATCTTGAATACACTTTAAAAATGTTGATTGTTTGGTCTTCTTGATGGCACTAAGTAATAGGATGCAGTGCATGCTTGCTATATCATGATCATGACACCATCTCCATTTGATATTATATGCCATTTCAGTGATATTGTGGCCTATTTGATAGCACATTGTGATGTTTGTAGCTCATTCACTCACTGTCTTTGCATATGATATCATGCCACTATGCTCAGTTGTAATGACTCATTCCCATGTTTTGCTTGAATTGATATTTCAATGATCATTAGTGCATGCATAGACATTCATGGATCAATAATGTTATCATTAAGTTGACATTTTCCTGATGCTTATCACATACATGATATGCCCTATTATAATGCAAATCTAAGATACATTCATGTTTTAGTGTGCCTTATCTTTTCGATAGATCTGTGTGCCTTGTTACAAGCTCTTTTTCCCTTTGATGCCATGTAGATCTCCATTATTCATTCATCATAGCTTGAATGATTGTTATGCCCTAGTGCCCTTAATAGCTTATTAAAATATCATGCTCATGTTACAACACATAGGTTGTATTTTCATCCTCATACCAGTATTTTCTTATCATGTCATCCTATTTGATTGATCCCTATTGATGATGAATCATCTGGATGCTCTTCATCTGTACATAATATGTGTGCCCTTGGCCCTTGATACGGTCATGATGGAGATCATGAGGTTTCCCTATCATGATCCACATCAAGGGCCCAGATCATTCATGGAATTCATTATTGGATCAGCTTCTCCTGTATCTACACATGAAACAAACACATCAGTGAAAACATGGTGCCTCTTTTGTTTCCTTGGATGGTTCTCATCCACATGCCCTGAGCATAGCCCTTGTTAGAGGTGCATGGCTGAGTGTATGTATGCATTCTATGATATTGTGATGCCATCCATTACATAGATCCATTAGATCTAACCCATCTCCTCTCTTCACTTCTTGCAGGTTCTGGATCTCAGGAGCTCACTGGACAGGACTGGATCCTGACATCAACACCAGGCAATGTCTGGTACCCTAGTATTAATTATTTCTTTATTTATATCTACACTCATCCATTCAATTCTGATAACGGCTATGCTCATGGCCTATGTGAGCCTAGATAGATGCTTTCTTTCTGTTCTTTCCCTTCTGTACAGTATACATACATGCATGTGTAGTAGTAGATGTAGTTCATTTCCTTTTCATTTTCATGTATTTTTCAATGAAATGAATGCAAATATTAAACAAGACCACTAATAACACAAACTAGGGTACAGTAGCTCATCTAGTAATTAGGCTTCCAAAATGTGCAAAAATATGACAACAGGTCCTAGTGTAGACTGCCTCAAATTTGGTGATTTGTCCACCACTGAATTTGAGACCATTTGATACAAGAAGTCCTTATTAATCTTGTCAAAAACTCACAAATCACAAGATTGCAATAAAATATCCTTTAACTCATTAATTTATTTCTTCAAACACTAAAATTTATTATAATTCTCTACCTTCCAATGGTCTCCTCATATCTAGTCATTGGAAAAAATACACTACTTTTACCTAGACACTCAAGCTAAGATTTCCTCCACTAAAACCTCCTCTCTTTTTTCCTTGCATTCAAAATTTTCCCCATTTATTTTCTACCACAAAATTTTTGAATCACACGCAACCCCCCCACTCCTTTTTCTTTATTGATAGATGCTCTCTATGATGCCTCATTTCCTCTTCATAATTTTATTTTATTCCTTTGGTTCACCTTCTTTTTCTTTATTTCCATGTCCCTTAATAATTTACCTTCCTTTAGGAATTAAAAGAAGTAAATTAAATGGTCAAAAAATATATTTTATTTATATGAAACCTTGTTTCAAAACTCTCCTCTCTCCATAGGTTAAGAGGATGCTAGTAAAAATTGTATAACATGGATTCTACATATCTTGAAATCATAGAGATAATATTTTGATGAGGAAACCTAGTAATGTTAGATAAGTGAGAGGGGTGAATCAGTTAAGTCCAGTTATCATACAGTCCCACATACTCACTAATGTATGAAATAAATCTTTCAAATCAATTAATTAACTTGGTAAAACTTTAACTATGCCTTTATGTTCATCTACCAGATACCAGTAAATTATCTAGTGTATATACCGATCAAACCAGTAATTGTAATGTGTAAAGTAAAATAAAAATTCATCACAACCATACACATATTGTTAGAGTAATAAAGTGTTTATTTATTAATTAAATAATATTGATTTAATTACCAAGTCACTTATTATCTCTTTATGCTTAAGCTAAACTTTAGACATATAATAATTAATTTCTTTATCAATTATTATTGTGCAACTTAGGTTTCACCTTTTTAATATTTTTTATCTCCTTTATAAGGATTGATCTCTCTTTTAATATTATTGAGAAACATTCATTTTATTGAATTGAAACTTTTGTTTTTTCACATCAAGAATGTCTCCTCTTTCATGGATACATGTGTTCATGCATCTCTTGATAGGAGAGATTAATAACCTAAAACTAATTGAATATCTTAATGGAATGAATGGACAAGTAAAAGATAGTGATTAGAGATCACTGAGCTACTAAAGTGATGTGTAGGGAAATTAAATAAGTCAATATATTATCATTGATATCAACTAGTTTTGACTATACTTATCATGATAGTTACAAACATCTGAAGAAGAAAAATGGTAAAGGAATGAGATATCTACATGAAAATGAGATGGATATGAAAGATATGGCTAAGCTATAGATTGGGTAACTTATTGATGAGTCTATGGCATCATGTTATTGACTTGACTATATTACATGATTTTTTTATGTAGTGAAGATCATAACCAAAAAGTATATGTGGTCGGTAATTGAAGATTTTTGTATACACCGAGCTAGTGTAGTGTATAGTGAGTACAATACCAACCAAGAAGGTATTCACCAACACATTCTGGTATTGAATGAGTGAAAGAAACAAATAAATTTTATAACAACTAATGGAATCGATGAGCCAGATAATTGTTTATGATTTGAAGGTAGAAGATATAGTTTGATATAATGATCTAACATTTGACAAAATTCAAGATTGATAGAATGGAGAAGGATGAAATGTGTTATAGAAAAAACTATTGAGAAAGCTTGAAGCAGAAAAAGAAATGATGGAGATTAAGAGGAAAAATCTAACGGATGATAAGAAAATAGTTTATGAAGTCTATTTAAAGATACATAAGATTTATTATTGAGTTTGGAGCTTATTGACAACTGTAGGATAATTAACATGAAAAGACTATTTTCATGCACTCGCTGATCAAATTGGTTATAGACAAAACCGAGCTGAACTACATGCATTACCAAGCATCATGGTATTATTCACTAAGTTGAACAAGTTGGAGGATATAAAGGATTGAATTGAATATTGATCAGAGGAGGTATTTTGAACTTAGCATAGATCTAAAAATATGGAAATCTTTGTTGTATTTGAATTAGATCATTACTGTATCAGTTTAACCATTGTTCCAACAAAATCTCTTAACCGAGTGGACTTGAGAGTCTTTTTGTATTTCAATATGAAATCAATTAATGTTGTTGGTTTTTTTGTTGACATCATAGTCAATGTTGGTTAAGGGATAATTGTTAGTGATAAATCCTCTAACTAGGTCACACCTTACTGTGTATTTTTTAACCTTTGACATGATTGGCTCCTAACTGAGCTCACTTTAGAAGAGTGAACTATTTTAGGTTACCGATTCAAGGTGGTTTTTCTCCTAACATGTTTCACATTGAAAATCTATGTGTTATGTGTATTTGATGTCATTGGATTTTTATTTTACTTTACACATTTCATAACTAGTTAGATCGATAAATACAGTATTGAATTGATTGTCAATCGGTAGATGGAGAGAAAGTTATTGTAGATATCTTACGAAGTTGATAATTTGTTTTAAAAGTTTGAATATATACATCTGGGAGATTTGGGAATGTAGGATAACTAGAATTAACTATTTCACTCCCCCCCCCCTCTTAGTTATTTAACAATTGGTATCAGAGCTCATTGGTTTCTTGGAAGTAAAGTTTAAAGGACTTAAGGTAAATATCACAAGATGTATAAGAGAGAGGTGCCAAAGCTAAACAAAGACAACTTCTCGACATGGAAAAGTAGAATGAAGTTGCATTTATCTGGAGTTGGAGAATCTGCAGTATTTTTCTTGGACAATGCTTACAATCAATCGATGATTGGACCTTTGATTGTTGATCACTTGAAAGATAGACATAAACATAACATGACAATGATAGAGATTGGTGTTTCCTTAACAGATGTTGAATTTGAAGATATGAAGACATTTACATCTGCCAAAGCAATGTGGGACAAACTTTCACTAGTTCATGGAGGAGATGTGAATGTGATGAGAGCAAGAGATGAGAGTCTTAGAGGAAAGTTTGATGACATGAAGATGAAAAAAGGAGAAACCTTTTCACAGTATAGTAACCAAATCAAGGATATTGGCAATACTATCTAAGGAGGAGGAGGTTTTATTAATGAAGACACTGTTGCAAGTAAAATTATTAGAACCTTGCTACCTATCTATGCTATTAGGATCTCTGAAATTCATGAAATGAGATCAGCCCCAAGTAACACTCTTATACCTGATAGCCTGATTGGTAAAATAACTACTTTTAAGTTGAATAACTATGATAACAGTATTGTACTGAATGTTGAGTTTAAATTTATATTATCCTTGAAAATTGGTAAATCAAGTAGTAAAAACATGATAAGAAATGAGAGTGATAGTGACAGTGATGAGGATGAACTTGATGAACTTGAAGCATTAATGGCTAGGAGACTGCAAAAAGGTAAAGGAAGATACAAAGGGAAATTACCTTTGGTATGTTTTAACTATAAAGAGATTGGTCATATTTTAGCTAGGTGTCCTAACCAAAAAGATGATGACAAAGACAATGAACTATCCAGTGATAGAAAGTATGACAGGAGAGATAACTAAGATCACAGAGGTAACCGACAGTATGACATAAGAAGTAACCAAGACTACAAAGATAAAGAAAAAAATCATGTTAACTTGTTGAAGATGATGATGACACCGACATCAACACCGATGGAGACATTGAGGTGGTATTCATAGGTTTGAAAGAAGATTCAAAAGAAGGAGAAAGGTATGTTGAAACAACACTTATTTCTAAAGTTAGCAAGAATGATGCATGGATTATTGATAGTGGCTACACACATCATATGAATGGTGATGAAGCCAAATTTGAATACCTTGAACATTATAATAGTGGATCTGTTAAAATGGTAAATGATACACCTTGTCTAGTAAAAGGAAAAGGATCTATCTTGTTGAACAATAAGATTAGATGTGAGAATGCATATTGGGTGAAGGGACTTAACTATAATTTGTTCAGTATAGCATAGCTGAATAACTCAGGTCATTGAGTCGCATTTGAAAGTAGGCAGGTGAAAATATATAATGAGACTGGAAAATTGGTCAGTACTGCTGAACAATTAAAAGGTAATCTATTCTATCTTGACAATGTTGAAACTTCTTGTTTGTTGGCTAGAACTGAAGATGTGTGCTTGTGGCACAAAAGGTTGTGTCATGTGAATTTTGACAACATGGTTAAGATCAGTAAGAAAAGAAAAGTTAGAGACTTATCAAGCTTATCTAAACCTGACCATGTCATGTGTAAATAATGTCAAATGGGAAAAATGTCAAAATCTAGTTTCAAGAGCAAGACCTATTCATCTAAATCTATTTTGGAGTTAGTTCACACCAACTTATGTGGTCCTATGAGAACTCAAAGTTATTATGGTGATAAATATTTTATTTTATTTGTTGATGACTACTCTAGGATGATGATAGTTATATTTTTAATAGAGAAATCTGAAGCCTTAAAGATTTTTAAAGGGTATAAAGCTAAAGTGGAAAAAAGAAAGTGGAAAAGAGTTAAAATGATAAAGATCAAATAGAGGTGGTGAGTTTATTTCTGATGATTTCACTAACTTTTGTAATGAGCATGGAATTAAAAGACAAGTTTCTACACCGAGAATGCCACAACAGAATGAAATTGTTGAAAGGAGGAATAGATACATAGTTGATTAGGCTAGAACATTGATGATTGAGAAAGATGTTGCACAAATATACTGGAGAGAAGCTATTAGCACTATTTTATACACATTGAACTGAGTACAAATGAAGAAAGATTCAAACAAGACACCTTATGAGTTATGGTATGGGTACACACTAAATGTAAGTTATTTCAAAATATTTGGGAGTATATGTTACATTCTGAAAGATGATAGAAATGTAAAATTTGATTCTAAAGGCGATGAAAGAATATTCTTAGGATAATCTACTAAAATTAAAGCTTACAAGTGTTTGAATAAGGTTTCTAACAAAATGATTGAAAGTGAAAATGTGAGAGTTGATGAGTTTTCTAAAAAAATTGATGAAGAAATAAAAAAGGAACCAGAAGACACCATCTACAGAATCAGATTATTGGTGACAAGCAAGCTGCCATGATGACATGAAGTAAGTTGAGAAACACCACATATTTAGTTTGGGAATTTGAATCTAAAAATGTTTGAGATGAACTTGAGAATGATGAATGGATTAAATCAATGAATGAGGAAATTCAAAAAATACTGAATAAAAAAGTATGGACATTTCTACCTAGATCAAATGATAAGAATGTTATTGGAACAAAATGGATATTCAAAAAAAATTTTAATGAGAATGGTGAAGTCACTAGAAACAAAGCAAGACTTGTATGTAAAGGGTATGCACAAGAAGAAGGTATTTATTATGGTGAGACTTTAGCACTAGTTGCAAGACTTGAAGGGGTTAGAATATTAATTTCATATGTTGCATACAAAGGATTCAAAGTATATCAAATGAATGTTAAATATTCATTTATGAATGAGATACTTGAGGAAGAGGTTTACATTGAACAACCTGGAGGTTTTGTTGATCCAAATAAGAAAAACATGGTATGTAAGTTGCACAAAGCATTGTATGGACTGAAACAAGCACCAAGAGAAAGGTATGAGAGACTACATTCATATCTTATTAGTATTGGATTTTTTGTAACAAGCGATAACAACAATTTATATTTGAAAAGTGAAACTGATGACAAGATTCTTATTGCTGAAATTTTTGTTGATGATATCATATTTGGAGGACATCATAATCTATGAAAATCATTTGTTGATGAAATAAGAAAGGAATTTGAAATGTCAATGTTTGGAGAGATTAAATTCTTTCTTGGTTTGCAAATTCTACAACAAAGTGAAGGTATATTCATAACACAATCAAATTACATCAAAGAAGTGTTGAATACCTTTCAAATGGAAGATTTAGCACTGGTAGGTAGATCGATGGTCACAAGAAGAAAATTACTAAAGGATGATTAGTCAACCGAGGTAAATCAAACACTATATAGATCAATGATTTAAAAAATTATGTGTATTGTGCATAGTAGACCGGATATTGCATATGCATTTGGGATTGTAGCAAGATTTTCCACTAATCCTTAGGAATCACATATGAATGTTGCTAAAAGGATTCTGAGATACTTGAAAAACATAGAGAATTATGGTTTATGGTACAAGAAAGAGGGAAAATTTGAACTACAAGGTTACACCGATGCAAATTGGGATCGAAATATTGATGACCATAAGAGAACTACCGGTGGAACATTATTTTTGGGAGAAAGATTAGTTACTTGGATAAACAAGAAAAAAACATGTATTTGTCAGTCTACTACTGAAGTAGAATATTTTAATTTTGCAACTAATTGTTCAAACATTGCATGGATAAAATAACGTTTGAAAGGGATGAATGAAGAGATCACTGATCTAGTAATAATATATTGTGACAACACAAGTGATATAAACATATCTAAGAATCCAATGATGCATGCAAAGACAAAGAACATCTATAAAGTATCATTACTTGAGGGAACAAGTACAAGAAAAGCAAGTGAAACTAGAGTTTGTGAAATTAAAAGAACAACTTGCAGACATATTTACCAAACCCTTATCTAAGGATACATTTGAGTATTTGAGGACTAGACTATGGGTTCATCCCCTATCTATTGGTCACTAAGGTGATCAGGAGGTAGCATTAACATATACATTATCAGAATATCAAATGATGTTGATGCATATTGATTCATAGTTTAGGTTTCCTAAGGTTGTGAAAGCTAGAACAAAGAACATTATATATTGGTACATGAAGGTACTTGATTTGAATTGAACAATAGAGATAATATTTTGTGTACTATAGTGTTTTTTTTTTTTTTTGCATTTTTTTCAAAGAGAGATGAAGAATCAATAAAATATCTATCCAGTGGGAGAGAAGAATCATAAATGGATAGAAGAATCACAAGGAAAGAAGAAGATCAAATCCATAGGGAGAGTCTACATGAAATGTTGTGTAGTGATTAAACATTTTAAATGAACAATCTAGGGAGAGATTACCAAGCTACAATATTTACCTATAGATTTTTAGTATAGATATTTGGTATTCTATGACATACTTCATATTTGTGTTGCCATCAATGCGAAAAGGAGAGATTGATAACCTACAACTGATTGAATATCTTGATGGAATGAATGGACAAGTAAAAGATAGTGATTAAAGATCACCGAGCTACTAAAGTGAAATGTAAGGAAATTAAATCATTCAATGTATTGTCATTGATGTCAACTAGTTTTGACTGTACTTATCATCATAGTTACAAATATTTTAAGAAAAATGGTAAATGGATGAGATATCTACATGAAAATGAGATAGATATGAAAGATAGGGCTAAGGTATAAATTGGGTAACTTATTGATGAGTCTATGACATCATGTTGTTGACTTGACTGTATTACATGATTTTGTTATGTAGTGAAGATCATAACTGAACAAGTTTACGTGGTCGGTAATTGAAGATTTATGTATACATCGAGCTAGTGTAGTATATGACAAGTACATATTAACCAAACATGTATTCACTGACACATTCTGGTATTGAATGAGTGAAAGAAACAAATAAATTTTATAACAACCAACTGAATTGATGAGTTGGACAATTTCTTATGATTTTGAGGTAGAAGATAATTTTTTTTATAATGATCTAACATATGACAAAATTCAAGATTGATCGAATGGAGAAGGATGAAACATGTTATACACAACTACCAAGAAAGCTTGAAGTGACAAAAGGAATGATGAAGATTAAGAGGAAAAATCCAATGGATGATAAGAAAATGGTTTATGAAGTCTATTTAAAGAGACATGAGATTCATTATTGAGTCTGGAGCTTATTGACAACTAGAGGAAAATTCACATGAATGGAATATTTTCATGCACTGTTGATCAAACTAGTTACAAATAGAACCGAGTTGAATTGTAGGCATTACCAAGCGTCAGTGTATTATTCACCGAGTTGAATAAGTTGGAGGATATAAAGGATTGAATTTAAGATTGATTAGAGGAGGTATTTTCAGCTTAGCATAGATCTGAAAATATGCAAATCTTAGTTGTATTTGAATCAGCTCATTATTGTATCCATTTAACCATTGTTATAGAAAAATCTCTTAACTGAGTGGACTTAACCATCTTTTGTATTTCAATTTGATAGATCTCACAACTTTGCTTCTATTTCTCAAACATATAAAAGTGGGGAAAAGGTTTTGGGAAGGGATTTTCCTTGGTTAAACAAAAATTTGGGTTTTATATTTTTTGGGGAGTTTCTTATTTTTATCCATATTAGACATTTAGGAAAGTATAATAGTATTAAATTGATCATGGGAGAGAACTAGATTAAATTCCTAATGTCTATTATTTTTTCAGGCTAAAAATAAATATTGTTAGGAGTAAAGTGACTCGACACATCGAAAAAATTGTGACAAACTTCCAACACTTATTCATGAGATTTCATAAGAAAGCTAGGATGGTTTAACTAAGAGTTTTCTATTTAAATTCCTAATATATGGGGGATTTAATAAAAAAGAAAAGATTATTAACAAATAGTTTGATGGATTTGTGGCTCAATTATTTTTATTATCAACCTATCATTAAAAATATTATACCTAGGTATATCTATAAGAAATTATTGATCATCACTTACTAGTTTTTCAAGATAATCCTAAAGGAAATTCTTCTTAAAATACATCAGGTTCATTCCATTCAACTAGTACTAGGAACTCATTCACACAACATCAAGACCTATAGGTACTCATATATGAAAAAATTAGAGATTGAGAAAATGATTCAAGATATTCTAGAGTCAAGTGTCATCAAGGATAACTAGACTTATTAATTCTCTCATGGTGATAGTATTTACAAAGGATAACACTTGACAAATATTCCATTCATCAACCTACTAGGTTGACTCTACAAAGAAAATGAAGAAAAGAGAGTAAAAGGTCATGTTTTAACTATCGCAACATATATAAGTGAGGCCATAAATATATTGAAAATAAATCATTCCATATTGAAGGGCTAAGTGAGGAAGAATAGGAGGAACTAATGTCAAAATGTGACAATGACTTAGTTGAGGAATCAAGAGATAACCAAAATTTTCTTATAAAATATGTTTTGGAGTTAGTGGTATACATACTCTCAATGTGGTTGGCTTCCTAATGAAAGACAGAAGAAAACTATTGAAAGATTCAAATAGAACTCATAAATTCAATTGCGAAAAGTTAGCTAGTTCTTTTATATACCGCACTCTATATTCTTGGGTCCAAATTGTGGATAGAAGTATTGTTAGGTCAATCATTTTTTTTGTAGCTAATATTCACTAAGTGACTAATATTTAAAAATTGGGAATATAAATTGGCTAATATTTAAACATTTATGGTAACCTAAATCACCATTTTTTAACAAAAAATTATAATTTTATTCTTATTTAAATTTCCAAATAATTTAATTTATTAAAAAATTTAACTCAAAGGTTCGCAAAAATATTCAATAAATAATTAGATTCGATTTGATTAGACTATATAAATTATTGTAGTAATCTAAATTAATTCAGGATTAATTTACCATAATTATTAGGTACTTTAGTATCATCAATATTTAGTTTCCACAATTGATTTAAAATATAGTCTAACAATATACATATTATCCATGAGGTGACATTTGCCTACAATTTATAATACTCACAATGGGTGATTGTTGATCTTAATGGATATCAATAGTCTAAAAGGATTAATCTCATAGAATTCAATGAGGGTTGTTAAATTATATTTTAAATTAATGGTAGAAACTAAACATTATAGGTTTCCCTTTAAAGAAATCAATGATTTCCACCTTTAAAGTTTTTATTATTTATAATTATTTTATTTTTTTAAATGGAAGTATTGAACATGGTAATTAACTAATTTTCCTAATTTTATCTAATATTCACCAAGACTTTCCACAAAGAAATTGTAATTTTAATAAAAATTTAATTTTCCTAGATGCATTGGTAGTGCCAGGAGGTTGCACCAGTGACGCAATATACATAACCAAATGGCTTCTTAAAGTGTGAATGACCCTAATAGTCTCTAAGGAAACCCGTGAAATAACATCTAAATGCTTCATGAGAGGAGGGGGAGTAATGAGAGGAGGGCGAACATATGGACCCTATACTAATCGAGGTGTCCCTGGTCTATCCTCGAGTTGTCCTTCACCTATGCCCATGAACTTTCTCATACTCCAATAGTTGACATGATGACATATTACAAACTTATCATATATTATTTTAATGAAATGAAAAGGGGCATCCATATTGTTGTTGGGTGGCTTATCAAAAACCATCTACCAACGATCCCAGAAGTTGTCTCATATAACAACATGTGTGCACCATTTCATGGAAAAAAATCTCTTTTTTAGTATCAAGAACTTGCCCAGTATGCGGATTCACAAATAGGGAAAATATTTGTTTTTTAGTGATCCGAAGGGCCTTCACCTAGTCATAATCCAACCTATCACTAGAATGGGCATGTATAACATCTTTCCATCAAACTACAACATTATGATGCATGGTGAGGGTCTCCATTAATTGTATAATAGAATATACTATTGTAAAATTATACGCATTCGTAATACCCCTTGTCTGATTCAAATTCTTGGCCATAAAGTCTTCTAATAACAAAGGGTTTATAACTGGAGGGTTTTCTTCCTTTGGGTCTTCAGGTTGTCTATTTTTAAGCTATGGGGTTTCAAGGGATGGGTTTCCAGGATCAAGATTATTAGTATTATCTACCATACTTGATTAAATTTCAAGTTCATATAAATAAAATAAATTTTAAACAATACAAATAATTTCAAATTGAAAAAAGTAGTTTTCACCCAAAAACTAAAAATGAAACTCAAAAACTTAAATAAATGTAAAAAATAAATAATTAAATTCATACCTAGATGTGAATTTATGAAAAATGCCCCCTTTGGATCAAATATAAGATAATATCTGATATTGCATACGAGCAAATTTTTTTCCCAAAATATCATGGGCAAAATGACCAACAACACTTGGTGTTTTTTAGAATAATAGAAGATATTTGATATTGAATTTCATATCCGATATCAAATACAAACAATAATATTTTATTATCACGGCCCCACATAGGTGTCACTAATAATATAATATAATATAATATAATATGATATGATATAATATGATATGATATAATATAATATAATATGATATAATATAATATAATATAATATAATATAATATAATATAATATAATATAATATAATATAATATAATATAATATAATATAATATAATATAACATAATATAATATAATATAATATAATATAATATAATATGATATATATGATATGAGATAATATAATATAATATGATATGATATGATATAATATCATATCATATAATATAATATGATATAATATAATATAATATGATATAATATAATATGATATAATATAATATAATATAATATAATATAATATAATATAATATAATATAATATAATATAATATGATATAATATGATATAATATAATATAATATGATATAATATTATATTATATAATATAATATGATATAATATTATATTATATAATATAATATGATATAATATTATATTATATAATATAACATAATATATAATATAATATAATATAATATAATATAATATAATATATATTTAAAATATAATATAAAATTTATTAAAATATATGAACAATATTTGTTATAGTGTAAAGTTGATGCTATTCATGATGTTGTCATTAATGGTTGTTATTGATGTCAACATATCATATGTATTTTCATGTTTTTATCATATCGATTGATGTATAATGATAGTCTTGTTGGTATTGGTAATTGTACCTATAGTATGTGTATTTTGGTAGAAGTGTTCACTGAAAGATATGCTTGAGATATTTATCCTTACCCATTTCTGTGGTGGTTCTACTTTTTGTGCAACATGTCGAGGATCATTTGGTTGGGGTTGATCCTATTTAGGAGCATGTTTGTTTGTATTTTGGTCCCATCAGTTATTATGTAACATGTTCATCATGTGATTTGGAGCTGATGGCTTCAGAGATGGTGTTGCATGTTTCCATGCACACGGTGAGTTGTATTGTTTGAGGTGGTCCATATTTAATTCCTTAGCACCATGGGAATGTCTTGGTGTGACCTATTTTTAAAAAAATTGGCTGACATGGTTGATGGCATCAAGCAGTATAAGACGAGTGAGGATTTTAGTTGCTTGTGTGACTTATGTGTTTCTTATATGTTAATTGATTTTAAATATGTTGAAAGGAGATCTATGTGTTGAAGAGAGTGTTAGTGACAATGATCTCTATGGTGGATTCAATTTCTCTTCATATATTCTGGCAATGAGCCTCTTTGTACTGGCAATGAGCATATTTGTATTAGTAGTGAGCCTTTTATATTTAAGGGTAGTTAACTTGACTAACAGTGAGCTAATGTGTTGTTACCATAATCAACATTGAGCTTTAGTAATAATAACATTAACTAGTGTCACCCTAATAGGTGTTACATTTCATGAGAATCAACTTCCGTATGGTTTTTCCTATTTTGGATTTCCAGGTAATCTTGGTGTTCTCTGTGTCAGCATTTCTATGATTTCATGTTTACATTTATTGTGAATGCTTAAGGTATTTAACCAATAGATCAAAAGTTGTTATTGCTATTGTTTAATAGTTTACCAATAGAGAAAACACTAGTACATTTGGGACCTTTTTCCGATGGTAGGTCGTCGGAATTAGGATGGTTTATCATCGATATTACGACACCACCTGACGTCACAGTTTTGTAGTAAAAAAAAATGATGGCTAAGATGGGCATCGTAATTAAGATGACTATAGCTGTCGCAAAAAGGGGGTTTCAACACAGCGAATACATTGTTGTATCTATTTGTACCCATCCCAATTTCGATGGCTAGATGTTGGATGGAGTTAATTTACCAACAAAAATGTTGTACATACAATAGTTAACTGTCAGAATGTTCCAACGAATAACCATCATTGGTAGATTGTCTACCAATGAAAATGTTGTGCATATGATGGTTTTACGTTAGAAGTTTCTGACAGATTGTTGTTTCTTTCCTAGAGATGTCGTAATTCCAATGGAATTCACAATTTTTTTGAAATATATATATAATTTTTGATCGAGTTTGTATCGATTCAGAATGGTGTTCTTGCAAATCTAGTTCCACCTAGCTGCATTACTTTCAGATCTTGATCGACTTGCAAGGTGGTTTCATGAGTCGAGGTCTTTTATTAGTGCTCATGATTTGGTTATGTCATTCAGAGATGACTTTGCAGCAGATTCGGTAGATGACAAGAAGCTAGTGTAGCGATCAGAGATGTATTCTTCCTGATGTGTTCATGGGATATATGCAGACCTGATTACATTCAAATCTGATTGAAGTGACTTCTTTGGTTTGAATTGGATGTGCTTTGTTCCTATGGAGTGTAGCAGTGACTTGACTTGCAGAACTTGCACAATAGAAATTTGTAGATCACTATGGTGTCTGTGATGACTTCAAAGAAGTCTTCTTCTTGGTGAACCAAGCTAAGAGACTTTGATTATAGAAAGAGGGTCATTTGATGCGACTTATGAGACATTGTATGCCTCTTCATATCAAGTTCATGATGCGGTCTATGGTGTTTCTTTGCGACTAGGTTCTTGGTATAGATCTATTGATTTGGTAGTGATTGAGATGGATCAATATGACTTGATCTTGGGTCAAGACTTCTTGAGGTGTGTGGAAGTGATCATTGGTCCTTGAAGTGATTGATGTTTCCAATAGATAGCCATCACTTTTAGTTTTTTCATCGGTTATTCTTTGGTTTCCATCGTAATTGCAACAACTCACACTATTTTTTAAAAAGAAATATATATTTTTCATATGTTGATTGGGATCTTAAATTATTGAGCTTCTCTTTGTTTTGATAATATTTTAACATTCTCTACTCAATAGGGCCAATCACGTGAAGGTAGAAGCTCATCTGGCCCCTCCTAGGATCCTCTTATGACCCTTTATGACACTTTAAGACCTCTAAGATGTATTCTTAGGGATCGTAAAGGGTCATAAAGGGTCATAAGGGGTCCTAGGACACAACAAATGAGAAACATAAATGCAGGCATCATGGTCACAATTGTTTGGAGACACAACATAATTGAATGCTATACCTAGATGATGCAACACAACCACTACTCCTATAGTTCTAAGTGGACACTGCGTGATCCAAAAACCAAAGATAAGGAATCTATATATGGTTTTTGGATCCCCCAATGTCAACTTAGAACTACAGGAGTAGTGGTTGTGTTGCATCCTCTGGGTATATCATTCAATTATGTTGTGTCTCCAAACAATTGTGACCATGATGCCTACATTTATGTTTCTCACCTATTGTGATACCTACATTTATGTTTTGTATCTATCGTGTTTATTTGTATGTTCTTTATGTGTTTGGATTTTCTCCCTCACATCGAAAATAATATTTTCCCACTTTGAATTGAGAATGCGTGTGCAACACAAGAATAATATGCATGGATAGCAAATGGAGTTGAGAAAACACAACATGTTTACATTTTTTTAATAGGTCAAAATTACAATGTTCACGATGGTCTATAACTTAAACTACACAATTAAAGACCTCTACAAAAAATGCAACCCTATTGTGTTTTCCAACTCAACCTGATATCCTATGTATATGAATTGAGATTGCATATTGAACTAGGCATCTCCTTCTACATTGCCTGAAACCAAGAGACTGCCACAGTTAACATCTAAAATCATTATTGAACATTTTTTATTCTTAAAAAGTACACTAGTCTCCTTTGTTTCTTGCACATCATCTTTGTCGGCAAGTTTCTTGATGGATGGCCTCCACTTTCTTCCCTACTACAACTATAACCACTATTCATTCTCCTGTGGTCATTACTATCTTCTCTATTGATCAGACCTCCACTGCAATTTCTCTGATGAAAATTTCCAAATTCACTATTTGGTATTCCTTCATCTCCCCTCAACTCCATCACTTATGGTTACAAATCAAGTTCCAAGAATTAGAATGGCACGTCTCATCATCACAACTAATCCACCTTAAACAATCGATTAACCATTCTAGACAAGATGATGATTTAAGGTTTTTTGTGAAGCTTCTAACTTGGTAGTTGCAGTCAGCATTTGTATTACAAGTTTTTTTGTTTTTGAAGTAGTGTCTTTTAGAAAATAACCCATTGAACATTCTAATACTAATTTCTCCCAAAATATGAAATCCAAAAATTTAGTGAAAACCCCTCCAACATTACAACATACCTTTGTATGCAGCCCATTAACATTTCAAATGAAAGAATGAAAGAAAAAATGGAACTAAGCTCAAACACGTGTAAATAAACATTAGTCATTATCAAATAAACATCGAGAAATAAAAATCAATCATTATCAAATAAGTTGCATAAATAAGAATCTTTTTTTTTTGGCTTTTTCTTTTTTTCTACTTCCCTATATTGTTGCAGAGGTGTATCCATGTCCACATCATCATTTCTTCTTGGTCATGAATGTGATCTCACTATCCTTTGCAAAGGCAAGTCCTCTGCATTAACAAATAAAAGACTTTATTAATTAAAAACATATTATCATAATTGGGGTTAATTCAAAAATATATTCATTATTGTTACAAGCATTTCAATACTTTAAAAACTTAAACGTGACACTCTTTACCTTGTCCAACCACATCATCTTACTCAGTGGCTTGAACCTCAACTTGCTCATTGGGAACAACCTCTACATCTCCTGCAACTACAATACAAAATGTTTTATTAATCCCAACACATTATAATTATATTTTTATTATGACACCAAATTCAATATAACATGTTTACTTGTATTAAATATTCATTAATCAAAATTTGAATAGAAAATGTGTACCTTGAGTACTACAATTCAAATTAGAATTGATGCCTCCATCGTGCTTGGCTGATGCAGTATCAATATCAGCAGGCTGCATTCAAATGTAAATAATTAGTGCATTTATCGACAATATATACATATAAATACAAGACAAATACTAAGAAATGTTAATCATTCAGTTAGTACATATAAATATATCCACTTTAAAGTTTTAAACAAATATATAATCAGTGTTTCCTTACTTAAAATAAATATATTCACTTTATGTTGTAACTTAACATCAAATACAATAATTGGTAAAGTTTTCAACTTGAAATAAAAATCAATTGGCTTATTTACCTGATCAACAGATCCAGTAGAAGAACCTTGTGCACTCATTGCTCAGTATTGTTGAGCCATGACTTTATAGCCTTGTTTGTAGCCTATTTTTATTTCTATTGGCAAGTTGTCTATACTGAAGTATATGACTAGATATAGTATTTTCATTATGGCAACAAAGTTATATAGAAGTTTGGAGTCAGCACACTTAGTGTAAAGATTAGAATTTAGTTAAGTGTTGAAGACTGGACAATGTACAAAGTTCATGCAGCTCAGAGCATCAACGCACATGTGTATGGATTAATTATGGTATGTGCCTTGGAAGTTAAGTTATTTAGACTATATTATTTCTTAGTCTATGAGTGCATAAGTAGATATGTAAAGATGTGAAAGTTACAGTCAGTTGAAGTTGCAGAGCCAGTGTGTGCCAGCAGCGAATAGAGCATGGAGCTGATAGTTAGCTTTTTGGTTTGTGATTATAATTTAATGTTGTAAAGGCCATGTACCCATTGTATTCAGGTTGCCAACATGTTTATATGTATAATTATAAGCACACTTAAGCCAATTCATTTGGAAGTGTTGTTTGTAATTAGTTATAGGGCCGACCTAATTGTTTTGTTTGTTTAAGCGCATAAATATAAGGTGCGCCCATTGTATTCAATATGGAAGTAGAAATAGAGTTGTTTCAAGCAGAGCAGAGGTATGCAAAGTTAGCATAAGATGTATTAGAGCTTTGCTAGAGGTCAAAGCATTAGTGCACCAAAGGAACTGATCTGACAAGTAGTGTCACGGTGAATAATTCACCTGTAGATATAGTGTGTATCTAAATCAAAAGGTTGTAGCCTTCACCAGTTGAGAAGCAAGCTCTAGGAAAGTGAGTCCAGTCCCCTAATAGGGATCATTGTAAAAGACTCCTAACAAGGTCTGACCCTTAACAAGATCTACCATACTTAAAGCATTGCAAAGCTACTTCTAATAGGGTAAATGATCTTCTAACAAGGATCACAAAACACTAGTGCAGATTATTAGTGGGTATCAAGTCCCACCGGGGTTTTTACCTATTTGGGTTTCCCTATAACCATATTGGTATCATGTGTTGATTTCATGTTTCATGTTTATGTGAATGTTTAATTCAGTTCTTAAGAATTTATGTTCTCCATAAATATTAAAGTAAAAAGTTAAAATATAGTGAACACTGATTCACCCCCCCTCTCAGTGTTCCCATTCCTAACAATTGGTATCAGAGCTCTGGTCCTTAGCAAAGAATTTTAACCACTTGAGGAGATCATAGACAAAGCAGATATGAAACATCTGAAGAAAAATCTTGAAGCCGCTCTTGAAGACCTGGACAATTCAGAAAGAGAAATTGAACTAAAAGAAAAAGTTAGTGATGCTCAATTAGTTATCAAAAGAATAAGAAAGGATTTGACAGGATGCTCTAATAGTGAAGTTGAAGAAAAAGTCAAGAATTTGAGTGAAGAAAATGCATCCTTATTAAGTCAGCTAGAAGAATTTGATGACAAACTGAAGAACAATCAAGATGTCTACAATGAACAAGTCAAGGAGAACCTTCAACTCAATGAAGAACTAAGGGAAGCTAACTCAAAAATCTTGGAGCTAAAGAATATAAAAGAGAGCTTGGAATCTGAATTGAAAAAGACAAAGGATCATATTGACAAATTACACATTAGTGTTGAGTTGGTAGAATCATAGTTGTATGCAAGAAGAATCAAAGGAGACACTAGCAACATTGGATACAATGAAGCACAAAATCAGATTGATAATATGTGAGCAAGAAAGGATTCACAAAAGAACTCTACTGATGATGAGAAGACTGAAGATCAAACCAAAGACAATGGTTGTCCTTCTAAGAATGAGTGCAAGCAAGTAGAATGTACTTGTTTTTCTTGTAACAAGCATGGACAAATTGCAAGAAACTATATAGAGGTAAGACCTTTTAATGGATACTGTTATTCATGCAATAGATTTGGTCATAAAGATATGAATTGCAAGACTAGTAAGAAGAACAAGACTCAGCAAGATCAAAGAAATTAGAATCAGATAAATGTTAGAAGTTCTCAGAATGTCACATGTCAGATATGTAACTATAATGGTCACTCAACTAGAACATGTAGAATGGTGACTCATGTCAATGCACCAAGGAATAATAGACCTCCAGTCATTTGTCACTCTTGTAACAAGGCTGGACATATCTCAAGGTTTTGTAGATCAAGGATGGAAGCTCAAGAAAGCCCTAAAAAGATTGAAGAACCAGTTTTGGATCCTGAAGTAGAAGTAAAGTTTGTGAAAGCCTCAGATGATGCGAGTATGATTTGGTTAGAAGGAAAGAAGTACAAAGCTAATGAGAATGTATTGGATGAATCCCAAGTGGATGCACCCTCTACATCTGCATGAATGGCCCACAGGGTCATAGGGGGAGCTAATTTAGCTCTAGACCCCTCTATGGCTAGTACCCTCATCCTCAAAGTATGCGCCTTTGGACTTGAGATTTTGGAGTGTATAGGAACCTTCGTGCAAGAGCACACATGCTGATTGTTTGCAGAGCTTGAGTTTGAAATTTTGAAGTGACAACCTGGTTTACGTGACATGCATTAATGGTAGATTTTTCACTTTAAAGTACACAGAAGTCATTTGATTGCTCATTGCATTCAAATTCAGAATGATAGGAGAGCAGAAAGATCCTTGGAAGTTGTTGTCAAGTCTTGGAGATTGAATCTATCAGAGACTTGTTGTAGTTATCAGTGCATTTGATCGGCTATAGTAACCCTAGCTTGTTGTGCCGATTTGGAAGCCATCAGATCATCTCTAAGTTTAGTTGGAAAGTGATTAACAAGTAAGTCATTGCTACTCCCATAGTTTTTGATGTTGCTAAAAAGAAGAGATACATTTTTAAGAGGCACTTGTGTAAATCAACCCTAGAAGATTTAGAGGGAGCATTCTCCCACATGTTGATGGGTTTCATGCATGTAGAAGACATAAGGGCTTACATCTATTGTAAGAAGGAACATGTTGGACAAGATAGGTTAAGGGCACACATGGACACAATGTTGAAACCAGACAAAACATTCATGGATGAATACACCAACTAGAATGGTCACCCCATTGTTGAGTATGCTATGGCATATGAATTCTATGAGATAGAATGGATAAAGATCTTATTGAGCATAATCCATGATGATTTGTTTTGGATTGGAGATGTTCCAATTAGAATCACAAATGACCTAATTCATGAGATGACAGGCCTTTCTAGGATAGGCGATGTCCTTCCAGTGGGAAAGGATGTCAGAAAGATGGTTGAACAAGTATGTAAATCAAGAAGCAGTAGGCATGGCATGACCATTAAGCCTATAGATAATGCATATATCAAATTGATGTCAATGATACTAGGTTATAGATTTCATCACACCAGTAGGGTGAATAGTGTGTCTGCAAGCACTATTCTAGCAACCATCCGACTTGTGCAAGAAGATGGAGAGTTCAACTTGTGTGAGATCTTACATGTACAGTTGATAGACAACATCAAAGCTATCAAACATGACAAAACAAAGATATTCAGGTTTGGGTCCCTAATCATCTATATGTACCTTCATATAGTTGGTAAAGTGTCAAACTTGTATCTAGACAAGTCCATTTCAACCATTCCATAGATATCAAACAAGGCATGCACTAAGAGAACCTTAAGAGACTATGCAACCTTGGAATTGGAGACCTTCAAAGCAAGGATACAGATGAGATACAGGATTCTTGAGAATATTATGGAGAAGTATAAAGACAAAATATGCTTTATGGTGGAAATAGACACTACAAGTGTGGAAGTCGTTGAGCCTAGAACTAAGTGGATTTATCCACTTGGGTATGAGGTAGAGGAACAAGTTCTTGAAGCCTATGCACAGGTATTGCTATCAACCCCTAAAGATGATAATGAACCTAGGTGGGGAACCTATGAAGAAAAGATTAGAGAAGTTGATGCTAAACTAAACAGTGTTGCAACAAAAAGAAAGGTTGCAAAGGTCACATCTGAAATCTTGAGAATACATGGTGTATCTCAAGTAGACCTTGATAAATAAATGGATGAAAAGATTGCCCTAGAATTGAAAGGCATAGTAGCAGAGGAAGAACAAGAAGATCCTAAGCTAAAGAAGATAAAAATTGAATCAGATGACAATCAGAAGGGTAAAGAAGATAGTACTTCTTATACGCCCAAAGATACTCCTCTGGAGTATAAGCCTTTATTCAAGAGGAAGAAAGAAGCTAGCACTAGTCATCAATCCTCATGAGCATTAAGGAGCAAGAAAAACACTCAAGCACCTCCTCAGGAAGGATTTAGACCTAGCCTTAAAGTTTTGAATGCAATAATTGTTGATGAAGGCATAATTGATCAAGTACATAAGTATTATGACACACACGGTGAGATTGAAAAATCAGAAATTCATAGTATGATTGTCAAACATATGATCAAGTTCAAGAAGATAGTCCTTGAGTTGAAAATAGAAATTCCAGATAAACTATGGGATATTTTAGAAAATCTAAAGAGACAAGCAAATGAAGAAGATCTAAGGATCAGAGAAAAAGTATTAGAAGATAATCTACCTGTATGTTCTAAAGAAGAAGTGGCACTGATATTAAATTTGGTGAAGCCACACTTAAGGACAAAAATGAGCTCTTCATATTATGAACAAAGACTATGAGCTAATTATGAATGAAATAGAAAAGGATTTTGATAAGGTGTTATTAGAACAAAAAATAAAACCACCTACTGCACCCATCTCTCATGCACCTAATAAGGAAGACAAAGTGGCAGAGCCCACTAATGTACCAATGATAGGTCCTCAGGACTCAGCGCCCATAGTAGAAACTCAAATAGAGGCAAACAAGTCTATGCCCATGTCAGAATCACACAAAGACAACACTATTATCATAGATAATGTGGAAATAGCCATGGCGGCTACTGATAAGGATTTGGACAAGTTTGAGGAATCATTTGTTAGCACTAAGGAAGTTGAAATCCTATGCAGTAGTACACCTCTCATTCAGCAAGAAGAAGTACTCATAAAAGATGTTTCTGATGAGAAAGAAGAAGAGAAGAAAGAAGGAGAAAAGGAAAAAGAAAGAAAAGATGAAACTATTGTTGAACTAGTCATAGTAAAACAAGAAGTGGTGATGGATAGAACTCCCATCACTCCTTCCTCTGCATTATTGTCAAGTTTGACACCAGACACAAGCAGTTTGGATTCTTGGAAAGAAGAAGACCTGATTAAGTTTAGTGTCTTGGCTATGGAGAAAGAAAAGGAGAAGCAAGTCATGAGAAATCCTCTCCTGGTAGAATCAGTGAATATTTTAAATAGTCTATTGCCTGAAGATAAGAAAGTACAAAATGTACATTTGGTTGATGATGTGAGCACAGTCATCTCACAATTCAAAGTCAATTTTTCTAGCTTAGAAGAATATGCGACCATAATGGCAGAAGAGAAATACTAGAAGAAGAGACTCAATGAACTAATGAGAAAATTCACACTTGACTTAAGTTCACTTAAGTCTGGTCAGGCATCCTTGAAGGAATTTATAGATCAAGGAAGGAAAGTCATTGCAAAATCCATGGATCTAGATAAGCTCATTGATGCCCATCTTAAGAAGATCAAAGATGCAGAGGCAATGATTAAGAAGGTGAAGAATTCAGTGCTAGACACATCCATTGATGTGAACATGTGTAGCAATGTCTATCAAGGTCAGTTGGACATAATTAAGAAGGAAGAAAAAGAAATGGAGAAGATAAGGTCTAGACAGACTCAATTGAGGAATGCTCTTGTGCCCTCACTAGATATTCTCAGTCAGAACACAAAGGAGATTGATGCGACCATGATAACCTATGATCAAGGTCTGAGCATAGAATTAGAGAATATGGAGAAGCTTCAATATGCATTATGCGCCCATCTACAGATAGTCAATTCACTAATAACCTTTTGGAAGAAGGAGATCCAGAACCTCAAAATTACATATCCAGATGTTTTCCCTCAGTGAGTAAGTGTACATATAGTTTTATGATGCACCTTTTTCATTAATGTCAAAGGGGGAGTTGTGTATAGAATATGGAGTATATATATGTATAGGATATATAGGGTTATGTATAGAAGATGTATAGAAGACAAAAAATTTTGTGTAAAGGTACAGTTAGCAACCTGGCCATATTCCTTTGTTGCCATCAATGACAAAGGGGGAGATTGTTGGCAAGTTTTCTATACTAAATTATATGACTAGATATAGTGTTTTCATTATGGCAACAAAGTCATATAGAAGTTTGGAGTCAACGCACTTAGTGTAAAGATCAGAATTCAGTTAAGTGTTGAAGACTGGACAACGTACATAGTTCATGCAGCTCAGAGCATTAGCGCATGTGTGTATGGATGAATTATGGTATGCACCATTGAAGTTAAGTTAGTTATACTATATTCTTGCTTATTCTACGAGCGCATAAGTAGATATGTAAAGATGTGAAAGTTACAGTCAGTTGAAGTTGCACAGCCAGTGTGTACTAGTAGCGAACAGAGCATGGAGCTGACAGTTAGCTTTTTGGTTTGTGATTATAATTTAATATTGTAAAGGCCATGTGCCCATTGAATTTAGGTTTCTAACATGTTTATATGTATAATTGTAAGCAGGCTTAAGCCAATTCATTTGGAAGCATTGTTTTTAATTAGTTATAGGGCTAGCCTAATTGTTTTGCTTGTATAAGCGCATAAATATAAGGTGCACCCATTGTATTTGGTATGGAAGTAGAAATAGAGTTGTGTTAAGCAGAGTAGAGGTATGTGAAGCTAGCATAAGATTTATTAGAGCTTTGCTAGAGGTCAAAGCATTAGTGCACCAAAGGAACTGATCTGACAAGTAGTGTCACGGTGAATAATTCACCTGTAGATATAGTGTGTATCTAAATCAAAAGGTTGTAGCCTTCACCAGTTGAGAAGCAAGCTCTAGGAAAGTGAGTCCAGTCCCCTAATAGGGATCATTGTAAAAGACTCTTAATAGGTTCTGACCCTTAACAAGGTCTACCGTACTTAAAGCATTGTAAAGCTACTCCTAACAAGGTAAAGGATCTTCTAACAAGGATCACAAAACACTAGTGCAGATTATTAGTGGGTATCAAGTCCAACTGGGGTTTTTACCTATTTGGGTTTCCCCGTAACCATATTGGTGTCATGTGTTGATTTCATGTTTCATGTTTATGTGAATGTTTAATTCAGTTCTTAATCATTTATGTTCTTCATAAAGATTAAAGTTAAAAGTTAAAATACAGTGAACACTGATTCAACCCCCCCCCCCCCCCCTCTCAGTGTTCCCATTCCTAACACTTTCCTCTTTTGTAATCAATTTTTTGAGCTCCAAGGCCTGCATTTTTTATTGGTATTATTTATTTTTATTATAGTGAATTTCATCAAAACTAAATTGATTGCAATTTAATTATAAATATTTGCATATGATTTTTCATTTACCAATACTTACAACTCGTGTAGCAAGTTTTGAATATCCACCCGAGCCAAGCCTGTGTTGCCCGTGCTTTTGTTTTCTTGTTGTTGTTGCCTTTGTTGTGTCAGGCAACCTATGTGATGTTTGAAACATGTTAGATCACATAAGTACAAAGGGTAAATATTACATAATTTCATTATTAACATTATCACGTACCTTCTTTCCTCGGGTGATACTACTCGTCCACTATGTCTTGCACTTCTCTCAAGTACATCCTTTTTAAGATCCTCCCAATCATTAATAGTAATATAGTGAGGCCGCTTTTAATAAGGGTTGTGTTCTATTTGGGTCCTGTAGTTGTCCCTAATATACTTCAAAACAGTGCCCGCTTTGTCAAGGAGTCTAAGTCTATGGAAGACTTTAGGTCCAAAAAGTCTTGTCATAGAGTCAATGAATTTATTCTTTAACAATGAAGTGAAGCTACCTTTTAATATACTTGAAGAAAGGGATGAAACAAAATCTAATCTTGCAATGAAATCAAAATATGATACCATGTGCATATGGTGGGCCGAAAAATGCACAAATTTTTATCATAAAGTTTTTCATAAAATAGATTATTCCTTGGAAGATAATTACGAGATTATTATAATTAGTTATTGCAAGGGACCACACAAGGGGTTAGTGCATTACATTATGAGTATTATATTGTATAGTAAAAGAAAGGATCAGTCTTTAAAGTACCTAGAAGCTGGGCTACTCTCAAGGGAAGTCCATCTTCATTGCTCATGAGAAATTGATCACACTATATTGTACATTTAACACGAGTACATCCAGGAATTGCGTCATCACCTCCTACATAAAATGAATCCAATATTACAAAATTCCCCCTAAGAAATAATATATAGTTCAAGTGAAATAAACACATGATAAATAAGAGAGAAAAAGAGGAGTCTACTTACCAATAGTAGGTGTTTCCATCGCATCTTCAGTCATGCTACGTGTTGCTGACATTGCAGGAAGAACTACCTCTGTGGATCTGATCCTCATACCAGGCATTGTACTCAACATAGGTTCAATAGCAGGTTGTGAACAAAAATATTGTTAGAGAATAAAAAAATATGGATAACCATGGACAAGATGAAGGATAAAACATGCGATGTACCATCTAAAGTATTTGCATCTGAGGTAATGCCCTTTAATCTATTTAGCATCCCCTATAAAGAGAACACCTATATATTTTAGTTAATGACATAAATAAAATAGTCTACTATAAAAATCATTATTGAGCTTTTGTTATAATTAAAAACTACATTAATACTTACTCTATAGTTCTAAACACAGCCAATCAACATATCTGATGCCCTCTGTATTTCAGGAGTGTGAGGTTGAATATTTTCCATTCAAGCTAACTCTTTTGATATTGCATGAAGGACCTTTTCCAGTACAACCACAGGATCAAAATCTGATAAAACATCAACATCGAATAGATCCTGCTCATTTTGCAGCTCCTCGTGGACTACTTGTTTGTTTCCCTTTTTCTGATTAGCACTCATTTGTGAAAACAATATTATTAGCCCTTTATTTAAAAGAAATCCAAAATAGTAGAACAATAAAAAATAAGCATTAACATAACAAAAAATATGCATTAACATTTTTCTTGTATGTGCATTTGTACAGCAACAATGAGTTTTACCTATTGGGAAGAAGTCCCATGAGAACTATCACCTTCGTGCATATCTTGTGGCTCTTGATCCATACTATAGCTCTGTATTTCAAACAAAATCATTCAGACATGTTAAAACACATGTGTTCTTATTCTAAGTTATGTTGAATAATAGACAATTATCAAAATGTTTACCACCTTGTCCATGATAGTGATGGGGTTTTTTGTATCTATGCGATTCAAATTGTAATCAATAAGCAGCTCCCCGCCTCCATGTATTGATTTGATCGCACATACAAATACACAATTTTCCTCGCACACCTCAAATATGCAATTGGGTTGCTTCTTAGTTGACGTAGGCCCTGTACTATTTATAAAACCTACAATATTCTCTGATGCTTTGCGTCTTCCATCAACGTATATAGCTACATTTTTACTTTGTTCACTGACTTTTTGTTGTATATAATTTGTCATGAGTGCATACCTACACATACTTTTTTATATTTAACAATCTGCATCCAACTACTGTAATCATAACAAGGTCCGATATACTCTATCAATTCGAAAACTTTATTATAAGAGACCTTTATGCCATCCATGGAAAATAGGCCCAAACCATGTAATGAAGATGGTGCTATGCAAAATATCCTCTCTTTAACACAAAAATTAGTGTTTATTGAAGGAAGTTCATTGAGGACCCATTGTTTCTATAGATGTTTGTACCTAAATGGCAGCTCGGAGTCACCTTTTCTCTCATCATCATAAGAACATGACCCCCCTTGAGAAAGGAAAAATTTCATGCATTTATTGAATTTATTTCTAATCTTTTGACCTCAAGTCGATCTTATTGAATTACACGTACTAAATCTCTCACTTTCTTCTTCCATTCCTAGATTTTCCTCGCTCGAGGAAGACAATTCTGAAAAATACCTATTTGTTGGTACCTGCACTTCATGTAGTGAGAAAGATAGGTGGCAATGAGAGAGATATTTTACAAATGGTAAAAGACATTAATCTCTATGGGGTGTATTGACTTGTACCTGACAATCCATGAGACTATGTGAGATACCTGACATAAGATAATAGTTCTATAATTAGACAAACATAGTTCACTCCATATTTTTTATTATATCTTGTGAAGGACATTATACATTGTTAAAATTATCTATTTATCCAACAATATTTTGAATATCTCAGCATTTCATATAACTAAACATCTCAACATTGCATGAGACACCACTATTGTGGCATTTTGTCAAATAGTTCCCATGCCTTGCCAGTGTTTTTATTACATCTTGTGAAGGACTTTATACATTGTTAAAATTATCTATTTATACTTTTAGAATTAGCTCACTCCATTGCAGGGAACAAAGAGAATCTCCTATGATTTAACATCATTGAGATGCCTCCTTTCATTAACTTCATGTCACCTTCTCATATCTTTTCATAGCTTTATATGTGTTTCACCCTTCATTTATACACTTACTTCAACCAAACTTTTAATTTTCTAATAGATTTCTCCAAATGCTTTGTAGGAAACCAAAGGCATTATAAATCATGAATTCTCTATAAAATTAATGTATTTCTCTAGATTTCATATGGACATTCTATCAAATAGTTGGCATGTATGTTTATTCAAATGGAGTTATATCATTTGGAATGGACATATGATCGGTTGATATTGAATTCTATGTCAAGATTTATAGCATTATATTGATCGTAGTTAGAAGACTCAAACATAAGAAGAATATGAGTATAGCCAATTTTTAGAATAATATGAATGAATACAAACATAAATAAGTGAATGAACATAAATAATGAGGGTACCTGATATTTCTTGAAGTAATGAAGTGTTGACCCTGGGTTCAATCTAGTATGCTCATGTATGATCAGGAAACTACAAGGAATAAAATGATGGAGTTAGATCCAAAGGATCTAAGCATTGTCTGACACCATATTATTGATCCTCATCTACAATTGTTCATGTGCATAGTTAAACCATACACTTCTAAAAGGAACTATGCTACATAACATGTGTACTCAGGAACATGTGCAATGTATAGGCATTGGAATCCAAATGAAGCCCTTCATTTATGTCTCTATGAACACCTGGTGAATCACTATTGTGGCTGCATATATGTCTCTATGAACACCTGGTGAATCACTATTGTGACTGCATCATCCAAATAGTGCAACAACAACACCAGATGTTGTTGTTCCAACTGGTGTTTCTATGGCATCATTTCCAAATGATGCATCCACAACAGTAACCCACCATGCCCATCAACACAAGGCAGACATGATCAAGCATAAGCAATGGAGGGGACATTATCAAGGTCAAATCAGAGGTCAAATTTCATTCCTTGAAATTTTATATTTGTAGAGTTATAAAATTTCATGCCTTGATATTTTATAACATAGTTCCTTAGCATTTGAACTTCATATTGTAGCCATGACTTGAGGTAGGCATTCAAGCTTTGTCTTCTCATTAACTCAATTTTATTTTGATGGCATTTGTTGATTTAATTGTGACACCATCTTGGTTATAAACAAAAAGAAAAAGAAAAAGAAAGTGTCATTTGTAATTTTTGTGAATTTGAAGAGATGCCGCAAGGATGACACTGCACTTTTGCATGGCACAAAGAGGGCATTCAAGTTTGGCATGCACAAAGAGGCTAGCACCATGTGGGAAGAGGGCACTAGCACTTGAGGTAAGCAATCAAGCTTTGCCTTCTCATTAACTCAATTTCATTTTGATGACATTTGTTGATTTAATGGAACAATATGAATGTTAATAGTGGCATTGTTTACATCTTAGCATTTGGAATGCTCAATGACCCACAAGCTTTGAGTGCTATGGAAACATTGCTATTACCTTCAAAGCATTGTGTGAAGTGTTTGATCTCTCTTTATTTGTTTTGTTTTTGATATTCACTATGTAGTTACGTGGTACTCCTTATTTATGATCATTTCATGAGAAAATGTCTTGATGGCTCGTGGGCTACAAGCTAGGGCATCATGCATTGTTTATGAGCTCATTGTTTGAGCACATCATGTACCTATTTGATTGGCTGGTGCTCTATTTGTTATATTGAGTCTACATCATATATTTAGTCTTAATAAATATCTTATAAAACAACATAAAACTAACCCAAAATACTTTGTCTTAATAAAATCTTAATAAAATAATATATTTAGTCTTAATAAAATCTTATAAAATAACATATATTGTGTGAAGTGTTTGATCTCTATTTATTTGTTTTGTTGTTGATATTCACTAGCTATGTGGTACTCCCTGTTTATGATCATTTCATGAGGAAATGTCTTGATGGCTCACGGGCTGCAAGCTAGGGCATCATACATTGTTCACGAGCTCACTATTTAATACTGGAATTGTTTACATCTTTTTAGTTGGAATGCTTGATGACCCATGTGTTGGAAAGTTGGCTATACTAATATATATGACTTAGTATAGTGTTGTCATTATGGCAACAAATTTATATAGAAGTTTGGAGTGAGTGCACTTGATGTAAAGATAAGAAATCAGCCAAGTGGTGAAGATTGGACAATGTACAGAGTTCCTGAAGCTCAGAGCAGCAGCGCATGTGTGTATGACTAAGTTATGGTGTGTGCCCTAGAAGTTAAGTTGGTTGGACTATATTCATGCTTATTCTATGAGTGCATGATTAGATATGAAAGCATGAGAAAGATACAGACAATTAAAGTTACATAGCCAGTGTGTACCAATGAAGAACATAGTAAGTAGTCGATTGTTATCATTTTGAGTTGTGGTTATATTCTAATGATGTAAAGTTTATATGCCTATTGTAATTAGGTTTTTGACATGTATATATGTTTTTTTGTAAACATGCTTTAGCCAATTCATTTGGAAGCGTTGTATGTAATAGGTTTAAGGGCTGACCTAGTTGTTTATTTTGTATGCGTATACAAATATGAAATGTGCCCATTGTAATTAGTATGGAAGTTGATATATAGTTGAGATAAGTAGAGCATAAGTATGTGAAGAGTCTATAAGATATATTAGAGCTTTGAAAGAGGTCAAAGCATCAGTGCATCAAAGGAATTGATTAGACAAGCAGTGTCACAGTGACAGTTCATCCAACAGATATAGTGTGTATCTGAGATATGAAGGTTGTAGCCTTCACCACTTCAGCAGTGAGCTCTAGGATAGAGCATCCACACCCCTAACAGGGTTTATTGTAAAATAATCCTAACAAGGTCTGACCCTTGACAAGGTCTACTATACTTAATGCATTATAAATCAACTCCTAATAGGGTTAAGGATCTTTTAACAAGGATCATAAAACACTAGTACAAAATATTAGTGGGTGTCAATTCCCACTGGGTATTTTACCTATTTGGATTTCCCCATAACCATATTGGTGTTATGTGTTGATTTCATGTTTTATGTTTATGTAGATGTTCATTTCAATACTTAAGCATTTAAGTTCAGTTTAAACTATAAGCAAAAATATAGTGAACATTGAGTCACCCCCCCTCTTAGTGTTCCCATTCCTAACAATTGGTATCAGAGCTCTAGTCCTCAGCAAAGAAGTTTAACCACTTGAGGAGATCATGGACAAAGCATAAATGAAACATCTAAAAATAAATCTTGAAGCTGCTCTTGAAGACCTGGGCAAATCTAAAAGAGAAACTGAATAACTAAGGGAAAAACTTAGTGATGCTCAATTAGTCATCAAAAGGCTAAGGAAAGATTTGAAAGAATGCTCTACTAGTGATCTAGGGACAATGGTCAAGAAGCTAAGAAAATAATTCCTTAAAAGAACAACTTGAATAATTTGATGATAAGCTAACTAACAATCAGGAAGTCTATGATGAACAGATCAAAGAGAACCTTCAACTGAATGAAGAATTGAGGCAAGAAAACATGGAAATCTTAGAGAAAACAAACAACAAGGAAAGCTTGGAATTTGAATTAAAAGAGTCTAAGAATCACATTGATAAATTACACACCAGTTCTGAGTTGATAGAATCTTAGTTGTATGCAAGAAGAGCTAAAGGAGATACTAGCTGCATTGGATACAATGAAGCACAAAATTAGATTAACAACATGCGAGCAAGAATGAATACACAAAAAGACTTTACTGATACTAAGAAGACTGAAGATCAAACTAATGATAATGGAAAACCACCTAAGAATGAGCACAAGCCCATAGACTACACTTGTTATGTATGTAAGAAGCATGGACACATAGCAAGGAACTATATAGAGGTAAGACCTTTCAATGGTTACTATTATTCATGCAATAAATTTGGTCATAGAGCTATCAATTTCAAGACAAGCCAAAAGAATAGGAATCATAATCAAAGAAATCAGAATCAATCAAATATAAGAAGTTCTCATAATGTTACATGTCAGATATGTAACTATAATGGTCACTCAGCTAAACAATGTGTTACCTAAATTTTCATATGCATTCAAATTTGGCTGAAAATCATACCCAGGCCTCTATTTTTACCATGTCTACCATCCCTAAAATTTTCATGAATTTATTCCATGTTCTCTGGTCTCTACAAATTTGTTATATCCCTGGTCTGTAGTTAAAAAGTTTCATAAAACTAGCCGTTGGTTTTCAAAAATCCAAAAAACCCTAAGCCTTGTTATATTTTCATGTTGCCTTTTCAAAAACTTAAGTTTCCAATTTGCATGTGCCCTTTATTAACCCTTCAGTCACCAAGTCTCCAATTCCTAGCGGTTAACTCCTTAACACTCAGCAATCCTGCGAGTAGTTACCGTTTAGGTTGGCGGTCTTAGTTCAAATGGCTAGGTCAAGATTCTCAATCTGATGGTTGTCACATGATCTCATAGGGTTAGAAGATTCCTTGAGATCTTGCGATGATCTTTGATTTCTCCTACCTGCAGAGTTTAACGTGTCAATGGGACTGATGCCACCTCATCTTATTTGGCAGCTCCTGATTCATCGGCAGTGTCTGAGTTGGTAGCTTGTCAGTGGGTCCTATGTCAGAGATAGATGCAACATGGATCCATTTTGGTGGCTTTTGATTGGCTAAGGTTGAATACAGGTGGAAGGTTGTCAGTGGGGCCGAGCCCTTTCAGTGGTCAGGAGGCTCTGACATCTACAGAGGATCGATGGTCGGTGTATCTTCGCAAGGGTTTGTGTCAGGCCTTGCGATCTTATGACAACCACCAATCTTGGTTGGTATCAGAACTTCCTTCAGTGGGTCCTTATATGCTAACATGCTTGAATTTGATTGGTCCACGTGGTGATGACTAGATTTTTCATGGGTCCATTGTCAGAGGGGTCTCAGAAAGGTAAGGATCTAGCGGCTGGTGTAAACGTGTAAAGAATATTTTGGGGCTATGAGATCATACGCCCCCCATTAAATCGATATCTCAAGTAGTGGGTCCAATGTCAGACAAATGCAATGTGTATCCGCAATGGCACAGTTCAATTGGTTGTTCAATGTACAATGTGGCCAATGTTGGTGGGCCTATGGGGTCAGGGATTTCTAAGAAGGTAAAATGTGATCAGATCTCGTGGTTGTCATTATACCAGAGACTTAAAGTTCTCAATCATTACGATGGCGATATAGAAAAAGCCATCCAATGGTGTTCTCAGGTACATGGGTCTAGTGACTTGTCAGAGATGTTTATTTGCTCATTTTCTATTGGTTGTTGACTACTGTAGTGGTAGTTGACTTGTCAAGGAAGGGTTTTTGACTATTTTAAAGGGCGCATCTGGGCCATTCATTTTCCATGAAGGTTATTCATCGATGGTCACATTTTAAAATATATCTTCTAGCCATTAATATTCAAATTTGAATATCTTTGCGAGGGTTTTGCTAGGGTTTTGCGTACTTTTGGCCATGTACAATGTTGGTTAGCTCAAGAATTAATTTCTTAGGATGGTTGTGGTTGAGAGGGTGATGGAGGTGACCTTTGGCCAGTGTTGTAGGGTACTATGCTATGTTCCCACACCGGGAAGTAATGAAAAGAGTTGGCACCACCTTTACAAGTAGTACCTCTTCCAAGGAAATGAGATCAAATTTGAAGCCTTCATGGCTTAGTGGAGTTGCAGGTAGGTTGATGGGTCAAAGTTGTTGTGTCTACAGGTGGAATAGGTCTAGGATCAACATGCAAAGAGATAGATCTGATTTGATGACCCATTCTCAGTGATTTTCATCATGGGTCAGCAATGTACCTTTAGGGTTTGATATTTTTGTGGATCTGTAACCCTAGTTAGGTTTATTTTGACTCCTACCTACGGGTAGTTGAGATGTATATATTGTATTTTTGGAGCTTCTGAGAAAAGAGAATTGACTTTTTCTATAAAAAGAGAGGTTCACAATTGTAGAAGAAAATCATCTTTTCTTAAGGGTCATCTGTGGTATCAACTCTACCCTCTAGCTTATACAATTGTAAAATTCCCATAGATAATACAAATATTGTAGAGGTATTTTGTGACAATCCTTCATGTCCCTATGCTTCCTTGTTTGGATTATCTCTTATTGAATCAAAGTATGTGCATGTTTTCAATGATATTTTAGGGTTCTTGATCCCTCTTGCTTTTTGCAATCTTGTGTGTTACTATGTTTGATCTGATTTGGATGTTCTTGTGCGTATACCTCAACCCCCTTAAAAGTCTTGTTTCAATCCTACACCAAGTTGTAGAAGTGAATGTCTATTTGCAAGTCATAAGTTGTGTCTTATTCTCAAGCCCTCTTATGAAATATTTATGCAAGCCTATTTAGTAACTTGTGACCTACTAGACCTGAACTTTTCATTGATTTCATTCCTACATATTGAGATCCAAACCCTAGTTTCAATGCATCACCTAGTAGGTAGTTTTCTTTCAAGTCATTTCCCTTACAAGCATTCCTTCTATCCCTTTCCCTTCAAAAGTTTACTTTCATGTCTAGAAGCAAATTAGGGTGATTATCCAAGAGGAACCAACCTAGATCCTAAAGGTCCCATCTCAGTTAGCAAAGGTCCCACAACCTGGAGATGATTCCCATGTTATACTAAGTTATCAAGACTATGGGAGCTTGAGACAAGGGTGAAAACTTAGTGTATAACACAATGTAAGACTGCCATCCACTACCCTCTATGGAACAAATTTTACAATGTGTCTCTACATCCGAGAGATTTTCATTATTGGATGGCTTTTTAGGATACAATCAAATCTTAGTAAATGAAGAGGATCAATACAAGACTACATTTACAACCAAGTGGGGAACCATGGCTTATCAAAAGATACCCTTTGGTTTGTCAAATGCAGGTGCTACATTTCAAAAGGCAATGGATATGGCCTTTAAGAGCCTAATGTACAAGTTTGTGTTGGTCTACTTAGATGACATAATTGTCTATTCAAAGCATGTAGTAGACCACATCAAACATCTGAGGAAGATTTTTGAAAGGTGTAGAGAATTTGGGATATCTCCTAATCCAAAGAAATGTGTGTTTGCAATTCATGAAGGAAAATTGTTAGGATATGTAGTATCCAAAGAAGGAATTACAGTGGATCCTGAGAGAATTGCAGCTATCCTAGAGCTACCCCTACCACATAACAAGGAAAGTCTCCAATCTTTCATAGGAAAGATTAACTTTGTTAGGAGGTTCTTGCCTAACATTGCAGATTTACTCAAGCCTTTGACAGCCATGTTAAAGAAGAGTTCATCTTTTAGTTGGACCAAATAAGGGAAGACCAATTTCCAAGCCATTAAAGAGGCCCTAACAGAAGCTCTTGCCCTCTTAAACATAAATTTCAGTAAGGATTTCATCCTTTATGCTTATGGAGGTCATGATGCTATATCTACAATGTTGACTCAAGAAAATTCAGATGGATTGGAGTAGCCTACTGCTTTCTTTGGCAAAGGTTTAGAAGAGTATGAATAGAGATACTCTTTTGTAGAAAAACATCTACTTGTTGTGGTAAAGAGCCTCAAAAAGTTTAGATATTTATTGACCCACAACAAGGTACATTTAAAAGTTACTCATCCAAGTGTCAAAGATTTTTTTCTCTCCAAAGACTTAAATGAGAAAAAAGTTGGTTGGATCACCAATGTGATGGAATATGACATTGATATTCAAACTACCAAGCTGGTTAGAGGAAAAGGTCTTTGTGAGCATTTGGAAAAGGATGAAAGTTCAAAGAAATCAGAGAAAATGGATGCATCTCTGGTGGTGCACTCTACAGAAGAACAAGCCAAGGCAACAAGCTGGTTGCCTAATATGATCAATTACTTGAAGACAGGACAATGTCCTGCAGGTTTGGATTCAGCACAAAGAAGGTACTATAGGTTACAATCTATTCCTTTTGTGTTGATTGATGATGTTCTTTTTAGGAAAGATCACAATGGTGTCTTTTTGAGATGCATAGATTCAGAAAAGGTAGCAGACATCCTATTTGAGTTTCATGATGGACCTTCTGGAGGTCACTTTTCTCCTAGGACTACTACTTTTAAAATCATGAGGGCTGGATACTATTGGCCATCTATCTTTAAGGATAGTCATGACTATGTGAGAAAATGCATCAAGTGTGCCATGTTTGCAGGAAAAGAAAGGCTTGCAGCCTTGCCCCTACAACCAGTCAAAATAGAGCAACCCATCATGAAGTGGGGCATAGATTTCATAGGAATGATCAATCCTCCATCTAGTGCAGGACATAAATGGATAATTACTGCAACTGACTACTTCACTAGATGGACAGCAGCAATTGCATTGAAAGAAGCCAATGAGAGTGTTGTCCTAAGCTTTTATGATGATATAATCCATAGGTTTGGCACTCTTGATTCCATCATTTCAAATAATGCCTTAGCATTCATAGGCCTCAAAGTCTCAAAGTGGGTAGTCAAGAATGGCAGCTATCTAAATACTAGTTCAAATTATTACCCTTAAGGCAATGGCTTGGTAGAATCCACCAATAAGAACTTGATTAGGATAATCAAGAAAACTCTTCAAGAGAATCAGAGAGATTGACACACAAAGCTCAGATCTACCTTGTGGTTAGATAGAATTACCCCAAAGAAAATTATTGGTAATTCTCCTTACATGTTAGTGTATGGCAAGAAGGCTAAGTTGTCCATTTCAACAGAATTACCAGCTCTGGACTTAGCTACTCAATATGCCTTGTTTGATGAAAAGGATCCCTTATAGATTAGATATGCTCAGTTGATGGAATTAGAAGAACTCAAAAGAAAGTCAATGAAAGATATGGAATTTCATCAGATTCAGACAAAGAAGGGTTTTGGCAAAAGGGCTAGAGTTAGAAATTTCAAGGTTGGGGATGTAGTCCTCAAGTGGGATGAGTTTAGGTCAAGACTTGGCAGGCACACAAAATTTAACTCCTTTTGGGGTGGCCATTTGTTATAACAAAATGTAGGGGCTCCAATGCTTTTCAGCTTTCAACTATGGAGGGAGTCCCCTTACCTATTTCTTTGAATGGTTTCCACCTGAAACCCTATTTTGAAGTTGATCCCTCTCTATAATTTTTGTAAAAAATGCTTTCATGCTTTCTTCCTGCTTTCTAGTTAGTTCCTTGTTTTCTAAGAAGTGCTCTGAGCACAGTTCTAGTTCCATCTCCCTATGAGAATTTTTAAAATTTTGATGTCCCCATGCCCAATGGATGTTCAAGGTCACTGGTTTCCATGTCTAGTAGGCTGACATCTAGTAGAAATTGCCAAAATGTTACCTAAATTTACCATGTCTACCATCCCTGAAATTTTCATGAATTTATTCCATGTTCTCTGGTCTCTGCAAATTTGTTATCTCCCTGGTCTGCAGTTAAAAAATTTCATAAAAATAGCCATTGGTGTTTGAAAATCCAAAAAACCCTAAGCCTTGTTATATTTTCATATTGCCTTTTCAGAAACTTAAGTTTCCAATTTACACGTGCCCTTTATTAACCCTTCAATCACCAAGTCTCTGATTCCTAGTAGTTAACTCCTTAACCCTCAGTGATCCCATGAGCGATTACCATTTAGGTTGGCAGTCTTAGTTCAAATGGCTAGGTCAAGATTCTCAATCTGAAAGCTGTCGCATGATCTCATAGGGTCAGAATATTCCTTCAGATCTTGTGATGATTTTCAATTTCTCCTGCTTGTAGAGTTTAACATTTTAGTGGGACCGGTGCCACCTCATCTTATTTTGCAGCTCCTGATTTGTCGACAGTGTTTGATTCAGCAGCTTGTTAGTGGGTCCTGTGTCAGAGATAGATGCAACATGGATCCATTTTGGTGGCTTATGATTGGCTAAGGTTGAATATAGGTGGAAGGTTGTCAGTGGGGCTGGGCCCTTTCAGTGGTCAGGAGGCTTTGACATCTGTAGAGGATCAACAATCGGCATATCTTCACAAGGGTTTGTGTCAGGGCTTGCGATCTTATGACAATTACCGATCTTGGTTGGTGTCAGAACTTCCTTCGGTGGGTCCTTATATGCTGACACGCTTGAATTTGATTGGTTTACATGGTGATGACTAGATTTGTCGTGGGTTTATTGTCAAAGGGGTCTCAAAAAGGTAAGGATCTAGCGGTTGGCATAAAAGTGTAAAGAATATTCTGGGGCTATGAGATCATACACCCATTGTTAGATCGGTATCTCAAGTAGTGGGTCCGATGTCAGACAAATGCAACGTGAATCCACAATGGCACAGTTAAATTGGTTATTCAATGTACAATGTGGCTGATGTTAGTGGGCCCGTGGGGTCAAGGGTTTCTAAGAAGGTAAAATGCGATTAGATCTCACAGTTGTCATTATATCAGAGACTTAAAGTTCTTGATTGTTACGATGGCGGTATAGTGGCAGTCATCCGATGGTGTTCTTAGGGACATGGGTCCAGTGACTTGTTAGAGATGTTAATTTTCTCATTTTCTATTGGTTGTTGACTGTCGTGGTGGCAGTTGAATTGTTAAGGAAGGGTTTTTTACTATTTTAAAGGGTGCATCTAGGCCATTCATCTGTTGAGAAGGTTATTCATGAGTGGTCATGTTTTAAAATATATCTGCTAGTTGTTAATATTCAAATTTGAATATCTTTGCAAGGGTTTTGTGTTCTTTCAGCCACATGCGATGTCAGTTAGCTCAGGAATTGATTTCTCAGGATAGTTGTGGTTGAGAGGGTGATGGAGGTGACCGTTGGCCAATGTTGCATGGTATTGTGCCATGTTCTCATGCCAGGAAGTAATGAAAAGAGTTGGCACCACCTTTGCAAGCAGTACCTCTTCCAAGGAAATAAGATCAGATTTGAAGCCTTCATGGCTTAGAGGAGTTGTAGGTGGGTAGATGGGTTAGAGTTGTTGTGTCTGCAGGTGGACTCAGTCTAGGATCAACACGCAAAGAGAAAGATCTAATTTGATGACTAGTTTTAGTGATTTTCATCATGGGTCAGTAGTGTACCTTTAGGGTTTGATATTTTTGTGGATCTGTAACCCTAGTTAGGTTAGTTTTGACTCCTACCTGCGGGCAGTTGAGATGTATATATTGTATTTTTGGAGCTTCTGAGCAAAGAGAATTGACTTTTTCTGTAAAAAGAGAGGTTCACAATTATAGAAGAAAATCATCTTTTCTTAAGGGTCATCTCTGGTATCAACTCTACCCTTTGGCTTATACAATTGTAAAATTCTCATTGATAATACAAATATTGCAGAGGTATTTTGTGACAATCCTTCATGTCCCTATGCTTCCTTGTTTGGATTATCTCTTATTGAATCAAAGCATGTGCATGTTTTCAATGATATTTTAGGGTTCCTAATCCCTCTTGCTTTCTGCAATCTTGTGTGTTACTATGTTTGATCTAATTTGGATGTTCTTGTGGGTATACCTCAGCCCCCTTAATAGTCTTGTCTCAATCCTACACCAAGTTGTAGAAGTGAATGTCTGTTTCCAAGTCATAAGTTGTATCTTATTCTCAGGCCCTCTTATGAAATATTTATGCAAGCCTATTCAATAAGTTGTGACATACTAGACCTAAACTTTTCATTGATTTTGTTCCTACATACTGAGATCCAAACCCTAGTTTCGGTGCATCACCTAGTACGTAGTTTGCTTTCAAGTCATTTCACTTACAAGCATTCCTTCTATCCCTTTCCCTTCAAAATTTTACTTTCATGTCTAGAAGCAAATTAGGGTTATTATCCAAGAGGAACCATCCTAGAACCTGGAGGTCTCATCTCAGTTAGCAAAGGTCCCACAACCTGGAGATGATTCCCATGTTATACTGAGTTATCAAGACTACCAGAGCTTGAGACAAGGGTGCAAACTTAGTGTAGAACACAATGTAAGATGATGACTCATGTCAATGCACCAAGGAATATAAGGCCTCCAGTCATTTATCACTCTTGTAACAAGGTTGGCCACATCTCAAAGCTTTGTAGATCAAGGACGCAAGGTCAGGAAAGCCCTAAAAAGACTGAAGAACCAGTATTGGATCCTAGAGGAGAATTCAATTTTGTGAAAGCCTCAGAGGATGCGAGCATTATTTGGTCAGAAGAAAAGAAGAATAAGGTTGATGAGTATGTATTGGATGCATCCACAATGGACGCACCCTCTACATCTGGATGAATGGCCCTCAAGGTCATAGGGGAAGCTAATTTAGCTCTAGACCCCTGCATGGTTGGTATACTCACTCTTAGAGTATGCATCTTTGGACTTAAGCTTTTGGAGACTAAGGGAACCTTTATGCAAGAGTGCATTAGCTAATTATTTGTAGAATGAAAGATAGAAATTTCCAAGTGATAGCCTGGTTTACATGACAAGCATTAATGGTAGAATTTATACTTTAAAGTACACAGAAGTTAGAAGATCTCTCACTGCATTCAAATTAAGTTTGATTAAAGAGTAGAAGAGCCTTAGTAGTTGATTGAGAAGGATTGCAGTGTGAGTCTTCAAGTGATTTTCTATGCATTTGATCAGTTGTGGAAACCCTAGTTCATCACGCCAATTTAGAATCTCTTGGAAACCTTTGTGAAAGCAATATACAAGGAAGTGATGGCTACTCCTATATTATTTGATGTTGCAGAGAAGAAAAAATATGTGTTTAAGAGGCATCCATTTAAATATACACTAGATGACCTAGAAGGGGCATTCTCCTACATGCCTATGGGCATTATGCATGTCAAGGACATTAGGGCATACATCTACTATAAGAAAGAGCTAGTAGGATTGGACATATTAAGGGTGCACATGGAAACTATGTTAAAACTAGACAAAACCATCATGGATGAGTATGCGCGGTGGGATAATCACCCTATAGTGGAGTATGCCATGGCATATGAGTTCTATGAATCATAATGGAGCAAGATTCTTTTGAACAGGATTCCTGATGACCTATTTTGGATAGGTGAAGTACCAGTAAGAATTACCAATGACTTAATTCATGAGATGACAAGCCTCTCAAGAATAGGTGTCATCCTTCTAGTGGGTAAAGATGTGAGGAAGATTGTTGAATGGTCTTGCAAGTCAAGGAGTGATAGGCACGGAGTGACCATAGAGCCTATTGAGAAAAATGACATCAAATTGATGTCTATGATACTTGGACACAGGTTTCAACACACCAGTAGGGTAAATAGTGTATCTACAGCCACAATTATTGTAGCCATAAGAATTGTTAATGAAAATGGAGAGTTCAACATGTGTGAGATCTTGCATGCACAACTAATTGACAACATCAAGGTAATCAAGCATCATAAAACTAAGAGATTCAAGTTTGGGTCTCTAATTATCTATATATACTTCCATATTGTTGGAAAGGTGTCAAATTCATATCTAGACAAGACAATTCCTACCATGCCATAGATATCCTTCAAGGAATCTACTAAGAGCACTCTAAGATACTACATGACTCTAGAATTGAAGACATTCAGAGCTAAGATGCAAATGAGGTATAGGATACCAGAGAAGATAGTTGAGAAATATAAGGATACTATTTGCTTTATGGTTAAAACAAACACAACATGCATGGAGGAAGTTGAACCTAGAACAAAGTGGATTCATCCACTTGGATATGAAGTAGATAAACAACTCTTGGAAGCATATGCTCAAGTGTTTCTTTCAGCACCTAAAGACCCTAATGAGCTTGTTTAGCAAATTGAAAAATTTTCATGGCTCTAGCCCTTTTCTTCTGGTCTCTGCAGTTGCTTTTAGGTCTCTCGCATTAGCCCTTAGTTCAAATTTTTGAAAACTAGCCATTGTAATGAAAAAACTCCTAAGTGTGCCTTAGCCTCATTCTAATTTTATGTTGCTTTATTCAGGCCACTTAAAAGTCCTATAATGCATGTGCTAAATTGTTAACCTCTTTATCGCATGATCACATGAACCTTTTTCATGTCATGCAATTTTGTGACTAAAGGTATTATTGGTCAATCCCTATTTAATTTTTTCCTAAGTCTTTACCCCAGCGGCCTTTAATATTTCCTAAGTCATGCCCTTTAATATTTCCTATGTTTCGGCCTTAATATTTCCTGGGCCTGACCTTCTGACACCATCATGATCTAACAATTGTCACGAAAGTGCAAGGGTTTTGTTAGAGGCTTGTGATCTTCTGACGATCATTGATTCTCCTTTATGGCATAGCTTCTCAAACAGGTGGGTCCATTGACATGTATGCACAAATGGTAGCTTCTCATTGGTCCATGTATCAGTTCAGTGGCAGTTGTTAGTGGGACTTGAGTTTCTAGCTTGTCAGAGGGTACTGACATTGTCAGAAAATCAACGATGGGCACATGATCTTATGGGATCTATCAAAGGTTCAAGATCATGCACCAAATGTCAATTATACCTTTTTTAGAGGGGATAAAGTGCGGTGGGTCCACATGCCAGGTCTACTATTTTGGCGGTATTTGATTGGCCCATGTAGTAATCATTGGATATGCTGTCAGTGGGGCCAAGTTTTTTGAGGTTCAGTGGGTTTTGACACTTGCAGAGCATCAACAGTCAGCATGTATTATGATGGGTTTCTTCTAACACATGTGAACTTAAGACTGTCATTGATCTCTTTCGGTGTTAAAGGGTTGTCAGGGTAGGGTAAGATTCTTCATCTGATGGTTGTCTTATGATCTGGAGGAATCTTGGAGGTCTATGTGAAGATGAGACAACCGTCAATTTTCTTGATGTGGGCCCAGTAAAGTCTCTTAGTCTTTTTGGTAGTTCTAATAAAGTGTTTAATGGCCTGACAAATTTTCAAAGGTTCACTCATTCGCGCAGTAAAATAGCGGTGTTCTAAAAAGTTGGCAGTTTAGTGAACAAGCATTCACATAATCGCTAAAATATCTGGTGGTAGTATAAAGTATTCTGCGAATGGCCGATATCCTTTGGTCACCAATTCACTAAGTTTGGCTAAGGTCCTATTAAGTGATAAATCATAAAGACTACAAAAAGGAGAGATCAAATGGTTGCAATATAAAGTTGATCAAGATTCAAATGTGGACCGCCAATTTGCTGCTGGTGCCATGGAAATGACCGTTTGATTTCAAATTCAAATTTTTCCTGTGACCAGAAGGACTAAAATTCAATGTAAAAGTGACTGGAGCTAGTAAGAGATGATTTTTTTGCCATTGCAATGTGGTCCATAGTGTGCCATGATCATTTGCAGGGGTTTGTACTATGTTTTTTGTGCTTGAGGCATGTCACAGGTGGCCAAAAAGAGTTGACAAATTTAGAATTCCATGATTTGCAGTACTTTCCCTTAAATCTATCATAAGTGCAAATCTTTCTCAGGCATGGCCGACTGGTTTTCATCCCCTGCATTTAATTTTTTACTATTTCTAGCTGATCTAGTGGGTGAAACCCTAACCCTACTAATCTGTAGCTTGTTGCAACCTATTTTGGGTTTCCAAGATGACTAGGGGGTCTATATTGTAGGATTTTTTATTTTTTGGGGGTTCCAATACTTTCTTTTGGTCCCTAGTTTTTGTTGATGGTATTATACTGAGCAAGGAGAGCTTGGATTTTGGGTTTGTTTCTTTGGCATTTTGTTGTTTGATAATGTATTGATTCTGCAAATTTTAATGAGAATATATTTGGATTCCAATCTCATGTTTGTGTATGTCTTCTTATTTTGTTCTTGAGCTCATATATGTTAATTTCAAAAAGTGGGTTATCATAGGGTAAACAAAGAGTATTTTGAGATTATCTTTGAGTTCCTAACAAAGTTAGGATTAAAGTCTTTGAGGTAGTTTCAGTGAGTTCATGGCTAGATAAGGATTTGATGTCCTAATATGTGAGTGAGAAGGATAATAGGAAAAGCACTTATCCTAAATTCAAGTGTTTTTGAGTTAGGGCTTTCAGTTGATGTATGCTATTAGGTGACTCTATGCCTTGGGTTAAGGCACTGATCTCTTCTCTGGATGCAGGCCATCATCATCAATCACACACACATATATAAATGATAAAATCTTTCAATCAGTTAGTAAAGGGTATATTAATATAATATTTAGTGACTCCTTTGGAGAAGTGAGTCAAGGGTACACCCGCCTGAGCATTAAGGCTCAAAGTGTAGGAGGATCTCCTTGATCCTTGTTAATTGGCCCTCTTCCTTGTAGACTTTGGAGTGGTGATAGAGTCAAAGTTATATTAAAGTTATCCATCAATGTATAAATCTACAAGTTGAAGATCAAAGGGAACTCCCAAAAAAATGGTGACTCTATTGGGGAAAACAACAATGAAGAATTGTATCTATTAGGATCTGTGGTTGTGGTTATATTGTTATATTCAAAATCTTTTGTTGATGAGATTGATTTACCCATCTGAGTTCCCAAAAAATTGGTGACTCTACTGGGGAGAGTCTAGAGATAAAGCTACAAAGTGTACTCTTTTTTTCCTATTATATTCAGTTAAAGATTTCCCACTAGGTGGGTGGTGACTCAAAAGGTTAGAACCAGTGTCATACTATAAATCATGGACAAAAGGAGGAATACTAGGTCCTTTGTTAGAAAAAATCTGGAGGTCACTCTAGAACAATTACCTAGATAGGAGAAGAAGAGTTGGATTAGGAGGAATGGTGAGTCTACTAGTGCTCCCATAAGAGAACAAAAAAAGACCAGAGGTAGAGCACCACATGTTTCCTCAAGTGAGGAAGGTTCACAAGACATAGTTTCTAGATCAGATGGTGGTCGCTCTGAAGATAGATTTTATGATACCCCAAAGGTTGTATTTCAAGACAAGGGTCCATTGCCTATAGGTCAAGATGAACAAGCCAGAGAGATGGGTTTGGAGATTGATTTAGATCTTGATGAAGATAATTTCAGAAGGGAGCCCATGAGACCATGACAAGTGCATTTCCCATATCATCATCCTGCTGATGTGGAAGTGTCATCAAGCTCTAAAGACAACATGATAGATCCACATGACTTAAATGCACTTAGGTTGTAGTTGGTAGAGTAGGATGCCATATACAAAAGGTTACAAGAGGAGAGAGAGGCTAAAAAGGTGAATGCTCTACTAGAGAGGCAGTCTCTTCTTAGAAAAATTAATGAAATGAAGGAGAGAAACAATATGCTTGCTTCTGCTCCTAGGGTGTTGCAACATGATGTTTTTGGTGATCTTGAAGCTCTAAGAAGTGATCATGAATGCTTGTTGCAAGACCATGAGTTTGATGAAGAGGGCCCTATGATCAGACAAGTGCAAAGCTATGCTTCACTTCCTAAAGATAAGAATGGACATGAGATCACTAGGCCTACTATTGTTATTAAAGAAAAAGGAAAGCAGAAGATGGTGGGTGTCCAAATAAGAAAACTAGTGATAATACCAGGGATCCCACCACCTAAGTCAAATAGGGAGACAGAGATAGAAAGAAAAAGAAGAGAGGATGAAGCTCTTGCTCAAGAGTTGGAAAGAGCTGAAGTTGATGCTGCTATTATAGAGAAAAGAAGGAAGATCCAGTTCTTGAAGGCTTCATCAGCTAATGTTCATTGCCCTTTTGCTACTGAACTAGGTATGCCATCTATGAATACTATTGTTCCACTTAGCAATGCTACTATTAGTAATCTAATTCCTAATGTATCTACCAAATCATTTGTTGATCCTAGTAGGCAGTCAAATGTGTAAGTGGGCGGGAATATAGATAAAAATAATAATTCTAGTGGGAACACTAGTTTAGGATTTCAAAGAAGACCTATGCAACTAGAAGGCTATAGGAAAATTAGTTTTGATGGGATACTAGGCTACCTGAATGCTTTTCCAAATGATATAAGAGGTAAGGTACCTAAGTTTGCTGGTAATAATGATATTAGTTGTGAGGAGCATCTTAGGCTATTTGTTGATATGCTTAATGATTATGAGGTTGAGCATGAGGATGTAGTCATGAAATTGTTTGTTCAATCTCTAATGGAGGATGCTAGAGATTGGTTTAAAAGACTTCCTGATAAATGTATTGATAGTTGGGATTCCTTTGAGAGATGTTTTAAAGAGTAGTATGGTGATAGGCCTAATGCTAGTTTCATGTTGAATGAATTCAATACCATAAGGAAAAATTAGAATGAGTCTGCAGCTGAATTCAACATGAGATTTTAGAAGGGCATGCATAAGTTGTTCCAAGTTATGCGGTTAGATGACAATGTTTGTTTAACCACATACTTCAATGCATTTGATGGAAAGATGGGATACTTGTTGAGGGAAAAAGAACCAAGAACTCTTAGAGATGCTTTTAGGATTTCTATCAATATTGAGAACAATATGAAGATATTAGGAAAGTTGGGTGGGAAGAGAGATGACCCTAAGTTGTTTGGGGACAAGAAATACAAAAAGGAAAATGATAGGAAAGTTGGAACTAGGAGGCAAGAAGAGGATAAATAGGATAAGGTGCTTAATGTATTGAAGGATTTGAAGGCACCTGCAAATAGTAACATCAGTGCTCCTACCAATGAGAGGCCTCAATTCAACAACAATTTCAATAAGTAGAATAGACTACAGAACTACCCCTACAACACCCAATGGAAGGATGGCAAGCCTATTGTCCCTGTTGCAAGAGGAAAAAATGATAGAGGTGTCCCTAACCCTCTACAAAAAACTTCAATAAATGTCATGGAGGACATACCTTGGTGTGTTGCATGCCAATCCCTTCATTTTGTAGAGCATTGTGTGGTTGCACATTCTATGGCTGCAAATCAAGATTGTGGCTATGGGGAGATAGATCAAGAAGAAGATCAAGATGATGTTGGATGAAACATGGCTACTTCATATCTAGGATATGAAGATGATTCTAATTTTGATGAAGAAGTAGATGTAAATGTGAAGAGACACACTCAGGCCCTTTTTCATCAAGAGGTTTTTTCTGATAGTGAAGACATGTAACATGAACTCTTCTTCTGAGTTAGTAAATTTAAGAAGACCTTCTAGAGAAGAGATGGATAGGATTACTGTAGAAATGATTGCCCAAGTGAAAACTAGGGGCATGGTGGTGAGGGATACAAATGGAAAAGCTACAAGAATGTTTATAAAGAGTGCCAACTCCGGAGAGCCTAATGAAAACAAATCAAAAGGTGATCACATGGTGAGATTCAAGAATGTAAAAGGTAAGAATTGTGAGCCTAAGGGAATTGGAGTTGAAAGATTTTCTAGTGAGATTGAGAAGCTAGTTAACATAATGGCTAAGATTGAAAAGATGAGGGTGGTCAATACACCTAATGTATCAGACAATAAAAGAGATGCTAAGGCTATGCAGATTGAGATTCCTCACTCTGCTCCTATTGATATGTTAGTTTTATTGTCTCAAATTATAGTTAAGGTTCCATTGTCAGAATTGTTGAGGATCCCTGAACACAAAGACAGAGCTCTTACATGGGTGGATAATATTCATAATAATGATATTGCATGCAATGGATCTCAGGATAAAGCTTTGAAAGTTTTTGCTGCTCAGGGAATTGTATCTCAAATTCTTCCTATATATTTGGATAGTTCTATCAATGCTAGCCTTGAGAAAATTGATCCATTCTTTTAAAGTATCCTTGTAAATGGAATGAAACTAAGAAATTGTATGATTGATAGTGGTGCCTCAAATACTATTATGCCTTTTAAGATTATGGAAAAGTTGGGACTAAAAGTGGATATAGTTCAAGGTAGATGTTGTGCAATGGATCAGAGGGAGGTACCATTCATTGGGACAATCAATGCAATGCCATATAGGCTAGCAACATATCCAGAGAAAGAGTTAACAATGAGTGTTTTGGTGGTGGACATCCCTCCTCATTACAGGATGCTGCTATCTAGAAGATGGAGTGCTGCCATGGGTGGAAGTCTACAGTGTGATATGTCCTATGCCACTTTCAAGATTGATGATCAATTTTTCAAGATTGAGCAAGAGCCAAGAGTATGCCACATGACTAAGAGAAGTATTGATAATGAAACTACATGTTTTGTGGATACTGATATTAATGCTTTTAGGGAAGAGATCCCTATACTTGAGAAGGAGCCTATTTTTCCACCTATCTCTATTGAGGTAAGTGTTAATTCTATGAAGGGTGATTTGTGGGTAATGTACTTTGATGGTGCAAATTGCAAGGATGGAGCAGGAGCAGGTATTTTACTTATTTCTCCTAATGGAAGTACCTACAAATTTTCTTTCACATTGAATTTCTTTTGTACCAACAATATAGGAGAATATGAGGCATTGTTGTTAGGACTGAGTTTGTCACAAAAACATGGTATTAAGTGCTTAAGTGTTGTTGGTGACTCTGAGTTGGTGGTGTCCCAAGTCAGGTCAGTATATGCTTCCAAGAACAAAAGTTTAAAACAATATAGGAATGCAGTTTGGGATTTTATTGAATGTTTTGATGCCTTCAATATTGAATGGAAGGATAGGAGTAATAACAAGATGGATGACTTGTTAGCTAATATTGCAATCAATCCCAGTGATATTACATTTACTGGTATCTCTAAAGTTGAAATTCAAGCTAGGCCTAGTATACCAGACAATATTGAAAATTGGCAAGCTTTTGATGATGATAATGATATCTTGAAGTTTATGAGTTGTGAAGATCAATATCATGGTTAGGAATTTGATTGTTCAGCCTTGGTTGAGTCAATAGAAGGAAGGGAGGTTGTCTTTGGCAATGAGGTTATTCAACTTAGAACTAACAAGGTGCCCAAGGGGCTTGTTGTTTTGGAGACTATCTTTGATAACCAGGATAGAGTTCAAAAGAATATCAAAAGAGAAGATCATGTTGATCTAGAGGAGATAAATCTTGGAACACATGAGGCACCTAAGAAGGTATACATTGGTAGGGACATGTCTCATAATGTGAGAAAATCTTTGATTAAATTATTGAGAAAATTTAGGCATGTTTTTGCATGGTCATATAATGACCTAAAGTTTTATAGAGAAGACTTGTTTTAGCATATTATTCCATTGAAAGAAGATGCTAAACCTTTGCAGCAAAAATAATGGCCTATTAATCCTACTTTAGCACCCAAGATGCAAGAATAATTAATGAAGCTGAGAGATGCTAGAATTATCAAGCCTATAAGGCACTCTTCTTGGGTTTCAAATCTTGTTCCTGTGAGAAAGAAAAATGGTGACATCAGGCTTTGTGTGGACTTTAAGAATTTGAACATCAGCTCATTAAAGGATAACTATTGTCTGCCCAATATGGAAGCTATGTTGCAGAGAGTGACCAGATCAGAATTGATGTCTATGATGGATGGTTTCTCTAGTTACAATCAGGTAATTGTAAAAGAATCAGAGCAATTCAAGACAACTTTCACAACACCTTGGGGGACATATGTTTATGTGAGAATGCCTTTTGGTCTCACAAATGTTGGTGCTACTTTTCAGAGGGCAATGGATGTTGCCTTTTCAAATTTCATAAATGATTTCCTTGTTGTTTATCAAGATGATTTAACTACCTATTCCAAGAAGGAAGAAGAGCACTATACTCATTTAGAGAAAATATTTGTGAGGGCTTTGGAATATGGCATTTCATTAAATCCAAGGAAATGTGCTTTTGGTGTCACTGAGGGTAGGTTGCTTGGCCACTTGGTTGGAAAGCAAGGAGTTAGAATTGATCCTGAGAGGGTAGCAGCTATTGATAAAATTCAAAGGCCATAAAATGTTAAAGGGATTCAGTCCTTCTTTGGTCAGGTCAATTTCTTAAGGAGGTTTGTGAAAAACTTTGTAGAGGTTACTAGACCTATTTCTAAGATGTTGAAGAAGGGATCTACAATCAATTGGGAGGGTGAGCCTAATGAGGCTTTCAAAAATATCAAGCAGGCTATCAAAGATGCACTAGTACTTAAGGCACCTGATTATAATGTCCCAATGAAAATATTTTCCTTTGCATCTTTTCATACTATTGATGCAGTGTTGTTGTAGAAAAATAAGGAGGGTTTTGAGCAGCCTATTGCATTCTTTAGTAAATCTTTGCAGGCTATTGAATTGAAGTATGACATAAATGAGAAACAAGCATATGCACTTGTGAAGGCAATCAAGGCTTTTAGGTGTTACTTGATGGGGGCAGTTGTGATTGCTTTTGTGCCAAGTGCAACTATGAAGGATATCTTTTCATAGCAGGAGGTGTCTGGGAGAAGATGTAGATGGATCAATAGGATCTAAGAATTCAATGTTGATATCCAAATTACTAAATTGGTTAGAGGATAGGGATTAGCAAAACTAATGGCTCAATCCAATCTTGATGAAAATTAGATAAATCATTCTGAAATTGATTATACATGTGACATGGATGATTGTATCTGGTATCAGGATATTATTTATTACCTAAGGAACATGAGATGTCCAGCAGACATGAATGATAATCAGAGGAGGACATTAAAATTATAGGCCATCAAGTATGTAATTGTGAAATATAAATTGTATAGAAAGAATTTAGATTGCATACTTTTGAAATGTGTAGATGAAGATTAGGCTAACAAGTTGTTAAAAGAAATGCATGAGGGAGTTTGTGGTGGGCATTACATGGGTAAAACAACTGCTCATAAAATCTTCAGAGTGGGATTTTGGTGGCCCACAATCTTCAAGGATGTAGAACAGTTGGTAAGGAGGTGTGATGCTTGTCAAAGGTTCTCTGGTAAGCTTAAATTTTTAGGTAACATGCCATTAAAACCAGTGGAGGTATAGGCTCCTTTCCAACAATGGGGAATTGATTTCATTGGGGAGATACCAAAAAAGTCAAGTGGAGGACACTCTTGGATCTTAGTTGCCACTAATTATTTTACAAAGTTGGTAGAGGCTTTACCTACAAGGAATGCAACCAGTAGGGTGGTAACTAATTTCTTGTTGAACAACATTGTTATGAGGTTTGGTTTCCCTGAGAGGATAGTAAGTGACAATGTCATGTGCTTCAGGTCTGCTAAATATAAGGACTTTTGCGAAGGTTTAGGAATTCAGATTTCTTATTCCTCACCTTATCATCCACAAGGAAATGCATAGGTAGAATCTACTAATAAGAGTTTGATTAAGATCCTTAGGAGGATTCTTGAAAAGAATAAGAGGGCATGGAATTCAAAACTTCCATTAGCTATATGGGCTGATAGGGTAATTGTGAAGAGGGCAATTGGTTGTGCACTATTTGACCTAGTATATGGAATACATGCAAGAATGCCTCAAAATAATCTATTGGAAATGTATAAGTTTGTGCAATTATATGATGATGATATAGATGATGAGATGTAGCTGATAATTGAGGACCTCATTAGGCTAGATGAAATCAGGAAAGAGTCAGTTGCAAGAAATGCCAAATTGCAGTTGCAGGTTAAGAATTTGTATGACAAGACTGTTGAGAGGAAGTTTGAGCCTGATGACCTAGTGTTAATTTGGAATGCCAAATTGGAGGATAAAGGAAAACATGGTAAATTTGATCCCATCTAGCTAGGGCCATATCAAATTCATGAGAAATGTGGCCAAGATTCATACATTGTCAAGGAATTAAATGGTGATATTCAGGAATTGCCAATTCATGGACAATTCTTGAAGAAATACTTCAGTTGAAGGTATTCTTTTTCCATGAAGAGTAGTTAGGTTGTGTATATATGTATAGCCTTGTAAATTTTGTAATTTTGTTTCATCCTTGGTCCTGTTTGTCTAAGTTGCTTGTTCTGCCTTGCTTGTTCCCTGTTGTTTATGGGATGGTCTACTTTAACTAGTGATTCTAAGTCCTTGCTATGCCTACAGGAGGCATACATCCCCAGATAGAGCAACTGTTAGTACCGTGAAAAATTTTCATGTCTCTACCCCTTTTATTCTGGTCTCTACAGTTGCTTTTAGGTCTCTCGCATTGGCCCTTAGTTCAAATTTTTGAAAACTAGCCGTTGTAATGAAAAAACCCCTAAGTGTGCCTTAGCCTCATTCTAATTTTATGTTACTTTATTTAGGCCACTTAAAAGTCCTATAATGCATGTGCTAAATTGTTAACCTCTTTGTCGCATGATCACATGAACATTTTTCATGTCATGCAATCTTGCGACTAAAGGTATTATTGGTCGGTCCCTGTTTAATTTTTTCCTAAGTCTTTACCTCGATGACCTTTAATATTTCCTAAGCCATGCCCTTTAATATTTCCTATGTTTCAACCTTAATATTTCTTGGGCTCAGCCTTCTAACACCATCTTGATGCAACGGTTGTCGCAAAAGCGCAAGGGTTTTGTCAGAGGCTTGCAATCTTACGATGATCGTTGATTATCCTTTATGGCAGAGCTTCTAAAATAGGTGGGTCCATTGACACATATGGACAAATGGTGGCTTCTCATTGGTCCATGTATCATTTTAGTGGTAGTTGTTAGTGGGACCTAAGTTTCTAGCTTTCCAGAGGGTCCTGACATTGTCAGAAAATCAACGATGAGTGCATGATCTTATGGAATCTGTCAGAGGTTCAAGATCATGCACCGACCGTCAATTCTACCTTTTTCAGAGGGGATAAAGTGTGGTGGGTCCACATGCTAGGTGTGCTAATTTGGTAGTATTTGATTGGTCCATGTAGTAATGACTAGTTATGCTATCAGTGGGGCTAGGTTTTTTGAGGTTCAGTGGGTTCTGACACTTGCAGAGCATCGACGGTCGACATGTATTCTGATGGGTTTTTTCTGACACATGTGAACTTAAGACTGTTGTTGATCTCTTTTGATGTTGGACGGTTGTCAGGTCAGGGTAAGATTCTTCATCTGATGGTTGTCTTATGATCTAGAGGAATCTTGGAGGTTGATGCGAAGATGAGACAACTGTCAATTTTCTTTATGCAGGCCTAGTAAAGTTTCTTGGTCTTTTTGGTAGTTCTGATAAAGTGTTTAGTGGCTCGACAAATTTTCAAAGGTTCACTCATTCACATAGTAAAATAGCGGTGTTCTAAAAAGCTAGTGGTTCAGTGAGAAAGCATTCACATAATCGCTAAAATATCTGGCGATAGTATAAAGTATTTTGCGAATGGTCGATATCCTTCATTCACCAATTTGCTAAATTTGGCTAAGGTCCTATTAAGTGATAAATCATAAAGACTGGGAAAAGGAGAGATCAAATGGTCATGATATAAAGTTGATCAAGATTCAAATGTGGACCATTGATTTGCTTCTGGGGCCATGGAAATGACCGTTTGATTTCAAATTCAAATTTTTGAGGGTTTCCTATGACTAAAAGGACTAAAATTCAATGTAGAAGTGATTGGAGCTGGTAAGAGATGATTTGTTTGCCATTGCAGTGTGGTCCAGGGTGTGCCATGATCATTTGCAAGGGTTTGTAGTATGTTTTTTGTGCTTGAGACATCTTGCAGGTGGCCAAAAAGGGTTGACAAATTTGGAATTCCATGATTTGCAGTACTTTCCCAAAAATCTATCATAAGTGCAAATCTTTCTCAAGCATGGCTGGTTGGTTTTCATCCCCTACATTTAATTTTTGACTATTTCTAGTTGATTTGGTGGGTGAAACCCTAACCCTAGTCATCCATAGCTTGTTGCAACCTATTTTGGGTTTCCAAGATGACTAGGGGGTATATATTGTAGCATTTTTTATTTTGTGGGGGTTCCAAAACTTTCTTTTGGTCCCTGTTTGTTGTTGATGGTATTATACTGAGCAAGGAGAGCTTGGATTTTGGGTGTATTTCTTTGGCATTTTGTTGTTTGATAATCTATTGATTCTGTAAATTTTAATGATAATACATTTGGATTCCAATCTCATGTTTGTGTATGTCTTCTTATTTTGTTCTTGAGCTCATATATGTTAATTTCAAAAAGTGGGTTATCATAGGGTAAACAAAGAGTATTTTGAGATTATCTTTCAGTTCCTAACAAAGTTAGGATTAAATTCTTTGAGGTAGTTTCAGTGGGTTCATGGCTAGATAAGGATTTGATGTCCTGATATGTGTGTGAGAAGGGTAATAGGAAAAACACTTATCCTAAATTCAAGTGTGTTTGAGTTAGGGCTTTTAGTTGGTGTATGCTATTAGGTGACTCTATGGCCTAGGTTAAGGCATTGATCTCTTCTCTCGATGCAGTCCATCATCATTAATCACACACACATATATAAATGATAAAATCTTTCAATCAGTTAGTAAAGGGTATATTGGTATAATATTTAGTGATTCCTTTGGAGAAGTGAGTCAAGGGTACACCCACCTGAGCATTAAGGCTCAAAGTGTAAGAGGATCTCCTTGATCCTTGTTAATTGGCCCTCTTCCTTGTAGAATTTGGAGTGGTGATAGAGTCAAAGTTATATTAAATTTATCCATCAAAGTATAAATCTACAAGTTGAAGATCAAAGGGAACTCCCAACAAATCCAAGATGGGGAACCTATGAGGAGAAAACAAGAGAAATTAATGCAATCTTGAACAATGCAGCAACAAAAAGGAAGGTTTCCAAGGTTACCTCTAAGATCTTAAGAATACATGGAGTGTCTCAAGAGGTCCTAGACAAAGAAAGGGAACAAAAGATTGCTTTGGAATTAGAAAGCGCAGATGCAGCAAAGGCAGAATAAGATGATCCTAAGCTGAAGAAAGTGAAGATTGAAAAATCTGATGAACAAAAAGGTAAAATTGATGTTACTCTTTCTGTGCCCAAAGAAAATATTGACCTTACTACTCCTCCTGAGTATAAGGCAATGCTGAAGAGGAAGAAAGAGATCAACATTGGTCATCCATCCTCAAGAGTAATAAAGAAGAAAAAGAACTCACATGCACCTCCTGAAGTAAGTTTCAAACCTAGTCTCAGTGTGCTAAGTGAAAGAATAATTGATGAGAGAAGAATTGATCAAATAGGAAAGTTTTATGAAAAATATAGTGAGATTGAAAAATCTGAGATACATGTAATGATAGTCAAACACATGCTAAAGTTCAAGAAGATAGTCTTGGAACTTAAGACTATAATCCTTGACAATGTATGGAACATCCTAGAATTCCAAAAGAGACAGGCTATTGAAGAAGATCTACGGATAAGGGAAAAGATTCTAGATGATACCCTTCATGTATGTTCTCTAGAGGAGAAGTCTTTGTTGTTAGACTTAGTGAAGCCACATCTCAGAACCAAGTCAAGGACTTTGCACATTATGGATAAGAAATATGATATTATTGCTAAGGAAACAAAGAAGGCATTTAAGAAATTATTCATGAATAGACACATGTATCCAGCCACTCCACCCACAACACAAGTACCCATAAAGGAAGTCAAGATGGCACAGCTCATTAATGCATTAGTGAAAGATCCTCAGGATTCAATGCCTACAGTGGAAACATAAACAAATGTAGATAAGTCTGCACCCATGACAAAGTCATTAAAGGATAGCATCATTATCATTGATAATGTAGAGATAGTCATGGAAGCCACTGATACTGAGTTAGAAAAGTTTGAAGAAGCTTTTGTGAGTACACAAGAAGCTGAAATTTTATGCAGCAACACACCTCCCACTCACCAATAAGAAGTATTGATTGAGGATATAACAGAGGAAAAAGAAGAAGAAAAGATGGAAGAGAAGAAAGAACAAGAAAAAGAAGCTAAAAAACAAAAGGAAGAAGAAGAGGTAAAAGGTAGTGAGAAAAAAGATAAAACATCAGTAGATCTAATCAAAGTGAAACAAGAAATGAATAGCACTCCCATCACTCCCTCAGTAGCATTTTTGTCAAGTTTGACACCTGACAAAACTAGTTTGGATTCATGGGGAGAAGAAGACCTAATTAAGTTCAACATCCTAGCTATGGAAAAGGCCAAGGAGAAACAAGTGATGAGGAATCCCCTCCTTGTAAAGTCAATGAACATTCTAAATAGCCTGTTACCTATAGACAAGAAAGTTTCCAAAGTTCACTCAGTTGATGATGTCAGTTTAGTGATTTCATAGTTCAAGGGAAACTTCTCTAGCCTGAAAGAATCTGCATCCTTAGTTGCAGAGGATAAGTATATGAAGAAAAGGCTTAATGAATTGGTTAGCAACTATGCACTTGACCTAAGCTCACTAAAGGCTGGTCAAGAATCCATGAAGGAGTTTGCAGCAAAGGGAAGAAATATCATTGTTGAATGTATGAACCAAGACAAGTTGACTAGTGATCTGTACAAAAAGCTACAAGAAGAAGAAGCCATGATAGACAACATAAGGAAACTAGTGGAATATCCATCTGTTGATGTGACCATGTGCAATAATGTCTACTAGGGATAGTTAGACAAAATTGAGAAGGCAGAAAAAGAGATGACCAAGATAAGGGCTAGACAGAATCAGCTAAGGAATGCTCTTGCACCCTCATTACACATACTAAATTAGAATATCAAGGAGATCAATGCCACCATGGTGACAAATGATCAAGGTCCTAGCACTGATCTAGAGAAGATGGAGAAGCTATACTATGCTTTATGTGCCCATCTATAGATTGTAAATTCACTGATCACATTTTGGAAGGAGATCCAAAATCTGCAGATTGCATATCTAGATGAACTATCACAGTAAGTTTTTGTAGAATTAGTTTTGACACACCTTTGTCATTAATGTCAAAGGGGGACTATGTATAGAATATGTATAATAGATATGTATAAAGTGATATAAGATAGAAATATATGTATAGGGAGACAAAAGTTTTTTGTATTAAGGACAGTTAGCAACTTGGCCATATTCCTTTGTTGCCATCAATGATAAAGGGGAAGATTGTTGGAAACCTAGCTATACTGATATATATGACTTAGTATAGTGTTTTCATTATGGAAACAAAGTCATATAGAAGTTTGGAGTCACCGCACTAGATGTAAAGATCATAAATCGGCCAAGTGTTGAAGACTAGCCAATGTACAGAGTTCCTAAAGCTCAGAGCATCAGCACACATGTGTATGATCAATTTATGGTGTGCACCATGGAACTTAAGTTGGTTGGACTATATTCATGCTTAGTCTATGAGCGTGTGGTCAAATATGCAAGCATGAGAAAGATATAGATAGTTGAAGTTACATAGCCAGTGTGTACCACTGAAGAACAGAGTAAGTAGGCAATTGTTATCATTTTGAGTTGCAGTTATATTCTAATGATATAAAGGCCATGCACCTATGGTAATTAGGTTTTTGACATGTATATATGTTGCTAGCACCCTAAAAAATTTTCATGGCTATGCAGGTCTTCCCCCGGTCTCTGGAGTCTCTTTCCTGGTCTCTGGCCCTGAAACTCTTCTCAAATTTTCAAAAACTAGCCATTGGGTGAAAAAATTCAAAAATTCCCTAGCCCTATTCTTTTTCATTGTTACCTTTTTGGGCCACTTAAAATTATTTTAATGCATGTACTAATTATCGACCCCCTTCAATCATCTTTTCAAGTGTTGAGTAGTTTGCCACATGTTCACATAGGCTATTTTCATGCTATGCGATCATGCGACTAAGGTTTGATGTCGGACCCCTTTGATTTATTTCCCTAAGTTGATCAGTTTTAATATTCCCTAAGTCCAGCATTTTAATTCTTTCTAATGTTTTGGCTTAAATCTTTCTTGGGCCCGGTTCTGACAGCATCTTGATCCAATGATTGGCGTAAGTTCTCATGGAATTTGTCAGAGGCTTGTGAACTTATGCTAGCCATTGATTCTACTTCATGATGTAGCCTTTCAAAGTGGGTGGGTCCACTACCACATAAGCATAGGTGGTGACATTTTATTGGCTAAAGGAAATGATGAAGTGGCAGGGTTGTCAGAATGTCCTATGAACGAAGAAAAGGTGGTTTGTCTGCTTGCCAGATTTTGCAATGTGGCGATCTCTCATTCATCAAGGTATCCTATGTAGCACGATAGGGTCAGGCTTTACATCATCGGCAATAGATTCCAAATCTATGGTGGGTGCATGATCTCATAGAATCTTTTGAGCCCTTGAGATCATGTGCCATCCATCCAATCCTCTAGGTATTCATGTCAGAGATAAAGGTGGGTCCAAAATAACATGTAGGCATAGTTGGTAGTCTCTTATTGGTCCATGATATAATACATTGGCAGTTGTCAGTGGAACCTAAATTTTTAACTTGTCAGAGGGTCCTGACACTTGTACTAAATCTACGGTTGGCGTAAGTTCTCATGGGTTGTGTCAGAGCCATGAGATCTTATGTCCACCATCTGATTCAAGGGTTTCTAAAAGTGGGTCCTATGTCAATGGTGACTGGGTGGAGATAGAAAATGGTATGCTAGAAGGTGGCACAAAGCTAGCCCAGGTAGGGGTCTAAGGTCTAGTAGTTCTGACAAGGAGTTTAGCAACCTGAGAAATTCTAAAGGGATTCGCTCATTCATAAAGAAAGATGGCGGTGCTCCAAAATGATGTGGTGATTCAGTGAACATGTGTTCACATATTCTCTAAATAGAATGGTGGAGAGATAAATTTTTCTATGAACTGGAAAAGGACTTTAGTCACGTGTTTGCTAAATGAGACTTGGGGTCCCACTAAAGGTAAATCATAAAGATCACAAAAAGTGAAAGATCTAACAGTCATGACTTAAAGTTGATCTTAGTTTGAATATTAACCACCAATTTGCTACTGGCACCATGAAGTGACTATTGAAATTCAAATTTGAATTTTTTGAGGGTTTCCAGTGACAGAAAGGACTGGTTTTTATAATTTCTTCAGTCGGATTTGATTTGGTTGGTGGTGCCAGTGGATGCAATGTGATCTAGGGTGTCGTGATTGATTGTTGGGGGTTCTATTGTATCATGAAGTGTGATTTTGTGCTTGAAAAGTGTTTGCAGGTGGCTGATTTGACTGGTTTTCATGGCAATTCCTTGGTTTACTGTGCTGATCTCATAGATTTTCATGATTGCAAATTTGTTTGAGATTTATTTTCTCTGAGTTGCCTGTGTCTCTTCCCCTGCAATAAATTTTGGTGTAATTAGGGTTTTTGTAGTTGTTGGAACCCTAGCCCTAGTCATCTAAAGCTTGATGCATCCTTTTAGGATTCCAAGATGACTAGGGATTATAAATGGAGTTGTGTTAGTTGTTTGAGGGGTTTCGGTTCTGCCTTTTTAGGAGAATTGGTTCCAAGAAAGGTTCTGTCTTGTAGATTTTCTCCCTCTCTCTACATATAGGGTATTGTTTGTTCCTTTGTTGGTTTAGAGAATATAATACATATTGTAATTGATTTGCCTTATGTATGAAGACTCAATTTATTCTTACTATTACCAAGCTATCTCCATTTGAATTTTAAACTCATTGATCAATACATCAAGTATGTTTGATTTTTCTATTGTGATTCCTATGTGTCTGCAATAGAGCTGTCTTCATAGAGATAACTGGTTTAGGATTAGTTTTCATGTATGTATGAGCTGAGGTGTCAAAGATATGTCATGCTTGTCTTCTAGTGAATGTTGGTTAATGTATTATCTATTTATAGGTCTTTTCTAAGGCGAGGGTTAAAACCCTTTGGATGGGTAATAACATACTTGGATACATAGGTGGGTTGTTGAAGTGAGGTTTGGTCATGGTGTGTGATTGATGTTAGGCATCAACACATTGAATTTATTGCTTTCTTGTTTCATAGCTGTCTATTGCAATAGGGTATTTGACTTTGTGGCCCTTTGGATAAGGCACCAATTTATGAGAGACTTAGGGTATCTTAAGAAACCTTTCAAACCCATCTTTAAATCATTTACATTCAGTTCCACCCTTTTCCTTTCATGTTGTTAGTATAGTTCTATGGTTTTCATACCTGTTCTATGCAAGTAGGGCTATTTCATGATAATTTGTTTCATTGGGGTACATGATATCTAAAGGGGTTTAAAGACTATCCCACACTAATCTATCTGTAGGCCTTTTATTCATCAAAAAGGAGTCATGAGTGTTCAGATAAGGCAATACCCGCCTGAGTGATGTGGAGCTCAAAGAAGGAGGATTCTTTTCAATCCTCATCAATTGGACTTTTTCCTTGTCAAACTTGAGTGCCTACCCTAAGAATTAAGCCCATCTATTGATTCAAGTTTGGTCCTACAAAGAAAAGCACCAACATATGTCTTTTTGTAAATACACTTGATCCAATTCATTTGGAAGCATTGTATGTAAAAGGTTTAAGGGCTGACCTAGTTGTTTATTTTGTATGCGCATATAAATATGAAATGCGCCCATTGTAATTAGTATGGAAGTTTATATACAATTGAGATAAGAAGAGAAAAAGTATGCAAAGAGTCTATAAGATGTATTAGAGCTTTGTAAGAGGTCAAAGCACCAGTGCATCAAAGGAACTGATTAGACAAGCAGTATCACAGTGACAGTTCATCTAACAGATATAGTGTGTATCTGAGATCTGAAGGTTGTAGCCTTCACCACTTGAGTAGTGAGCTCTAGGATAGTGTGTCCACACCCCTACCAGGGTTTATTGTAAAAAACTCCTAATAGGGTCCGACCCTTGACAAGGTCTACTGTACTTAATGCATTGTAAAGAAACTCCTAACAGAGTTATGGATCTTCTAACAAAGATCATAAAACACTAGTACAAAATATTAGTGGGTGTCAATTCCCACCAGGGTTTTTACCTATTTGGGTTTCCCCGTAACCACATTGGTGTTATGTGTTGATTTCATGTTTCATGTTAATGTGGATGTTCATTTCATTACTTAAGCATTTAAGTTCAATTTAAAGTATAAGTAAAAATACAGTGAACACTGATTCACCCCCACCTCTCAGTGTTCCCATTCCTAACACCATGAGCATCATTGGTATTACCTTCAAGGCATTGGTTGAAGTGTTTGATCTCTCTTTATTTGTTTTGTTATTTATATTCACTATGTGGTACTCCCCGTTTATGATCATTTCATGAGGAAATGTCTTGATGGTTCACGAGCTGCAAGCTAGGGCATCATGCATTGTTTATGAGCTCACTGTTTGAGCACCGACCAATCAAATAGGGACATGAGGTGGTCAAACAGTGAGCTCATAAACAATTCATGGTGCCCTAGCTTGCAACCCGTGATCCATCAAGACATTTCCTCATGAAATGATCATAAATGGGGAGTACCACATAGTGAATATCAACAACAAAACAAATAAAGAGAGATCAAACACTTCACACAATATATGTTGTTCTATAATATTTTATTAAGACTAAATATATTGTTTTATTAAGAAAAATTATTTTGTGTTAGTTTTATGTTATTTTATAAGATTTTATTAAGACTAAATATATGATATAAACTCATATATATATATATATATATATAGATATACTTCAAAGGAGGAATTATGAAATATAGTTGTAGGTAGTTATCTCTTCTATAATGATGGAGGAGTGAAAGGTAATGATCAATGAAGTTGCTACTATTAGATCATACATTAATACACTAACTATTTTGAATTTGAGCTCGAGCATCATCCAATGTTATTACTGTCATTGCATGCTTGCTGTTGTTGTGCACCATACATTGTTTTTATACACTATTTATTTCATTGAGACCGTGAGCTTGGAATTTGTAATGCATTTTATATTATTGGATCAATTCTACCATGTTGTTGAGGTTGTAGATGCATTGAATCACCACTGCCATTCTATTTTTGTAGAAGCAATATAAGAAACAAAGCACCGACCAATCAAATAGGGACATCAGTAAGACATTTAATGCATTATTACTTCATCATGATGATAAAAATTTCATTGGCTCAAAGCACATAGAATGTGGGTAGATGCACTGAATCACCACTTCTATTCTATTTTGATGAAGAGGAACTATGTTATAAAATTTCTAGGCATCAAATTTTATAACCGTACATATATTTTATGAGTATAATTGTACAACATAAGAGCACCCACATGCCTTGGTTGTTATTGGTCTATGAAAGGTTTTGGTTTGCCTTTCCCAATTGAGATGTCATCCTAAGATTAAAAAGGACTAAGGTAATAATAAGTCTTAAACATAAATGAATGATTGTGGATCCTCAAGTAGGAGTTGTGATGCTAAGCAAGAACACTTATATGGGTTTACCCACATAAGGAAAATGGTTTCATTCATCTTTCTTTCAAGTGATCTTAGGTACTTTCCTTGGCCTCTAGGCTAAGGCATCCTATACTAGTTAAACCAAATTACGAAGGCAATAAGGACACATAGAACAATAAGTTTGGGGGCTTAGACTTATGTTCAATCCTTAGTAATGGTTTGGGGAACTAATTACTAGATGAGTGACTACAGTACCCTAGTTTGCATTATCAGATGATATTGTTTAATTTGTGTTCATTTCATCCAAAGATACATGTAAAGGAAAATAAATTTTTGCATCTAAAGATTACATTTATATATATATGAAAAATAACTTGTATATATAATACAAGGAAAATAACTTTTAGAAGAAAATGCAATAGTACAGGCATACATAAGAGGATGAACATAAATAATAAGGGTACCAGACATTGCCTGAAGTGATGAATTTTTGACCCGGGTATGAATTTAGTGTGCCCCTATGTGATCCAGAACCTGCAAAGAAAAGAGAGATGGAGGTTAGATTAAAAAAATATCTAAGCAATGAACGACATCCTATTACTGATCCTCATCTAAAATTATGCATGTGCATAGTCAAGCCATACACTTCTGAAAGAAAAACCATGCTACAGGACGTGCACTTAGAAGAATGTTGTAGAGAGTAAGTAGCTACATTTATGTCTGCATGAACAACTGGTGAGTCACTATTGTGAGTACATCATTCAAATAGTGCAACAACAACACCAGATGTTGTTGTTTCATCTGGTGTTTTTGTGACATCATTTCAAAATGATGCACCCACAACAGTCACACACCATGTCCATTAGCACAACGCAGTCATTAGCAAGCATGAGTAAGCAATAGAAGGGGCATACATCATCATCAAATCAGAGGAGAAAAGAAACAAATCTGCGTATTAAGGTAGGAGTACATCATGGATTTCAAGTAACGATCATAACATCACAACATGGTTGGTAGCCCCAAGAAGGCCCCATTAGATGTAGTGAGTAAGCTACATCAAAACAAAGAGGTACACAAATCTAAATCATCTATACATTAATGCTATGGCATGGAGTATATTTTAATCTGCATTTTAAAGGATAAGTAAGAAAGTTGCATGATGCTAGTGAAATTAAAAAAGATACAATCTAATCAAGTAATGAAGCTACCCATATTCTATGTGCTTTGAGCCAATGAAATTTTTATCATCATGATGAAGTAATAATGCATTAAATGTCTTACTAATGTCCCTATTTGATTGGACGGTTCTTTGTATGTTATATTTCTGCTATCAAAATAGAATGGCAATGGCAATTCAACGAATCTACAACCTCAACAACATGACAAAATTGATACAATAACAGAAAATACATTACAAATGTCAAGCTCATAGTCTCAATGAAATAAATAGTGTATAAAACAATATATGGTGCACAACAACAACAAGCATGTAATGACAACAATAATATTGCATGATGCCTGAGCTCAAATTCAAAACAATAAGTGTATTAATGTATGATCTAATAACAGAAACCTCATTGATCATTACCTTTCACTCCTCCATCATTACAGAAGAGATAACTACCTACAACTATATTTCATAATTCCTCCTTTGATGTATATATATATCAAGTATAATTATGAGTTTAAATCATATATTTAGTCTTAATAAAATATCATAAAAAAACATAAAACTACCCCAAAATACTTTTTCTTAATAAAATCTTAATAAAACAATATATTTAGTCTTAATAAAATCTTATAAAACAACATACATTGTGTGAAGTGTTTGATCTCTCTTTTCTTTTTTTTTTGATATTCACTATGTGGCACTCCCCATTTATGATCATTTCATGAGGACATGTCTTGATGGCTCATGGGCTGCAAGATGGCATCATGCATTGTTTATGAGCTCACTATTTGAGCACCAACCAATCAAATAGGAACATGAGGTGCTCAAACAGTGAGCTCATAAACAATGCATGATGCCCTAGCTTGTAGCCCATGATCCATCTGTAGACATCGAAAAATCCTTCAGAAACTAAATTATTTTTGTTTTCTAAAAATCCTTGATGACATCATCATTTATTAATTAATTTATTTATTTTTATGGCATTAAATCCCTCTCTCTTAATTAAAAATCTTTAATTAAGGAATCTAACCTAAAAATGTCATTTGGACATTATCCCTAATTTATTAATTATTTAATTAATAAATTGACCAAAAACTTAAAAAATAAATTAATTTATTTTTTATCCCAAACTTGGCCAATTTCCTTAAGACCACTAACCTCTTCCAAAATCTTCTAATCCCTTCTTAATTTCGATTAAAAGGCTAATCCCATCTTTTCTAACCCTAATCCCAAGGTTAAATATTTAATTAAGGTTAAATATTTAATTTTCATATTTATTGAAAATATTTTAATAAATATTCCTAAAACTTAAGCTTTTGGAATGAATAACTTTTATTCCATGAAACTAAGGAGAAATCTAGACTCTTCTAGAATCTTCTCAAATCCACCCTCTTCACCCATCCTAATCTTTTTTTTGTCCTAAACTGATCCTAATCCCACCCTTAAACCTTTGTGCAATCTTAACCAAGCTTAAGACTTTCCTAAACCAAAGCAAAGTCTTTCCTTCCAAATATCTCAACCACAAAGCATTTATTGCTTCCCCAAAGTCTTCAAAGCCTCTTAAAGCCCATTCATTGCTCTTACAAGCATTTATTTGGAGAGTTATGAGCTTGGAGCCCCCTTTGTTGACTCCTTTTTGCCCTTCCCTTCATCCACTCACCTTGTGACATGTGTCACCTCCTGATTGGCTGAGAACTAGCACAATCCATGTGCTTCCCTTTGAGTGAATCTTGGCCTCTCTTAAGGATTTCAATCCTAGCCATTCATTCCTCCTACCCCAAGCCTTTAGAAATCCTATAAATACCCTCACTTCCTAAGGCAAATCATCTTTCAACTCTCAAACTCAATAGCAAAGTTATAATGCCATTTTCATTCTAGCATAAACATAAACTCATCATTTTAGATCATTTCCAAGCTTAAAATCACATCTAAATTAGCTTAATTGGATTAACATAGATTCATTTCTTGTTTCAATCTTAGTTCATCTTTTAGCTTTGCATATATGTGTGTTCTTGAGGCCTTTGAGGCAAAATAGGTTCCTCATACCTATTTTGTGTCATTTTGGGTCTTCTTGATCCTCAAATCATCATTTATCTTGCATGCTCTAAGTGCTTGAGTTTGCACACCCACATCCATTTATATCCAAGCATATCAAACGGTGCATGGGCACATCCGTTTTAGGCTTAAACTGAGGTAGCTTTGATTTTAGTTTGTTTACCATTAAATTTGATTTGACTATATGCTGTGACGTTTGTTTGTCTTTGGCCTTCAAAACAGGTTTAGGTGCACGCTCAAATCCTAGTCTACATTCTGGCACGCCCGGTGGGACCAAAACCACAATCATTTTGATGAAATTATACTTTATATGCTTGTATTTTGCAGGAAATAAAAGAAATGTCGCCTTCATGAAAAGAAATGACGCCTACAGAAATTAAATGTTGCCTTCAAACAAAGAAATGTCGCCTTCATCAAAAGAAATGTCGCCTACAAAGAATCCAGTCACGCCTTCATGCAATTAAATCATGCCTTTGAGGAAAGAAATGACGCTTATGAGCTCTATTTTCACGCATGCATAACTGAGATTTTCCTATGATCGATAACTTTTGTTACGTCCCAGAATTCTCTTCTGTCGCCTTCTTGTAATGAAATCACGCCTGTGACGAAAGAAATCATGCCTCTACATTTTTATCTGTCGCCTTTTGAGGTACAGAATGTCGCCTGTAAAAATGAAGTGTCGCCTCTGCACTTTCCAGCGTCGCTTATAGGCTGGACAGTGTCGCTTTTTATTTTTGCTTGGGACTGGTTTTTCATTTCTTTTATTACAGCAAAGGTCAAAAACAAAATCTTGAATGACATTAAGGAAATGAACTTAGGTCCTAGAATGTCATTGTCATTTTGAAAAGCTAACTCAATCTCGAATGCACTAAAGGAATGAATAACTCTGTTCCCTATCTCATTTCGAATTCCAAAGCAAGCAAACAAATTCAATCTTGAGTGATCTAAGGGATAAAACAAAGCTTTTTCAAAGTTCTTAAATCAACTCGCTAATCAAATCTTGAATGCCCAAAAGGAAAGAACTTGCAAACATTCAATTCATTTACATTTTGAGGAAAAGAACAAATCAAAATCTAATCACGAGTGTCTTCATTTCAAAGTTCAAACATCACTTAATCAAATTTGGGAAAATGAACAAAATCTGCTTGATTTGCATGTAGGAGTTTTTCAATTCTTGCATAATCCTTGTTAGAGTAAGTAACGTGGAACATTTGAACTTGGACAAGTTCACCTGTTCTGCTTTTAGCGAGGCCTGTCCAAGGAGAAGCGCTTCCTCCTCGGAGAATGACCTCAAACCGGTATCCCCCCCGGCCGGTATACAAATAAGCGAATACCAAAAGAATCGCTTACATCTCCTAATCGTCGGGCATTCGTGCCAAACACGTGTCTGGGGATGGTAAACATTCCTCTCCCCTAGCATTATTGGCAAGGCTCTTAAGTGAGTCATGGATGATCAGCAAAACTGGGTATGGAGACACCACGGAACTATTAAAAACCTGATAAAATAGAGGCTACCCTATCTACATCCGAAAGTATCAAAATCCTTGTGCAAGGACCGATTCCAAGGGGTTTACCAGGTCGCCTCAAGATTACTCACCATTTGTATTCCCTTCTGGGGGATACCAAGCTGTGGGCAAGCGATTTTGATACTCACCTTCCTTAGGTAGATCTGTTTGAAGTGCTTGACAGTCAAAGACTCCGTGAAAACACTTGTTGAAACATACACTTTCAAAGCTTTGTCAGAGTCAGTTGCCTTTGTTTGTATCCCGCAGGGTTGCTTTGTCCCTTGCGGAGATTGCTTTGACTTTAACTTTTGCCATTGGAAACCTTTGCCTCAAAATCAGAAGCCTCTTTTCCAAGTGATGCCCAGCAAGAACAAACATCCTAAAGCAAAGTTGCCCAAATCCCAAGCCTATCAAGAGCGAAAAGTTATCAAGAAGAACACCAAGACCTATCAATCCATTATCCAAGCAACCCAAGCAGAGGAGAAGTCCCAAACCAGACTTGAGAACATTGCCCATAACGCCCGCATCAAACAGTTTGCCTTCCGCTTCCGAGTTAACCATCACTTTGTCAACCTTGAGCCAGAAGATTAGCCATTTCCTTGTTCATATCTTTTTCCATCTTCAGATCTTGAAATCTTGTCTCCAACAGCCTTGCATCTTAGTTTCATCCTAGTTTCACCCTTTGCATCAGCATCAAAACCTTAGTTGCATTTGCATTCATCTTCCTACCAGCATTCTAGAATCAATCCTTGTCATCTGCATTGTCCCTTTAGATAGAGCATTTGTCCCTTCACCCTTCAATACCTTTTCCACCAGCATCCCCCCATCAGCTTTCCATATCTTTCCAGCAGATCCATCATCTTTTGCTCCAAACCCAGAGACCCACCAACACTTAGTGTTCTACCTTTTTGAGTTGTTCCTATCCCATATCCAAGATCAGAGACCATCATCCTCTTTTTTGGCACAACGTGTTGTCATAAAGAAATCAAACCTTGTCCTTGCATAGCCATCATCTCGAGCAAGAGATTGGAGTGTATTGATAAGAAACTAGTTGACCGAAGATCATCAGTCTATCTTAGGTTGACCCCATCATATCTCTGATCCTCCATTTGGGAAAAACAGCAGCTCATTTGTTGACCACTTAGTAATCTTTCACCAGCTTTCCATCAGCAACCTATCTTTCCTCCACCATCTTGATCCATATCAGTTCCATCCAGCTTCCATCATCACCATCTTGATCCATCTTTGCATTTGCATCTTAGAAATCATCATCTTTAGAAGTTCATCAACTTTGCATCCATCAACATCTTTTAGCCAAACATCTTGCATACATTTAGCACTTGCATCTCCATGCCTGTTGAGACCAGATCTCAGAAAAGAAGAAGCATGAATCCTTATCCACCAACAACCTCATCCGATCCCAAACTTTTCACCAACACCATGATGACCTACAATCCCCAGATCCAAGCCAGTAACCCATGTGAAGATCCAAACATCCCTTCATCCCCGTTGGCAATCCAAGCATTTGCGAATCCTCCAGAAAGCCCACCAGCGACCAATGCCCTTGTACCGCAACATCAGCAAAGCACGTTTGCCCACTATCTACCAGAAAGTACCTCCATCCCACCATCTCTCTATCCACGCATCCCCATCAAAACTATCCAAGTTCTAGCACAAGCATATTCTTCATTTGTCCAATCATTCCCCGATCCTATCATGCAAACACCCCAAGAGCTTTCCACCATTCCCCTTTTCTTGCAAGGAAGCCTTGCTAGTCCCATAACACAAGCTGTAGCACCATCCGCTCCATTTCCTACCCCTTTTGCTTCATCATCTGCTATGGCTGCCCAAGCTCAAATCCAACACTTAACCCAAAGTAAGCTTCCACCTCTCACGCAAGCTTTTACACCAAAAGCTTCGCCACCATCCGCAAGTCAAGCAACGCCTTTCACCATCAAAGGAGCACCGTCACCCTTCACCCCCCAAGCACCTGTACCTTCTTCTTTGGGGTTAGTGCAATCGCTTCCTATTCCAACCTCATCTTTCTCTTGGGTGTTTCCTTCATTTTCCTCCTCACAAGCATCCACTCAACCACAACCTCAACAAGCTCCTCTCTCTCAACCATCATTCGTGTCCCAAGCTCCCGTTGCTCCTACCATTCCATCATCCACTATAGTGCACCCTAACACAAGCTCTCAGTGGGGCCTTACACAAAAAGAAATGAAGGCATGGGGGATCCCATCTCAATCCCCTACATCTATGTTTCCAAGTCAACAAACCACCTTCGCCCAAGCAACACAGTAGCAACTACCCCAAACACCGCCACCGGCTTCAAGTTATTCGTCCCAAATCCCAAATACCTTCCAGCAAGTTTCACCACCTCAACAGCCAACTTTCCCCAGCTATCTTACCCCATCACCCTTTGCTTCTAGCTTTCCCACATCTGTTCCACCTCTAAGTAACGTAGGCATGCACCCAGCTTATATCAGCCAAACCCAAAGCCAACTTCAGCAACTACCACCATCATACCCACAAGCAGCATCGTTCCAATAGCCTCCCCCACAGCAACCACATGTCCCCTTTCAGCAAACACCCATCATTCCTCAACAACAGCAAGTCCCTTGCTATCAGCCCCAGCAACAAATCCCTATCATCCCCCAGCAACAACAAGTTCCCACCCATCAGTTACAGCAGTAAGTTCCAAATGTCCAATATTAGCAAGCAGTCCCACAACAACCGCTAGTTCAACAATAGCAAGCAGCCCAACGACATCAAGCGGTTCCATATCATTTACCACAATATCCTCCTATGCCACACCAGCAATATCCCCAGCAACCATTGCCCCAAAATCAGTTCCAACCCATTTATCCACAGCAGGCACCATATCCAGTTCCACAGCTTCTATCACAAGCAGAAGTCCCAGTTCCCTCGCCACTCAATGCTGAGTGGGAAGCAATGAAAAATGCTCTAAAGGAGCTACAAAGTGGAACAGAGAATAAAACATACAAGTTCGAAGAGGTGTGCTCATATCCCTTCGATCGGTCCATAGCAACTATCCCTTTCCCCAAGTATTTTGAGATGCCCAAGTTCAACAAGTATCGGGGGAAAGGAGATCCAGTAAACCATATCAAAGAGTTCTACATGGCGTGCCAAGAAGTGGCTTACAGTGATAACTATCTCCTGCGCCTGTTTCCCAAGAGCTTGGGAGGAATTGCTGTTGAGTGGTTTTACAAAATACCACATGGGACAATAAAAACCTTTGCTGAACTCTCTAAGAAGTTCATCACACACTATGCCCATAATGTGGAGAATGAGTTGTCCTTGCTAGACCTATACAACTCAAAGCAGAAAGATGGAGAAAGCCTTGCAAAATACTTGCAAAGATGGCAGAATCTTACAACCAGGTTATCATATCAGCCACCAGAGAAGCATCTAACAAAGATCTTCATTGATAACCTGCATCTAAAGCTATCCCATCACATGGGAATGAATTGTCTCCAAACATACCAAGACATCAAGAGCAAAGGCATAGGCATCGAGAAAGCTCTCCTAGACGAAGGCACTATTCGTCACTTTAAGGATGATTCCAAGAACAAACCCAACAATGATAAATCCCGTTACTAGAATCGTAACAAGAATGTTGTTACAGATGGAGCCACTGACACTAAAAATATATAATTCATTGTGGCTAGTCCTACACCAGCTCAAACATACCAACCACCACAAGTGCCCATCTATCAGCAACCCCCAGCTCCCACATATCAAGCACCTATTTATCAGTAGCCTCCTCAAGCTCATCAACCACCTATGCAACAGTATCAGCAGCAATACCAACAGCAGCAGCCAGCACATCAAGGCAATCCTGTTAATGCAGTTAACGTTGCCCCAAGGCAGAACAAACCCAACAATCAGAACAATCCAAAGAGGACTTTCACACCTTTGGGTGAGCCTCTGGATCAGATCTTTTATCGGCTATCCAAGGCAAATATGATCACATATCCGCCCATCCCACAGAAGGATGACAACGCACCAAAGTCTGATTGGTATAAAGAACATGAATACTGTGATTACCATCGTGTGAAGGGGCACACAACATTGAAGTGCATGCGGCTTAAAAACTACATTCAGGATCTCATTGATCGCAAGGAGATCCAGGTCGATGCACTAGCTCAAGCTTCACCCAACGCCAGTTTGTAAATATATCAAAATGTGTTCCCTCAACATGATACCGGGAAGAATCAAGCCAACGCCAATCAGCCCCAAAATCGTGGCAAAGGCAAGCAAGAAGATCACACAGTGGCCTACATCAACTATGACAAGTATGTCAGATGCATAACTCAAGTTGAGCCCATCCAAGATGAGCCCACCATCAATACCATCCACATCAGAGGGCCGGATCGACAATGTGCTGCAACTACTCACAGTGGTAGGATAACTATTGCCGGTGCTCCTCCGAGATCAGCTGCTCCTCCAAGGCCAACATCTACTGCATCCACAGCATAGTCTAACACCAGGCCAGCATCAAATGCACGCGCAACATAGCATAATGCACCAAGAGCACAATACAATATCATAGAGCATCTTGGGAACATGCCAGCCCAAATATCTATCTTGGATTTGCTCCGCACATCACCCATCCATTAGGAGATCCTGGACAAAGCTCTAAAAGAAGGTCATGTCCCCATGAACATTAACACAACTCAGTTTGAAACTCTTGTGGGACACCTATCAGCAACATGTGCCTTGTCCTTCAAAAAATTTGATATACTAGATGTCGCTCCTGACCATACTCTCCCTCTCCGCATTGCTGTCATGGTCAGAGATTTCGCCATCAAACGAGTTCTAGTGGATAATGGCTCAGCCCTCAACTTGTGCACATTAAAATTCATCAAGAATATCGGGTTCAAAGAGGCTGACATACAACATGAGAAAATCACTATCAAAGCATATGATAACTTGGAGCGTACCTCTGAAGGTACTATAACTTTGCCTATCCAGCTAGGCCCAGCAACGCAAGATACTCTCTGCCACATTGTTGATCTTGACCTGCCGTTCAATATCCTCCTCAGTCGACCATGGATCCATTCCATTAAGGTTGTACCATCTACTTACCATCAGTGCATCAAGATTCCACATCAAGGCACTGAGGTTACCATCCACGCTGACCCTAACCCCTTCGCATACTGCCTTGCGATGGAAGCATCTTTCCCTCATTCTACTCATTGTCCTGGAACCGATATTGGTACTTCTATTGCTAGCTCATCCCGATCCCATCACGATCCAGAGACCATTCTCTCTTCCACCTTATCATCCGTCAAGATCAACAACCAGGGTTGTGGTGAATACAGCCTCAGTGATGCATTTGCTGTAGGAGCTCTTCCATGTGATCCACATACTCAAGGACGCCCAAGTTGTCAAAACAAGCCTGTTGAGGAACATTATAAGCTCAAGCAAATCGGAAACATGACTTTTGAGTCTCATGGTACCATCAACAGCAAAGAAATGGATCCAGATATTAACAAATGGTTATACAAAGATCCCCCATCACGTGACACCCAACTTCTTGAGTACTTCAAAGAGAAATACCTAATCCCCTACAAAAATGTCACAGAACATTATAACTATCAAGGTGGTGGTCTAGGACCACAAGAGGACGGAAACTTGTTTCCTATCATACCATCCCAAAATCCAGAACAGCAAGGACTTGGCTTTAATACCTCTCGCCTACTTGAACAAGATCCCAATACCACAACTGCGGGCACTAACATGACCAATGTGAACTTTTCGAATAGTCAGGATGACCTTGTGGAAATCAAAGACATCCCCGAAGAGAAAGACATCCGATCCTACGATGATATCTTTGCCGACGACACCCTCCTGGGGACTTCTGTTCTCCAACAACTCTCCATTAACCTCATAGATCTTCCCCTCACAAACCCCGACCTCATAGATTGGGACCAACCAAGCATCGCACACATCGATGAGTTCCAAAGCGTACAAGCACTCCTAGAATTCATGGGGGCATCAGATCCAGCAAGCAAACAGGATCCAACATCAACCTCTATCTATCAGCTTCACCCAGAAGGATATTTTGGGGAAGAGGCAAGCTTTAGTCACAAAAATGAAATAGCAAGAGAACATCATGAGTCTTTATGTGAAAACCCCCTTGGGGCACATTCTGATTCCAAAATAGTAAAAATAAAGGGCGTATCTTCTAGTAAAAAACCTGGCAATTCAGGCGCTAGAAGATGAAGCCTTGCCTCTTCCCCCTATCCAAGATTATAGACCAAAGCAGTCACCGATCATCATAGAGAAGACCAAGCCAATCAACTTGGAAACAGAAGAATGTCCAAGGATCACCTACATTGCAGTCAACCTAACAAAAGGAGAAGAAATGGCTCTCAGCGCCTTGCTCAAGGAATCCATCATCAACTTTGCATGGTCATACGCCGACATGCCTGGGCTTGATCCAAACCTTGTTGTTCATCATCTATCAGTAGATCCAAACGTCAAGCCAGTGAAACAGAAGCTAAGGAAAATGCATCCAAAGGTAGCATTTCTCGTCAAAGTAGAGCTTGAGAAGCTCCTCCAAGCTAAGATCATCAGAGGAATAGATTATTCAGAGTGGATCTCTAACATGGTGCCAGTCACAAAGCCTTCTGGTGACATCAGAATCTGTACTGATTTTAGGGACTTGAACAAGGCATGTCCTAAAATTGACTTCCCATTGCCAAACATAGACATGCTTGTAGACCTCACAGCAGGTCACGAAATGCTATCACTCATGGATGGATTTTCAGGCTACAACCAAATTCATATAGCGGAAGCAGATCAACATAAAACAGCATTCACAACCCCATGGGGTACCTTCTACTACAACATGATGCCATTTGGGCTAAAGAATGCAGGGGCCACATATCAGAGAGCAATGACAGCCATCTTCCATGACATGATCCACAAGATCCTTGAAGACTATGTGGATGATATCCTTGCAAAATCCAAAACAAGGGATGAACACCTCAACATCCTAGAATGTGTGTTTGATCATCTTAATCATTATGGCTTAAAGCTTAATCCTAAGAAATGTGTCTTTGGTGTTACATCTGGCAAGCTTCTAGGCTTCATCGTCTCTAGACGAGGCATAGAGATCGATCCTAAAAAGGTAAAAGCAATAACAGAGATGCCTCCACCAAGAAATCTCAAACAGCTCAGAAGCCTACAGGGCAAGCTTCAATCAGTACGGCGGTTCATCTCACAACTAGCGGACAAGTACCAACCATTCTCACATCTCTTATGCAAAGACACCAACTTCAAGTGGGATCCCATATGTCAAAGAAGCTTTGATAAGCTCAAGGAGTATCTAGCTAATGCTCCAATCCTAGTACCACCGATTTTAGGATGCCCACTCATCCTTTACATCTCAACAATAGCTACAACACTAGGGGCACTCCTAGCATAGCATGATGATGAAAATAGAGAATGAGCTATCTACTACATCAGTCGCACTCTTGTGGGCTATGAGCTTAACTATTCACCCATGGAGAAAGCATGCTTAGCAGTGGTCTTTGCCACTCAAAAACTTAGACATTACATGCTTAGCCACACAATCAAGCTCATATCAGAGGTGGACCCTCTTAAGTATCTGTTATCAAAGACAACCCTCACAGGCCGTATGGCAAAATGGGTCATGTTACTCAGCGAATTTGACATTCAGTATGTAGATCGCAAAGCAATCAAAGGGCAAGTCATTGCCGATCAACTAGCAGAAGCACCACTGGTGGATGCCTATTCACTAATCATGGAATTCCCCGATGAACATTTATGCATGATTGAAGAGCAGCCCATGTGGAAACTATACTTTGATGGTTCCAACACATCCCATAGCTCTGGGGCAGGAATCCTATTCGTCACACCTCAAGGTGACTATATTCCAAAATCATTCAAGTTGGGATTCCCCTGTACCAACAATATTGCAGAATATGAGGCACTCATCTTAGGTCTCAAAATAGCTATCCAATGGAACATCACAGAATTACAAGTATTTGGAGATTCACAGCTCATTATCAAGCAAGTCCTTGATGAGTATCAGAAAAAGGATGACAAATTGCTACCCTACAAACAACTGGTGGATAAACTGAAAGAGCATTTCCTACATCTACAATTCAATCAGATCCCTGTTGGCATTAAGCAGAATTGCCACTAGTGACAACACTTATTTGCATTCTGGATATAAACCGAGCAGACAAGTGCAAACCGAGCAGACAGTGCAAACCGAGCAGACAAGTGCAAACTGAACAGACAGTGCAAACCGAGCAGACAGTGCAAACCGAGCAGACAGTGCAAACCGAGCAGACAGTGCAAACCGAGCAGACAGTGCAAACAGAGCAGACAAGTGCAAACCGAGCAGATAGTGCAAATCGAGCAGACAGTGTAAACCGAGCAGACAGTGCAAACCGAGCAGACAGTGCAAACAGAGCAGACAGTGCAAACCGAGCAGACAAGTGCAAACCGAGCAGACAGTGCAAACCGAGCAGACAGTGCAAACCGAGCAGACAGTGCAAACCAAGCAGACAGTGCAAATAGAGCAGACAGTGCAAACCGAGCAGACAGTGCAAACCGAGCAGACAGTGCAAACCGAGCAGACAGTGCAAACCGAGCAGGCAGTGGAAACTGAGCAAGTTAGTACAAACCGACCAGGACAATGTAAACCGAGTAACATCTTGTCTACCGAGTCACCAGTACTTACCGAGTTCAAAACCTACCGAGTGATCAGTATGAACCGTGCCTTCACTTCTACCGAGTGCATGATGATGCCGAGTAATGCAGTGGACGCCGAGTATCAGAAAGTCACCGAGTCAGTTTGAAGGAACCGAGTAACCATATTTGGGCCGACTTAGTAGCACTTATGTTTATTTGTCAAGCTGACTGTGTAATTGTAATTGTAATTAATTGTTTAAGACCTGTATATAAGCAATGTTGTAAAAAGATGAAATGTATGAAGGAGAATATATGTGAAAGAAAAAGAAAGGCAGAAATAAGCGAATTGCAGAAGGCTTCAGAAGTATAAGGTATAGCAAAGACAAATTCATCACAGAAGGTGATCAGTACATCAGAGAATCTCAATCAGCAATCCAGTTGCAAAGTAGAGATCTACTGTTTCATTCTAACAGGTGAATCAGTACTAAATCCTTTAACTGGGTAGACTTAACAGTCTTTGTAAAAATCTCTTTACCGAGTGCATACTTCACTGTATGTTTGTAAATCCTTTAACAGGGTGGATTTAGCAATCCTTATTGCTCCTAACAGGGCAGATCATCAGAAGTGATCAAATTGTAAGCCTTAACCGGCCAACTTTATTCTGCAGTATTAAAGCTTTGTGGGTTTCATCCCCACCCCAGTTTTACTTTCTTTTGGAAGGTTTCTGGGTAACCAAATCCATGTGTCATTATTGTGAATGCTTTTAAGTTTCATATTTTCTGTATGCAAAGGTTAAAAAGTAAAATACATGTTAAAATTAGTGAGAAAATTTGGAGTTACTGATTCACCCCTCCCCTCTCAGTAACTTGGTTAATTCTTGAATATTTCCAACAATCCCAAGGCTTCAAAACAAAGCAGCAGATGCAATGGCAACCATCGGATCTTTATTGGAAATCCCACGTGATGCAACACAATATGAATTTCTAGTCGAGTAGCTACATTCACCAGCTTATGAGAATGACGATGTAGACATGGTGTGTGTCTTGGTTGGTCCTCAATCCCCATGGTACCATGAAATCCATGCATATCTAAAAAATGGTATCATATCTCCCCATCTCACCAATAACCAATGCCAAAACCTTATTCGCAGAGCTTCCCGCTACACTCTTGTAGCCAACACCCTATATCGTCGCGCGTATCACAATGTCCTATCTAGATGTTTAGACTCAAACGAGGCCGTCCTGGCCTTACAAGAAGTTCACGCTGGAATTTGCGGTGCCCACACGAGTGGCATGGTTCTAGCAAAGCAGCTGCTTAGAGTTGGATATTATTGGCCAACAATGGAACATGATGCGTGTGAATTTGTCAAGAAATGTCTCCCATGTCAACAGCATGCTAATTTGATACATGCACCAGCACAGGATCTACAGCCTATTGCACCACCGTGGCCTTTTTCATGTTGGGGCCTCGACCTCGTTGGCTTGATCACCCCCCTCTCTTCGGATGGACACAAGTATATCATAACAGCCACAGAGTACTTTACCAAATGGGTTGAAGAGATTCCGCTCACCCTAACCACTGGCATCCAAATATCCAAGTTCATCCTTTACCACATCATTTGCCGCTTCGGCATACCATCTACCATTTTCACAGACCATGGCACACCTTTTGAAAACCAGCATGTGGATGATCTATGTGCCAAACTCCACATCCATCACCATTTCTCCAGTCCATATTTCCCTCAAGGAAATGGCCAAGCTGAGGCAACTAACAAAACTATCTTGAAAATCCTCAAGAAGGTTGTCAATGATTCTGGTCGTGACTGGCACCTCCAAATCAATCCCGCCCTTTGGGCCTACCACACTTCTTATCACACTCCCACAGGCACCACCCCATACTCCCTTGTATATGGTGCCAAAGCTGTTCTACCGATCGAGGTCGAGCTTCCATCCTTGTGAGTCTCCATGAAGAATTACATAACTGATGAAGACTATCGTGTGGCCCGGCTCACATAGCTAGATCTGCTAGATGAAAAGAGACAGCAAGCTTATGATCATTTGGTGGCATACCAAAATTGACTCAAAAGGAGTTATAACAAAAAGGTCCATCCTAGACAATTCCAGGTCGGTGATATGGTCCTCAAAGAAAATCAGAAGGTCCTAGCAAATAGAGAAAAGAAAGGCAAGTTTGAGCCTACTTGGTTGGGCCCCTATGTTGTCACCGCATCCTTTGGCTCGGGAGCCTATCAGCTATCAACACCAGAAGGCGAGCCCTTGAATGATCCTATCAACATCATCTATCTAAAGAGGTTCTATGCCTGAACCTGATCCTGCATATATCAGAAAATCCAAAAACATTCAAAAAAGCAAAAAATATTCAAAAAAAAAAAAAAAAAAAGCAAAGAAAAATAGAAAAAAAAGAAAAGAGAAAGAGAAAATAATCGTCCAACGGTGAAAACTTGGCAATTCAAGCACCTTGGACAAGTATGTTGGTGAAAACCTGGCAAACAGGTGCCAACATAGTAAACTGAGCTATTTATCTATTCAGTTGTCCTTTCAGCTACCGTCCTCTTCCTCCATTCATAATCTCTTAACAGATCTCCCAATAGTTCCATCTCCCCTATTTTCCAAGCATTCAGCTTCCATCTTCCTCCAACCCATCTACAATCCATATCCTATTCCAAAGCTTTGTACCATATCTTGTACCATATCCTTATCCCTTTCCTGTATAGCGCAATCCTCCCTGTATTTATCCTTCTTGTCTCCGTCCTAGTGAGAGTCCCACCGAGTGTGATCTTCCTATCCCCAATCCTGAGCTTCTGTACATATCCCTTGTGCATATCATTCCTCCTTGTTGTACATAACCTTTGTCCGTCCTGCAGCAGCATTTGATCAAATATCTTGTCCCATCCCCAACCTCAAAAAATTTGTAGTCCCACTCGGGCCTTGTGCTTCAGCAACATCAATTGTCGACTTATCCTTGCTCATCCTGATTATTCCTTGAACTTCAGCTTTTGCCAGCAAACAACTACACTTATTCTCTCACCACCCATGGGTCCTTGAGGATATATCGTTCCTCCTGTCTGACCTAATCTTCCATCCTGGTCCTTGAGGATATATCGTTCCTCCTGTCCGACCAATCTTCCCACCATCAATCAAATCAAATCTCTCTCCTTGGCAAAGGATGTCTTTTTGGAGTTATCATTTTGATCTTGGATTTTTGTCCTTTGGGTCTTGTTAATCTTTTTGGCTTCTCATTATCCCACCAGGGTCACCACGATTCATTATATCATGGTGTGCTACGTGTGCAGATAATCTAGGGCAAGGTCTTTTGATCTTTCACTTCTACCTGTGAGTCAGTTGTGTGTTTGTAGTTCCTTCAGCATCGATTCCGCCATGTCACCTCTGTGCTTCATGTGTGATGTTGGGGCAACCCTGTGTGTTTGTTTAGCGTCAGTCCTCGTCAGTCCTCTGCGACGTTGTTGACGGGCCTCGTGATCCCAGTATCTTTGGCAGGTCTCTAACATAGCTATATTAAATCTAGGTTGTGCACTCCCGTTTGCACTTGGAGCTATCTGGTCCCTTACATTTATCATATAGATTAATCTTGCATCTTTGCATATAGCATCATCTTGCATCTTGCATTTCCATCTCATCTTGCATATCATCCATATTTGTTCTTAGAAGTGAGGTTATTTATCTCCCCCTTTCTTCCTAGGCCTTTTCTTCCATGATTTTGTCCCACCAGGGCATGTCCCTCTTTTTCCTTGTCCCACTGGGTGCATCTTCCACGATTTTGTCCCACCGGGGCATGTATCTCTCTTTCTCCTAGTCCACCTAGGCGTCATACCCTCTTCTTCTGATTCTAGCCTCGGCATCTTGTTTTCTTGTCTTTGACGCCATGCCACTTGCGGCATCGCATCAAAGAGGGGCAAAATGTAGACACCAAAAAATCCTTCAGAAAATAAATTATTTTTGTTTTCTGAAAATCCTTGATGACATCATCATTTATTAATTAATTAATTATTTAATTAATTAATTTATTTTTATGGCATTAAATCCCTCTCTCTTAATTAAAAATCTTTAATTAAGGAATCTAGCCTAAAAATGTCATTTGGACATTATCCCTAATTTATTAATTATTTAATTAATAAATTGACCAAAAACTTAAAAAATAAATTAATTTATTTTTTATCCCAAACTTGGCCAATTTCCTTAAGACCACTAACCTCTTCCAAAATCTTCTAATCCCTTCTTAATTTCGATTAAAAGGCTAATCCTATCTTTTCTAACCCTAATCCCAAGGTTAAATATTTAATTAAGGTTAAATATTTAATTTTCATATTTATTGAAAATATTTTAATAAATATTCCTAAAACTTAAGCTTTTGGAATGAATAACTTTTATTCCATGAAACTAAGGAGAAATCTAGACTCTTCTAGAATCTTCTCAAATCCACCCTCTTCACCCATCCTAATCTTTTTTTTGTCCTAAACTGATCCTAATCCCACCCTTAAACCTTTGTGCAATCTTAACCAAGCTTAAGACTTTCCTAAACCAAAGCAAAGTCTTTCCTTCCAAATATCTCAACCACAAAGCATTTATTGCTTCCCCAAAGTCTTCAAAGCCTCTTAAAGCCCATTCATTGCTCTTACAAGTATTTATTTGGAGATTTATGAGCTTGGAGCCCCCTTTGTTGACTCCTCTTTCCCCTTCCCTTCATCCACTCACCTTGTGACATGTGTCACCTCTTGATTGGCTGAGAACTAGCACAATCCATGTGCTTCCCTTTGAGTGAATCTTGGCCTCTCTTAAGGATTTCAATCCTGGCCATTCATTCCTCCTACCCCAAGCCTTTAGAAATCCTATAAATACCCTCACTTCCTAAGGCAAATCATCTTTCAACTCTCAAACTCAATAGAAAAGTTATAATGCCATTTTCATTCTAGCATAAGCATAAACTCATCATTTTAGATCATTTCCAAGCTTAAAATCACATCTAAATTAGCTTAATTGGATTAACATAGATTCATTTCTTGTTTCAATCTTAGTTCATCTTTTAGCTTTGCATATTTGTGTGTTCTTGAGACCTTTGAGGCAAAATAGGTTCCTCATACCTATTTTGTGTCATTTTGGGTCTTCTTGATCCTCAAATCATCATTTATCTTGCATGCTCCAAATGCTTGAGTTTGCACACCCACATCCATCTATATCCAAGCATATCAAATGATGCATGGGCGCATCCGTTTTAGGCTTAAACTGAGGTGGCTTTGATTTTAGTTTGTTTACCATTAAATTTGATTTGACTATATGCTATGACGTTTGTTTGTCTTTGTCCTTCAAAACAGGTTTAGGTGCACGCTCAAATCCTAGTCTACACCATCAAGACATTTCCTCATGAAATGATCATAAATGGGGAGTACCACATAGTGAATATCAACAAAAAAACAAATAAAGAGAGATCAAACACTTCACACAATGCCTTGAAGGTAATAGAAACAATGCCGTAGCTCTCAAAGCTCACGGGTCATCAAGCATTCCAAATGAAAAAATGTAAACAATGCCAATATTAAACAATGAGCTTATGAACAATGTATGATGCCCTAGCTTACATCCTATGAACCATCAAGACATTTCCTCATGAAATGATCATAAATGGGGAGTACCACATAGATAGTGAACATCAACAACAAAACAAATAAAGAGAGATCAAAGACTTCACATAATATATGTTATTTTATAAGATTTTATTAAGACTAAATATATTATTTTATTGATATTTTATTAAGACAAAGTATTTTGGGTTAGATTTATGTTGTTTTATAAGATATTTATTAAAACTAAATATATGATGTAAACTCAATATAACAAATAGAGCACTGACCAATCAAATAGGGAAATGAGGTGCTCAAATAGTGATCTCATAAACAATGCATGATGCCCTAGCTTGCAGTCTACGAGCCATCAAGACATTTCCTCATGAAATGATCATAAATAGGGAGTACCACATAGTGAATATTAAAAGAAAAACAAATAAAGAGAGATCAAACACTTCACACAATGTCTTGAAGGTAATAGCAACAATGCCCTAGCTCTCAAAGCTTGCAGGTCATCGAGCATTCCAAATGCTAAGATGTAAACAATGTCATCCAAACATGTGTATTGTGAGACTTCCTGCAACAAATGGACTTGTGATGATTTTCACAATAGTACATGCATTGAAGGAAAGCTCAAATTACTACTTAGGAAAATATGAATGTTCATCACCTGTACATATCAGAGTTGATCAGAGAAGGTATATGCACAAAAAAACAAATAAAGAGAGATTATACACTTCACACAATGCCTTGAAGGTAATAGAAATGATCAAACACTTCAAAATAGGGACATTAGTAATAAAATAGGGACATTAAATAGGGACATAAATAATAAAATAATACACTTACTATTTTGAATTTGAGCTCATAAAGTTTAAGATATCCCTATTTTATTATTGATGTCCCTATTTACATCTTTTCATCAAATGACCCAAAAACATCAAGAATGGTCCTATATGGTCACTAATAGCCAACTTTTAGAAGAATATGAATGAATATGAAAACATACATAAGTGGATGAAAATAATTAATGAAGGTACCAAATATTGTCTGAAGTAATGAAGTGTTGACCCAAGGTTCAATCCAGTATGCTCTTGTATGATCCAAAACCTACAAGGAAGGAAAAGATGAGGTTAGATCCAAAGAATCTAAGTAATTCCCAACACCCTATTACTAATCCTCATCTACAATTATGCATGTTCATAGTCAAGCCATACACTTCTAAAATGAACTATGCTACAGAACATGGGTGTGTGTTAATGTGATTCAAAAGATATTATGGAAGATTGTTTTATTATTGAGATAAGGATATCTTAATTCTACAAGAATAAACGTTTTGAGAAATATTTGAATTTAATTTTGACAATAACATGAAGAGTGATATATTTCAAGCTTCAGAGAGACTTCATATCATGCAGTGTTCATAGATTACTTTCAATGCGTTATTTACGCTTCTATTGGTGGGAAAACTCTTGAAAATGCACAAAAGAGATTTCATTCAACTATGTTGTTTACATGACACATGTAGTTTACCTCTAGCCTAAATTAGCATTGTGTACAAATCTGCAGACGATGCATGGTATGAAGCCTCGCTCAAGCTTGAAAATGATAAGCATTATGATGTTGAGGTATGGTGTGGTAAGCACAAGTATAGTTTCTCGTAAGCTACTATTGGTATAGTATTTTTTTCAATAGTTGCAGAATCCAGGTTCTCCTATACTTACACGTATGTATACATTTTGGGCTTGGCTTCAATGTCATGTAAATTTGAGTGAAATGGTAATAATATTTAAGAGCAACAAGTATGGAATTTTAAACAAGTATGCATATAAATTATATAATAGGAGTGATATATTTTAATGGAAACACTTAATGAGAAGGATGCCTATATAACGGGAGGAGTCATATACTTTAATGGTAGTGGACATAGAACTTGTAGTGAAACTCTGTAATTTATTATTGTAAGTGGACATAGAAATTGTAGTGTAAGTAGTAGGATGATTGTAAGTGGACATAGAAATTGTAGTGAAACTCTATAATTCATTATGGCTCAGTGATTTATATCCATAGTAAATGTCTATTTAAACTTTAGGATGATACTTATATGATGGCTTAAGTAAATTGTTCTTATCTTGAGACTAGTACACCATGGGATTACAAGATGGTTGTTATAATAGCAACTGTGTGTCTATGGGATACTTTTATATTTTGTATTAAATGATGATACATATGTGTTTCTTCCTTTTACAACAGTTTATATTTTGATACTTATATCTTGAATTGTCAAATGACCAATGAGTGATAATTTCAAAAGTGTAACATAATTAAAGGCATGTTAATTCATATTGTACGTAATTTGAATGCTACTATGTAATGTTTTTACTTACAATATTTCGAGACCCCTCTCCATTTTAAACTAACCTATGACTTCAAAGGAGGAATTATGAAATATAGTTGTAGGTAGTTATATCTTCTATAATGATGGAGGATTGAAAGGTAATGATCAATGAGGTTGCTGCTATTAGATCATACATTAATACACTTATTTTTTTGACAGCAATAACATTGCATGATGCCAAACCTCAAATTCAAAATAGTAAGTGTATTATTTTATTATTGATGTCCCTATTTTATTACTGATGTCCCTATTTGATCTAATAGAATCAATATAGCAAATAGAGCATTGTCCAATCAAATAGGGACACGAGATGCTCAAACGGTGAGCTCATAAATAATGCATGATGCCCTAGCTTGTAGCCTGCGAGCCATCAAGACATTTCCTCAGGAAATGATCATAAACAGGGAGTACCACATAGTGAATATCAACAACAAAACAAATAAAGAGAGATAAAACACTTCACACAATGCCTTGTAGGTAATAGCAATGATGCCCTAGCTCTCAAAGCTCACGGGTCATCGAGCATTCCAAATGCAAAGATGAAAACAATGCCAATATTAACATTAATATTTTTCCATTAAATCAACAAATACCATCAAAATGAAATTGAGTTAATGAGAAGACACATCTCGAATGCCTACCTCAAGTCATGGCTGCCATATAAAGATAAAATGCTAAGAAACTATGTTATAAAATTTCATGCCAAATTTCATCAAGAATGGTCCTATATGGTCACTAATAGTGTTCTTTTAGAAGAATATGAATGAACATGAAAACATACATAAGTGGATGAACATAAATAATGAAGGTACCAAACATTTCCTGAAGTAATGAAGTGTTGACTCAGGTTTGAATCCAGTATGCTCTTGTATGATCCAAAACTTGCAAGGAATAGATGGGGTTACCTCTAAAGGACACTATTAGGGCACTATTTCTCCTTGACTATATTCTTTTGGGGTCTGATCTATTGTAGTTGTTTCTTTTCTCTTTGAATCATTGTTTACAATTACTTTTTATGCAATATTTGTGTGAAGAACAAGAACAAAATGGTGAATGAGTGTATTTGACAATGATAAACATGACACATTTTGTTGGGCTGATTGGGTTGGCCTGGTACCATTTACATGGCTTGGCCAGATATTAAATAGTGAGCTCATGAACAATGCTAGCATTAAACAATGAGCTCATAAACAATGTATGGTTCCCTAGCTTGCAACCTGTGAGCCATCAAGACATTTCCTCATGAAATGATCATAAACGGGGAGTACCATATAGTGAATATCAACAACAAAACAAATAAAGAGAGATCAGACACTTCACAAAATGCCTTGAAGGTAATAGAAATGATGCCCTAGCTCTCAAAGCTCGTAGGTCATCAAGCATTCCAAATGAAAAGATGTAAACAATGCCAGTATTAAACAATGAGCTCATGAATAATGTATGATGCCCTAGCTTGTATGATCATAAATGGGAAGTACCACATAGTGAATATCAATTAAAAAACAAATAAAGAGAGATCAAAAACTTCACACAATGCCTTGAAGGTAATAGCAATGATCCCCTAGCTCTCAAAGCTTGCAGGTCATCAAGCATTCCAAATGAAAAGATGTAAACAATGCCAATATTAAATAGTGAGCTCATGAACAATGTATGATGTCCTAGCTTGTAGCCCGCATGCCATCAAGACATTTCCTCATTAAAAGATCATAAAAAGGGAGTACCACATAGTGAATATCAATAGAAAAACAAATAAAGAGAGATCAAACACTTCACACAATGCCTTGAAGGTAATAGAAATGATGCCCTAGCTCTGAAAGCTCGCAGGTCATTGAGCATTCTAGATGTTAAGATGTAAACAATGCCACTATTAACAATGCTAATATGTAAACAATGCCACTGAAATTGATTTAATGAGAAGACAAAGCTTGAATTCCCACCTCAAGTGCTAGTGCCCTCTTCCCACATGGTTTCAGCCTCTTTGTGCATGCCAAACTCGAATTCTCTCTTGGTGCCATGCAAAAGTGCAGTGCTGTCTTCGTGGCAGCTCTTTGAATTAACACAAAAATTACAAATGACACTTTCTTTTTATTTATTTTTTTATAAATAAAGTGTGTCGCAATTACAATGTTATCATTGCTATTATGACACTATCGGGTGCTCTTGCAAAAAAAAAACACAAATTGTAGTGGCGTCGCAAATTGGCATCGAAATGTGACCCCAAATGTTGTAGTGAAATGTTTGATAAAGCATGTGGGAATAATTCATTCCCCCCCCCCCCTCGCTTTATTTATTCAACCTATTCAATAATTAGTATGAGATCCTAGTTTCCCAGTGAAGAGCTTAACCACTTAAGGCAAATATGATGGCACACAAATTAAATATTCCTAGGTTTGATGGATCAAACTACAGTTCATGGAAAGATCAGATGAAAGGTTATTTGGATTTGGTTGGTTACAAGACCTAAAAGCATGTGGAGACAAAGTTTTTGTTTCCTCATAATGACCTTAGCACTCAAGAAAAAATTGAGGTGTATGAGGAGAATGAAAAAGTGAGGTATTGTATTACAAGTGCTTTATGAAAGACTAAATTGGATAAGGTTATTTCTTTGAAGACCTCTTATGAATTTTGTGAAAAGATGCAAGGGATTTATGAAGGAAATGTGATGGTTAAATTATCTAAGAAGATAGATGCTCAGAGAAACTATTAGAATTTGAGAATGGAAGATGGTGAAGACATTTAAATATATTTTTAGATATTTGAGAATGCTATGAATGAAGTCAACAAACAAGGAGCTACTATTATTGATGAGGATTTCATGGAAAAGATCTTGATGACATTACCAAAAAGTTATAGTGATAAGATCTTGACTATTGAGGAACTATATGATCAAATAAATTCACTAAAGGGAAGTTGTTTAGCACTCTAATTGCATTTGATATAAGGAAGTTTTGAAGAGAGAAGAGTAGATATGGATCTACATTCAAGGCAACTAAATTAGATGAAGATCCTAATGGTGATGATGAAGAAGAATTTGAAGAAAAATTTTCAAGAAGAATGAAGAAATGTACCAAAATGTAAAAAGGTATGTTACCCCTAAAATATTTTACATGTGGTAAAATTGGTCATTTGGTTACTAGATGTCAAGAGAAGGGTCCTAGACAAAAGTTTAAGAAGTTAGATAAGAAGGCTTACTATATGAATGAATATGTTAGTATTTTAGATGATGAGTCAAAAGAAAAAAATTATTATTTTTATGTTGAAGAAGATAAGAAAGTAGAAATTAACGTAACTAAAATTTTCATTGAGGCTAATGAGATGTTGATACTAGCTTACATGTTAGAAGAAAGAAAAATGAATGGCTGATTGATAATGGTTGTTGTCATCGTATGACTAGAGATAAGAGTAAATTTGCATCACTTGAAAAGTATGATGGTGGTCTTGTTAGATTTGGTGATGATAAGAATGCCTACATTATTGGTAGATGATCTATTACTTTTGATGGAAAGAATAATATTGATAATGTCTATTATGTGAAGGGTTTATATAACAAAAAATGGAGTGTTGGACAAATGTGTGAGAATGGATATGATTTTATTTTTAAGAACAAAGGATGTGAAACTTAGAAGAGATCTAAATATGTGATTATAGTTGTAAAAAGGATAGGAAGGAACATGTACTATCTTGAAGGATCTTTGGAAGGATGTCTTTTACTATCTCAGATCTATGATAGTTGGATTTGGTACTAGAGAATGTGTCACATAAATATTGATAATTTGGTATGAATAAGTTTATCACATACATAGTAAGATACTTACTTAGATTATGAAAACCATCTATAATGTGATTTGTAAGTGATGTCAAGAGGCAAAATAGAGGAGAGAATCATTCAAAGAAAAATACTATTCATCTACTGGTTTACTAGAGTTAGTGCACATTGATATTTGTGGTCCTACCTGAACAATAAGCTTTCAAGGTGAGAGATACTTTATAATTTTCATTGATGGGTAGTCAAGATTGAATTGGGTTGCATTTATTAGGGAAAAAATGGAGGCATTTGAGAAGTTTAAAATATTCAAGGCTAGATTTGAAAATGAACATGGTAGAATGATTAAATGCTTAAAATATGACATAGGAGAAGAGTTTTCTTATGATGTGTTTAAAATTTATTGTGAGAAACATGACATTAAGAGATAGCTTTTAATAACTATAACACCACAATTGAATCATATAGTGGTAAGGATGAATCATAATTTTTAGGAGGTAGAAAGAACAATGTTGAAAGAAGCAAGTTTACTAGAAACATATTAGAGAGAAGTAGTAGATGTTGTTGTATATACACTAAATAATGTTATGTATCAAAAGAAATAAGGAAAGACATCATATGAGTTATGGCATGGGAGAGAACCTATAGTTAAGTATTTCAAAATATTTAGAAGAAAGTGTTATATTTGAAAAGATGAAAATCATCTTAGCAAATTTGACAATAGAGATGATGAAGGTATATTTCTAGGTTACTATACAAGAAGAAAGGCTTACCGGTGTTACAATAAAAGATTGAATAAAATTGTGGAAAGTGTTAATGCAAAGGTTGATGAAATATTTCAGAAGGCTCTTGAGAGACATATTGATTATGAATTTAATATAGAGGAAAGAGGAAAATATAGTAAGAAAGAAGAGGAAGAAACACAACTAGTACCAAAATCTACAACTCAGAAACCAAGTTATCTACAAATAAATCATTTTGAGAATCAAATTATTGGTGATAAGAGTAAAGTTGTTACTATAAGTAGGGAAACACAAGATCATTATTTTTTGTGTCTACTTTTAGAAATTGAACCTAGATCTATAGAAAAAGTATGTAATGATTAGAATTGGGTAAAAGAAATGAAGGAAGAACTTGATTAGAATGATAAGAATCAAACATGGGAATTTTTTCCCAAATCAATAGAGAAAAATGTGATTGGTATAAAATGGGTGTATAGAAACAAGTTGGATGAGAATGATGAGATAATAAAGAACAAGGAAAGGTCAATATTCAAGGGTTACACATAGATTGAAGGAAATGAATTTGAGGAGAATTATGCTCTTGTATCTCAGATGGAGGAAATTTAGATATTTATGGATTTTGCAACATATAAGGATTTCAAAGTTTATCAGATGGATGTGAAGTCAGTATTTTTGAATGAAGAGTTGAAGGAAGAGACTTATATTGAACCACTAGAAGGTTTTAGATTAGAAGAAGAACTAGAAGTAGTATGCAGATTGAAGAAGGAATTGTATGGTTTGAATAAGCACTAAGAATCTAGTATTGAAGATTGGACATGTATTTTATTGGAAAGATGTTTCAAAAAGGTTTACAGATAATAATTTGTATTAAAAGATTTATTCATATAAGATCCTCATTATTTTTCTGTATGTTAGTGATATTATTTTTGAAGTCAAGAATGATTTTTGAAATAGATTTGTAGAGGAGATGTAAAAATAATTTGAGATTTCTATGATAGGTGAGTTGAACTTCTTTCTTAGATTGTAGGTAAATAAGAGTAGTAAAGATATTTTCATTTCTCAGTCTAGGTATTTCAAACAATTTTTGAAGAAGTTTGGGTTGGAAAATTCCAAACTGGTATGTACTTTATTTGCTACAACCTATAAGTTAACTAAGGAAGATGAGTCATTGAAGGAAGATGGAAGTAAGTATAGATCAACTATTGGTGGATTTTTGTACTTGACTAGTACTAGACTTTATATTATGTACAAAGTATGTTTGGCAACTAGATTTTAGCAAGAATAGAAAAATCACATGTTATGACACTGATGTTTTTTAGATATTTGAAAGGAACAAAAGATTTTGTCTTATGGTATCCCAAAGGTTCAAATTTCACATTGAAAACTTATACCAATGAAAATTGGGTAGGATGTTTGGATAATTAAACAAGTACCAGTGGTAGAGCCTACTTTCTTAGCTCTTGGTTAGTTATTTGGACAAGCAAGAAGAAGGATTTTGTAACTCTTTCAATTTCTAAATTAGAATATATTGCAACATCCTCATGTTGTACTCAAGTATTATGGATGAAACCAACCTTAAAGGATATAGGTTTTACTTTTGATGAGCCAATTTTGATGATGTGTGATAATACGAGTGTTATAAGTATGTCCAAAAATATAGTGCAACATTGCATTTGAAAAAAAGTATATATCTATTAGGTATCATTTATCAGAGAGAAGATGTTGGATGGTGAAGTGAAGCTTGAGTATGTGCCTACAAAGGAGCATATAGAAGACATATTCACAAAACCTTTGTGAAAGTATACTTTCAAGTATATGAGGGGGAAGTCGGTTGTTCTACCCCTTCCTAGTGCTAACTAAATGCACTAGTGTGTGTATTGATTCAATGTTTTACATGTGTATTCATTTTTTGATCAATGCATGTAAGATTCCTCTCAGCAGGAGAAAAGTAAGTTTCTAAGGGGGATTGTCTTGGCCCTTTTTCATTTTTGGAGAATAGTTAACTTTGATGCCAATATTGTTTGGTGTTTTTTCTTTGTTATTGATGAAAGTTGCCATCAATAAAAAAGGGATAGATAGTTATAATGCAAAGTTGATGCTATTCATGATATTGTTATTAATGGTTGTCATTGATGTCAACATTTCATATGCATTTTCATATTTTGGTCATATTGGCTGATGTATACTGATAGTCTTGGTGGTATTGGTAATTGTAATCATAGTATGTATGTTTTGGAAGAATTTTTCATGAAAAGATATTCTTTAGATATTTATCCTTAACCATTTTAGTGGTGGTTCTACATTGTGTGCAACATATGGAGGATTATTTATTTGGGTTTGATCCTATCTAGCAGAATGTTCCTTTTTGTTTCAGTGCATCACTTATTAGGTAATGTGTTTATCATGTTCATTGGAAATGATGGCTTTGGAGATGGTCTTGCATGTTGGGATGTGAAAGGTGAGTTATATTGGTTGAGGTGGTCCACATTTCACTTATTACTACATCGGGAATGTCTTGGTGTGACATATTTCAAATTTTTTAGGCTGACATGGTTCATGGCCTCAATCAGTGTAAGAAGATAGAGGATTTCAGTTGTTCATGTGGCTTATGCATTGCTTGTATGTGAAGTGATTGAAAATTTTTTGACAAGAGATCTAGGTGTTTATGAGAGTGTTGGTGATAGTGATTGTTAGGAATGGGAACACTGAGAGTGGGGGGTGAATCAGTGTTCACTGTATTTTAACTTTTAACTTTAATCTTTATACTGAACTTAGATGCTTAAGTATTGAAATAAACATTCACATAAACATGAAACATGAAACATGAAATTAACACATGACACCAATATGGTTATGGAGAAACCCAAATAGGTAAAAACCTCGGTGGGATTTGACACCCACTAATATTTTGCACTAGTATTTTGTGATCCTTGTTAGAAGATCCTTAACCCTGTTAGGAGTTTCTTTACAATGCTTTTAGTATAGTAGACCTTGTCAAGGGTCAGACCCTATTAGGATTCTTTTACAATAGTCTCATTTAGGGGAGTGGATGCACTATCCTAGAGCTCACTGCTCAAGTGGTGAAGGCTACAGCCTTCTAATTTTAGATACACACTATATCTGCAGGATGAACTATCATTGTGACACTGCTTGTCAGATCAGTTCCTTTGATGTGTTGATGCTTTGACCTCTAGCAAAGATCTAATACATCTTCTAGTGTCTTTGCACACTTCTTCTCTTCTTATTAAAACTCTCTATCAACTTCCATATTGAATACAATGGGTGCACCTTATATTTATATGTGCATACAAAATAAACAACTGGGTCAGCCCTTAAACTAATTACATACAATGGTTTCAAATGAATTGGCTTAAGCATGCTTACAAAAAAACAAGCATACATGTCGGCAACCTAAATACAATAGGTGCATAGCCTTTATAACATTACATTATATCCACAAACCAAAATAGTAATTGTTGGCTTCATACTTTGTTCTTCTCTGGCACACACTGGCTGTGCAACTTCAAGTGACTATATCTTTCTCATCCTTGTACATCTAATCATGCACTCATAGAATAAGAATTAATACAGTCTAACCAACTTAACTTCTAGGGCACATACCATAAGTCCTCCATACGTATGTGCGCTGATGCTCTGAGCTATAGGAACTCTATACACTATCCAGTCTTCAACACTTAACTGATTTCTAATCTTCTCTTCAAGTGCACTGACTCCAAACTACTATATGACTTTGTTGCCATAATGAAAACACTATAACAAGTCATATACATCAATATAGACAAGTTTTCAAAAATCTCCCCCTTAATCATTGATGGCAACAAAGGAATATGGCCAAGTTGCTAACTGTCCTTAATACAAAAGCTTTTTGTCATCTATACATATACTTATATCTCCCTATACATATTCTGATCCATATTCTATACAAAACTCCCCCTATGACATTAATGACAAAGGTGTTACAAAAAACTATATCTATACATACTCACTAAGGGAAAACATCTGGATATGCAATCTTTAGGTTCTGGATCTCCTTCTTCCAAAAAGTTATCAAAGAGTTAACTATCTAGAGATGGGCGCATAATGCATATCAAAGCTTCTCCATTTTCTTCAAGTCTATGGTAGGAACTTGATCATATGTTACCATTGTGGCATCCATCTCCTTAGTGTTTGGATTGAGAATGTCTAATGAGGGTGCAAGAGCATTCCTCAACTGAGTCTGTCTAGACCTTATCTTTGTCATCTCTTTCTCTTCCTTCTCAATTTTGTCCAACTGACCTTGGTAGACATTATTGCACATGTTCACATCAGTGGATGTGTCTTTCACTAAACTCTTCACCTTCTCAATCATATCTTTTGCCTCTTTTATTTTCTTAAGATGGGCATCAGTAAGATTATCCTGATCCATGCAGTCTACAATGAATTTCCTCCCTTGATCAGAAATTCTTTTAAAGATGCTTGACCAGTCTTGAGTGAATTCAAATCTAGTGCAAATTTTCTCATCAACTCATTCAATCTCTTCTTTAGATAATTTTCTTTTGCAACTTGGGTTGTAGATTCTTCAAGGCTTGAGAAATTACTTTTGAACCAAGAAATGATTGTACTTACATCATCAACAGAGTGTACCTTAGACACTTTCTTGTCTACAGGAAACAAATTGTTCATTATGTTCACTGATTCCATAAGGAGAGGATTTCTCATTACTTGTTTCTCCTTTTCCTTCTCCATAGCTAGGACACTGAATTTAATCAGGTCTTCTTCTCTCCATGATTCCAAACTGGATGTGTTAGGTGTCAAACTTGACAACAATGCTACGGAGGGAGTGATGGGAGTGCTATCCATCACCACTAGTTTTACCTTGGCTAGTTCAATAGAAGTTTCATGTTTATCTTGTTCTTTTTCTTCTTCTTCTTCTTTCTTTTCTTCCTCTTCCATTTTCTCTTCTTCTTTATCATCACCAATCAATGCTTCTTCTTGATGAGTGGGTGGTCTATTGCTGTATAAAATCTCAGTTTCTTGTGTGCTCACAAAAGCTTCCTCAAACTTGTCCAAGTCAGTTTCAGTGGCTGCCATGGCTATCTCAACATTATTAATGATAATGGTGCTATCCTTGAGTTATTTTGACATGGGCACAGACTTGTCTACCTCTAATTTTACTTCCACTATAGGTGCTGAATCCTGAGGACTTGTAGAATGTAATTTGATGGTCTTTAACCCTTTTGTAACCATTATGGGTACTTTAGCTTTGGGTGCAATAGGTGGATACATGTTTCTATTCATAAATACCTTCTCAAAGGCTTTCTCTATCTCTTTTGCAATTAGATCATATTTTTTATCCATTATGTTCAGAGTTCTTGTCTTAGTTCTGAGGTGAGGCTTCACCAGATCTAACGACAATTTCTTTTCTTCTAGTTCACACATAGGAAGGGTATCATCAAGAATCTTTTCCCTTATCTGCATATCTTCCTCAATAGCCTATCTCTTTTAGAATTCAAGGATATTCCACACATTTTCAAGAATCATTGTTTTTAGTTCCAAAATTGTCCTTTTGAACTTGATCATGTGCTTTATGATCATGCTATGAATCTTTGACTTGTCAATTTCACTATACTTATCATAAAACTTCCCTACTTGATCAATTCTTTCTTCATCAACTATTCTGGCACTTAGCACACTGAGACTAGGTTTGAAGCTTACTTTAGGAGGTGCTTGAGTGTTCCTTCTATTTCTTGTGACTCATGAGGATGGATGACTGGTGCCAACCACTTTCTTACTCTTAGCCATTACCTTATACTCAAGAGGAGTAGTAAGGTCAATGGTTACCTTGGGCACAAAAGGAGTATCATCTTCTTTACCCTTTTGACTATCATCTTTTTCAATTTTCACCTTCTTCATCTTGGGATCATCAGACTTAGCTTCCACTATGGATGCACTCTTAATTTCCAAAGAAATATTTTCATCCCTTTCTTTATCAAGGTCTTCATGAGACACACCATGAATCCTCAAGATCTCTGATGTGACTTTAGCAACCTTTCTTTTTGTTGTTGCCCTATTAAGTTTAGCATCTACTTCTTTGGTTTTCTCCTCATATGTTCCCCACCTAGGTTTAGTAGGATCTTTGGGGGCTAATAGTAGTACCTATGCATATGCTTCAAGGACCTGTTCCTCTACCTCATAACCAAGCGGATGAATCCACTTAGTTCTTGGCTCAACAACTTCCATACAAGTTGTGTCTATCTCCACCATAAAACAAATTGTATCCTTGTACTTTTCCACAATGCTCTCTTGAATCATGTACCTCATTTGCATCTTAGCCTTGAAGGTCTTCAATTCCAATTTTACATAATCTCTCAATGTACTCTCGGTGGATGCTTTGTTAGATATTTGTGGCATGGTTGGAATGGACTTGTCCAAATACATATCTGATACTCTCCCAACTATATGAAGGTACATGTAAATGATTAAAGACCCAAACCTAAATATTTTGGTCTTATCATGCTTGATGGCCTTGATGTTATCAATAAACTATGCGTGAAAGATCTCACACAAGTTGAACTCCCAATCTTCCTTCACAATTCTAATGGCTACTAGAATTTAGCCCGCAGACACACTATTCACCCTACTAGTGTGATGAAACCTATATCCCAGTATCATTGACATCAATTTGATGTCTTCTTGTTCAATAGGCTCAATTGTCATCCCGCACCTATCACTCCTTGACTTACAAGTTTTCTTAAATATTTTCCTGACATCCTTGCCCACAAGAAGGATGGTGCCTATCATAGAAAGGCCTATCATCTCATGTATAAGGTCACTAGTGATTTTGACTAGTACATCACCTACCCAAAATAGGTCATCATGAATTCTTCTCAATAGTATCTTAATCCACTCAATCTCATAAAATTCATATGTCATAGCATACTCAACTATTGGGTGATCATTCCACTTAACATATTCATCCATGAATGTTTTATTTGGTTTCAAAATGGTATCCATGTGTGCCCTTAACCTATCCAACCCTACTAGTTCTTTCTTGCAGTAGATGTAAGCCCTAATGTCTTCCACATGCATAACACCCATAGGCATGCAAGAGAATGCTCCCTCTAAATCATCTAGGGTTGACTTAAAAGGATCCTTCTTAAATACATATCTCTTCTTCTTAGCAACATCAAAAACTATGGGAGTGGCCATGACTTACTTGATTAATCACTTTCCAACTATACTCTAAGATGATCTGAAGACTTCTGAATCGGTGCGTTGATCTAGGGTTTCTGCAACTGACCAAATGCACTGATAATTACTGCAAATAACTGATAGATCAATCTCCAAGTCTTCACAAAAACTTCTAAGGATCTTTCTTCTCTCCTATCACTTTGAATTTGAATACAATGAGCAATCAAATAACTTTTTGTGTACTTAAAGTGAAAATTCTGCCATTAATGCTTGCCGCATAAACCAGGCTATCACTTAAACATTTCTAACTTGAGTTCTGCTAACAATCAATATGTGCACTCTTCCATGAAGGTTCCTTTATAATCCAAAAGCTTAAGTCCAAAGGCACATACTCTGAGAGTGAGTATACTAGCCACACAGGGATCTAGAGATAAATTAGCTCCCCTTATGACCCTGAGGGTCATTCATCCAGATGTAGAGGGTGCATCCACTGTGGATGCATCCAATACATTCTCATTAGTCTTTCCCTTCTTTTTCTCTAACCAAATCATGCTTGCATCATCTAAGGCTTTAACAAAATTAACTTCTCCTTCAGGATCCAAAACTGGTTCTTCGACCTTTTTAGGGCTTTCCTGACCTTCCATCCTTGATCTACACAACTTTGAGATATGTCCAGCCTTTTTACAAGAGTGAAAAATGATTGGAGGTCTTATATTCCTCGACACATTGACATGAGTCACCATTTTACACTGTCTAGCTGAGTGACCATTATAGTTACATATATGGCATGTAACATTCTGAGAACTTCTTACATTTTTTTGATTCTGATTTCTCTGATCACGTTGAATCCTATTCTTCTTACTAGTCTTGCAATTCATATCTCTATGACCAAATTTATTGCATGAATAATAGTAACCATTAAAAGATGTTACCTTTGTACAGTTCCTTACAATGTGTCCATGTTTGTTACAAGCAAAATAAGTGCGGTCTATAGGCTTGTGCTTATTCTTAGGTGGTTCACCCTTATATTTGTCTTGATCTTTAGTCTCCTTAGCATCAGTAGAGTCTTTTTGTAAATCCTTTCTTGCTCGCATGTTGTCAATCTGATTTTTTGCTTCATTGTATCCAATATAGCTAGTGTCTCCTTTGGCTCTCCTTGCATACAATTGAGATTATATCAAATCATAACTGGTGTGCAATTTGTCAATATGATTCTTTTCTTCTATCAATTTAGACTCCAAGATTTCTTTGCTATTCCTTAGCTCTAAGATTTCCATGTTTTCTTGCCTCAATTCTTCATTCAGTTGAAGGTTTTCTTTGATTTGTTCATCATAGACATCATGATTATTAGTCAGCTTATCATCAAACTCTTCAAGATGTTCTTTTAAAGATTTATTTTCTTCATTTAGCTTCTTGACCATTGTCTCTAGATCACTGGTAGAGAATTCTTTCAAATCTTTCCTTAGCCTTTTTATGAGTAATTGAGCATCACTGAGTTTATCCTTTAGTTCTTCAGTTTCTCTTTCAGATTTGTCCAGGTCTTCAAGAGAAGCTTCAAGATTTCTTTTCAAATGTTGCATTTCTCCTTTGTCCATGATATCCTCAAGTTGTTAAAATTCTTAGCTGAGGACTAGAGCTCCGATACCAATTGTTAGGAATGGGAACACTGAGAGGGGGGGTGAATCAATGTTCACCATATTTTAACTTTTAACTTTAATCTTTATACTGAAATTAAATGCTTAAGTACTAAAATAAAAATTCACATAAACATGAAACATGAGATCAACACATGACACCAATATGGTTATGGGGAAACCCAAATAGGTAAAAACCCTGATGGGAATTAGCACCCACTAATATTTTGCACTAGTGTTTTGTGTTCCTTGTTAGAAGATCCTTAACCTTGTTAGGAGTTACTTTACAATTCTTTTAGTACAGTAGACCTTGTCAAGGGTCAGACCCTGTTAGGAGTCTTTTACAATAGTCCCTATTAGGGGAGTGGACACATTTTCCTAGAGCTCACTGCTCAAGTGGTGAAGGCTACAACCTTCTAATCTCAGATACATACTATATCTGTAGGATGAACTGTCATTGTGACACTGCTTGTCCGATCAGTTTCTTTGATACACTGGGCTTTGACCTCTAGCAAATCTCTAATACAACTTCTAGTGTCTTCACACACTTCTTCTCTTCTTATTAAAACTCTTTATCAACTTCCATACCAAATACAATGGGTGCACCTTATCTTTATATGCGCATACAAAATAAACAACTATGTTGGCCCTTAAACTAATTACATACAATGCTTCCAAATGAATTGGCTTAAGTGTGCTTAACAAAAAAAAATTATACATGTCAGAAACCTAAATACAATAGGTGCATAGCCTTTACAACATTACATTATATTTGCAAACCAAAATACTAATTGTCGGCTTCATACTCTATTCTTCTCTGGCACACACTAGCTGTGCAACTTCAACTAACTATATCTTTCTAATCCTTACACATATGATCATGTGCTCATAGACTAAGCATGAATATAGTATGTTAGCATCTACAAAAATTTCCATGGCTCTAGCATTTTTCTTCTAGTCTCTCCATTTGTTTCTAGGTCTCTGGCCTTAAACCCTTGGTAAAATTTCAAAATCTAGCCATTGGTATGAAAATACCCTAAGTCTACCCCGGCCCTGTTCTAATTTTAAGTTACTTTTTTAGGCCACTTAAAAATCCTAATTTGCATGTGCTTTATTTTTCTATTTGGTCCTTGTTTAATTTCTTCCTAAGTTTTTACCCCAGGTGGCCTTTAATATTTCCTAAGTCTAAGTGCCCAGTGAATTAAATTTTTCCTATAGTCCTCAACCCTTAATTTTTCCCTAAAGCCTAAGTCCTACACTTTAATTTTTCCTATGTTTTAGCCTGGAAAACTTGTGGTTGTCACTTAATCTCATGGTTTCCCTTTGTCAGAGTTTCTGACATGCGAGTATGCGACAAGATGACATCTGTCCTGATGGTATTTTCCTAGGCACGGTCCCTTTGACACCATCTTAGATCTACGGTGGGCACATCTTCTCATGGAATGTGTTAGAGGCTTGCAAACATAAGATGACTATTGATTCTTCCACGGCTGTGGTGTTTCAGATGGTGGGTCCTAATCTCCATGTAAGCACTGTTGGTAGTCTCTTATTGGTCCACGATATAATACATTGGCAGTTGTCAATGGGACCTAAATTTTTGACTTGTCAGAGGTACCTGACACTTGCAGTAAATCAATGGCAGGCGTAAGTTCTTATGAGATGTGTTAGAGGTTTGAGATTATGCACCGGCCGTCGATTTCACCATTTTCATAAGTGATAAAGTAAGGTGGGTCCACTGCTACATGTACGTGATATGGTAGTTTTTGATTGGTCGACATGTTGCTGAGAGGAATCTTGTCAATGGGGCCTAAAGTGAAGGATTTTTCAATCTACGGTTAGTGTATGATCTCAAGGAATATTCCTACCTCATGAGATCATGTGCCATCCATTGATCTTGAATTTGACTTGGATGTGTCAGTGGGACTTGGTTGCTGGCATGTCTATCAGTGGGACCTGACATCTGCAGAAGACCTATAGTTGGCGTAAGTTCTCATGGAAGTTTTCAGAGCCATGAGATCTTATGCCAGTCATCGATTTTACTTTTTCTTAGATGGCTGACGAGGGTGGGTCCTCTAACAGGTGGCACTGACTTGTGGCATTTTGATTGGTCGAGGGGGAAGGTGATTAGGATTTTTCAGTGGGCCTAAATCTTTCAAAGGGGCCTACAGATGCAAGATCTACAGGTGTCATGTGATCGCATGCAATCTTTTCAGGCCATGCAATCATGCGATAGCCATTTGATTAAAGGTTTATACTTTGTGGGTCCTATCTGCTATGTGGTGCTGACGTGAATGTTTCTTATTGGCTGTGGTATGCTGACTGGGCTGATGACTTTTCAAAAGGGTTTGGGACTATTGTGAGATTAAATGTAAGCCGCCTGATTTGTTGGGAAATGAAAAAAATCTATGGTCGCATTTAATCTTTGTCTGGATAACCATTGTAATTCAAATTTTCAAATGTCCTGAGACATTTCTAGCGACAGAAAGGACTGGTTTTAATTCCTTTTGAGGCCATATTTAATTTGGTTGGTGGTGCCAGTGGATGTAGTGTGATCTAGGGTGCCATGATTGATTGTTGGGGGTTCTATTGTACCGTGAAGTGTGGTTTTGTGCTTGAAAGGTGTTTGTAGCTAGCCGATTTGATTGGTTTTCATGGAAATTTCTTGGTTTACTATGCTGATCTCATAGATTTTCATGATTGCAAATCTATTTGAGATTTATTTTTTCTGAGTTTCCTGTGTCTCTTCCCCTGCAATAAATTCTGATGTAATATTAGGGTTGGTGTAGTTGTTGGAACCCTAACCCTAGTCATTCAAAGCTTGATGCATCCTTTTAAGATTCCAAGATGACTAGGGATTATAAATGGAGTTGTGTTAGTTGTTTGAGGGGTTCCGAGTTCTGCCTTTTTAGGAGAATTAGTTTCAAGAAATGTTTTTTCCTATAGATTTTCTCCTTCTCTCTACATATAGGGTGTTCTTTCTTCCTTTGTTGGTTCAGAGAATATAATACATATTGTAATTGATTTGTCTTATGTATGAGGACTCAATTTATTCTTACTGTTACCAAGAAATCTCCATTTGAATTTTAAACTCATTGATCAATACATCAAGTATGTTTGATTTTTCTATTGTAATTCCTATGTGTTTGTAATAGAGTTGTCTTCATAGAGATAACTAGTTTAGGATTAGTTTTCATGTATGTATGAGCTGAGGTGTCAAAGATATGTCATGCTTGTCTTCCAGTGGATGTTGGTTAATGTATTATCTGTTTATAGGTCTCTTCTAAGGGGAGGGTTAAAAGTCTTTGGATGGGTAATAACATACTTGGATACACAGGTGGGTTGTTGAAGTGAGGTTTGGTCATGGTGTGTGATTGATGTTAGGCATCAACATATTGAATTTATTGCTTTCTTGTTTCATAGTTGTCTATTACAATAGGGTGTTTGACTCTATGGCCCTTTGGATAAGGCACTGGTCTATGAGAGACTTAGGTTATCTCAAGAAACCTTTCAAACCCATTTTTAAATCATTTACATTAAGTTCCACCCTTTCCCTTTATGTTGTTAGGATAGGTCTCTAGTTTTCATACTCATTCTATGCAAGTAGGGCTATTGAATGAGATCTTGGTTTCATTGAGGTACATGATAACTACAAGGGTTTGAGAACCATTCCATTGTCAGTTACCTGCAGGCCTATAGTGTGATTCAAGTTGTATGTGTGTGCAGATGAGGTATGCCCACCTGAGTGATGTGGAGATCAAAGAAGGAGGATTCCTTTCAATCCTCATCATTTGGACTATTTTCTTGTCAAACTTGATTTCCTACCATGAGAATCAAGCCCATCTATTGATTCAAGTTTGGTCCTGTAAGAAAAAGCTCCAACAAGATGGTGACTCTACTGGGGAAGAAGTAAAAGATAGCAAGCCTCCTTGCTTGGCTAGATCATCCCAGAGTATGGTTAAGATCAAAGAGTCTGTTAGCACATGCAAAAAATTTCATGGCTGTAGCTTTTTGCCCCTAGTCTATGCAGTTGTTTTTAGGTCTCTGGCCTTAAACCCTTGGTAAAAATTCAAAATCTAGCCATTACTTTGAAAAACCCTTTGTATTGTCCTAGCCCTGTTCTAATTTGTTGTTACTTTTCGGGCCACTTAAAATCCTTTTAGCGCATGTGCTTTAATATTTTATCACTTTGCAGGGTCGGCTGTTAATTTTTCCTATGTTTTTACCTCTGATGGCCTTTAATTTTTCCTATAGTCCTCAGCACCTAATTTTTCCCTAAAGCCTAAGTCTTAGCAATTAATATTTCCTATGTTCTAGCTTAATATTTCCTGGGCCCAGCCTTCTGACACCATCTTGATCTAACGGTTGTCATGAAAGTGCAAGGGTTTTGTTAAAGGCTTGCATTTTTGCGACGATCGTTGATACATTTTCATGACGTAACTTTTCAATTTAGGCAGGACCACTACCACATAAGCACAAGTGGCAACATTTTATTGGCCAAAAGAAAAGATGATATGGCAAGGTGGGGTCAAGTTGTCAGTCAACTAAAAATCTAGTAGTTGTCACATGATCACAAGGAATATTCTTCCCCTTCGTGATTATGTGACTGTCGTCAATTTGGAATCTAATGTAAAGGCTGTCAATGGGTCTAGGGTAACACGTAAGCATAGTTGGTGGTATATGATTGGTCCATGTATTAACACATTGGCAGTTGTTAGTGGGACCTAGTTTTTGGATGCGTCAGAGGGTCTTGACATTGTCAACAAATCAGTGGTAGGCGTAAGTTCTTATGAGATGTGTCAGAGGCTTAAGATCTTGCACCAACCATTGATTTCATATCCTATTAGAGGGTTGTCAGGGTAGGGTATGATTCTTAATCTGATGATTATCTCATGATCTGTTGGAATCTTGGAAGGCTATCCGAAGATGAGACAACGGTCGATCTTCTTGAGGGCGGGCCCAAGTTTTGGTCTAATGTTTTAGTGGTCCTAACAAAGTATTTAGCGGCCTAAAATTTTTTTAAAAGGCTTCGCTCATTCACAAAGAAAGATGGCAGTTCTCTAAATGTTTTAGGGGTTCAGCGAACAATCATTCGCGTAATCATTAAACTATCTGGCAGAGACATAAAGTATTATGTGACTTAGAGGTATTCTTTAGTCGCCAATTCACTAAGTTTGGCTAGGGTCCTATTAAGTGATAAATCATAAAGACCGCGAAAAGGAGAGATCAGATGGTCATGACTTAAAGTTGAATGAGATTCAAATGTTGACTGCCGATTCGCTGCTGGTGCTATAAAATGACCGTTTGATTTCAAATTCAAAATTTTGAGGGTTTCTTAGCGATAGAAAGGACTGGTTTTGAATGCTTTCATGATCAGATTTGATTTGTTTGGTGGTGTCGGTGGTTGTAGTGTGGTCTAGGGTATTCCATGATCATCTGTAGGGGTTTGTACCATGTTCTTTGTGCTCATGGTGTGTTTGCAGGTGGCTGATTTGACTGGTTTTCATGGCAATTCCTTATTATTTTGTACTGTTCTCGTAGATTTTGATGATTGCAAATCTATTTGAGATTCATTTTCTCTGGGTTGCCTGTGTTTCCTCCCCTGCAATAAATTTTGATGTAATTTTTGATTGGTTGGGTAGTTGAAACCCTAACCCTAGTCACCCAAATCTTGATGCATCTTCTTTGAGGATTCCAAGGTGGCTAGGGGTATAAGTTGTAGCATTTTTTAATTTGTGAGGGTTCCAAAAATTTCTTTTTTGGTCCCTAGTTATTGATGGTACTATACTGAAAGAGGAGCTAGATTTTGGGTCTTTTTCCTATCTTTGTGTTGCTTTGATTGTATATTGATCCTAAATATGTTAATGAGAATGCTATTGAGTTCCAATCTTGCATTTGTGTATGTCTTCCTATTTCAGTTCTGAGCTCATATATGTTAGTGTCACAAAGTGTATTATCATATGGTAAACAAAGAGTATTGTGAAGTCATCTCTGAGTTCCTAACAAAGTTGGGATTAATGTCTTTTAGGTGAGTTCAGTGAGTTTACAACCAAATAAGAATCTGATGTCCTTGTGTTTGAGGGAAAGGGGTAATAGGAAAAGCACTTAACCTGAGCCTAGGAGTGTTTGATTTAAGATCTTTAGTTGATGTTTGTAATTGGGTGACTCTTTTCCCTAGGATAAGGCACTAGACCATCCTCTGGAGGCATTTCATTTTTATCAACCACACACACCCAAATTTAAATGATAAAATCTTTAATCAATTAGTAAGGAGTATAGTTGTATATTGTTTTGAGACTCCTTTGGAGAAGTGAGTCAAGGGTACACCCGCTTGAGCATTGAGGCTCAAAGTGTAGGAGGATCTCATTGTTGATCCTTGTTAATTGGCCCTCTTCCTTGTAGACTTTGGAGTGGTGATAGAGTCAAAGTTATATTAAAGTTATCCATCAAAGTATAAATCTACAAGTTGAAGATCAATGGGAACTCCCAAAAAAATGGCGACTCTACTGGGGAGAGTCTAGAAGATAAAGGTTGTTAAATGCACTCTTGTTTTCCTATTGTATTCAGTTAAAGATTCCCCACTTTGGTGGGTGGTGACTCAAAAGATTAGAACCAGTGTCATATTGTAAATCATGGAAAAGAGAAGGAATACTAGGTCCTTTGTCAGAAAGAATTTGGAGGTCACTCTGGAACAATTGCCTAGATAGGAGAAGAAGAGTTAGATTAGGAGGAATGGTGAGTCTACTAGTGCTCCCATAAAAGAACAAAGAAATACTAGAGATAGAGCACCACATGTTTCCTCATGTGAGGAAGGTTCACAAGATAAAGTTTCTAGATCAGATCATGGTCGCTCTAAAGATAGATTTTATGATACCCCAGGGGCTGTATTTCAAGACAAGGGCCCATTGCCTATAGGTTAGAATGAACAAACCAGAGAGATGGGTTTGGAGATTGATTTAGATCTTGATGAGGATAATTTCAGAAGGGAGCCCATGAGACCATGAAAAGTGCATTTCCCATATCAGCATCCTACTGATGTGGAAGTGTCATCAAGCTCTGAAGACAACATGATAGATCCACATGACCTAAATGCACTTAAGTTGCAGTTGGTAGAGTAGGATGCCATATACAAAAGGTTACAAGAGGAGAGAGAGGCTGAAAAAGTAAACACTCTACTGGAGAGACAGTCTCTTCTTAGAAAAATTAATGAAATGAAGGAGAGAAATAAGATGCTTGCTTCTACTCCTAAGGTGTTGCAGCATGATGTTTTTGGTGATCTTGAAGCTCTAAGAAGTGAGTAGAAATGCTTGTTCCAAGACCATGAGTTTGATGAAGAGGGCCCTATGATCAGACAAGTGCAAATTTATGCTCCTTTTCCTAAGGGTAAGAATGGACATGAGATCACTAGGCCTACTGTGATTATTAATGAAAAAGGAAAGAAGAAGATGGTGGGTGTCCAAATAAGAAAACCATTGACAATACCGGGGATCCCACCACCTAAATCAAATAGGGAGACAAAGATAGAAAGAAAAAGAAAAGAAGATGAAGCTCTTGCTCAAGAATTGGAAAGAGTTGAGGTTGATGCTGCTATTGCAGAGAAAAGAAGAAAGATCCAATCCTTGTAGGCTTCATCAGCTAATGTTCATGGCCCTTCTGCTACTAAACCAGGTATGCCATCTATGAACACTATTGTTCCACTTAGCAATGCTACTACTAGTAATCTAATTCTTAATGTATCTACCAAATCATTTGTTGATCCTAATAGACAGTCAAATATGCAAGTGGGTGGGAATGTAGATAAAAACAATAACTCTAGTGGGAACACTAGTTTAGGATTTCAAAGAAGACCTATGCAACTAGAAGGCTATAGGAAAATTAGTTTTGATGGGATACCAGGCTACCTAAGTGCTTTTCCAAATGATATAAGAGATAAGGTACCTAAGTTTTCTAGTAATAATGCTATTAGTTTTGAGGAGAATCTTAGGCTATTTGTTGATATGCTTAATGATTATGAGGTAGAGCATGAGGATGTAGTCATGAAATTCTTTGTTCAATCTCTAATGGAGGATGCTAGAGATTGGTTTAAGAGACTTCCTGATAAATGTATTGATACTTGGGATTCTTTTGAGAGATGTTTCAAAGAGCATGAGTATGGTGATAGGCCTAATGCTATTTTCATGTTGAATGAACTCAATACCATAAGGAAAAATTAGAATGAGTCTGCAGCTAAATTCAACGTGAGATTTCAGAAGGGTATGCATAATTTGTTTCAAGTTATGTGGTTAGATGACAATGTTTGTCTAACTACATACTTCAATGCATTTGATGGAAAGATGGGATACTTGTTGAGGGACAAAGAACCAAGAACTCTTAGAGATGCTTTTAGGATTGCTGTCAATATTGAGAACAATATGAAGATATCAGGGAAGTTGGGTGGGAAGAGAGATGACCCTAAGTTGTTTGGGGACAAGAAATACAAAAAGGAAAATGATAGGAATGTTGGATCTAGGAGGAAAGAAGAAGATAAATTAGATAAGGTGCTCAATGCATTGAAGGATTTGAAGGCACCTAGAAATAGGAACATCAGTGCTCCTACCAATGAAAGGCCTCAGTTAAACAACAATTTCAATAAATTGAATAGATTGCAGAACTACCCCTACAACACCCAATGGAATGATGGAAAGGTTATTGTACCTATTGCAAGAAGAAAAAATGATAGAGGTGTCCCTGACCCTCTACAAAAAGCTTCAATAAATGTCATGGAGGACATACCTCGGTGTGTTGCATGCCAGTCCCCTCATTTTGTAGAGCATTGTGTGGTTGCACATTCTATGGCTGCAAATCAAGATTGTGGAAATGAGGAGATAGATCAAGAAGAAGATCAAGATGATATTGGATGCAACATGGCTACTTCATATCTAGGATATGAAGATGACTCTGATTTTGATGAGGAAGCAGATATAAATGTGAAGAGACACAATCAGACCCTTTTTCATCAAGAGATTTTTTTTGATATTGAAGATATTGATAAGAAGACATGTAACATGAACTCTTCTTCTAAGCTAGTAAATTTAAGAAAACCTTCTAGAGAAGAGATGGATAGGATTACTGTAGAAATGATTTCCCAAGTGCAAACTAGAGGCATGGTGGCAAGGGATACAAATGGAAAAGTTGCAGGAATGTTTATAAAGAGTACCAACTCTGGAGAGCCTAATGAGAACAAATCAAAAGGTGATCACATGGTGAAATTCAAGAATGAATAAGGTAAGAATTGTGAGCATAAGGGAGTTGGAGTTGAAATATTTTCTAGTGAGATTGAGAAGCCAGTTAACACAATGGCTAAGATTGAAAAAATGAGGGTGGTCAATAAACCTAATGTATCAGATAAGCAAAGAGCTACTAAGGTAGTGCAAATTGAGATTCCTTCCTCTACTCCTATTGATATGTTATCTGTATTATCCCAAATTATAGTTAAGGTTCCATTGTCAGAATTGTTGAGGATCCCTAAACACAAAGACAGAGCTATTGCATGGGTAGATAAGATTCATAATAATGATGTTGCATGCAATGGGGCTCAGGATAAACCTTTGAAAGGTGTTGCTGCTCAGGGAATTGTATCTCAAATTCCTCCTATATATGTGGAGAATTTTGTCAATGCTAGCCTTGAAAACATTGATCCATTATTTTTAAGTGTCCTTGTGAATGGAATGAAATTAAGAAATCGTATGATTGATAGTGGTTCCTCTAATACTATTATGCCTTCTAAGATTATGGAAAAATTGGGCCTTAAAGTTGATATAGTTCAAGGCAAATGTTGTGCAATGGATTAGAGGGAGGTACCAGTCATTGGGACTATCAATGCAATTCCATAGAGGCTGGCAGTATATCCAAAGAAAGAATTAATAATGAGTGTTTTGGTGGTGGACATCCCTCCTCATTATGGAATGCTACTATCTAGAAGGTGGAGTGTTGTCATGGGTGGAAGTTTATAGTGTGATCTATCCTATGCCACTTTCGAGATTGATGATCAGTTTGTCAAGATTGAACAAGAGCCAAGAGTATGCCACATGATTGAAAGGAATATTGATAGTGACACCACATGTTTTGTTGATACTAATATCAATGATTTTAGGGCGGAGATCCCTATGCTTAAGAAGGAACCTATTTTGTCACCTATCTCTGTTGAGGTAAGTGTTAATTCTGTGAAGGGTGATTTGTGGGTAATGTATTTCGATGGTGCAAATTGCAAAGATGGAGCAGGAGCAGGTATCTTACTTATTTCTCCTAATGGAAACACCTACAAATTTTATTTCACATTGAATTTATTTTGTACCAACAATATAGCAGAATATGAGGAATTTTTGTTAGGACTGAGGGTGGCACAAAAGCATGGAATTAAGTGCTTAAGTGTTTTTGGTGATTCTGAGTTGGCGGTGTCCCAAGTCAGGTCAGTATATGCTTCCAAGAACAAAAGGTTAAAATAATATAGGAATGTAGTTTGGGATTTGATTGAATGTTTTGATGCCTTCAACATTGAGTGGAAGGACAGGAGTAACAATAAGATGGTTGACTTGTTAGACAACATTGCAATCAATCCCAGTGATATTACTTTTACTGATCTCTCTAAAGTTGAAATTCAAGCTAGGCCTAGTGTACCAAACAATATTGAAAATTGGCAAGTTTTTGATGATGATAATGATATCTTGAAGTTTATGAGTTGTCAAGATCAGTATCATGGTCAAGAATTTGATTGTTCAGCCTTGGTTGAGTTAGTAGAAGGAAGGGAGGTTGTCTTTGGCAATGAAGTTATTCAGCTTAGAACTAACAAGGTGCCCAAGGGGCTTGTTGTTTTGGAAACTATCTTTGATAACCAAGATAGAGTTCAAAAGAATATCAAAAGAGATGATCATGCTGATCTAGAGGAGATGAATCTTGGAACACATGAGGCACCTAAGAAGGTATATATTGGTAGGGATATGTCTCACAAGGTGAGAAAATCCCTAATTGAATTATTGAGAAAATTCAGGCATGTTTTTGCATGGTCATATGATGACCTAAAGTTTTATAGAGAAGATTTGTTTTAGCATATCATTCCTTTGAAGGGAGATGCTAAACCTTTCTAGCAAAAACAAAGGCCTATTAATCCCACTTTGGCACCTAAGATGCAAGAAGAATTGATGAAGTTAACAGATGTTGGCATTATCAAGCCTATAAGGCACTCTTCTTGGGTTTCAAACCTTGTTCCTGTGAGAAAGAAAAATGGTGACATCAGACTTTGTGTGGAGTTCATGAATTTGAACATCAGCTCATTGAAGGATAACTATTGTCTACCCAATATGGAAGCTATTCTGTAGAGGGTAATCGGATCAGAATTAATGTCTATGATGGATGGTTTCTCTAGTTACAATCAAGTAATTGTAAAAGAATCAGAGCAATTCAAGATAGCTTTTACAACACCTTGGGGGACATATGTTTATGTGAGAATGCCTTTTGGTCTCACAAATGCTAGTGCTACTTTTCAAAGAGCAATGGATGTTGCTTTTGCAGATTTTATCAATGATTTCCTTGTTGTCTATCAAGATGATTTAACTGCCTATTCCAAAATAGAAGAAGACTATTGTACTCATTTAGAGAAAATATTTTTAAGGGCTTTGGAATATGGCATTTCATTAAACCCAAGGAAATGTGCTTTTGGTGTCACTGAGGGCAAGTTGCTTGGCCACTTAGTTGGGAAGCAAGGAGTCAGAATTAATCATGAGAGGGTAGCAACTATTGATAAAATTTAGAGACCAAAGAATGTTAAAGGGATTCAGTCCTTCTTTGGTTAGGTAAATTTCTTAAGGAGGTTTGTGACAAATTTTGCAGAGGTTACTAGACCTATTTCTAAGATGTTAAAGAAGGGATCTGCAATCAATTGGGAGGGTGAGCCTGATGAGGCTTTCAAAAATATCAAGCAGGCTATCAAAGATGCACCAGTGCTTAAGGCACCTGATTATAATGTCCTAATGCACATATTTTCCTTTGCATCTTTTCACACTATTGCTGCAGTGTTGTTACAAAAGAAGAAGGAAGGTTATGAGCAGCCTATTGCATTTTTCAGTAAATCTTTGCAGGCTGTTGAATTGAGGTATGGCATAAATGAGAAACAAGCATATGCACTTATGAAGGCAGTCAAGGCTTTTAGGTGTTACTTGATGGGGGTAGTTGTGATTGCTTTTCTGCCAAGTGCAGCTGTGAAGGATATTTTCTCACAATAGGAGGTGTTTGGAAGAAGATACAGATGGATCAATAGGATCCAAGAATTCAACATAGATATCCAAATTACTAAACTGGTTAGAGGACAGGGATTGGCAAAACTGATGGCCCATTCCAATCTTGATGTAAATCAGATAAATCATTCTAAAATTGATTATACATGTGATATGGATGATTGTATCTAGTATCAAGATATCATCTATTACTTGAGAAACATGAAATGTCTAGCAGGAATGAATGATAATCAGAAGAGGACATTGAAATTACAGGTCATCAATTATGTAATTGTGAAATGTAAATTGTATAGAAAGAATTTAGATTGCATACTTTTGAAATGTGTGGATGAGGATTAGGCTAACAAGTTATTAAAGGAAATGCATGAGGGGGTTTGTCGTGGACATTATATGGGTAAGACTACTGCTCATAAAATCTTGAGAGTAGGATTCTGGTGGCCCACAATCTTCAAGGATGCAAAATAGTTGGTAAGGAGGTGTGATGCTTGTCAAAGGTTCTCTGGTAAGCTTAAATTTTTAGGTAACATGCCATTAAAACCAGTAGAGGTACAAGCTCCTTTCCAACAATGGGGAATTGATTTCATAGGGGAGATACCAAACAAGTCAAGTGGAGGACACTCATGGATCTTGGTTGCCACTGATTAATTTACAAAGTGGGTAGAGGCTATAACTACAAGAAATGCAACCAACAAGGTGGTAACTAATTTCTTGTTGAACAACATTGTTACAAGGTTTGGTTTCCCTGAGAGAATAGTAAGTGATAATGTAATGTGTTTCAGGTTTGCTAAATATAAGGACTTTTGCAAAGGTTTAGGAATTTAGATTACTAATTCTTCACCTTATCATCCACAAGGAAATGTTCAGGCAGAATCTACTAATAAGAGTTTGATTAACATCCTCAAGAGGATTCTTGAAAAGAATAAGAGGGCATGGAATTCAAAACTGCCATTAGCTATATCGGTTGATAGGGTAACTGTAAAGAGGGAAATTGGTTGTGCACCATTTGACCTAGTATATGGAATACATACAAGAATGCCTCAAAATAATTTGCTGGAAATGTATAAGTTTGTTCAATTATATGATGATGACATAGATGATGAGATGCAATTGAGAATTAAGGACCTCATTAGGTTGGATGAGACTAGATTGTAGTTGCAGGTTAAGAATTTGTATGACAAGAAGACTGTTGATAGGAAGTTTGAGCTTGGTGATTTGGTATTAATTTGGAATGCTAGACTGGAGGATAAAAGAAAACATGGTAAATTTGATCCCATCTGGTTAGGGCCATATCTAATTCATGAGAAATGGGGCCAAGATTCATATATTGTGAAAGAGTTGAATGGTGAAGTTTAGGAATTGTCAGTTCATGGACAATTCTTGAAGAAATACTTCTTCTGAAGTATTTTTTTTTCCATGAATAGTATTTAGGTCTATACATTCTATAAATTTTGTAGAGCTGCTTGCCCCTGTCCTGTCTTGTCCTAGTTTGTAGGGTTTTGGTCTTGTTGCTCTTTGTTGTCAATTTTTCTAGTGGGATATTCTACTTTAAAATAGTGATTCTAAGTCCTTGCTATGCTTGTAGGGAGCATACATCCCCAGATAGAGCCACTGTTAGCACATGCAAAAAATTTCATGGCTGTAGCTTTTTCCCCCTGGTCTCTCTAGTTGTTTTTAGGTCTCTGGCCTTAAACCCTTGGTAAAAATTCAAAATCTAGCCATGGTGCAGAGGTGGAAGAGGATATGGTGGTTCCAAGATCCAAATAACAAAAAGAGATCAAGTCAACAAGCTTTTTCAATATCCAGTCTTGATGATCTTAGGATAGCTTCAATAGGTAAAATATCAAAGAACACTCAAACAAGACTCAAAGTATGGTCAAATGGCCTCAAAAAATTTAATTAAATTTTTTATAAAGGTTTACAAACTTTTATCCAAGGTTTCATACTCAAATCTCCAAAATTCACCAAACTAGGCCTAATAGCCTGCCTTGTAGCCCTGTAGCAGCACTCACAAGGCTCTTTCTTCAAATTTTCCCAAAACACTAGGAAAATAAATCATATATTTGAGTACCCTTTATGGATTACCTTAACATACCAAAATGATAGGGTATATTTTTTAGGAAAGCATATGACTGTCCTCACTATGTGACCCCAAAATGCCTAAAAAATGGGTGATTTAACAAAGCAACACCTATTTCTATGTGCTCCCAAGACTCCAAAATTAAAAAAGTGTTTCAATATGTTACAAAACCACTAAATGTAAGAGGAATTTAACCCAGCACTTTGGGAACACCAAAATCTCCAAATTAGCCCTCTTAAACCCTTGATTTGAGGGTTTCTTCAAACTCCCTTCTCCAAACACTTCCAAAACTTCTTGGTGATTGATTCACCATAAATATGACCATATATTATCAAACCAATCATAAAAATTCTTTTCCCTTAAGGCCAAACTCTTACTGCTGCTCTGTACCTAGCAATTCCTCTAGGTTTCCTTCACTGTTCTATGAAAACCAGTCAATGTATGAACTTCTTCCTTCATTTAAGAGGTTAAAATAATATTTTACATGTTAGATTCATTCATCCCATGAATTTTGGGCCCTTATAATTCATGGGATGTTCATAGCTTAAAAGAAAACCGGATTGTTACAAAGAAACACTAAAAACCTAGCCTATCAATTAACACCAGGAGTTTAAACTCTTAGCACAGCGAATATTAAATGCATTCAGAACAATAAAGAATGAAAATGGACTTCTACTACATTCCAATGAATGATAATCAACTTCTAATACATACCTATCATGTCCACAATGAGAAATTTAATCAATTTGCAGAGATCCAACAGTAGTAATGCAAGGGAATGTATTCTTGATTATTATTCCTATTTAATCTGCACACACACTAGATATCTCATACCAATAATATTATCCTTCTAAAATAGAACTTACTATAACCATATCAACCAACTTTTTTTCATTGAGTTGATTGATTAAGGCCTAAAACATAATAAAGTAGCTTTTCCTTCTAAAATCCCAAATAGTTGTTATTGTTTAAATATTTGAATTTTTAAAACCACAAAAATGGCTTTATTAACCCTTTCTTATTTTTTCTTAATACCTAGACTTATCCCATGACCATCCTAGACTTCTTGAAACATAATTAGACTTGGACATTATTGGTCCATTACAAAACAAGAGTTTTAGTCCTTTGAGGACATTACAAACATAATAAAGTATTACATTAAATTAGAGTCATTATAGGTGCCAATACCCTCCAATTAATGTCTTTGGATGTATTCATGTTCTCTAATGTCTTCTTGATCTCTATAGGTTTATTGAACTTCTTATGTGCTCTAGGTGCCCCTGCACCATGTTCACCACCTTGAAAAAGATTCTTGTCCCAAGAATCAGTCCTTGCACTGGGTGTCTTAATCTGAACCAGTACTCCATTGATATGGTTCCTTGGGGAGGGAATGAAATCCCCTAAGGTCACTGGTCTATTCTTCCCATACCCTGCATTTACATAAACATGATTGTTAGAACAAAAAGCTTTAGAGGACAGTCTGCTCCCATAATCTTGTTGTTTTGCTATTGCAACAGATGTACTGGTTACAGTCTGCAACTTATCCTCCATAATCTGCCTTACCAACTTTTGTGACCCCTGATCTAGACCAGTGTCTTTGTATCCTTTGATGGGACAGTAGATGGAGCCAACTTTAATGCTCTCAAAGTCTGCAAATTCTGACTATTGCAGCCCCAAACATCTCAGATTTATTGGATTGTCCTATTGTGTCCTATTCAAGCCTTGATTATACCCCTACTGCATATACCAACCAGTATCATTTTGAATGTTTCCTTGCCTATTAAGAGGAATATTATCACCAAAACACATTAGTACCTTGTCTTTATCCATGCAAGACAGTGGATTCAACATAAAATTCTCTCTTCCTTTATGAGCAATATAAGTATTAGTGTAGCCATTATGTATTGTCCTCCTCATGCATTGCCATGGTCTACCTAATATCATGTGCCCACAATTCATAGAGATTACATCACACCAAACCTGATCATGATATGGCCCAATTGAAAAATTGACAAGAGCCTTCTGACTAACCTTCACATTCAAATCTTGGGTTACCCAAGTGGCACTGTAAGGGTTAGGATGATCTACTAATGCCAATCCCAACTTAGAAACCATATCAACTGAAACCAAATTGCTATGTGCCCCCGAATCAATGATTAGAGTACATACCTTGCCTTGGACTAAACATCTTGATTTGAATATACCTTCTTGTGCTGATGTTGGTAATGGTCCCCCTTTCCTCATGAGAATAAATTCTCCTACCTTAGGGTTTTCTACTTTAGGTTCATGAGTCTCTTCTTCTTCAATCAAATGTACCCTCCTTTCCTTGCCTTGATCAAAATATATCCATTTAGGACACCTAAAAGATTGATCTCCAACTTCATTGCAATGAAAGCATCTACCTGTGAAGATGCCACTTCCTCTTCCTCCTCCAGTTCTTCCAACTCTTTGGGTATGTCCTCCTCTTACCTTAGGAGTAGTTCCTTTATCCTTTTCTTCCCAAATCTGATTTGTCCTTCCTCCTCTTCCCCTTATTGAAGAACCTCCTCTATTGCTGCTATTCTATCTCTCACTCTTCCTCTTCAACTTCTCCTCTATTCTAAGAGCCAACTGGTAACATTCCTTCACACTTCCAGGGTTAGAAGCCACAAATTCATCTTGAATACTAAATCTTAAACCACCTAGATATCTAGCAACCTTAACAACTTCATCTTCTTCCAATCCAGATCTTATACTTATTTTATAAAATTCATTAGTATATTCTTTAACATCTAAGTCTTTTTGTCTTAAACCTTGCATTTTCTTATGCATTTGTACATCAAAATCCTTTGGAAGAAAGTTACCTTTCATCTTTACTATCATTCTATCCCAAGAGATAATCTTTTCCTTACCTCTTCTTCTTCTATTAGCCTCCTCATGATCCCACCATAGGAGTGCATGCCCTTTAAGTTTCATTTTTGCCAATCTGACCCTTTGTTCATCTCGTACCTCTTCACTTTCAATGTAGGCATCCATTGATGTTATCTAGTCCAAAAGCTCTTCTTCTTTCAGACTTCCATCATACATAGGAATATCTCCCCTCACCTTATGTTGCTCATTCTTCAAAGCTTTCAATATCCTGATTGTCCTCTACTCTTCAGGATCTACTTGTTCCTCTTCTACTTCTTCTTCCCCTTCCTTTTGGGTTTCTTCCTCTTCTTCACTATCAATGCCTTCATCTGCTACTCTTCATTGATTGGATTACAATGCTTCAAGCCTAGCCAAAAGTACATTGTAATATTCCTACAACCTTGTGTTCTTCTCCTTTAACTCTTGGATCTCCTTGGCAGTACCTGCATTCCTTGGAGGCATTTTCACAAACAATAGTCAAACTTCCTTAACAAAGTGTTCCTCTATCCCTTTAAGGATCTACTAGTGTGCTTTGATACCACTTGGTCTAGAGGTGGAAAATGATATGGTGGTTCCAAGATCCAAATAAAAAAAAGAGATCAAGTCAACAAGCTTTTTCAATATCCAGTCTTGATGATCCTAGGATAGCTTCAATAGGTGAAATATCAAAGAACACTCAAACAAGACTCAAAGTATGGTCAAATGGATTCAAAAAATTTAATTAAAAATGTTATAAAGGTTTACAAACTTCTATCCAAGGTTTCATACTCAAATCTTCAAAATTCACCAAACTAGGCCTAATAGCCCGCCTTGCAGCCCTGCAGCAGCACTCACAAGGCTCTTTCTTCAAATTTTCCCAAAACACTAGGAACATAAATCATATATTTGAGTAACCTTTATGGATTAACTTAACATACCAAAAGGATAGGGTAGATTTTTTTGGAAATTATATGACTTTCCTCACTATGTGACCCCAAAATGCCTAAAAAATGGGTGATTTAACAAAGAAACACCTATTTATATGTGCCCCCAAGACTCCAAAATTATATAATTGTTTCAATATGTTACAAAACCACTAAATGTAAGAGGAATTTAACCCAGCACTTTGGGAACACCAAAATCTCCAAATTAGCCCTCTTAAACCCTTGATTTGAGGGTTTCTTCAAACTCCCTTCTCCAAACACTTCCAGACCTTCTTGGTGATTGATTCACCATAAATATGACCATATATGATCAACCCAATCATAAAAATTCTTTTCCCTTAAGGCCAAACTCTTACTGATGCTCTGTACCTAGCAATTCCTCCAGGTTTCCTTCACTGTTCTGTGAAAACCAGTCAATGTATGAACTTCTTCCTTCATTTAAGAGGTTAAAATAATATTTTACATGTTATATTCATGCATCCCATGAAGTTTGGGCCCTTAGAATTCATGAGATGTTCATATCTTAAAAGAAAATCGGAGGGTTACAAAGAAACAGTAAAAACCTAGCCTGTCAATTAACACCAGGAGTTTAAACTCTTAGCACAGTGAATATTAAATGCATTCATAACAATAAAGAATGAAAATGGACTTCTACTACATTCCAATGAATGATAATCAACTTCTAATACATCCCTAGATCCTTTCCACAATGATAAATTTAATCAATTTGCAGAGATCCAACAGTAGTAATGCAAGGGAATGTATTCTTGATTATTATTCCTGTTCAGTCCGTACACACACCAGATATCCCATACCAATAATATTCTCCTTCTAAAATAGAACTTACTATAACCATATCAACCAACTATTTGTCATTGAGTTGATTGATTAAGGCCTAAAACATAATAAACTAGCTTTTCCTTCTAAAATCGCAAATAGTCGTTATTGTTTAAATATTTGAATTTTTAAAACCACAAAAATGGCTTTATTAACCCTTTCTTATTTTTTCTTAATACCTAGACTTATCCCATGACCATCCTAGACTTCTTGAAACATAATTAGACTTGGACATTATTGGTCCATTACAAAATAAGAGTTTTAGTCCTTTGAGGACATTACAAACATAATAAAGTATTACATTAAGTTAGAGTCATTATAGGTGCCAACACCCTCCAATTAATGTCTTTGGATGTATTCATGTTCTCTGATGTCTTTTTGATGTCCATAGGTTTATTGAACTCCTTATGTGCTCTAGGTGCCCCTACGCCAAGCCATTACTTTGAAAAACCCTTTGTATTGTCCTAGCCCTATTCTAATTTGTTGTTACTTTTCAGGCCACTTAAAATCCTTTTAGCACATGTGCTTTAATATTTTATCACTTTGCGGGGTTGGCTGTTAATTTTTCCTATAGTCCTCAACGCCTAATTTTTTCCTAAAGCCTATGTCTCAGCAATTAATATTTCCTATGTTCTAGCTTAATATTTCCTAGGCCCGACCTTCTGACACCATCTTGATCCAACAATTGTTGCGAAAGTGCAAGGGTTTTGTTAGAGGCTTGCACTTTTGCGATGATCATTGATTCATTTTCATGACGTAACTTTTCAATGCAAGCGGGACCATTTCCACATAAGCACAAGTGGCAACATTTTATTGGCCGAAAGAAAAGATGATATGGCGAGGTGGGGTCAAGTTGTCAGTCAACTAAAGATCTGGTGGTTGTCGCATGATTGCAAGGAATATTCTTCCCCTTCATGATCATGTGACAGCCGTTGATTTAGAATCTAATGTAAAGGTTGTTAGTGGGTCCAGGCTAACACATAAGCACAGTTGGTGGTATATGATTGGTCCATGTATTAACACATTGGAACTTGTCAGTGGGACATGGTTTCCAGATGCATCAGAGGGTCCTGACATTGTTAGTAAATCAGTGGTGGGTGTATGTTCTTATGAGATGTGTCAGAGGCTTAAGATCTTGCGCCAACCACTGATTTTGTATCTTGTCAGAGGGTTCTTAGGGTAGGGTAAGATTCTTAATGCGACAGTTGTCTCATGATCTAGTGGAATCTTGGAAGGCTATGCGAAGATGAGACAATCATCGATCTTCTTGAGGGCGGGCCCAGGTTTTGGTCTGATGTTTTAGTGGTCCTAAGAAAGTATTTAGCAGCTTGACAAATTTTTGAAAGGCTTTGCTCATTCACGAAGAAAGATGACAGTTCTCTAAATGTTTTAGACTTTCAGTGAACAAGCATTCGCATAATCGCTAAACTATCTGGCGGAGACGTAAAGTATTTTGTGACTTGGAGGTATTCTTCAGTCGCCAATTCGCTAAGTTTGGCTAGGGTCCTATTAAGTGATAAATCATAAAGATCATGAAAAAGAGAGATCGGATGGTCATGACTTAAAGTTGATCAAGATTCAAATGTTGACCGTCAATTCGCTGTTGGCAATATAAAATGATCATTTGATTTCAAATTCAAATTTGTGAGGGTTTCTCAGTGACAGAAAGGACTAGTTTTGAATGCTTTCACAGCTGGATTTGATTTTTTTGGTGGTGTCAGTGGTTGTAGTGTGGTTCAGCGTATTCCATGATCGTCTACAGGGGTTTGTACCATGTTCTTTATGCTTGAGGTGTGTTTGTAGGTGGCCGATTTGACTAGTTTTCATGGCAATTCCTTGTTGTTTTGTACTGTTCTCACAGATTTTGATTATTGAAAATCTATTTGAGATTCATTTTCTCTAGGTTGCTTGTGTTTCTTCCCCTACAATAACTTCTGAGGTAATTTTTGATTGGTTGGGTAGTTGAAACCCTAACCCTAGTCACCTGAAGCTTAATGCATCTTCTTTAAGGATTCCAAGGTGACTAGGGGTATAAGTTGTAGCATTTTTTATTTTGTGAGGGTTCCAAAACTTTCTTTTTTGGTCCTTGGTTTTTGATGGTACTATACTAAAAGAGGAGCTAGATTTTGGGTCTTTTTCCTATCTTTGTGTTGCTTTGATTGTATATTGATCCTGAATATGTTAATGAGAATGCTATTGAATTCCAATCTTCCATTTGTGTATGTCTTCTTGCTTTGGTTCTGAGCTCATATATTTTAGTGTCACAAAGTGTATTAGCATATGGTAAACAAAGAGTATTGTGAAGTCATCTCTGAGCTCCTAACAAAGTTGGGATTAAAGTCTTTTAGGTGAGTTTAGTGAGTTTACAACCAAATAAGAATTTGATGTCCTTGTGTTTGAGGGAGAGGGGTAATAGGCAAAGCACTTATCCTAAGCCCAAGAGTGTTTGATTTAAGATCTTTAGTTGATGTATGTAATTAGGTGACTCTTTTCCCTAGGATAAGGTATTGGTCCATCCTCTGGAGGCATTTCATTGTCATGAACCACACACACGCAAATTTAAATGATAAAATCTTTAATCAATTAGTAAGGATTATAGTTGTATATTGTTTTGAGACTCCTTTGGAGAAGTGAGTCAAGGGTACACCCACCTAAGCATTGAGGCTCAAAGTGTAGGAGGATCTCATTATTGATCCTTGTTAATTGGCCCTCTTCCTTGTAGACTTTGGAGTGGTGATAGAGTCAAAGTTATATTAAAGTTATCCATCAAAGTATAAATCTACAAGTTGAAGATCAAAGGGAACTCCCAACAAAGTCAAATAAACAAATAAGCATTTGCTAAATCCTCTCACTAAGTGTTGAGTGGAAACTTTGAGTCTCTATTTGGTTAGTGTTTGTAACAAAGTGTGATATATTTGTAGTCCTAACAAGCAGTTATCCTACAAGTTTGTGTTGTGATTGTGGGTTTTGAAGAAGGTTTAGTGTTGGGAAAGGTTCTTAGCTGATTCAAATTTGTCCTCTGCAAAGAGGTGGCAGCTCTACCAAATTTTGAAAGGTGATCTAGAGGAGACTTCAGATCAATATTTTATGGCGTTCACAACATCTCCAGGTAATCCTATTCCATCAAGCAAGAGAAGTCCCTAATTAGGTGAACAAGTCATCATTGAAAAGGGAAATTAATTTTGAAAGTTTGATCATATTTCTAGATAGGAGTTTTAGTTGTTGAAATGAGTATCAAAAATATGTTGAGGTTAGTGCTTGCATTAATTTGGATAAAATTTTTGTGATGAACAAGCTGCATTGTTTTGTCAGTATACTGAAATGGGGTTTCCAGCCTTGATGAGTCAAGATGATGTTTCTAGGTCTAAAAGTTCTCAGTCAGATTTTAGAAATATTCATAGAGAAAGAGATATCTATTTGATGAGTCAAAAAATCCAGCAGACTTGCATAAAAATTTTGAGATGTACAATAGGAGAAAGAAAAGGGGAGTCATCCCATTCTTACTATAAGAAATTTCTTATAGCTTGTGATGAACTTCTTTTGGGTATTGAGCTTCAAGATTCCCAATATGCTGAAATGTTTTTTGAACTTGGTATGCCTAAGTCAGTCAGTTGGTCTACATCCTTTAGGAATGAAGCACTAGAAAATGTTAAAGGATGGATGGCTTCATTTGTGGAGGATGATTTTTGTGATGCTAATGTTGATAATGGAACTTGTGGTTATCAAGAGATAGAAGATGAATTTGCAATAGATGTAAGTTCTTGCAGTGAAAGTTCCTGCAGTGATGACTTTGCATGTAAGATATTGTGACACAAGAAATTCAGCTCCTGTCTCAAATGAGGAAGATGTTTGTGGCATTTTCAATGAGACCAAAGAGGCAGAATGTGAAGTTCAATGCTTACTAAGTAGTGAGCAAGTTTCAAAGCTCTTGGATGCAGAATTTCAGAGGTGCACTCCCAAACATGTTTCCAAAATTCCATGCCTGATAGATATTATTTTTGATGAAGAAAGAATAAATGATGGCATGATGTGTGAAACTTCTATTGAGGTTCTTTCTCCCATTTTTGATATGCAAGTGGATAGTACATATCATTGTAATGAATTTGATAATGTCATATTTGATGAGTATGATGATATGTGTACTAGTGTGGATTTAGTTTTTCAAGAGCCTAATGTTAGTGGTTCTTGTTTATATTTTGATGCTGGAGAATGTGGTAAATCTTAAGGGGTTTTCTCAGATTTGCAAATGACTAATGAGTCATTAACTGACAGTGCTTGTTCCTTTCCAAAAGATGCTGATGTGATTTTTGATCAACAAGTTGCTTCCATTTTCATGCAATCAAATTTTTGTCTTGAGGAGTGCTATATTAGTTTGCAAAGCAAAGAGATAGAAAGGGTTTATTCTTCATTGTAGACTAATAACTAGTATGCTAATGTGTTCATCCATGAGATTGAAAAGGAATGTTTCCTTTTTCAGCATGATAGTGAAAGTGAAGAGTGTGACATTTTGATGTCACAAAATGATCAACATTTATGGTAGCTTGATGGCCCTATATTGCTGAGTGATGGTGAGTAGGATGATCATTTTTTATATAATGTGCTGAATATGGATCATAATGTTTTTGGCAGGTTGGATGAAAAATGTGATTTCAATTTTCCTCTGTTGAATGGAGATGAAAATTATTTGTTTGATAGAGGCAAAAACTGATCAGAAGTTTTGGGGCCCTGAGCCTTTTGTAAATCTTGTAAATTTTGTAAATATTTTTTCTTCCCTATTGTGTTTCTCCCTTTCCTACTTTCTTGGTTCAGTTGCCAATTTTTGAGGTCCCTAAATATTTTCCAGTAGGTGGTCTGCTTTAACCAATGATTCTACATTCTTGCCATGCCTGCAAGAGGCATACATCCCCAGACAGAGCCACTATTAGCATCTGCAAAAAATTTCATGGCTCTAGCATTTTTCTTCTGGTCTCTGCAGTTGTTTTTAGGTCTCTGGCTTTAAACCCTTGGTAAAATTTCAAAATCTAGCCGTTGGTATGAAAATACCCTAAGTCTACCCCAGCCCTGTTCTAATTTTAAGTTACTTTTTTGGGCCACTTAAAACTCCTAATTCGCATGTGCTTTATTTTTTTGGTTGGTCCGTGTTTAATTTCTTCCTAAGTTTTAACCCCTAGTGGCCTTTAATATTTCCTAAGTCTAAGTGCCCAGAGAATTAAATTTTTCCTATAGTCCTCAGCGCTTAATTTTTCCCTAAAGCCTAAGTCCTACACTTTAATTTTTCCTATGTTTCAACTTGGCAAACTTGTGGTTGTCGCTTAATCTCATGGTTTCCCATTGTCAGAGTTTCTGACATGCAAGTATGCAACAAGATGACATCTGTCCCAATGGTATTTTCCTGGGCCTAGTCCCTCTAACACCATCTTAGATCTATGGTGGGCGCATCTTCTCATGGAATGTGTCAGAGGCTTGCGAACTTAAGACGGTTGTTGATTCTTCTACGGTTGCGGTGTTTCAGATGGTGGGTCCTAATTGCCACGTAAGCACAGTTGGTGGTCTCTTATTGGTCCATGATATAATACATTGGTAGTTGTCAGTGGGACCTAAATTTTTGACTTGTCAGAGGGTCCTGACACTTACATTAAATCAACGGCGGGCATAAGTTCTTATGAGATGTGTCAGAGGTTTGAGATTATGCACCGGTCATCGATTTCACCTTTTTTAGAAGTGATAAAGTAAGGCGGGTCCACTACTATGTGTACGTGATATGGTAGATTTTGATTGGTTAGCGTGTTGCTGAGAGGGATCTTGCTAGTGGGGCCTACAGTGAAGGCTTTTTCAATCTATGGTCGGCATATGATCTCAAGGAATATTCCTACCTCATGAGATCATGTGCCATCCATTGATATTGAATCTAACTTAGACGTGTCAGTGGGACCTGACATCTACAAAAGATCTACGGTTGGCGTAAGTTCTCATGGAAGTTGTTAGAGCCATGAGATTTTATGCCAACCCTCGATTTTACTTTTTCTCAGATGGTTGACGAGGGTGGATCCTCTAATAGGTGGCACTGACTTGCATCATTTTGATTGGTTGAGCAGGAAGGTGATTAGGTTTTTTAGTGGGCCCACATCTTTCAAAGGGGCCGACAGATGCAAGATCTATGGGTGTTGTGTGATCACATGGAATCTTTTCAGGCCATACGATCATGCGATAGCTGTTTGATTAAAGGTTTATACTTTGTGGGTCCTATCTGTTACGTGGTGCTGACATGCATGTTTCTTATTAGTTGCAGTATGCTAACTTGGCCGATGATTTTTCAAAAGGGTTCATGACTGTTGTGAGATTAAATGTAAGCCGCTTAATTTGTCGAGAAAGGAATAGAATTGATAGTCACATTTTAATCTTTGTCTAGATAACTGTTGTAATTCAAATTTTCAAATTTCTTGAGACATTTCCAGCAATAGAAAGGACTGGTTTTAATTTCTTTTGAGGTTGGATTTGATTTGGTTGGTGGTGCTAGTGGATGCAGTGTGATCCAGGGTGCCATGATTGATTACTAGGGGTTCTATTGTACCATAAAGTGTGGTTTTGTGCTGGAAAGGTGTTTACAGGTGGCTGATTTGACTATTTTTCATGGTAATTCCTTGGTTTACTGTGCTGATCTCATAGATTTTCATGATTGCAAATCTATTTGAGATTTATTTTCTCTAAGTTACCTATGTCTGTTCCCTTGCAATAAATTTTGATGTAATATTAGTGTTGGTGTAGTTGTTGGAACCCTAACCCTAGTCATTCAAAGCTTGATGCATCCTTTTAGGATTCTAAGATGACTAGGGATTATAAATGGAGTTGTGTTAGTTGTTTGAGGGGTTCTAGGTTCTACCTTTTCAGGAGAATTGGTTCCAAGAAAGGTTCTATCCTGCAGATTTTCTCCTTCTCTCTGCATATAGGGTGTTCTTTCTTCCTTTGTTGGTTCAGAGAATATAATACATATTTTAATTGATTTGTCTTATGTATGAGGACTCAATTTATTCTTACTATTACCAAGCTATCTCCATTTGAATTTTAAACTCATTGATCAATACATCAAGTATGTTTGATTTTTCTATTGTAATTCCTATGTGTCTACAATAGAGTTGTCTTTGCAAAGATAACTGGTTTAGGATTAGTTTCCATGTATGTATGAGCTGAGGTGTCAAAGATATGTCATGCTTGTCTTCCAGTGGATGTTGGTTAATGTATTATCTATTTATAGGTCTCTTCTAAGGGGAGGGTTAAAAGCCTTTGGATGGGTAATAACATACTTGGATACATAGGTGGATTGTTGAAGTGAGGTTTGGTCATGGTGTGTGATTGATGTTAGGCATCAACACATTGAATTTATTGCTTTCTTGTTTCATAGCTATCTATTGCAATAGGGTGTTTGACTCAATGGCCCTTTGGATAAGGCACTAATCTATGAGAGACATAGGGTATCTCAGGAAACCTTTCAAACCCATCTTTAAATAATTTACATTAAGTTCCACCCTTTCCCTTAATGTTGTTAGCATAGGTCTCTAGTTTTCATACTCATTTTATGCAAGTAGGGCTATTGCATCAGATCTTGGTTTCATTGAGGTATAGGATACCTACAAGGGTTTGAGAACCATTCCATAGTCAGTTACCTATAGGCCTGTAGTGTGATTCAAGTTGTATGTGTGTGCAAATGAGGTATACCCACCTGAGTGATGTGGAGCTCAAAGTGTAGAAGGATATCTCTTTGATCCTTGTCAGTTGGCCTTTTTCCTTGTCAAATTTGGAGTGTTGAGTGAATGTGACACTAGCCCAGTCAATCCTAATGTCAGTTTGACCTTTGGGAAAAAAGAACACCAACATAGTATAACCAACTTAATTTCTAGGGCACATAGCATAATTCATCCATACGCATGTGGACTGATGCTCTGAGCTGCAGGAACTTTGTACACTATCCAATCTTCAACACTTAATTGATTTTTGATCTTCTCTTCAAGTGCATTGACTCCAAACTGCTATATGTCTTTATTGCCATAATGACAACACTATATCAAGTCATATACATCAATATAGACAACTTGCCAATAGTGATCTTAATGGTGGATTCAACCTTTTCCAGTGTCACCCTTACAGGTGTTTCATTTCATGAAAATTAACTTCTCTGTTATTTTTCATAGTTTGGGTTTCCACATAAATTTTGGTATTCTCTATGTCCATGTTTTTGAATACTAGTTAAAAGAGGTTTTAAATGTGGACCTGAAACCCCTTACAAAATAGTTACATAGGATAAGTCATTAGAACCACCAAAAAGAGATAGGGCCTATAAAACTAGCCCGCCAGCAGAGCTGAACCCATCACAAAAAACTAGCCTACAACCAGTAAACAAAAAAAAACCCAGCGATGAAACACAAAGAAAGTAGAAAACAAAAAAAGGAACTAGGAATACTCCAGTAGAGTTGCCTCCATATCTTTTTTAGCCTTGGACATTTTTGTGATGGCCACATTAAGGTAGGAGAGATCCAAAATCCTCTCCTATATCTTCTTCTTCTTTGATGATCTAGTGCATTTTCTAGGGCCAGATAGATCCTCAACATCATTGGTATCATCAATTTTAATGGGGGATCCAGCGTTCAACTCTTGCTTGATGTTACTTACGCAGTCAACCACAGTCCTCATAAACTGGTTGGGATCCATAAAGATCTTCTTGAGAGTAGTATCCATCCTTTTAATCTTATCATGTATCATGCCCATCTTCCCATCATCCATTTTCTCCCCAGCAGTAGTCATACCATCAAACCTAGAGCCCAGTCTTTCCTGAATAATATCCACTTTAGCAAAGAGGGATCTGAGGTTGAGGCTTAGGGTTTTTATCTCATGAAAAAACCGTTTGACCAGATAGAATGAATACATGGACATTGCCTTGGCTAGTTGCATGACACCAAAAGGAGGGTCAATTTTTTCCTGCATATCTTCTTTGAGAAGCTAAACATTCCTCTCCCGCATATCAATAATTTTTAGCAAAGGGATAGTATTGGAAGAGGATGAAATATCCTTTTCCAGAAGGGTCTCCTTACCACTCACATCATTGTCTTTTTTTTCTGACATCTCCTCATTAGCTGCTACATTGTTTGGATAAATAAGGAAATCATGGTCTAGCAAACTAGCATAGTCAACTAGGATAGGGATCTTTTGACCACCAGGATCATTATGATCACCCATATCCAACAAAACTTCAATGTTTTTAATCCCCTCTACTTCCATATCACTACTAGTAGCAGAAAGAGAGTCCTTTCTATTAGTCTTAGGATTATTTGAAGTAGTCCCTTTAAAGTTTGAGAAACCCCCAACACTAGTTCCCTCTGATTCAGCCTCCATACCACTTCTCTTCTCAAATTTTAATTTTTTAGAAGATGAGTCCTCTTTAACCAGTGCCTCCCTATCTCTTTTGGCCAAGAAAATGGAAAACCTTCCCCCCAGGAACTAGGGAGGATAAGGGGCTGAGAGCTTCCTTCTTTTTAATATACTCAATAATGAGAAGGATAAGCCCTTCATGAAGAATCAGCTTAGTTTATTTCCTTTTATGCTTGACAATGCTCTGCCAAAGGGAGGTAAGAAAATAAAAGGGAAAAGAAACCATAACCTTATGCCTAAAGTGATAGAGAAGGACAAAGTGGTAAGAATGGTCCCATTTATACCTCCCATCAAGGGTTATGTACTCCATAATGGCCACCATGACCTTGGACTAGATCTCCTTCTAGCTCACGACATCATAGCAACCCCTAGTGTCTTTGACCAAATTATTAGCTTCCTCTTTGTCCTTAGGGAAATGGTGAATAGAATTGTAGGAGACCTTCTTGCCCCTATAAAATTTCATCCCTTTTGAGATAAGTCCCGCAACCTCAGCAATGAGATCCTCTATAATTTTGACATCCATCCCCCCAATAGAAATAGTACCATCCTTCCAACTGTCAACAAAATTCTTGGTAACCCCTTTGTCAAAGCAGTGTAGTTTCTCCATGAAAGTAGTAAGCCCTTCTTTTCACAACTTTTCCTAAACCTCCTTCTCATCCTTCCACCTCTTACAAATTTGGGGCTCTCGATGATTCAAGTCCCCACCTATCATATCGTCTATAGGAGTAGGGCCACAAAGAAACACAAAAAAAGACTTAAACATGACAAAAAAGATGAAATAGAAACAACCTGTCACTCCACTAAAAGACTCATGTCTTCTCCTCTCATTCTTTGGAAAGCCAAAACTTTCCATAATGATATGGTAACACTTAATACAAATTTTTCTTGTCATTAATGCTACAGAGATACTCCAAATCAACCCTCTTACTATGAATCTTGTCATACGCCACCTTATCTTTCAAATCAGCATTAAGTTTATTGCCTCCTTGTAAAGTCATAATACCATCTGATTGGACAACTAGGTTAGCTAAGGCATCAACCATCCCATTGGCCTCATGGTACACATGTGAAATAAGTACTTCTTGAAAAGTGTTAATAATTACAAGAGAATCTTTGATAATAGCTTTAATAGTCCATGAAGGTTTAGACTTTCCCTTGATGCAATCTAATATGTTCATCAATTCACCTTCGATCCAAACTTTATTATAACTAGCTAAATTAATTATTTTTAAAGTTTGAAGGAGACATGCCTCTTTCGCCATGTGGTTATAATGAATCCCAATGGGTAGGGCCACCATAATGATGTAGTTATCCACATCATTCCTAATCATTCTACGACACCCAACAAGACCCAAGTTTCCTTTAGAAGCCCTATCAAAATTAACCTTGATCCAACCCTTGGTGGGAGAAAACCATAAAGAATTTTCCCATGCCAGCATAGAAGAATTGAGGTCTTTGATATGATTAAAACTAGAAAAAAAATCCATCTTCCAGCCCATAAACACCTCACAATTCTCCTGGATACTTCTTTTTATTTTCTCCACCACCACAGTCGGGGGCACAGAGGTGTTCATGAACACCCTATCATTGCACTCTCTCCAAATTTTCCAGATTGCATATGGGGAAATAATATTCAAGATGTTTCTTTCAATACTGACATCTACATTTCTCCATTGGATAAAAACATCCTGTAGGCTGCTAACAAAAATCCAGTGTTGGTTCCAAATGCTAAGGACCATATTCAAAACTTCCCAAGAATAAGGAAAAGAAATAAAAAGGTGGAAAAAAGTTTCTTCCTCATTCAAACACAAGAAGAAATGGTTAACCAACATCATCCCCCTCTTTTGGAGGTTATCTAGTGTAAGAATCTTATTTTGTAAAACCAACCAATAAAAAAAGTTAATTTTAGGAATTAATCTCCTATCCCAAACCTTAGCCCAAAAAGGGGGAAGGTCCAACTAGTTCAGGAGGAGAGTAGTATCTGAGACAACCATGTAAGAACCTAAAGGATGAGCGGTCCAAATCAAGGCATCCTCCACCCCCAGATTAGGGTTTTGCACATTGAGATCCAACATCAAAGGTTTAAGACTATTGTCCACCCTAACCAGATCAACCCAAGATTGACTACTCCAATAATTATGAACCCAAGGCCCAAATATACTATTGCATTCTTCAAAGAGAGAGTGGAAATCAAGAGTGGAGGTGAGAGAAGACATACCAATCCATTTATCCTCTAAAAAATTAATATTGCATCCATTACCTAGAAACCACTTAACCCCATGAGAGCAGTAATTATATCTTGTTGGATATTGTTCCAGATAGCAGAACCCTCAATCTTGATATCAGACTTTAGAAAATCCATAATGCCAGTGAATAGAAAAAGGTACTTCTTAAGGATGATATGGTTCCATTCATTCTGCTCACCATAGATCCTCCAAAAAAATTTCACCAGTAAAGTACTATTAACAACCTTAATCGGACAAACTCCCAAACCCCCCCATTTTAAGGGTTTATAAACCTTGTCCCAGGCCATGAGAGAAAACCTTTTTCTATCTTCAAAACTAGACCAGAGAAATGTCCTCTACATTTTCTCGATGAGATCAACAAATTTTGAGGGTATTTTGGAAATACTCAAAGAAAAAATTGGGAGGCTTGGAAAAGAAGCTTTTAGGAGAGGAAGTTTACCAACTTGACTCAAGAGGGAACCTTTCCATCTAATGAGTTTTATATTAAACCTCTCCACTAAGGTGAGCCAAAAAGAATCAATCAGCTTAAAAATGAGGGGGAGACCAAGATAGGTAGCAGGGAATTTCCCAATGGAGCAACCAATCAACCTAGCAATACAAAGTTTTCTATCCATCAATGTGTTAATGAAGAATAGAGAGCTATTCTCCCAGTTGATAGTTTGACCTATGGTAGACGAGTAAAGAGAAATGGCCTTTTTCACATTCTTGGCTTCGGTGATAGAAGAAGAGCCCATTATCACTGTGTCATCCACAAAATTCTCATGGGAGCAGGTATCTGAGGATGATGAAGGCTTAATGCCTTTAATCAAACTCTTCCCAAAAAAAGTTTGAAAGAAATGACCAAGCCATTCATCCATGATAGAAAAAATAATGGGAGAAAGTGGGTCACTTTGACAAAGGCCTCTGGAAGGTTTGAAAAGTCTTGAAGAGGAACCACTAACAATCAGAGTCATAGAAATAGTGCTAATAAGATGGTTGATAAGCTTGATGAATTTATCATAGAAACCAAAGGCTTTGAGAACTTTCAAAAGAAGAGCCCAATTCACCTTGTCTTAGGACTTAGAGAGGTCTAACTTCAAAACAAAACCAAAATTTTGGGACAAATGACAAGAATGAATCACTTCATGAACCTTGATAATAGAGTCCAAAATTTTCCAGCTTAGAAAAAAACTACTCTGATGAGGAGAAATGATTTTTGGAAAAAGAGAGAGCAATCTAAAAGTAACCACCTTGGAGAGAATCTTATAGAATGAGTTACAAAGACTGATAGGTCTAAAATCTTCCACTGTGTCCACACTAGGTTTTTTAGGAATGAGGATGATGAACATAGCACTCAACTTCTTCAGAAGGGCTCAAGAGCCAAAGAACTCCTTAACCGCATTGCAAACATCCAACCCAACAAGATTCCAAAACTTTTGAAAGAAGAAGTAGGGAAAACCATCCGAACACAAAGATTTATCTCCTTCAAAAGAAAAAATAGCTCTTTTAATCTCTTCCACTGAGGGGATAGCAATCAAAGACAAATTAGTTCCCTCATCCAACAAAGAGGGAATGGAATTGAGGAGAAGAGCTTGATCAACAATGGATAAAGATAATTTAGAACACAAAAGAGGTGAAAATAAATCAACCATGGCTTTAGAGATCTCTTTATCTTCCCTTACAGTGCCAGAAGGAAGATGAATGTTAGTGATTCTATTGGAGGCCCTATGCTTGGAAGAAGACATATGGAAGAACTAAGTTTTCTTATCTCCATCTTTCAACCACAATGACCTAGATCTTTGTCTCCAGCAGACTTCCTCCTTCGAGATAATGTTATGCAAGATGGAAAGGAGAGATTCTTCTTTGGCCTTCAAAATAGGGGAAAGACAATTCTATTGAATAGAACTTTGGATAGAATCTAGCTCAGCCTTAATGGTGAATTTGGATTTGAAGATATTCCCAAAAACCTATTTTCTCTAGGCTTTGATGTTGGCCTTAATGTGATTAAGTTTTTGGGCCACTTTGAAAATAGCAAAGCCCTAGATTTGGACATTCCATCATTCTTTAATATGAATCTGAATATCTGAATGGTCCAACTAGATCTTCTCAAAGTGAAAGGGAGCCCTTGTAGAGGTGGTTAGGGGATCTCCCACAAAAGAGATGGGAAAATGATCTGATCCCACCTTAGTGAAATATTTTAAGGAGCAACTTAAGAAATCAAACCACTCCCCAAAAATGAGGGCTCTATCCAACTTGACCTGAATAATATCCTTGCCAATCCTTCTATTCGACCACATAAAATTCAAACATTAAAGATGCACATCTAATAGCCCATGTTTGTTAATCATGTCCATAAGGTCACATCTTCCATCAATCTGACTTTGAGAGTTCACACCCCCATCTTTCTCAATGAGAGACAGAGAGGAATTCAAATCACCCATCAGCAGCTAGGGAGAATCCAAAAAAGAGAGCCTATGATTCTCAATAATATAATACCTCAAAATTGGCATCTTGCAATCCTAACCAATTTTGTTGCATTTCAGTCTCTTTCCTTCAATTTATACATCATCAAAGTCCTATTATAGTAGGCAATTCTATCTTCTAATTGACTTTCCTCTACTTAGTGTCAAATGTAGAAAACCTTAAATTTGCATTAATCACATGCTATATTTAATTCCTAAATATTAACCATTTATTATCTAAATAAACCCTATTATCAATTAATTTAATTACAAAGTCCTAGCACTTTAATTAAATTAATTCCACCCCTTTTAGCTAAAACCTATCAAGATGAATTAAATAATATTTAGTTTTTTAAATGGATATCCTCATTTGAATTTAATTATTCAAACAATTGGAAAAGTCACTCATGAGGCCATATTTCATTTATTTAATTAAATATTCTCTCCAAAATGCTTCACCTCCCCCCAAGGAGATGAATGGTCGACCATTTCTTTGCAAGAAACTCTTCAATCTCCACCGAGATTTTCTATAATAGAACCCTCTCATTCCTCATTTGAGGAGGCAATCTTTGAGTATCAAAACTCTGGCAAATTGTTCTCTTATTATTTTTGCATTAAAAGCTATTATCATCTTGCATATTAGAATAGTTTTTATTTCTTAGAATAATGATGCATTTGTTCTTAATTTAGTTACTTCATTACTATTAGTCTCATGCTCTTTTTCTTATAAGTTTTTAGATTAATATTGCAGTCTCATTTTATCTTAAATCTTAATTGCATCTTAGCTTAAATCCTTCATTCTAAACTAGTCTATGGTTGTTGGACTCTCAATTCTGAGAGTTACTCAAAACCCTACCTAGATAGAAGGTAACAGGTTGATCATACAGGCGTGAAAAATGAGTAATTTCATATTCATTTTCGTATGTGTCTAATGAGTAATGACTATGTTGAAGTCTATGGCTGAATAAGAGGTCAACATTTAGCTATAAACATTCTGGTGCCCATCGTGGGGCAGAAAATTAATTTTTGGCCTCATTAATTCTAAATTTTTTTCAAAATTTTGCACTTTGTCTTTACGTCTGTACATCCCTGGTATGGAATCTCACATGAATTTTCTCACTATATCGAGTGAAGTTTTGTTGGTTCTACCATTTCCTCATGTGAAAATTGTGTTTTCTCATGCGGGACTGTGCATTTCCTCACGTGAATTCTGACATCAGAGTTTAAATTTTTTTTAGTTTTTTGTACTTTCTTGTTGTTGTTTTCTGACATTTACTATTTGCTATGATTTTTATTGTCTCTATTTTTTGACACAGCATAACAGGGGGATGTAGGACATTTGACGAAGACTTCAAAAGCATAACTATGCATACTTATTGATGGTTTTCTTGTAGGATGTTTGCCAAAGTCTCTTGACAAAGCTATTTTAAAAACATTTTGTCTATTTACTGCTTTATTCACATAGTTTAAATAGGGCCTTGTGGAGATTTCTTAAGGGTCTTGATAGCAGGATAGGGTAATAGGCTCTTCATTACATGGATGAATCCAAGACCTAGATTTTGCTAGCATGATAGATACCTGGGAAAGCAAGGAAAGGTAACAAATCTTTAGCACGTCCATTTGTTAGGGGATTATGCTCTTCTCTCTTTGAGAGAATCAGAAACCCAAAAGCTTGTGGATTGGTTGAGGAGGAATTATCTCGATGGTAGACATGTCTGGTGTGTTTGGGTAAGGTGAAGAGGTAGAGGCTTAAGCTCTTCTCTCTTTGAGAGAATCAAAAACTTCGACCCTTGAATCCAAGCCAAGTTCGTGTCACCTTTAGAGGGCCTGCCAGAAGATGAACTTGCGAGAATGACCCAAGTGAGTACACACCTTTTGTAGGTGATTCCACCTCACTATAATAAAGTAGCTTTATTGAGTCTAAAGACTCTAAAGCCATGTTAACTTCTTTCTCTTGATCCATGACTATCATCATGAGAAAGCTCTATCTATTGTATTGAGTGGTGCCACTCATAGCCATGCTTGCGGGGGTGTACAACTTTTAGGTTTCAGTGTGGTTAAGAGGCCCTAGCCCTGTATCAAGGGCATCGAAGGTTAGTGTGAATGGAAGCCTATTAAACATTCTCTTAGTTAGTTTCCTATTGGTTCATCTCTAAAAGGGGACATAATCTTTGCGCAGGGAGGGGGAAGAATCTCTCCCCTAGATTCTCACCACAAGCATGCAGTTGGACATTTGAAGGTGGTATATGACACTGGCCCCTACTTCAAGAGTAACCTTTGAACATATATTATTGATTCCTTGGAAAAACCAAAAACACGAGCACCCTCTAGGTGGTGACATAGCTATGTGAGGTGAATGCACACACATAAGTTGTGAGGCATGGATTTTGTCTTCTCTACCATTTTCTTTGTAGGGATAACTGAGTGTTTGTTTTGAGTCTTAAACTATCCAACATGATCAAACTTGTCAAGACTCCCATGATTCTTCCGAGTTTCTTTGTCCTCGGTGGAACTATTTTCAACTACTGATTGTTTCACTATTGCTTGTTAAGTCCAAACTCTATGCTTGTAAATGATTGATTTCAAACATTCAAACTAAGATTTGTTGATTCAAAACTATCCTAAATCAGTCTAAAAACTAGACATTCTGCCAGAGAACAGCTCAAGTTGTGTCTTGAAATCTGATTTTGTCTCAAAAAATGTGTCAAACTATCAAACTTTGGCCTTTTCCCACGCAAGATTTTATTTTCCTATGCATTTCCTCACGTGAGACAGCACATCTTCACACAATTTAGCATTTCCTCATGCAAGACTACATTTCTTTGAGTGAGACTATCTCCTAATTTTCAAAACAACAAGCTTATTACTTTTAGTCGATCAATTTTCTATTGGATCTGATTCTTGTCTGGGGTTTGTCTGCTTGTTCTCCTATTGTCCACTACCTAAAACTAGATGTTTTAGGCTGAGAACTAGGTAATTACTGCTTAAAATCATGTTGTCTCTCCATTATCTATCCTTTCCTATTGTGCTCTTGTACCTTGTGACATGATAGTCACTTCTTGGTTGTTCTAGCCTTATGTTATCACCATATAAAATTTTTCAGCTCTGTGATAATGTTTCAAAGTACTCTGAGATTATTGACCTAGTGGTAATACTCTTCAAGGTGTAAACCCTAAGTTTTATCCAAAGCCCTAACTCATCCTAGGTCATGTTATGTTTCCGCGTTACCTTTTTGAGTCATTAATCTTTTCATAAAACATGTGCTAATATCTTCACTCACTTTGTTCATTGTTTTATGTGTCAAAGTGGTTAGGCTTTCAAACTATCTTCCCCTTTTATTTAATTAAATCCACCAAAGCCTAAGTTTTGGACTAATTTTTCATAAAGGAAAGCCTTTAAAATTGTGCGGTTGTCATTGCACCACAAGACTGCTCTTTGTCAAATTTCCTGACATGCAAAATGGTGACCATGCACCACCTATCCTTGTGGGCCCATTTGATTTTGTAATGCGTTGGCCTTTAATGAATGAATCTAATCCATAGTTGTCATTATACCATTGCACTGAGATGCATGTCTTTTATGCACCGTGGTATAGCAATGACCATTAGATTACCTTTTGATGAATAAATTTTGCAGTGGGTCCTCACACTGTCAAGTCGTATTCTCATGTAAAATTTTTATTGGTTGACCGCAGTATTGAGGTGGTGGTTGTCAGGTTCTTTTGAAATTGATATTAAAGATGACAGGTCTTCCACTTGTCATTTTTCTGCAATGTGTTGTCTTTTGGTTCAATTTTTAGTTTGATGATGTGTCACCGTGGGACCCGAGTAGTATGAAGATTAAAGTGTGGAAAGATCTTATGGCTATCGTTATACCATTGAGATGAGATGCATGTCTTTTATGCATCATGGTATAGTGATGACCATTGATCTTGCCCAAGGATATGAACTATTCAATGGATCGTCGGTTGTCAGAACTTTTAATGATGTGTTTCTTTTTTATTGGCCCATGGTGCTAATGATGAGTTTTGATTGCCAGGTGTTTCTGACACCACAGATGATGTGGGATTTTTTTAGCTTGTTGGCTTTTTCGAGGTGCCATCTCCTGATTCATCGAAGGTTTTTTTTTAAATGTTTAGTGGGACAAGGTTTTATTAAATTATGGTGATCATCTGATCAAAGTGCATCTACGGTGGTCGTTATATCTTGAGTTGGTTCTTCTGACAAGTTTTCATTTGCACTTTAGCAACCAAGTGACACATGTCCATTCTGGGCAAAGTAAAGATAAGTTATTTTGTTTCCCCACATGACAATTTTGAAATGTTCTCATTGGTCGGGAACTAACTTAGGAAAAGTAAACGGGGTTTTTTCTTGCTGATTTGCCAACTGTCTGATGCACTGGAAGAAAAATAGATCAACGGCCTAAATTCAAATTTTTGTTCAGTGACATTTTTTGCATCCTGTGAATAACTGAGGCCACCAACTTTCAGTAATGGTGGATTTAATGTGTTACGTGTAGACAAATTGTAGGTAGTTGCCGGCACTATACATCAAAATTAAATCATTGTTTCTGTTCACCATTTTCATAAGCATTTCTGGTGAGCTCATTTTTCTCTCAAGGAAATTTGAAGAAAAGAATCTATAGGTGCCTTGTAGGTTTAATTTTCTATTTCTTAAGAATTTCTTGAGGACTGTGAAGATCTGTAAAGGTTTTGTGTTACTGGTCAGTATTTTAGGGTTTTTCTTGAAGTTCTCATATATAATTGTAAAAGTCCTACTTTCAAGATGCCGCCCAAGAGGAACTTTTCTGGTCAAATAGAGTATATCAAGAGAGGGATTTTTGAGGATTTAATGCAGTTACTTCCACATTCAGATAATGGGGCAGCTAGGATGAAAGAACTAGTTCCAAGAAACCCTAGAGATTCAGTTGTAGACGGTCTCCATGATAGGGGAAACTAGATGAGAGATGCCAAGGTGGGTGACAAGCATAACGGGCTTATTCTATTCAAGTCAGCTTATTCACAAAGGAATTCTTATGCCCCCTTAAGTAATATATGGCAATTTGATATTGGCAAGTTGGTTGTCCCTAGTGTTTTTATGGATGCTGAGTTATTAATTCAGATAGCTAAGTGCTATGATCTTGTGACAAAGTGTGTCAAGGATATAAATGGTAGAGACCTAATCAACATCATAGAGGATAAGATTAGGGAATTATTTTCATTGAATGACCCATCTGTGGGGTTAGAGAAGATAGATTTCAAAGATTTTATTGAAATCTCTGAAGCACAGAAAGATTATCTAAGGACAGGGCCTTTGAGGCAATTTTTTGATCAAATTGGATCAATGTGTGCTATCAGTGCAAGCACACCAGAGCCTTTTAGATTAGACTTATTTAGTAGAAGAGCACAGGAAGTTTATAAATCTTTGACTTTGATTCTAGGGCATGATGAGGAAACTCATATGCTAGTAACTTATATGTTCATGATGGTACAGTCACTGCACTCCCAATTAGCCCTTATTTTTTACTTCGCATCTCATTTAGCTGATCTAATCCATGAGGGGTTGATGGGAATAAAAAATATGAAGGTATCTAGACCTTTTGGGTGGTACTCAATGCTCATGCACATGTTTCTATACAAGGGTGATGGATATTTTGGTACAACAATAGATATTGTGAAGGAAAGGAATGGAGAAATTCTTCCAGTGCAGTTGTGGATTACAGCTCTGTCATGGGACAAAATTGATGCAAGCTATATTATTTTTGATAGAGATTTTGCCTCTAAACTTAGAACTCTTTTACATTTTGATAATCCAAGGATTCCAAGAGAGTTGCTGAGGCTAATTAGGCCAAAGGAGTTTTTCCAAGATATTACTATTGTCCACAATTTTAGGGATATTATCTTATATCTAGTTTCCATAGTTTTCAGGGTGTATGGTTGCAATGTAGCACCTTATATTTTACTGTATCAAGTCCCATTGAAGTTGGGATATGCAAAAATTCTAAGGCAAATTGGAGACTTGCAAGAATCCACTCTCACTGGTAAAGGAAGGGGAAATTTTTTCCCAGACATAACTATTGCACATCAATATGTGATTACAAAAGGAGGATGGGTGCATTTGAATAATGTCTTGTAACCCTACAGAATGTCCAAAGCAAAGGTGAGATGTGCAAATACTGAGGGTTTTCTCTCAAGAGTTTTTAGAGATAAGGTTAGGTGTGCTCTTATTGAGCACCAATTTAATTTTCTTGAGGATGTAATTAGGAATGAGTTTGATCTTCAAACTTAGGAGATCAAGAAAGAAAAGTGGGTCATCTATAAGAAGAATCTAGATTTTATTTAGAATTTTGACAGAGCTTATGACCCATTGAAGGGGTTTGAACCATGGGAAAGAAAAGTGGAGCCCTTATGAAACATTTTGAAGGCATCATGAATGCAATTAATGAAAAAAGGGCAGCAGTGAGTAAGACAGACCTTGAGAAGGCTAGGCAGATTTTGAGCCAGCCTAAATACATGAAATTGACCCCAAGGGGAATTTATACAATGCAAAGAAGGAGTATTTACACTGTTCTCCTACCACCACAGCAAAGAAGTGAAGATATCCCTTCTACTTTAAGAGGGAAAAAAACCATTGATGACTAAATAAAGAAAGAGCCCTCTCCAAAGAGGTAGAAACAAGAGGAAATAAGAATAGGAGAGGAGGCTTATTCTCCTTCTCAATCCCCTATTCAATTGGATGAACATGGGGTGGTAGAATAACTTGTGCAACTAAGAAATGAAGTGAAGATATCCCTTCTACTTCAAGAGGGAAAAAAACCCATTGATCACTAAATAAAGCAAGAGCCCTATCCAAAGAGGTAGAAACAAGACGAAATAAGACTAGGAGAGGAGGCTTATTCCACTTCTCAATCCCCTATTCAATTGGATGAACATGGGGTGGTAGAACAACTTGTTTCTAATGAAGAATTGCAGGAACAAATGCCTGAGGCACCTAAGGAGGTGGCCATGGATCTTTCAATTGAAGATTTTGAGGGTAAACAAATGGACCCTATTCTAAAATAGGCCACAGATTCTTTCCTTGTTTATGATAAGTTTGTTAAAACTAGGGCATTCTCCCAATTTCTTTGGAGAATGAAAATAAATCAATTTAAGGAGATATGTGAAAAGAAGAAAGAAGAGTCTCCTGCTAGGGATATCATAGAAATAGAAAAATGAGACCAAGGCAAAAATGGTCAAACAATTTCACAAAATTACTCCAGAGGAAGGGAGGGCCATGGTTCATACACTAGGGGTATTAATTTTTCCAGAGTGGGACATTGCAGATGCAATTATTTTTTATTAGCTTAGAAAAAGCAAAGTGAAGACTCTTGCTACAATAGAATAGGCTGAACAGGCTGCAAGAGGATTTGCTTTCTCTAAAGATCATTCTACTCTTGTGATGTGGTCTCTAAATAAAGATGAAAATAAAGAAAAAAGAAAGGATCTCTCTACAGGATATACATGCAATTTGTTAGTTCAGAGAGTAGGAGAGACATCTAGAGTTGAAGCATCAAATTTGATTTTAGAAACTGCCAAATTTAATGCCCAAGTGGCAGAGAAAGATGCTAGAGAGAAGGAAGAGCTTAGGCTCAAATTTGAAATGGTTTTCAAATCCTACAATGAGCTTAAGGTTGAGCTAATACAGAAGGACAAATTAATTGCACAATTGTCAGGACCCTTAGACCATCGGTCTCCTCAATTGGTGATAGCTGATAAGCCTGCTGTAGTTTCATCTTCCAGCCTAATTGTTGAATTTCCACCTTCACCATTACTAGATACATGCTTGGATTCAAGGGTCAGTTGGGAGAAACAAAGATTAGCAGAAGAGACAAAAAGATTAAAAGAAACTAGATTATGACTTAAGAAGGAGAAGGATGAGAACAAAAAGGCTACAATTTTCACAATCAGGAAGTATGAAGAGAAGATGATTGATGCCATCATGCAGTTTGCCACTGATTTAAAGCCTTCAATTTTTCACAATCATGTAAATAGGTTGAATTCTTTGTTTATAGCTTTAAATAAGGAAAAGATAGAAATGTCCCCGATTTTGAAAAAATGGATTGAAAGGGCTTCAAATATAAAAATCTTCCAAATGTTGTCAAAGGGCCAAGAAGACCTTGATCCATTAATAAATCTAGTGCATCAGGTGATGAAGAAGATTGTACAGTATGATATTATGTTGGATAATTTCATCATGAAGGCACACATGTTGATGGCTGAATTAATGCTTTCAAGTTATGAAATGGTACCAACAGTTTTTTCTGATAAAGGGGAAATCAAAGAAGCATATCAGTGGAGAGAAGAGATGGATGCACTCCTCTTAGTTAAGGTAACTGGTGTCTTGGATGACACATATTCTCTTAATAATGTAATTAAATTATTAATAAATGTCAGGTCAATGTTTGATAACATTCAGTAGGGAGTGACTCAAATAGAAAATGAATGGGAGCAATTATCAAAGAAAAAGGTTGATTTTGTTAATTTTGATTTTCCTGGTGAAGACATATATAATAAGTGGAGGTATCAATATATACCTCATGTTCAAAAGGATAGTATTCCACCAACTTCTTAGAGTGGACATAGATAGATATTTTTTGGTAACAATAGTTGAGATATTTTGAAGACATTTATTACCAGGTGAACACCGAGGAGCACATGACAAATTTCATGAAGGCAACCAGATACAGCAAAAGAAGCATAAAATAGGGTGGTGTTCCTACAATATCTCATCTACTTCGACAGTGTATTTATTGTAAATATGTAAAATTTGTTTTAAAGTTTTTCTAGATTAAAATATGTAACCCTAGAATGATCGATGGCTTGTCACATTTCCTCATATATAAAGGATTTTTCATGATCACTCTAGGTATTGAGAGCTTTAGAGAAAAAGATAGAAATTCTGAAAAGCGAACACTCAGTCAGGGATTGTAAATTTTGTATCATTTTATCAGAGAAATAGAGAAGAAGTATAGGTTGCTTCTATTATTTTGCAAGCTTTGTTCAGGATTTGATCTATGCAATTTTTAAAGGGTGAACTTAATATGAATCCTCGATCTTTGTCTCTCCTATGAGTTTTTTCAGTAAATTTTTAAGTCTCTTTGAGGTTTATATGTATGTGTTTGAACTTTGAGTTCTAATCTAGGATTGGATTAAAATTTCTTTGAGTTGGATACATGTTTACTGAATCTATTCAAGGATTTATGAAAGTAGGAAAGATTTGAAGTAGTTTGTGTTTATGTTCAAGACCCACCTTTCATCAAAAACTATTGTATTCATTTTGTTTTCTGACTCTATTGCCCAATAAATAAGGCACTGGCCTTGATCTTCCTATCTTATCTTTGTATGGAATGATTGGAATCTTGTAATCCTAAAAAACATTGAATTAATACCAGTCTTTTACTTTTATTTACTTTATATGTTGTCCTATCTAGTGATGGAGAGGCAATGAACAATAGGTTGTTGTTTAGTACTTTCTCACTGTTATCTATTGTAAGATCCAATATTCAATAAGGGGCAGAGTTAAAACTATTAGAGTTAATATCTATTGGATCAAGTGTACCCACCTTGTTTTTCCAGAGCCAGAAGCAGAAGAGGGTAGTCTTATCCCTATAGTTGGTCTATTTGTCTTACAGAGCTCTCATACTTGGAACTAACCATTCCTAATACTAGTCTCAAGGAATATTGGCAGCCCTAGTTGGCATAAGCATTTTCAAACACCAACAAAATGGTGACTCTACTGGGGAGAACATTTCAAAGTAAAATTTGTTGAGGATCTCTAGTTGTATTGGAAATTTTAAATATTTTATTGATCAGATTGATTCAGCCCATCTGAGTCACCAACAAAATGGCTACTCTGCTGGGGAGTTAGAGATTATAATCACAAACAAATAGTGTAGGTTCCAAGTTGAGCTGGACTCCTGACTTGCCTATTTGAAACATTTGATATCCCTTGTGTAATAAATCAGCTATAAACAATGTGAGTACAAGTAGAGCTAGACTCCTAGCCGGCTTTTTTATCATATCTAGTAGTGTCCATTAAAATATATAAGAGTCAGTTTCAAAAGTTTCAATACCTTCTCACCAAATTATGAGTGGCAACTCTAAAACATCTATGTACTAGTGTTTTAATAATTGCATCATTATGAGCTCCAGAAACACAAGGTCTTGGAGGAAGGAGCACCCAAAGGAAAGTTTGCAGGGTGAGCTTCCTACCACATCTAGAAGAACTCAGGTTAGGAGAGAAAAGGATATTGATGATATGTCTCTTACCTGGAAACAAAAGGGAAACCCAAGACAGGGAAATATTGCTCCTCCTAGTTAGGAAGGAAATGCCTCAAAATATGAGGAGGCAGTTGATCTGGGCCTGAACCAATATGAGGATTATTATTCCCCCATAGAGAGAGAGGGTGAAAGACCACCCCAAAATAGGAGGATGATTCCTAAAAAATAGCATGGAAGGGAGGTAAGATCTAGAAGTAAAAGTAGGAGTGGATGAGATTTTCTTCCTCCTTTCACCCTTGGTTCATCTTTACCCCAGGGCCTTCATGAGTCTCAGAATCAACAAGAAGAGCCTCAAGCACAACAAGTTGAATTTGAAACAACTTTGCCTAATTTTGAAGAGATATTTGAGGAAGTATATGAATTGGAAAGAAGAATTCAAGAACAAGTAGCTATTAGGAAAAAAAGAGAAAATGAAAAAGAAGAAAAGGTCAGACATGCCATAATAAGGGCTGACCAATTAAGAAGGCACCTATTAGATTTGGAGGCTATAAATTATGTTCCCATTCCTGAAAAGATGAATGAGTTTCCTATTGTCCATCAAACATTTGAAACAAGGAAACCAAGAGATAAAGGGAAACAAAAAGAAGTGGGCATTTCAATTAAAGAACCTATAGCCCCTAAACTCCTTATAAATTAGGCTTTAAGGTTGGAAGCAGACCTTAAAAAGGCTAAAAAGGAATAGGAATTGCTAGCCAAAGAACTTGAGAAAGCAGAACTAGATGCTGCAACACTAGAAATGAAAAATAAAATTAATTTTCTTAGAAGGTTTGCAGGGCCCACAAATTTTGCCAGCTCTACCATGACACAAGGAGAAAATGTTGCAAATGTAGCAAATTAGACAACAAGTGTACCCCCACTAGGTGGACTTGGAAGTGCTTCCACCACAAATAATAATGCATCTACATCTCAGGGTGCTGGTATTTTTAATACAGGAGTTATACATGAAAGGTGTAAGCAGTTGATTTTTACTAGTATCCTTGGTTATCCTAACCCCTTTCTTGAAGAAATTAGAAAAAAACTTCCTAAGTTTACTGGGAGCAATGTTGTTACTTGTGAGGAACATTTAAAAAAATTTATTGATGTCATTGATGATTCCAATATTGTCCCTGATGATGTTATCATGAAATTGTTTGTGCAATCCCTAACAGAAGATTCAAGGGATTGGTTTAGGGCTTTGCCACATGGTAGCATAGGTTCATGGAATCAACTTAGACATTGTTTCAAAGAAAAATATGGTGACAAAAAACATGAAGGTTTTATGCTCAATGAATTTAACAACATAAAGAAAAACTTCAATGAGGATGTTGTTGAATTTAATGTCAGGTTTCAAAAAGCTATGCATAAGTTGTTGTAGGTTATCAGACTTGATGATAGGGTATGTATTGTCACATATTTAAATGCTTTTGACTCTAAGATGGGCTACCTTTTGAGGGATAAGAATCCAAGAAGTCTTGTTGAAGCTTATAAGTTAGCTGTGAACATAGAGAGTAATAGAAGGATTTCAGGGAAATTGGGAAGAAGGGAGGATAACCAATCCCCTTTGTTAAATAGAAAGGATCCAAGGAAACTTGAAAATGTCAAGCCTAAGGATGATGAGAGTCTAAAGAAGATCTTAAAGGCAATCAAGGATTTAAAGATTGGTGAAAATAGAAATAAAATTATAGGAGGGGATAAACCTCCCTTCAATAATTTCAACATGGCACCAAGAATGCAGAATTACCCTTACAACACTCAATGGAAAGATGGAAGGCCCATTCTTCCTAAGAGAAAGGATAAATCAAATGATAGGAATCTTGACCCATTGAAAATAAATTCCATGAATGTAGTAGAAGAGGTCCCATGGTGTATTGCTTGTCAATCACCTCATGATCCTGATTATTGTATCATATCCTAGAATGTTTCTGAACATGAAGAGAAAGATTGTAATGAGGAAAAACCTTATGATGATCAGGGCTATGGAATGATTTCTTCCCATGTTTGGGATGAGGTGGATTTTGATGATGAAGATGAAAATCAAGATAGTCTTAATTCTCAGACTAAGACTGAATTGTATCATCAGCAAGTTTTTTCTGATGAGGATGGTGAACCTGATACTGTCCAGTGTAATATTGTAAAGAGTAAAGAGACAATTACTTTAAGAAGGCCTTCTGATGAATAAATTGCTTTAATAATAGTATATTTGGTTACTCAAGAAAAAAAAAACTACAACTTGAGAAATAGAGTGATTGGTAGTCCAAATCAGAAGCCAGCTAGTATTTTCATCAAGAAGATAGATAAAGATGTAAAAGTGTCACAAGATAAGCCTAAGGCTGCTAGTCCTATTGATAAGCTCAAGATAAAGAAAAATTCCAAGCCTAACATTGTCTATAAGGTGAAACCTAAACCCATAGCTGAGGAAGTGCCAGTTTTGCAAAAAAGGAATGAAGTCCAAAATTAAAAAACTGCAGACATACCTATTCACGAGATTAAAGAGGTTGCAGATTTAAGGCCTGATGTATCTAATTCAAAGTATGTCCCATTTGATATGAGCAAGTTATTATCTCAGATTACTATCAAAGTTCCATTTTTAGAAATGATGAGAATTGAAGAACATAAAGAAAAAGCTCTAAATTGGGTTAATAGTGTGGTCCCCATGGATTCCCAAAAAATTGAAGGAGTTGAAGAACAAATAACATCCTTGAATAATGAAAATGGAAACTGTACTGAGGAGATTATTTCTAAAATTCCTCAAATATATTTGGATACAAATGTTGTCAATACCACAGCAGGAACAGTTGACCCTTTCTTTTTGACTCTACAGATAAATGGAAAGTTGTTGAAAAACTGTATGATTGATTCTGGAGCATCAAATACTATTATGCCTACTGAGGTCATGAAATATTTGGGATTAAAGGTGGACACACCTCATGGTAGATGTTAGGAAATGGATTCAAGGGAGGTTCCAGTTGTGGGTACTATTAAGGCCTTGCCCTACATATTGGCTACATACCCCAGTAAACAACTAACCATGAGTGTCTTGGTAGTGGATATTCCTCCCCAGTATGGGATGTTACTGTCAAGAAAGTGGAGTCCTTCTATGGGAGGAAGCATACAATGTGACTTATCATTTTCTAATTTCAATTTTGAAGGGGAAAGTATCAAAGTTACTAGGGAATCTAGAACTCCACATATGATTGAAGAAGAAGAGGATAACATGAATTGTTTCCTAGATACTGACATTAATGCTTTTAGAGTTGAAGATAAGGAGGTACAAAAAAATGATGAGTTAATCCATAAGTTAGAAAATCAAGAGGGATGGATTGACCTTGATTCCCTATGGACCATGTATTTTGATGGAGCAAATAGCAAGGAGGGATCTACAGCTGGAATATTGCTTATATCTCCTAATGGTAAAACTTTCAAATTTTCCTTTTCTTTTCTATTTTCATGCACAAATAATGTTGTAGAATATGAGGCTTTACTAATAGGTATAAGGCTAGCATCAAGGCATGGTATAAAATGTTTGAAAGTAATAGGGGATTTAGAGTTAGTGGTTTCCCAGGTTAGATCTTAATATACTTCAAAAAATCAAAAGTTGAAATAGTATAGGAATGCAGTGTGGGATGAAATTGAAAGCTTTAATGCTTTTAATATTTGTTGGATGGAAAGAAGTCAGAATAGAATGGTAGACTAATTGGCTAATATAGCTCTTTGATAAGAAGATGTTACATTTGCAGATGTTTCCAAAATAGAAGTACAAGCCAGGCCTTCTATCCCTGACAATCTAGATAATTGGAAAGTTTTATCTGATGACCAAGATATACTAAGGTTTCTCCATTGTGAGTCTCACTTTGGTGACAAAGAAATGGATTTCAGTACTTATGTTGACATAGTGGATGGTAAAGATGTTATCTTTGGAAAAGAAATTCTACAGTTAAATTCAACAGAGTTCCTAAAGGATTGGTTGTTCTTGAAAGAGCATTTGATAATAAGGACAAGGCTTTCTCTGCCAATACTGATAAAATTGATGAACTTGAGGAAGTAAACTTAGGAACAAGTTTTGTTCCTAAGAAGGTTTATATTCGTAAGTCTTTATCCCCAAGAGTTAAGAAAAATTTGATTGATCTTCTCAAAAAATTCAGGCATGTTTTTTCTTGGTCTTATGAAGATCTTAAAGCTTACAAGGAAGATCTTTTCCAACATGAGATTCCACTCAAAGAAGGCACAAAACCCTTTAGGAAAAAATTGAGACCTGTTAATCCAACCCTAGCACCTAAAATGTAAGATGAACTCAAGAAGATGACGGATGCTAGAATAATCAAGCCTATCAAGCATTCCACCTGGGTTTCAAATTTGGTGCCTATTAGAAAGAAAAATGGTGACATCAGGTTATGTGTAGATTTTAGGAATCTTAATATAAATTCTCTAAAGGATAACTATGGATTTCAAAATATGGAGAACATGTTACAGAAGGTCACTGGATCTGAACTAATGTCTATGATGGATGGATTTTCTAGTTACAACCAAGTTATGGTTAAGGATACTGAGCAATTTAAAACTACTTTCACAACCCCATGGGGGACATATGTATATGTGAGGATGGCTTTTGGTTTGATTAATGCTGGCACCACTTTTCAAAGGGCTATGGATGTAGCTTTTGTAGATTTTATTGATAGATTTATGGTGGTGTACCAAGATGACTTAATAGCTTTTTTAGCTAAAGAGGAACATCATTGTTAGCATTTAGAAAAAAAATTTGTCAGAGCATTAGAGTATGGGGTTTCTTTGAACCCGAGGAAATGTGCCTTTGGTGTGACATAAGGAAAGTTACTTGGGCATATTGTTTCAAAGGATGGGGTAAGGATAGACCCTGAAAGAGTGGAAGCTATTGATAGATTATCCCTACCAAAGAACATTAAGGGAATTCAATCCTTTTTAGGACAAGTTAATTTTTTAAGAAGGTTTATTACAAACTTTGCAGAAATCAGTATTCCTATATCAAGAATGTTGAAGAAAGGAGCAAAGGTTGAATGGAATATGGAAGCAATACAGGCTTTTAATGATATCAAGAGGGACATTAAGCATGCTCCAGTATTGAAAACACCAGACTACAACAAACCCATGCAAATCTTTTCCTTTGCATCTACCCATACCATTGCTGCAGTACTATAACAAAAAAATGCTGAAGGTTTTGAGCAACCAATTTATTTTTTTAGTAAAACCTTACAGGAAGTAGAATTGAATTATGATATTATTGAGAAACAATCTTATGCCTTGGTGAAGGCCATTAAAACATTTAGATGTTATTTGGTAGGCACCACAGTGGTTGCATATGTTCCAAGTGCTGCAGTCAAAGACATTTTGGTCCAACAAGAGGTTTCAGGAAGAAGATGTAGGTGGATTAATAGGATCCAAGATTTTAACATTGATATTCACATTAAAAAGTTGGTTAGAGGATTGGGATTAGCAAAATTGATGGCTCAGAGTAATTTGAATGCAAACCAAATAAATGTGCTAGAAGAAGATCAGAGACCTTATGTGTGTAACATGGATTGTTGTGAATGGTACAAGGATATTGTCAAGTATCTACAAATGATATTTTTACCCCCTAAAATGGATGACAATAAGAAAAGAACTATTAAACTCCAATCAACAAGGTATGCAATTCTTAATGGTGAACTTTGGTGGAGAAATAATGAGGGTGTTTTACTCAAGTGTGTAGATCAAGATAAGGTAGATTTTTTGATGAATGAAATGCATAATGGAGTTTTTGGAGGGCGTTATATGGCAAAGAAAACAGCCCATAAGATCATTAGATTAGGTTTTTGGTGGCCCTCACTTTTCAAAGATACCCATCAGTTTGTTAAAAAATGTGACCCTTGTCAAAGATTTGCTGGAAAATTGAAATTTGGTGGAAATTTGCCTCTTAAACTTGTTGCTGTTCAAGCCCCTTTCCAGAAGTGGGGTATGGATTTCATTGGTGAAATCCCTAATAAATCCAGTGGTGGACATTCTTACTTTCTGGTGGCAACTGACTATTTCACCAAATGGGTTGAGGCAATCCCTACAAAAAGAGCAACTAGAAAAGTGGTGATAGATTTTATAATGCAAAATATCTTGACAAGATTTGGTTGCCCAGAATCCATAGTTGTGGATAATGCATTATGTTTTAGGTCAGAGGAGTTTGTTGGTTTCTATCAAAATAATAGTATAAAAATTTCTTATTCATCTCCCTATCATCCACAAGGTAATGGACAGGCAGAATCTAGCAATAAAAGTTTGGTCAAAATTCTGAAAAGAGTCTTGGACAAAAACAAGAAAGCTTGGGATTCCAAATTGTTGCAAGCCCTATGGGCTAATAGGGTTACAGTTAAAAAGGAAATAGGGTGTGCCCCTTTTGACTTGGTGTATGGAATCAATGCAAGATTACCTCAAAACAATTTGTTACAAATGTATCAGTTCATTTAGACATATGATGATGATATAGAAGAAGATATGACAATCAGGATGAATGATTTGATTCAACTCAATGAAGTAAGAAATGAAGCACATGACAAGAATGAAAGGATGCAAGCCTAGTGCAAAGTCTTGTATGAAAAAAGGACTGCTCAAAGAACTTTTACAAGTGGTGACATGGTCTTGATGTGGAATGCAAGACTAGAAGACAAAGGAAAACATGGGAAATTTGATCCCATCTAGTTAGGACCATATATTATTGAAGACAAATGGGGAATGAATTCTTATCTATTGAGAATTTTAACAGGAAAGCTCATGGAATTGCCAGTTCATGGTCAATTCTTAAAGTTCTATTTCTCTTAAAGAGATATTTTAAACCCCTGTATAGGTTTGGTTCCTTTTGTATATAGTTCCCTGTCTTTTCTTTGAGTTTTTGAATTGGTCTGCTGTCCCAGGAGTTTCCAATTTTCTCATTGTATCTGTAGGAGATACACATCCCCAAGCAAGAGCCACTGTTATCACCATATAAAAATTTTCAACTCTATGATAATGTTTCAAAGTAGTCTGAGATTATTGACCTAGTGGTAATACTCTTCAAGGTGTAAACCCTAAGTTTTATCCAAAGCCCTAACTCATCCTAGGTCATGTTATGTTTCCGCATTACCTTTTTGAATCATTAATCTTTTCATAAAACATGTGCTAATATCTTGACTCACTTTGTTCTTTTTTTTATGTGTCAAAGTGGTTAGGATTTTGAACTATCTTCCCCTTTTATTTAATTAAATCCACCAAAGCCTAAGTTTTAGATTAACTTTTCATAAAGGAAAGCCTTTAAAATTGTGCACTTATCGTTGCACCACAAGACTGCTCTTTGTCAGATTTCATGACATGTGAAATGGTGACCACGTGCCACCTATCTTGTGGGCCCATTTGATTTTTTAATGCACTGGCCTTTAACGAATGAATCTAATCCATGATTGTCATTATACCATTGCACTGAGATGCATGTCTTTTATGCATTGTGGTATAGCAATGACTATCAGATTACCTTTTGATGAATAAAGTTTGCGGTGGATCCTCAAGTTGTATTCTTGTGTAAAATTTTTATTGGTTGACAATAGTATTGAGGTGGCAGTTGTCAAGTTCTTTCGAACTTGATATTAAAGATAATAGGTCTTCCACTTGTCATTTTTCTGCAACATGTTGTCTTCTGGTTCGATTTCAGTTGGATGATGTGTCATTGTGGGACCTCAGTAGAATGAAGATTAAAGTGTGGGAAGATCTTACGGCTATTGTTATACCATTGAGATGAGATGCATGTCTTTTATGCATCACGATATAGCGATGACCATCAATCTTGCCCAAGGATTTGAACTATTCAGTGGGTCCTCGGTTGTTAGAACTTTTAATGATGTGTTTCTTTTTTATTGGCCTATGGTGTTAATGATGAGTTTTGATTGCTAGGTGTTTCTGACACCATAGATGACATGGGATTTTTTTGGCTTGTTGGATTTTCCAACCATCCGATGCGTCGAAAGAAAAACAGATCAACAGCCTAAATTCAAATTTTTGTTCAGTGACATTTTTTGCATCCTATGAATAACTGAGGCTGCCAACTTTCAATAATGGTGGATTTAATGTGTTACATGCAGATAGATTGTAGGAAATTTCTGGCGCTATACATCAAAATTGAATCATTGTTTATGTTCACCGTTCTCATAAGCATTTTTGGCGAGCTCATTTTTCTCTCAAGGTGATTTCAAGCAAAGAATCTGCAGGTGCCTGGTAGGTCTAATTTTCTATTTCTTAAGAATTTCTTGAGGATTGTGAAGATTTGTAAAGGTTTTGTGTTACTAGTCAATATTTTAGGGTTTTTCTTGAAGTGCTCATATATTATTGTAAAAGCCCTAGTTTCAAGATGTCGCCCAAGAGGAACTTGTCTGGTCAAATAGAGTATATCAAGAGAGGGATTTTTGAGAATTTAATGTAGTTACTTCCACATTCAGACAATGGGGTAGCTAGGATGAAAGAACTAGTTCCAAGAAACCCTAGAGATTCAGTTGCAGACAGTCTCCATGATAGGGGAAACTAGATGAGAGATGCCAAGGTGGGTGAAAAGCATAGCAAGCTTATTCTATTCAAGTCAGCTTATTCACAAAGGAATGCTTGTGCCCCCTTAAGTAATATATGGAAATTTGATATTGGCAAGTTGGTTGTCCCTAGTGTTTTTATGGATGCTGAGTTATTAATTTAGATAGCTAAGTGCTATGATCCTGTGACAAAGTGTGTCAAGAATATAAATGGTAGAGACCTAATCAGCATCACAGAGGATGAGATTAGGGAAGTATTTTCATTGAATGACCCATCTGTAGAGTTAGAGAAGATAGATTTCATAGAGTTTAATGAAATCTATGAAGCACAGAAAGATTATCTAAGGATAGGGCCTTTGAGGCAATTTTTTGATCAAACTGGATCAATGTGTGTTGTCAATGCAAGCACACCAGAGCCTTTTAGATTAGACTTATTCAGTAGAAGAGCACGAGAAGTTTATAAATCTTTGACTTTGATTCTAGGGCATGTTGAGGAAACTCATATGCCAATACCTTATATGTTCATGATGGTACAGTCACTGGACCCTAAATTAGCCCTTATTTTTGAATTTGCATCTCATTTAGCTAATCTAATCCATGAGGGGTTGATGGGAATAAAAAATATGAAGGTATCTAGACATTTTGGGTGGTACTCAATGCTCATGCACATGTTTCTATACAAGGGTGATGGATATTTTGGTACAACAATAGATATTGTGAAGGAAAGGAATGGAGAAATTCTTCCAGTGCAATTGTGGACTACAGCTCTGTCATGGGACAGAATTGATGCAAGCTATATTATTTTTGATAGAGATTTTGCCTCTACACGTAGAATTCTTTTACATTTTGACAATCCAAGGATTCCAAGAGAGTTGCTGAGGCTAATTAGGCCAAAGGAATTTTGCTAGGATATTACTATTGTCCACAATTTTGGGGATATTATCTTATATCTAGTTTCCATAGTTTTCAGGGTGTATGGTTGCAAGGTAGCACCTTATATTTTACTGTATCAAGTCCCATTGAAGTTGGGATATGCAAAAATTCTAAGGCAAATTGGAGACTTGCAAGAATCCACTCTCACTGGTAAAGGAAGGGGAACTTTTTTCCTAGACATAACTATTGCACATCAATATGTGATTACAAAAGGAGAATGGGTGCATTTGAATAATGTCTTGCAACCCTACAGAATGTCCAAAGCAAAGGTGAGATGTGTAGATACTGAGGGTTTTCTCTCAGGAGTTTTTAGAGATAAGATGAGGTGTGCTCTTATTGAGCATCAATTTAATTTTCCTGAGGATGTAATTAGGAATGAGTTTGATCTAAAAACTCAGGAGATCAAGAAAGAAAAGTGGGTCATCTATAAGAAGACTCTAGATTTTATTCAAAATTTTGACAGGGCTTATGACCCATTGAAGGGGTTTGAACCATGGGAAAGAAAAGTGGATGCCCTTATGGAACATTTTGAAGGCATCATGCATTAGTTAATGAAAAAAGGGTAGCAGTGAGTAAGATAGACCCTGAGAAGGCTAGGCAGATTTTGAGCCAGCCTAAATACATGAAATTGACCCCAAGGGGAATTTATACAATGCAAAGAAGGAGTGGTTACACTGTTCTCCTACCACCACTGCAAAGAAGTGAAGATATCCCTTCTACTTCAAGAGGGAAAAAACCCATTGATGACCGAACAAAGCAAGAGCCCTCTCCAAAGAGGTAGAAACAAGAGGAAATAAGACCGAGAGAGGAGGCTTATTCCCCTTCTCAATCCCCTATTCAATTGTATGAACATGGGGTGGCACAATAGCTTGTGCAACTAAGAAATGAAGGAAACATTTTTGTTTCTAATGAAGATTTGCAGGAAGGAATGCCTGAGGCACCTAAGGTTGTGGCCATGGATCTTTCAATTGAAGATTTTGAGGGTAAACAAATGGACCCTATTCTAAAATAGGCCACAGATTCTTTCCTTCCTGATGATAAGTTTGTTAAAACCAGGGCATTCTCCCAATTTCTTTGGAGAATGAAAATAAATCAATTTAAGGAGATATGTGAAAAGAAGAAAGAAGAGTCCCCTACTAGGGATATCATAGAAATAGAAAATGAGACTAAGGCAGAAATGGTCAAACAATTTCACAAAATTGCTCTAGAGGAAGGGAGGGCCATGGTTCGTACAACAAGTATATTAATTCTACCAGAGTGGGACATTGCATATGCAATTGTTTTTTATCAGGTTAGAAAAAGCAAAGTGAAGACTCTTGCTACAGTAGAATAGGCTGAATAGGTTGCAAGAGGATTTCCTTTCTCTGAAGATCATGCTGCTCTTGTTATGTGGTCTCTAAATAAAGATGAAAATAAAGGAAAGAGAAAGGATCTCTCTGTAGGATATACAGGTAGTTTGTTAGTTCAAAGAGTAGGAGAGACATCTAGAGTTGAAGCATCAAATTTGATTTTAGAAACTACCAAATTTAATGCCCAAGTGGCAGAGAAAGATGCTAGAGAGAAGGAAGAGCTTAGCCTCAAATTTGAAATGGTTCTCAAGTCCTACAATGAGCTTAAGGTTGAGCTAATCCAGAAGGACAAATTAATTGCACAATTGTCAGGACCCTTAGACCATCGGTCTCCTCAATTGGTGATAGTTGATAAGCCTATGATAGTTTCATCTTCTAGCCCAATTGATGAATTTCCACCTTCACCACTACCAGATACAAGCTTGGATTCAAGGGTCGGTTGGGTGAATCAGAGATTAGCAGAAGAGACAAATAGATTAAAAGAAACCAAATTGTGACTTAAGAAGGAGAAGGATGAGAACAAAAAGGTTACAGTTTTGGCAGTCAGGAAGTATGAAGAGAAGATGATTGATGCCATCATGCAGTTTGCCACTGATTTAAAGCCTTCAATTTTTCACAATCATGTAAATAAGTTGAATTCTTTGTTTATAGCTTTAAATAAGGAAAAGACAGAAATGTCCCCGACTTTGAAAAAATGGATTGAAAGGGCTTCAAATATAAAACTCTTCTGAATGTTGTCAAAGGGCCAAGAAGACCCTAATCCATTAATAAAGCCAGTGCATTAGGTGATGAAGAAGATTGTACAGTATGATATTATGTTGGATAATTTCATGAGGAAGTCACACATGCTGAAGGCTGAATTAATGCTTTCAAGTTATGAAATGGTACCCACAGTTTTTTCTGATAAAGGGGAAATCAAAGAAGCATATTAGTGGAGAGAAGAGATGGATGCACTCCTCTCAGTTAAGGTAACTAGTGTCTTGGATGACACATATTCTCTTAATAATGTAATTAAATTGTTAATAAATGCGAGGTCAATGTTTGATAACATTCAGCAGCGAGTGACTCAGATAGAAAATGAATGGGAGCAGTTATCAAAGAAAAAGGTTGATTTTGTTAATTTTGATTTTCCTCGCAAAGACATATATAATAGGTGGAGGTATCAATATATACCTCATGTTCAAAAGGATAGTATTCTACCAACATCTTAGAGTGGACATAGATAGATATTTTTTCTTAACAATAGTTGGTGAGATATTTTGAAGACATTTATTACCAGGTGAACAACGAGGAGCACAGGATAGATTTCATGAAGGCAACCAGATACAACAAAAGAAGCATAAAATAGGGTGGTGTTCCTACAATATCTCATCTACTTTGATAGTGTATTTATTGTAAATATGTAAAAGTTGTTGTAAAGTTTTTCTAGATTAAAATATGTAACCCTAGAATGATCGATGGCTTGTTGCATTTCCTCATATATAAGGATTTTTCATAATCATTCTAGATATTGAGAGCTTAGGAGAAAAAGATAAAAATTCTGAAAACCTAACACTCAATCAAGGATTGTAAATTTTGTATCATTTTATCAGAGAAATAGAGAAGAAGTATAGGTTGCTGCTATCATTTTGCAAGCTTTGTTCAGGATTTTCTCTATACAATGTTTAAAGGGTTAACTTAATATGAATCTTAGATCTTTGTCTCTCCTATGAGTTTGTTGAATAAATTTTTTAAGTCTCTTTGAGGTTTATATGTATGTGTTTGAACTTTGAGTTCTGATCTAGGATTGGATTAAAATTTATTTTAGTTGGATACATGTTTACTGAATCTATTCAAGGATTTATGAAAGTAGGAAAGATTTGAAGTAGTTTATGTTTATGTTCAAGACCCACCTTTCATCAGAAACTATTGTATTCATTCTATTTTTTGACTCTATTGCCCAATGAATAAGGCACTGATCTTCCTATCTTATCTTTATATGGAATGATTGGAATCTTGTAATCTTGAAAAACATTGAATTAATACCAGTCTTTTACTTTTATTTACTTTATATGTTGTCCTATCTAGTGATGGAGAGTCAATGAATAATAGGTTGTTGTTTAGTACTTTCTCACTATTATCTGTTGTAAGATCCAATATTCAATAAGAGGTAGAGTTAAAACTATTAGAGTTAATATCTATTGGATCAGGTGTACCCACCTTGGTTTTCCAGAGCCAGAAGCAGAAAAGGGTAGTCTTATCCCTATAGTTGGTCTAGTTGTCTTGCAGAGCTCTCATACTTGGAACTAACCATTCCTAATACTAGTCTCAAGGCATATTGTCAGTTGTAGTGTGCATAAGCATTTTCAAACACCAACACCTTACTCTCGATGATTCACGTCAGGTGCATCTCACTTTTATCACTTTTTTTGCTATCCCAAACATAGAGTTATGAGCATAATCCTAAGTCCTCTCCCATTAATCAATCTTTTTCTATGACTGTTACAACTAGAACTGGCAATGCATTCCCCTTACGTGGTACTAGACAAGGTAGAGGTAGATCTCGCAATCAAGGAAGAGGTCATTTTGAACCCATCATGCAATCTGAGTGTTGTGAGGGATCCTCATGTTCCTACTCACCATGTGCCTAAAAAGAGAGTCCATATTGATCCTCATCTCCTATCATTTGACCTAGTGTCAGACATTTGTTCCACATAGACATCAGTCTAAATCAGAATCTAGTGTTCCGGGAGTGTTAAAATTCATTGTTTCAAAACTAGCCTGACTTATTGTTTCAAGAATAACATAACCCATTATTTTGAGATGAGCAAAAATCTAAAAGGTCATCATCTGAACCTAACCCTATTAACACAAGAAAGGTTACCTTAGCCATGACCTCTTGGCATACTACACATACTCATACTAAGTCTATGCACATTACACACTTGTGCGCCAACAAGATGGAAGATCAATACCAAGAGGGTGAATACAGAAAAGGTCATGATCAATCTCAAAATGACTAGCATATATATCAATCCCAAAGCATTTTTGAAATTCTTGGTAATGACAATGAGGAGATAACCCAAAATGATATTGATGCTGCAAAAGCCAATAAAAGTCTTCTCAAGATAATGGAAATCCTCCTTATAGAAGAGAAGGAGAAATACTTTCTCAAATTGACCAAACAAGGGCCCAAGTTACCTCCAAATTACAAAGTAGAGACACTTGTGGTCAAAGAAGAGGAGACTGAGACCACTAAACTACAAAAGTTAGTTCGAGACATGCAAGACCAAATTAGTCAACTTGTGAAGGATAAGGATAAACCACCACAATAGTTCACACTAGAAAACATTTGTCCTTTCCCATTTGATAAAAGTCTTTGGATTCCTCCTTTTCCCAAGGGCGTAGAACTTCCCAAATATGAAAAATATTTGGGTACTTCTAATCCCCAAGATCACTTAAGAGAGTTTGGTGCACTATCTATGGATTTTATACATGACCAGACTTACCTCATGCATCTCTTTCCATGTAGCTTGGGTGGATCTTCTATGGAGTGGTTCTCTCGACTACCCACTGGTATCAAGTCTTTTGATGAGATTGCCAATTTATTCCTCTAGCACTATTCACACAATATCTAGCATCTGGTTAATAACTAAGATCTTTGCAATCTGAAACAACAACAAGGAGAACCTTTCTTGGTATTTCTCCAAAGATGGAGAGAACTCTATATAAAATATCCTCACAAACTACTTGAGTCTAAAAAGCTTGACATCTTTTTAGACAATCTTGTCCCTGATTTTGGGTATTGAGTACAGCTACAAGGCCCCCTAACTTTTGATAATATGATTAAACAAGTTGTGAGAATAGAAGTGTTACCATAATTTTCCTATGCATGTAAATTTGGCTAAAATCTATTCCAAGGTCTCTTTTTTTATCCTGCCAAGCATCCCTGAAATTTTCATGGCTCTACTTTTTTTTCTCTGGCCTCTGCAATGGTCTCTAGGTCTCTGGCTAGGTGCAAAACCCTTAAAAAATTCATAAAACTAGCTGTTGCAGGTAGAAAACCCTAAAAATCTCTTTGGCCTGTTATATTCTTTCATTACCTTTTCAGCCACTAAAGTCTCAAAGGGTCCACGTGCTTTAATAATTCCCAAAGTCTTTAGTGCTTAGCACTTCAATTTTTCCTAAGTCCCAACGCTAAATTTTTTCTAATGTTTCCAACCTTTGTGTCTCCTGGGCCCGACCCTCTGACACTTTTTCGATCCAATGGTTAGCATATGATCTCATGCATTCTGTCAAATCCATGAGATTATACACTAACCATTGATTATCTTTTGTGATGTAATACTGCTATCAGTGGGTCCTGTAATACCCCAAAAATAGGTTATAGGTTCATTAACCTCTTATATCAACATATCGAACGAAATCGACATCGAAGTCCTAACCTAAGGCACATTTGAACATCATCGAATCCTAATTGATCATCTCAAATTCTGCATTGGGGAATATTTCTAGTAATATTCCTAATTATCCTGATTATCTTTGATCTAATGATTATTTGGCGATAAATCCTATTTATCCTAAAGTTTGATTAATTGAATATTCTCAATATTTAATTAATTAGATTTAATTCTGCCACTTAATTATTTAATTGAAGTTAATTATATTTATTCCTAAATTCTATTATTTAATTTTGACAATAAATCCAAAATCCTATGAATAACTAATTAAATTCTTATTTAATTAATTAAAGCAAGTTGTCAATTTTTAATAATATTGTAATTTTGAATAAAAGTTTGAAAAATAATTGATTAACCCATAAATCAATTGTTTTATTTTTCAAAATCAATTAAGTTGAGAATAAATCACTTTATTTATTTATTAATTTATAATTATCCATGTGCATAATCAAAGAGCAGTTAAACTCCAAATCAGAAAATCAATGCAAGTTATTGACTTTTTGGAACTCAACATCATTTTTGAGTTTTAAAGTTGATCTAAACTTCTAATTTGAGTTAAAAAGTTTTTTTTGCATGATTTGCATGTTTTTGTGAATTAAATTATCTTTATAATCAAATAGCTCAAAAATCAACCTGAGTTAATCTAAGTGATTTATGGCTTTCTTTCATGCATCCTCAAAGCCCTGGATTTCTATAAATTAAGGCTTTAGCTCTTCATAATTCATCTCTCAAATCCACAAGAATTGCATAATCGCGTTGTTGAATTGGAGACTGAAGAACCATCTTGCGAATCAAAGCTTTGTGAGATCAATATTGCATAGTTTTTCATATCATATCATTGTTAGATCAATTCATAGCATATCAGTTTTTACATATCATAGATTTCATATCAAGTTTTTTATCTTATTACATCTAAAATCCAAAAAAAATAGATTAATTGCATACATTTCATATCAGTTTTGCATTCAAATCCTTCATTTAGGTTTCGTCAAGGTCACTGATCTTGATAACAATCTGAAAACATCATACTCGCACCTATTAGAAGGTAGTAAATCACCTGGTTAGTTTAGCTTTCAATTCATTGTACGATTTCATTTTTGCTAACCTCTAATATTTTACTGAAGTGTTGTGTCTATAGATCAGGTACAATTTTCACACACACATTTTTGGCACCCACCGTGGGGCCCTAAAAATGGGTTTCCAATTCAATTTCTATCAATTTCTATCTTTTTCTCCTTAGTTTCTGTGCAAAATTATGATTTTTAATTTTTGTTCGTACAATCTTTGTATGAGTTTTTGCCAAAAGTCATTTTGCACTGACCCACTATCGTACGATAGTCTATTTGATCAAGAATCATCAGAGGCTATACACACTATCGTTTGGAAGTTCAACTATCGCTTCATCATACACCCAATATCGTACGAGTTTCTAGACTATCGTCTAGGAGCATACCCACTATCGTACAAGTTTAGTACTGTCATCTGGTAATAGACCCATTGTCATATGAGTTTTGGCATTAGATTTCAACTATCATTTCATTTTTTAGGGTAGTTTGTCATATTTGGTTTTCCGATTTTGACTAACGGCTAATCTTAACAATTGAAATTCTCTATTTTTTATTGACTCCTGCTGGTTTTGATTGGAAAAAGTGCAAGAATTGCTAAAAATAGGTAAAAATCTACTAAGTGCATTGCGAGGATTCCAGGTATTCTCCTTAATCTGATAACATTTCAATTTGGATCCTAAAATGAATCTCTCATGTGTCTGGTTTGAGTGTTTTCTTTGCATGCTTTTCTTCAAATTTGCATAATTGAATACTAGGTTGTAACACCTTAAGTATTGATAAGCAGTCTTAGATACTTGTGATTGATCTAGATTGCTATCTTAGGTTATTGGACTCGCTAAATCCACCAGCCCCTCATTCCGTCCTGTGGTTGCAATCTCAGTGCCATAAAGGGGAGGGGTCTATAGGAGAGAAGCATTAATTGTTTCACCAGGCAACCCTTTTGTGCTTTTTAGAACTCACTTGTTTTCTAAGTTGTGGACTCATTTTTAGCTTGTGTGAGGGGTTAATTGTTCCACCTTGTGGACTCACCTCATATTCACTTTAAGCATTAAGTGTTCCTCTTTCTGATTTTGAGTACTTTCGGTAGATTTGCTTTTGGAAATATATCTATGAAAACATAGTAATTAGGCCCTATGAACACTATTTGTGGTTCTTGAGAGATTGGATTCCCAGTGAAATCCCTCTTGATGATGGAATCCTTATAGTTAGGGAGGATACTTAGTGTGTCTCACGTTCTATTGGGTCCATGCATCTTCCCTTATTGATTGATACATTCTCTCTCCGGAGAGGTTGATAGATCACGTGGGGTTGATATCATAGACCTTGATGAGATAATCTTCATCTTAGCATGTCAAATTTATCTACCTACTTAGTCTGGGTTAAAAGTGAAAAGGTGTCAAACCCTTGGATTTGGAGCCAAGTCCCCTTGTGGTAAACTATTGTGAATCACCTTTAGAGAGGGTTAATCATAGCGGACACTCCCTTCACAGGGCAAACTGCATTGATGGAACCTTAAGTGGTAATAGCCATTTTTGCCATGGTAGTGATAGCCGCTATATAAATATCCTTGTGGAAGAAATATCTATAGGTGTGGTTCATTATTGGGTTGTCAGATCTCCCTAGCAGCTCTTGAAGATTAAGTTCTTGGATTCTGTAAAAACCCTAGTGCACCAAGATTGGAGTTCACCCCTTTGGATCATAAAATTTGCAGAGTCAAACTATTACTAAAAACCCTAGTGAGGCCAAACTTTCATTTTCTAGGGTATATGTGCATTATTGCAAAACATTTTTGGAACATACACAATTAGCACTTCTGAGGATTAGAATGAATAAGTCACTTTCTTGTTCATGCGCAAGGTTGCTTTTTCCCTTGTTCATTATTTTCAGACATGCTTGAAATCACTTGCTTGCTATTTTGCATGCTTGTTTATCTATCTGGTTATTGAAAATGAACAAATCTGTTACAATCCTCAAATCTGGACATTAAAATTTGCAAACAATCTGAATCTAAAAACTCAAAATTTGCAAAATCTGAAGTGAAATTCTTTTCTGGAGTCAAAAGTCATCTCAGGAGGTCAGGAAGTCATACGAGTTTTTCCAAGTGTCATTTCATTACTACCCATTTGTCATATGATAGAGAACCGAGTGTTGTACGAGTCTTTCTGCCAGTCAAATTCTAAAAGTCAAATCCTGCTAGCAACTGTCGTATGAGCTTTTCAACTATCATTTGATAGCAGATCCTCTATCTTATGAGTTTTTCAACTATTGTACGAGTTTTGCAACTGTCATTTTGTGGCATACCCACTGTCATATGAGTCTACAAAATGTTGTTTGGGAAATTTTTGAAAGTTGTCAGAAAATTGTCAGAATTGCCAAATATTTAGCTTTTTCAGCCTATTTCCAGAATATATCGATCAAATCACTGTGTCAAGAATAGAGCAGTAGCTATTAAGAATCCAATAATTTTCCCAAAGTGGCCTTTTGAATCTGATCTAGTCTTCTATTTAATTGATTTGAGTCCTTTTCATCTTGTGTCAAAACCTTGTCATAACTATCAATCTTCAATCAATCATCAAAATGACTAAGTGTTGTGATATCTTGTCCGCTATCTTTTGGGAATCTACCCATACATCTAGGGCATAGTATCCTTCACCCACATCTAATCAAATCTTCAAATCAATCAAACCTTGACAAGGTTGCGTCATCTGATCATCTTGATTCAATTCATTCTTTGGTTTCACTCAAAGTTGATGGTGGAAACTAGAGCTTCCTCCCATAAGAAATCTGGAGAAGCATCCTAGACCTTACCTATAACCGCTACCAGGGGTCCAACTCTTGAGTAACTCATCAATTCTAGTCTTTACAAGGATGATGGTCTTGGCAACTATTGATTAAAAACTAGTTACATTCCTCCTCCATCAACTCACAGAGGTACCCAACAAACCCTGCATCAATCTATTCCAGGGAGTCCACAAACTCCTACCATGTCTCAAGCAGGGACAAAATTTGGCTCTCAGAGAACTCAATCTCAACATGGTGCAGATTAGGAACCCACACCTGGAGAAATTTCTCAATATCAAAATGATGATAACTTCAAATGAATGATGAAGCATTTCTTGAAAGAAGATAGAGAAGCATATTTTTTACAATTAGCTCATCAAGGAGCTAAACTTCCTCCCAACTTTAATGTTGAAGATATCATTACACATGAGGAAGAAACTCCACTCATAGCTATGATGAAACAGATGCATGCTATGCAAGTTTAACTTAAAAATCTTAAGAAAGAAAAGGAACCTAAGGAGTTCTCCATGGAAGCTCTATGCCCTTTTCCTTTTGACAAAGACTTGTCTATGCTTCCATTTCCAAAAAGAGTGGAGATACTAAAGTATGATAAGTATGATGGACACTCAGATCCTCAAGATCATGTCAAAGAATTCTGTACACAATCAATGGAGTTCATGCATGAACCAACCTATCTGATGCATCTCTTCCCTCGATCTCTAGGGGGAGCAGCCATCCACTGGTTCTCTAGACTGCCTTCTACTATCAAAACTTTTGAGGACTTGATCAAATTATTTTATTATCAATACTCCTACAATATTAAACATCCAGTCACCATGATTGATATCTGTAATCTCAAGCAATATCCAAGGGAACCATTCCTAACATTTCTTAAAAGATGGAGGAAGAAGTTCTCTCTATATGTCAGACCTATTCTAGAAATAGAAAAACTGGAAATCTTCATCAATAACCTTGTTCCCAAAATCAATTATCCTATACAAATGCAAGATCATACATCTTTTGATAAGATGGTGGATAATGCTATCAAAATTGAAAAAGTGCTTGTGAAAAAAGGAGAAATCACACTTCAAAAAGACAAGTACGAATCAGGATCCGATTCTAAAGACAAGAACAAAAATTAGAACAAGAACAAAGGCATCATCATAGATGGCATTGTTGACACTATTTGTGCCCCATCAAAGGCACTGACCTACAATCTCACTCTTGGTACCCAAGCCATTAAAGCTTCAGAACAAAAGTCTTCTAAACCATCTCAAAAGAAGCCAAAATACAAAAGATGGGATAATAAATGAAGGTTCACTCCTCTTGGAGAATCTTTGGAATCTACTATGAGAACTCTAATAGCTAATAACATCATCTCTTTGCCACCAATCTGACCACCTGATTCTAAGCCTAAGCCAAAATGGTGGAGAGAAAATGAATTATGTGATTTCCATCGAGGAAAAGGTCACAAAATGAATAACTGCTTCCAGTTGAAACACACCATTCAAGATCTGATCGATAGTGGAGACATCACAATTGACAATCCTAAGAGCAATAATGATCATACAACATTCATAGAACCATTTCTGAAACATGGTCAAGAAGTTTTAACTTCTCATCCTAATATGGGGGCAAAAGTCAACTATGCCTACCCTAGAAATAATGTTGTCATCAATATGATTGAACCATGTCTCTCTGAAAGTTGCAATGTCATCACAATTGTAAGAAGAGATAGACAAAATCAATCCACCAATGTGGTTACTCGATCACAATCCCAAGCACATCTGAAAGGACAAATCCTAGATTCATCAAATGTCCCTAAGGTGCCCTTTAATCTTTCATTTTCTTCTAAACAGAAGGCTACTTCCAAATCTTCCAATCCAAAGGATACAAGGCCTACATCTTATAGCATTATTCAACAACTCTAGCACACTAATGCCAAAATATCCATGGTTGAGTTGCTTCGAATATCTCCAGCTCACAGAGCCATACTAGACAAAGCTTTGCTCAGTTCCAATGTTCCTGATGACCTTGATTTAGATAGGTTCCAGACTATGGTTGGACATCTTACATCTCCACAATATATCTCCTTTTCAAAGGAAGATGACAACTCCTTGAGTCACCCACATAATCAGCCTTTGCATATAGAAGTCTTGATCCAGAACCGTAGAGTCAAACGTGTGTTGATAGATGGGGGCACTAGCCTAAACATTTGTTCTTACAACTTGATCACACAATTGGGATTTTTAGAATTGGCTATTGATCCTTGAAAGAAGATAACCATAAAAGCCTATGATGAACAAGAAAGATCTTCTAAAGGCACCATTGTCTTACCCATCCAAGTGGGTCCAGTTATCAAAGATACCATCTATCAAGTGCTTGATCTACCTTTGGCCCAAAACATCCTCCTAGGGAGACCATGAATACATGAAATGCAAGGTATTCCTTCTACATACCATCAATGTTTGAAGTTTCCTTATGAAGGAGTAGAGGTTACTATCCCCATAGATCTGAATACAACATGCAATACACTGAAAGAAAGTGCAAATAAGCTTGTGCCTAATAATAGAGATTCTTCCATTGAACTAACTGAAGAAGCATCCACATCTAAAATGGAAGATCTTGCAAAAGAGGTCAATATCAAAGAAAATGGGATGGGAGAATATATTATAGAGCCAATCTTATCTTTGACACCTCTCCCTATCTCACCTAAGTCTTATGGACAATCTTTGAAATTATCCAAGCCCAAACCTAAGGAACCTCTTGAAGCATATAAAAAGAATTTTGTGGTAGAACAAGTATCCAAGAAAGAGTTTGAAGAGGATGAAGTTGTGCTATTATGGCTATACAAAGATGAACCTAAATCTCAAGTTGTTCAAACTAGTGACTCTATAGTATCCAAACTCCCTTCTAAGTCATATGGTCTAGGACATAAATTGATCACTAAGATGGGATATCTAGGTCAAGGACCTCTAGGAGTCAGAGGGAAAGGTCTCAGGGCACCTCTCTCACATACTGGTAGAGAAAATAAAGACAAAGTTGGATTAGGCTTTAAGAAGAAACCCTATCACCTCAAAGGTAATTGCTCTCATGTCATAGAGCAGATCACACTAGGAGAACCTCTTCTTAAGAAAGAAGAAATAGAACCATCAGATAGTGATTCAGATAGCTCAGAACTCATCCCCTATAAAAAATTGCCTAAAGAGATCAAAGACCTTCTTGATGATAAAGATGATCCAATCAAAAGAATTAATGTAGTAGAAACAAAAGAACCTACTATCAATCAAGAGATAGTTGCAACACAAGAACCAACTAATCTTGAAAACAATCAAGAAGAGGGAAGTAGTAGTAATTCTAAGATAGATTCCCATGAGTATGAATTCAAATCAAAATCTGAGGGTAACCCTTCTTGGGGTATTCACCCTGACTTTACTCATGTTCTAAGATTTCCTAGAGATTCTGAATTAGAAGCTAAATCAAATGACTATGAATGGGGAGCCATTCCAGAACTAGATGAGCTGATTAAAAAGAAACATGTTGATGTTATTCACCAATATGCACCTAATCCCAACGTAAGTCTAGAGTGAAATGATGAACCTATCGAGTCTGATCCACCTATGGCTGAATTGGACTCCCACAATGACATTGAGCCTATTCATGAATTGAATGTATTAAGTTGTAATATCACCTTTGAACTTGAACATTGGGTTAGGATCAATGATGACATATCCATATCCATAAACACTATCTACCAATCTTTCCCCACTTTGACTATCCAATATCCAGAACTTATTGATCAAACCTCCATAAACCTGAGCCATGGTATTTATACCTTCCAGAATGACTATACCCTTGCTTGCTACCTAAATGTAGTTGAGCCTATGATGAATTCCATTAGTGAACAAGCATCAGCATGACCGAGTCGGACATCAAATATCTTAGTCAGAAAAATAAGAATAAAAAGAAAGAGAAAAAGAGTTCTGAGGGTGAAAACCACTTTGTGGTAGTCTCAGAACCTAAAAAAGTAAAAATAAAAGATGTATCCAAAGGTGAAAACCTCTTTGAGGTGCCTAAGGATAAGATATTTGATGTCCTTCCAAGTCATTTATAAAATAGATCTCCAGTTCTAATTGAGCCCACTCAATCTATCAATTTGGGTACAATAGAGGAACCACAATTGGTACATGTCATACAATCATTATTAGAAGAAGAGAAGAAAAAATTTACAACATTCCTAATAGAGAAGAAGATCAACTTTGCATGGAAATATTCAGATATGCCAGGATTGGACCCTAATCTCATAATGCATCATTTATCTATTGCTCCAAATGTGAAACCTGTCAAGAAAAAGCTGCGAAAGATGCATCCTCATGTTGCACTCTTGGTAAAAGTTGAATTAGAGAAGCTCCTAAAAGCTGGATTCATCCGATTTATTAACTATGTAGAGAGGATCTCTAATATTGTACCTATTTCTAAACCAGATGGTTCAATCAAAGTGTGCACAGACTTTAGAGATGTGAATAGAGCATGCCCTAAGGATGATTTTCCACTACCTAACATTAATATGATAGTGGACATGACTGTGGGTTTCAAGATGTATTCCTTAATGGATAGTTTCTCTAGATATAATCAAATAAAAATTGCTCTAGAGGATCAAGAGAAAACTGCTTTCACATGTGCATGGAGCACCTTCTATTGGAATGTCATGCCATTTGGGCTTAAAAATGCTGGTGCTACATATCAAAGAGCCATGACATATATTTTCCATGACATGATGCATTGAGCCATGGAAGATTATGTTGATGACACATTAGCAAAATCTATGATCAAAATTGAACATCTAAAGGACTTGAGCATGATCCTAGACAGAATGGAAAAGTTTAGTCTCTGACTAAATCCTAAGAAGTGTGCTTTTGGTGTCACTTCTGGAAAGCTCTTAGGATACATAGTCTCAAAGAAGGGTATTGAAGTTGATCCAGCTAAAGTAAAGGCTATAATGGAAATGCAACCTCCAAAGAATATTAGTCCAATGAGGACCTTACAAGGAAGAGTTCAATCTATCAGAAGATTTATATCACAGCTTGCTAATATATCACAACCTTTTACAAAAACATTACATAAAGGTGTGACCTTTGCATGGAATGAAGAATGTGAAAAGAACTTTGACCATATCAAGAAATATCTATCAAATCCTCCTCTCTTGATGCCTCCTATTCATGGGAAGCCATTGATCTTATATGTCTCTGCAACATATACACCACTGGGGGCATTGCTAGCACAACATGATGAGAACAAAAAGGAAAGAGCTATAAACTATATCAGTAGGACATTGGTTGCATATGAAAAGAACTATTCAATGATTGAGAGAGCTTGTCTAGCTATGATCTTCGCATCACAAAAACTGAGACATTACATGTTAGCTCATACCACACATTTGGTAGCTAAGATTGATCCACTCAAGTACATTCTAAGAAAAGCTACCCTCACAGGTAGATTAGCTAAATGGGTTATGCTCTTAAGTGAATTTGACATTGAATATGTGGAATGAAAAGATATCAAAGGGCAAGTCATTGCTGATCAATTAGCAGAAGCACCATTGTTTGATGACACACCACTACAAATGGAATTTCCAATTTCCTCTATCATGCATCTTTCTTCTAGAGAATGGCAATTATTCTTTGATGGCTCCTATACAAAAAATGGATCTGGAGTAGGCATATTGTTCATAACTCCTCAAGGATACTCAATCCCAAAAGCATTCAGATTAAAGTTTCCTTGCACAAAAAATATTGTAGAATATGAAGCCCTTTTGAATGGAATGAAACTAGCAATTGAGTGGAGGGTGATAGAGCTACACATTCATGGAGACTCTCAACTTGTTATTCATCACGTCAATGATGTGTACCAAACTAAAGATGAAAAGCTCATTCCTTACAAGAGAATGGTAGATGATTTAAAGAAGTATTTCATATCTATCACATTTGAGCAAATTCCTAGAATGGAGAATAAGGTTGTCGATGCAATGGCAAAATTATCTACTTTATTACAATAGCCTGAACATGAGCTATGCTATGAGTTCCTGGTGGAAGCACTATCTTATCCTGCATATGACTCCCCTGAAACCCGCATGATTTGCACCATTGTAGGTCATGATTCATCCAGATACAAAAACCTATTTTCCTATCTCCAAGACCAAATCATTCCCAATACCTTCAACCACCATGAAAAGAGATACCTTATCTGTAATGCCTCCTGATATGTCATCATTGGTCATGATCTGTACAAATGAGGTCTAGATGGTATGCTACTTAGATGTTTAGAATAGGAAGAGTCTCAATGTGCGTTAGAGGAAGTCCATGATGGTATTTGTAGGTCACACTCAAATGGTTTAACACTAGCTTGAAAACTTATTAGGGCTAGGTACTATTGGCCTGAAATGGAGAAAGAGGATATCAAATTTGCTAAGAATTGTCAAAAGTGCCAAGTGCATGGCAACTTAATTCATGCTCCAGGGAGGGATCTAATCCCCTTTACAACACCAATGGCCTTTTCACCAATGGGCATTTGATCTTATCAGGATGATTCATCCTCATTCTTCTAATGGACATACCCATATAATCATAGCTATAGATTATTTTACAAAATGGGTAGAAGTAGTCCCTTTGACACAGGCAACTAGAAAGAAAATATCTATGTTCATATTGAACTATATCATATGCAGATATGGAATACATCATTCCATAATCATAGATAATGGTGGACAATTCAAGAACAAAGACCTCGATGATCTATGTGCCAAATTCAAGATCACACAACATTGGTCTTCTATCTACTATCCTTAAGGAAATGGACAAGCAGAGGCATCTAACAAAAATCTATTGAAAATATTACACCACATAGTTAATAAAACAGGAAGAGACTGGCATCTCATGATCAATCTAGCTCTATGGGCCTATAGAACAAGTATCAGAAAACCTACTGGGGCTACACCTTTTTCTTTAGTTTATGGGTCTGAAGCAGTACTACCTATTGAGGTTGAAATCCCATCACTAAGAATCAGAATGCATGGTCTAGTAACTGATGATGACTACAGGGTGTCTAGGTTGCAAGAAATTGAACTATTAGATGAGCATAGACAAGTAGTGTATGATCATCTCAGAGTATATTAGAAGAGAATGTCTAGAGGCTAGAACAAGAAAGTCAAACATAGAGAATTTCAGGTTGGTGATCTAGTCTTGAGAGAAAATCTTAAAAATCAATCCCATCGAGAACGCAAGGGGAAGTTTGAACCCAATTGGCTAGGTCCCTTTGTAATCACTACTACTTTTGGCTCTAGTATCTATCAACTCTCAATGACTGAAAGAGAATAGCTCTGAGAACCAATCAATGTTCTCCATCTGAAGAAATTCTATGCCTAAGGCATTCAGTCTATGGTAAAATGTCCTAAAAAAATCTTAAAAATTGGAAAAAGTCTTGAAAAAATGAACATCTTGGTGAAAACCTAGCAATAGGTGCCTTGATAATTCACAAAAAAAATCAAAAAATATCAAAAGTACAAAAAAAATTGAAAAAAATGAAAAATACAAAAAAATGAGAAAAAGAAAAAGTGCCTTGGTGAAAACCTAGAAACAGGTGCCTTGGTAGCAAAAATAGAATCTCTGCCAGCATGGTGAAAACCTGGCAAATAGGAACCACTTGTTTCAAAATGCACCATCTATTAATACAATCTTGGTCTTTCCTAGATTTCAGTCTTGCTTTAGTTTTTACATATCGCCCAGTTTGTTTCTGCATTCTTGTTCTCAATAAGTCAGTTTGTACACCAATCAGCTCCAGCATTTGTATCCTATCAATGCTTAACACTTGGGGGAAATCAATGTCATATCCTATGGCCTCCAAATGTATCTTAGATGTATCATATCCAGTCAGAGTCCTTTGAAGCTTCATTTGAGTCAGTCAGTCAGTCTTGTCTCCAGAAAGGATTTTGCATCAACAATGCAATCAAACATCAAAAATCAACTGAAAATAATCTATTCTTTTTACATGCTTTTATCTCCTTGTATGCTTACTGATTCACATTGAGATTTTTGCATATTATGTCCTTTCAAGCTCTTTGATCATGTCCATCAGGATTTAGAGAGTGATGATAGGTGCATAATCTTTTCTTTGTCTTCTACTTATATGTGAAAATCTAACAACTTTGGAAATTTTGGATTGAAATGGTGTCTGACTGTAAGAGCCTCTATCTCGAATTGGATGGCCATGTGTACCTCGACCATTGATACCCAAAAAATTTAAGGAATTTTGATCTAACTATTATCTTTTTTAGTTCTTTCTTTCTCCTACTATGAAATGCGATCTTGCCTAAGGATGTGAATGATAAAGCATCACTACAGGTAATTCACATTGGATTTAGAATAATCTCTTGATTGTTTAATGTGTTTAAACTGCAAGGCCTATTCTGGTCATCATGATGTTTATGTTTTGATGCTTATACAAATTGCTATATCAAAATGGACATGATATTCTAGTCATCTTGGCACTTATGCCTTGGTGCTTATATCTAATCCAACATTCCGAAAATAAAATCAATATTCATATATCCATGGTTGTTGACCAATGGGTGTTGTATTGATTCCTGCGCATACAAATCAATATTCATATGTCTATGGTTTCATAGCTAGTGGGCATTGTATTGATTTATCCGGTTACCTAAAAGTTCAATGATGATAACAAATCGACACATGATCAGTGACTAGGTCCTAGGTCTTAGGTTGCATTTCATTCTACATGTTTCTTTGCATTTTTCATGTCTGCATGATCTCACAAATGTTTGGAAACACTTCAAAGCTTAAACAATTCTTCATATCAATTCTTCACATCTAACGAGAGCTGAATCTCACACAAAGGTTCCTCCAATGAAACAACAAGTAGAATCCTTTTTCGGGATCAAAATCAAAATCTAATATCATTCATATTATTAACTACTTGCATAATCAACCTTCAATCATAGTAGAAATCCATTTTTTAACTTAACTGATTATCTTACATCAAACTATCAAAATTTCAAAATTTCAACTTGGTCAGCCATGGTCAACTCATGGTCACACCTAGTCAAACTTGGTCTCCAGGACCTCCAAACGATGCAAAATGCGTTCTCAAACATGTTTAACCATTTTTCAAATCAATTAACATGCTTCTAAACCATTTAACGCTGACTTTTCTTGTCAGATTTCAATTTTAATCCCGAAGGGGGCATGGTATTGCATATCATTCAAAGTCTGTAATCAAATCATATCTTTGCTAAAATCATATCTTTCCTCAGTAATCAAGACAACAACCACGTCTAGTTACTGATTCATCAAAAAGACCTCATTGATTGAGGCAAATCAATCATCACTCGGGGCATATCATATTCATCAAGATCCATATCAATCTGGTATTCTCTTAATCTTGTAAACCGTATCAGTTTTCGTAACCATCGGTTCATTAGTGTTATTTCCTTGGTTCTTCGATAACTGAAGGGTTCAAATGTGATACCAATGTGGTTCTTCTAAGACAATCAAGTCTGGAATCGGTCACTCACTTCTTCACAATCATAAGGTTCAGAATCAGGTGTTTTGACACTTTTTCACAATCATCAATTCATTTGCTGTTATAGTTAACATTATCTTTGGTCATTCAAGACCTATTATCTTCATATCAAATCTTTCAATCAGCTTCTGTCTCATATCAATTATCAAATTTGAATCAATTTCATATCTCTATCAAACCCAAACTATCTTTGAACCACTGCACTTCACACAGCAATACAAAGAGGGGCAACATGTAATACCCCAAAAATGGGCTATAGGTTCATTAACCTCTTATATCAACATATCAAATGAAATCGACATCAAAGTTCTAACCTAAGGCACATCTGAACACCATCGAATCCTAATTGATCATCTCAAATTTTGCATTGGGGAATATTTCTAGTAATATTCCTAATTATCCTAATTATCTTTGATCTAATGATTATTTGGTGATAAATCCTATTTATCCTAAAGTTTGATTAATTGAATATTCTCAATATTTAATTAATTAGATTTAATTCCGCCACTTAATTATTTGATTGAAGTTAATTATATTTATTCCTAAATTGTATTATTTAATTTTGACAATAAATCCAAAATCCTATGAATAATTGATTAAATTCTTATTTAATTAATTAAAGCAAGTTGTCAATTTTTAATAATATTTTAATTTTGAATAAAAGTTTGAAAAATAATTGATTAACCCATAAATCAATTGTTTTATTTTTCAAAATTAGTTAAGTTGAGAATAAATCACTTTATTTATTTATTAATTCATAATTATCCATGTGCACAATCAAAGAGCAGTTAAACTCCAAATCAGAAAATCAATGCAAGTTATTGACTTTTCGGAACTCAACATCATTTTTTAGTTTTAAAGTTGATCTAAATTTCTAATTTGAGTTAAAAATTTGTGTTTGCATGTTTTTGTGAATTAAATTATCTTTATAATTAGATAACTCAAAAATCAACCTGAGTTAATCTGAGTGATTTATGGCTTTCTTTCATGCATCCTCAAAGCCTTAGATTTCTATAAATTAAGGCTTTAGCTCTTCATAATTCATCTCTCAAATCCACAAGAATTGCATAATCACATTGCTGAATTGGAGACTAAAGAATCATCTTTGTGAATCCAAGCTTTGTGAGATCAATATTGCATAGTTTTTCATATCATATCATTGTTAGATCAATTCATAGCATATCAGTTTTTACATATCATAGATTTCATATCAAGTTTTTCATCTTATTACATCTAAAATCCAAAAAAAATAGATTAATTGCATACATTTCATATTAGTTTTGCATTCAAATCCTTCATTTAGGTGTCGTCAAGGTCACTGATCTCGATAACAATCTGAGAACATCATACCCGCACCTATTAGAAGGTAGTAAATCGTCTGCTTAGTTTAGCTTTCAATTCATTGTATGATTTCATTTTTGCTAACCTCTAATGTTTTACTGAAGTTTTGTGTCTACAGATCAGGTATAATTTTCACACACATAGGTCGATTGCCACGTAGTCCTAGGTGTCTATTTCTAGTTGGCCGCTAGTTTGCTGACATGGAGAGGTGTCAACGGGGCCCGGTGGCTGTCTTTCCTCAAGGATCTGATAGTTGTCACATGTTCACAAGGAATATTCCTTGCCCTTGCGATCATGTGATAGCCATTGATGCTACTTTATTGCCACGGCTCTGATAGTGGGTCCTCTTCTCTGTTGTGCTCACTCCTCATTGGCTGGGGTTTTGAATAGGTTGAAGTTTTTCAGTGGGTTTAGCTTCCTCAAAGGATAAAGTTTCAAGCAGGATTAATGATTGTTATTATACCACCAAGGTAAGATGCACACTTTTTAAGCTGGCAGTATAACGACAACCATCCGATGAAGAGAAAGAAGGTCGTGGATCTGCATTGTCAGATGGGCTGATGTGTAAAGTTTTTGATTGGTCACAAGCTGGTGATGTGGAAATCCATTAGTGGGACCATGTCAGAGGGTCTGCGGGTTTGTGTCAGAAAAGGCTAAGATCTACGGTGGTCGTATGATCTCATAGAATCTTTTGACCCTATGAGATCACGCGCCCACCATTAGATTGGAGTCTCAATTGCAGTAGGCCCAATATCAGAAAGAATGTGATGTGGATCTATTTGGTAGCATTTGATTGGTTGGTTAGTGTGCAACGTGGAGTTTCTCAGCGGGCTCATGGGGTTAGTCTTCTTCAAAGCATTTAATGCCCGGTTTGATCTTGTGGTCATCATTATACCATTTGGTCAAGATACTCATCCTTTAGCATCACGGTATAATGACAACCATCCAATGCACTCTCAGGGACATGGGTCCTAGGTCTACCCTATCACATTGTTTTGCTCACTTTCGATTGGCTGCTGACTTCCACGATGGCATTTGACTTGTCAGAAGGGTTTTAGACTATTTTAAAAGGTGCATCACAACCATTCATCTACTAGGGAAATTTCACATCGACGGTTGTGTTTTAATTTGAAGCTCTGCTAGCCATTACCATTTGAATTTGAATCTTCTACGAAGGTTTTTGCATGGGTTTGCATTTTTGTGGCCATGCACGACATTTTGAGTAGCTAGAATTTAATTCTTTGGGACAGGGATGGTTGGAAGGATGATGATAGATGATCTGGTCATTGATGCCATGGATTTTATAGAGTACCATGTCATGTTGAGGCTTTAATGGGCTTGGCACCACCTTTTGCAGGGTTAATCATTTTAAACCCAAATATCTTCAGGATCCGATTAAGAGCCTTCATGGTGGGCTTTGTTGTAGGTGGGTGGATGGATCAAGGTAGTTGTGTTTGTAGGTGCACTCAGTACCAGGATCAACATGTAAAGAAATATTTGATCTAATTGCCAATGTTCTCAGAGATTTTGATGAGAGGTGATAGATTTAGGGTTGGTTATTATATTGTAAAACTTTTAACCCTAGTTAGGTTTTACTCCCACTTGTTTAGAGGAGATGTATATATTTTTTTTGGAGCTTTTGAGCTTAGAGTTGGACAATTGTAAAAGAAATTCACCTTTCTTGAGATTTATCTGTGGCATTTTCTCTACCCTCTAGCTTCTACAGTTGTAAATCTTTCATTGATGATTCAAACATTGTAGAGGGTTCCTGATCCCTCTCTCTTTCTGCAATTTTTTGTATTATTGTGGGTGATCTGATTTGAATGCTCTTCTAGGTATACCTCAACCCCCTGATAATCTGTCTCATTCCTATGCTGATTTGGAGAGGTGAATGTTTTTCTGTAGGTTGTAGATTGTGTCTAAATTCTTAGGAATGCTATTGTTTGTAAAATTATTTCTTTCCCTGAATAGCCTCTTTCTATTGTAGACCCTTCTATGAAATATTTATGCAGGCCTATTTAGTGAGTTGTGATCTCCTAGACCTAAGTTGTTCATTATTTTCATCCTCTATACTGAGATTCAAACCCTTCATTTTAGTGTATCACCTAGTAGGTAGTTTTCTTTCAGTCATTTCCCTTTCAAGCACTCCTATCCCTTTCCCTCAAAAGTTTTACTTTTCCTGTCTAGAAGTAAATTAAGGTGATTATCCAAGAAGAACCAGCCTAGAACGTAGAGATCTCATCTCAATTAGCATAGGTCCCACAACCTGGAGATGATTCCCATGTTATACTAAGTTATCAAGACCAAGAGAGCTTGAAACAAAGGTGCAAACTTAGTGTATAACAATTCTGGCACGCCTGATGGCACCAAAGTTCAGATTCATGTTCAAGATATGCTATCTCTAATATGTTGATAGTGTGCTATAGACCTAGAAGAGGTCATTTTGTTGCATATTTGGTAACTCCAAAATGTCTACTAGTTTCAAAGATCAAGTGCTAGTATGTTTCAAATCTTTCATGTTCAAATTCTAGCTGATTGCATGAGTAGACATGTCAAGTTATTATGGACAGTCAGGTTACCCACCATCCTATTATGAGAATAATGCTCAATGGGCTAGTCATCAACCTTATCAAAGCCACCCAAAGCTTTCTTTTATCCCAAGCTTCCATATAATACAAGGCCATTAATATATCCAGCATGCCCCAAATGATTTTGCCCTTGTGCAAGATTATGAAAGGGCCCTCCGACAATATGGATCATGGGCACAAATGGCACAAAAAAGGTTGCAACTCCCCTATCATGCTTACCACCCACCCACCCCTTCTCAACCTAATTGGCAATAGACTCTGAGCTCAGACTTCATGAAAGAGCAAGAGAAGACAAAGAGTCTATTGCTTGATTTGATTAAGCAAGTGTTTGAGATCAAGGAGTAGCAGGAAATGGAAGCTCAAAGTTATGAGCTAAGGTTCATCTCCAACCAAGTGAAAAAGGCTCTTGTTGATGAGCAATAGATTAAAAAATTTCAAGAAGAGATTAGACACCGAGCTGACATTGAGACAGCAAGGTTGAGGTCACAGATTGCTCGACAAGAGGTTCCTAGACCTAAAATTCCAAGCTAGAGGACCCATTTTCCTTAAGAGCTTACACATGAAGAGCATACAAAGCACTCATTTCCAAGTTTTAGGAGTACCCTTCAAAAATTTGAGCCTATTTCAGAGCAGTTGCAACCTTATTGTGGTCTGCAATAGCCTAAAGACTATATTGAGACAGAGCCAGCTGCAAGGGACCAATATCAAGATGATAGGGCTTTCAATTTTCTAGGCTTCAAGATAGGTATGCCTTCTATGTCTCCCTCTGAGCCCCCTCAATTTTATATCCCAAGTTTTAAGGAAAAAAATTCCTTCCAAGAGCCTATAATTGAGATGCATCCTACCACTCTGCAAGAGCAGCTTGTTCAAGAAATTATTTTATCCCAAGAGGCCCCTCTAGTCTCTCAAGATGATGAAGTGTTGTGGATACCCCAATGGACTCTCCCTCTTTGTTGTCAGATGCCAAGTCTTTTAAAGGATACTAGTCTAGTGTCTGAGCAAGGACCTATGGTAAATGAGCTTTCATTTGAAAAGGAGAGAAAATCTAAAGTATTAGTGCAGAGTGATGACTGTGATGAATTGGAGCAGCAAGGTGAGGAGGTGGAGTTTGATGTCCAGCTTGGGCTCTTGGTTGATTTTTTGGATGAGCTACCCCTCTTTGTTGATGATGAAGAAGAGACCATGCCTTTACCTATGGGTGAAGGTCAATCAGAACAAAAGGTCCACCATCAACAGGAGATTGATTCAGAGGGGGATGTTGTGCTTTTATTTAATAAATTGTCTGGCTTTGTTAAGTAGGATGATAAAGATATGATCATTGCCACCTCTCTAAAGTCATAGTAGCTAGAAGAGATTGATCCTGAGGATATGTTGATTCATGAACTTGATCTCATCTTTGAGGAGGAGGCTTCCCAATATGCAGGAGATAACCAGAGCCTTGACAAAGATTGTTTGGGAAGCATCATAGAAGGCTTGTGTGTGGAGCTTGATTATAAAGAGCCAATCATTCCTAGGGATCTTCAGGATATTAACAACTTTGATGAGCTCTTGGCCTATTTAAAAGAGGAGGATGATAGTCCTCTATCCATGGGGGATAAGCTAGCATGGCTATCCATAATGGGGGGCAACCATGAAGATAAAAAGAATCCATCAAGGAAAGTCCTACCTTCATATTTTCAAGGGGCTGCCCTATCAGATACTTGGCCTAGAAGGAGTTTACCAAGCCCCCTCCATATGATCAATTAGAGGAGGGTAAACTTGATCCTATTTTTGTAGAGGCAGTTAATAATTATTTGACAATTTTTTGTGTGCCTCATATCTTTGTAGCTGTCCTCATTTGTCCAATGCAAAATGTCCTAATGAGAAAGGGTAGTTATTTCAGCCAACCAGTGGATGGTTTTGTTTGACCAATTTTTTGCACTGGTTAGTTTAGGTTAGGTTAGTTTTTCCTGCTTTCTTCCAGCTTTCTAGCCTAGTTTTTCGGCTTTCTGAGAAGTGCTCATGCATATTTTTTATCGCTTTGGTTCCAAGTTCCCCTTTGTCAAGAAATTTTTTATGCTCAGATGATGACTCCATGCCTAATGGATATGTCAAGGCCACTGGTTTTCCATGTCTAGTAGACTGACATCCAGCAAAAATTGCCAAATGTTACCAAAATTTTCCTATGCATGAAAATTTGGCTAAAATCTATTCTAAGGTCTTTGTTTTTATCCTGCCAAGCATCCCTAAAAGTTTCATGGCTTTATTTTTTTTCCTCTGGCCTCTACAATGGTTTCTAGGTCTCTAGCTAGGTGCAAAACCCTTAAAAATTCATAAAACTAGCCGTTGTAGGCAGAAAACCCTAAAAATCTCTTTGGCCTATTATATTCTTTCATTACCTTTTTGGCCACTAAAGTCTCAAAGGGTCCACGTGCTTTAATAATTCCCTAAGTCCCAGCGCTTAATCTTTTCTAATGTTTTTGGCCTTTGTGTCTCCTGGGCTTGGCCCTCTGACACTTTTCCGATCCAATAGTTAGCGTATGATCTCATGTGTTCTATCAGAGCCATGAGATTATGCACTGACCATTGATTATCTTTTGTGACATAACACTACTATTAGTGGGTCCATTGCCACATAGTCCGAGGTGTTTATTTCTAGATGGCCATGAGTTTGGTGACATGGAGAGGTGTAAGCAGGGCCTGGTGGATATATTTCCTCAAGGATCTGATGGTTGTCACATGTTTGCAAGGAATATTCCTTGCCCTTGTGATCATGTGATAGCTGTTGATGCTACTTTATTGCCATAGCTCTGACAGTGGGTCCTCTTTTCTATTGTGCTTGCTCCTCATTGGCTGGGGTTTTGAATAGGTTGAAGTTTGTCAGTGGGGTCGGCTTCCTCAAAGGATTAAATTTTGAGTAGGATCAACAATTGTCATTATACCACCAAGGTAAGATGCACGCTATTTAAGCTAGCAATATAACAACAACCATCCGATGAAGATAAAGAAAGTCATGGGTCCGCATTGTTAGATGGGCTGATGTGTAAAGTTTTTGATTGGTCATGAGCTAGTGATGTGGAAATCTGTCAGTGGGACCATGTCAAAGGGTCTACGAGTTTGTGTCAGAAAAGGCTAAGATCTATGGTGGTCATATGATCTCATAGAATCTTCTGACCCTATGAGATCATGCGCCCATCGTTAGATTGGAGTGTCAGTTGTAGTGGGTCCGTTGTCAGAAATAATGCGATGTGGATTTGTTTGGCAATGTTTGATTGGTTGGTGAGTGTGCAAAGTGGAGTTTGTCAATGGGCTCATGGGGTCAGTCTTCTTCAATGCATTTAACGCTTGATTTTATCTTGTGGTCATCATTATACCATTTGGTCAAGATTTTCATCCTTTAGCATCATGGTATAACGACAACCATCCGATGTGCTCTCAGGGCTGTGGGTCCAAGGTCTACCTTGTCACACTATTTTGCTTGTTTCTGATTGGCTGCTGACTTCCATGGTGGCATTTGACTTGTCAGAAGGGTTTTAGACTATTTTAAAAGGTGCATTGCAACTGTTCATCTTCTAGGGAAATTTTACATCGATGGTTGCATTTTAATTTGAAGCTCTGCTAGCCATTACCATTTAAATTTGAATCTTTTGCGAAGTTTTTTGCTAGGGTTTGCATTTTTGCGGCCATGCATGACATTTTGAGTAGTTGGGATTTAATTATTCAGGATAAGGATGGTTGGAAGGATGATGATAGATGATCTGATCATCGGTGCCATGGATTTTATAGAGTACCATGTCATGTTGAGGCTTTAATGAGCTTGGCTCCACCTTTTGTAGGGTTAATCATTTTAAACCAAAATATCTTCAGGATCAGATTGAGAGCCTTCATGGAAGGCTTTGTTGCAAGTGGGTGGATGGATCAAAGTAGTTGTGTCTACAAGTGGGCTCAATACTAGGATCAACATGTAAAGAAATATTTGATCTAATTTCCAGTGTTCTCAGAGATTTTGATGAGAGGTGACAGAATTAGGGTTGGTTATTATATTGTAAAAATTTTAACCCTAGTTAGGTTTTGCTCCCGCTTGTTTAGAGGAGATGTATATATATATTTTTTGAGCTTTTGAGCTTAGAGTTGGACAATTGTAAAAGAAATTCACCTTTCTTGAGGGTTATTTGTGGCATTTTCTCTACCCTCTGGCTTCTACAGTTGTAAATCTTTCATTGATGATTCAAACATTGCAGAGGGTTCCTGATCCCTCTCTCTTTCTACAATTTTTTGTATTATTGTGGGTGATCTAATTTGAATGCTCTTATGGGTATACCTCAAACTCCTAACAATCTGTCTCATTCCTATGCTGAGTTGTAGAGGTGAATGTTTGTCTGCAGGTTGTAGATTGTCTCTAAATTCTTAGGAATGCTATTGTTTGTGAAATTATTTCTTTCCCTAAATAGCCTCTTTCTATTGCAGACCCTTCTATGAAATATTTATGCAGGCCTATTTAGTGAGTTGTGATCTCCTAGACCTGAGTTGTTCATTATTTTCATCCTCTATACTGAGATTCAAACCCTTCATTTCGGTGTATCACCTAGTAGGTAGTTTTCTTTCAGTCATTTCCCTTTCAAGCACTCCTTCTATCCCTTTCCCTCAAAAGTTTTACTTTTCCTATCTAGAAGCAAATTAAGGTGATTATCCAAGAGGAACCATCCTAGAACCTGGAGGTCAAAGCCACTTAAAAGGCTATGACAGATACTCAGCCACCTTCAAGATTTTCCAAAAACAAACCTTGGGCCCCTCAACCTAAACGTGAGTTCACTTCCCTAGGAGAACCCCTTGATGTCATTTACAAGACTCTCTTGCAAAACCAAATACTCACTCCTCTAGAAAATTTGGGTCCTTATGATCCATAACCATGACTTGCTTGGTGGACTGAAGCTGCATACTATGATTACCATCAAAAAAAGGGTCATAAAACTTCCAACTGCATTCAACTTCGACATAAGATCCAATATTTTATCAACAATGGTGATATTATTGTCACTGGTCATAACAAGAACTTAGATCATCTAGCATTCAAAGACCCCTTTCCTCCTCATGAGAAGGGTGAATCTTCTAAGACCAAGAATGCCAACCCTAAGTTCAACTACACATACACTACCAATGATAATGTCATTAATATGGTTGAACCTATTGAGGTCAAATACTATGATATGATCACCATCAAGGGGAATGAGGATGCTCCTAGGCTTAAGACTCTATTTGTCTTGCGAGGCCCTAGGTCTCATTCTTCCAAATCAGAACAATCTGAGTCTTATGTGAACTTTGTTACCCGATCTCATGCGAACATCATTCTTAAGGGTCCTACACCTTCTACATCTGCACTGAAACAACCCATGGATAAAGCTATTGCTCACCCCACAAACAAGAACTCAAAATTGGTCCCAAAATCTATCACTACCAATTACAGCATCCTAGACCAGTTACAACATACCAACGCTCAGATCACTATCTTTGAGCTATTGAAGATCTCACCTCCTCATAGGAAGATTATTGATAAAGCCCTCACTAAGGAAAATGTCCCAAAAGATTTGGATCTTGAATAGTTTCAATCCATGGTGGATCACTTGACCTCACCCCATTATATGTCTTTCTCTAAGGAAGATGACCATTTGCTGAGCCATCTGCACAATACCCCTCTGCATATTGAAGTCATGATAGGCCCAAAGTGCATCTGCTGCATCCTCATTGATAATGGTGTTGGCCTTAATATTTTCTCTGCTAACTTGCTCACCCAATTAGGCTATGATGAAGACTACATAGATGTCCAAAAGAAGATCACCATCAAGGCATATGATGAAGAGGAATGGAAATCCAAAGGTCTGATTGTGCCACCAATTTGGGTTGGACCTATTAAGAGGGATATCATCTATCAATTTCTAGGCATTCCTCTTGTATACAATATACTATTGGGAAGACCATGAATTCATGAAATGTAGGCAGTTCCATCTAGATATCATCAATGTATCAAGTTCCCATTCCATGGAGTAGAAGTAACAGTACCTACCAATATGGGCTATTCTTGCAATACACTCACACAATCTGCTGCCAGCTTTGTCCCAACCAATAGAGAGTCTATTGAATTCTTTGATGCCAATCTCAAAGAAATGGAACAGACTCTGAAGCTCAAAGAAATAAGCATGGGGGGTATTAGATTGAACCCATGTTTTCATTAGTAGCTTTTCCTCCATCTCCACATTCCTATGGGAGACCCTCTAAGAGAAATAAACCTTATGTCATTTTTCCTCAAATAGTCTATGATGGTGCCTTTGCATGGGTCACAATGCCACTAGAAGATGAGGATGATGATAGGTCTATTATAGCTTGGGTTTATAAATGAAATGACACATCTGAAACAATTACTCCATCTCATGACTTAGAAAAAGAACCATATAGTGAAGCCTTCAAAATCATGAAGCACTTTGGTTACAAAGGGAGTGGCCCTATAGGGGTGAATGTCAATGACTTACTTGAACCAATTGAAGCCACAGGTTATTGAACAAAGGACACCATAGGTCTAGGCTTCAATAAAATCCTATTTCATTTAGGGATTAAAAAATTTATACTAGAACTAGAATGCCAGCTAGAACCCAAAGGAATTGCTTCAACTAACAAATTAGAAGACATTTCTTACAAGGATACCTTTACCTATCCTATTCCTCCATATCTTGTTGCATTATTTATAGAGCTAGATGATCTTATAACACATGTTAGTAGAGCAGAGACTAATAATGATTCTGATGATACCACCTCAATCACCCCACTGACATACAAGTTGATAGAAATGCAAACTAATAATCCTAATTATCTATGTGAATTGTACATGCCACCAAATTTTCAAAAGTGGTTCGAACAAGATCAACTTTAACAAACCATCAATACTACAAGAGATGAAAATGAGTCAGATGGTACAACAAGTGTTGATGGAATTCCTATATCAAGCATCACTGACTCACATGAGTATGAGTTTCATTCCTTGTCTGACAGAAATTTTGATAAAGATATAGATGTTGTTCATTTGTATGAAAACCTTCTCAAAGTAGGTGAGGGGTCTTGTGTTAGGACAACCTAGTGTGATTCCACTAACGTTAACATACCCTCTACTTCCAATGTGAGTTCTCAAAGGGACTCAAACACATCTCTGGATGAGATTTCTTTAGGTCTCAACTTGATTGTCTACGCTTTTGATGACTATACTGTGAACGCACTTGAATCCACCACTTCTCTTTCACTCCACCATCCGGAGCTCATCAACTGGAACTCTCCCTCCTCATCTAGTGAAGTCCTTACATTCCAAAATGACTATACTCTTGGATGTTACCTTAACATTGTCAAATCTATAATGTTCTCCATCAATGAAGATAGTGTCAACATGACTGAAGTCGATATGAAGTATCTCAGTCACAAAATTAAAAGAAAAAACAATAGGTGCTCTGATGGTGAAAACCACATTGTGGCAGTGTCAGAACCAAAAAAAGTAAAAATAAAAGACGTATCCGAGGGTGAAAACCTCTATGAGGTTCCCAAGGATGGGATACTTGATATGCTTCCAAGTCATTTTCAAGAAATATCATCAGTGTTGATTGAACCAACCCAACTAGTGAACCTGGTCATGGAAGTTGCACCTCAGATCATTCATTTGGCATAGACACTATCTACAGAAGAGAAAGAAGAATTCACTAGTTTCTTTCAAAGCAAGAAAGTCAATTTTACATGGACCTATTATGATATGCCTAGATTAGATCCTAATCTAATCATGCATCATTTGTCTATTGCACCAAGCATTAAGCCTATTAAACAAAAGCTTCGTAAGATGCATCCACATGTGGCACTCTTAGTCAAGGTAGAGTTAGAAAAACTTCTCAAAGCTGGTTTCATCAGAGCCATTGACTACACAGAATGGATTTCCAATATTGTTCCAATTTATAAGCATGATAAATCCATCCAATTCTACACAAATTTTTGGGACTTGAACAAAGCATGTCCTAAAGATGACTTTCCATTACCCAACATTGACATGATTGTGGACATGATGACTGGCTATGAAATGTACTCTTTGATGGATGGTTTCTCTGGTTATAATCAGATAAAGATCATGCCAAAAGATCAAGAGAAGACTTCCTTCACATGTGCTTGAGGAACTTTCTATTGGAATGTCATGTCCTTTGGACTTAAAAATGTCAGAGCTACATATCAAAGGGTTGTCACCACTATCTTTCATGACATGATGCAAAAAATGATGAAAGACTATGTGGATGACACTTTGGCTAAGAGCATGCAATAGAAAGAACATCTCACAGATCTAGGTACTATATTGGATTGAATGGAATAATTTAGTTTGAGGTTTAACCCAAAAAAGGGTGCATTTGGTATTACTTTCGGCAAGATATTAGGTTACATCATTTCTGCGAAGAGCATAAAAGTTGATCCAAAAAAATTTCAAGCCATCATGGAAATGCCTCCTTCATGCAACATCAGCCAGATGAGAGGGCTCCAAGGCTGGTTACAATATATCAGGTGCTTCATTACACAACTGGCTGATAAGTCACAACCCTTCACCAAAACTTTACATAAAGGTGTGACTTATGAGTGGAATGAGGACTGTGACAAAGGGCTCACACAAATCAAACAATACCTTGCAAATCCACCAATAGTGATGTCTCCTATTCATGGGAAGCCACTCATCCTTTACATCTTAGCTATAGATACATCTTTGGGTGCCTTATTGGCTCAAGAAGATCAAAACAACATGGAATGAGCCATTTATTACATCAGTAGAACACTGGTTTCATATGAAGAAAATTACTCTATCATAGAGAAGGCTTTCCTAGCAGTGGTGTTTTCTTCACAAAAATTGCAGCACTACATTCTTTCTCACACCACACGTCTCATTGCTAAGATTGATCCATTAAAGTATCTACTCAGCAAGGTTTCCCTCATAAGTAGACTAGAAAATTTGGTCATGATACTCATTGAGTTTGATATTGAGTATGTAGAGAGAAAGGCCATCAAAGGACAAGTGATCGCAGATCAGTTATCAGAAGCTCCTCTCAAACATCATCAACCATTGAACATTGAGTTTCCAGATGAGTCCATAATGCTTCTTACACATCAAACATGGAATATGTTCTTCGGTGGATCATTCACCCAGTAGGGGTCAGGTGTCAGGATACTATTCATCACACCACAAAGATATTCTTTACCCAAAGCATACAAGATATTGTTTCCATGCACAAACAACATCATTGATTATGAAGATCTGATCAATGGCATGAAGATAGTTGTTGAATGGCATGTGGATGAACTTAAGGTCTTTGGAGACTCACAGTTGGTCATCAATCAAGTCAATGACATCTATCAGACAAAAGATGATAAGCTGGTGCCTTATAAATGAATGGTTGATGATCTAAGAAAGTACTTTGTACATATCACTTTCTAGCAGATTCTAAGAGCAAATAAAAAAGGAGTCAATGCAATGGTCACTCTTGCTTCTATACTACAAATGCCATACAATGACTTCCGACATGAATTTCTGGTGGAAACATTACTCTACCCATCCTACAATACCCCTGAATCTAGGATGATCTATTCAGTCATTAGACATGATTCATCTTGCTACCATCATATCTACTCCTACCTTTGTGACTAGATTGTTCTAGACACTTACACCCAGAATGGGAAACATCACCTAATCTGCAGTGCTTCACACTATGTCATTGTAGCTAACAACTTGTATAGGTGAAGTCTAGATGGTACCCTCCTTAGGTTTTTAGAGCCCAATGAGTCTAAGCATGCGTTAGCTGAGGTGCATGAAGGCATCTATGGTTCTCATTCAAGTGGCCTAACATTAGCTCGTAAGCTTATTAGAGCTGATTAATATTGGCCAGATATGGAATAGGAAGCTACACAGTATGCCAAATCCTGCAAACAATGTCAACTACATAGAAATATGATTCACACTTCTGCCAAGGAGCTCATTCCCTTCATCAGTTTATGGTCATTTTAGAAATGGGCCTTTGATTTGATGGGCCAGATTCATCCTTCTCCCTTGAAAGGACACAAGTTCATTATCGCTGCTATAGATTATTTTACTAAATGGCTCAAACCAGTGCCTTTGACCATAGCCGATGGTAATTTTGTAGCCATGTTTATACTAAATTACATCATCTACAAGTATGGTGTACCCTCCTCAATAATCACTAACAATGGGGGGAAGTTCAAGAACAAGGGACTGAAGGAGTTATGCACTAAGTTCAAAATCATTCATCACTGGTCTTCCATCTATTATCCCCAAGGTAATGGATAGGTGAAAGCATCCAACAAGATGATTCTCAAGATCTTGCATCGCATAGTTCACAAATCTTGATAATATTGGTGTACACACTAAAATGGTGCACTTCTATGAACCATTACATGTAAGGTTGCTCAAGAATGAGGCCTCACAAAGTGGCTCATAGCTCTCTATGCATGGAGTTGCAAGGAACTTGATAGATTTGCTCTCAGCTAGAGCTATGAAACTAGTGACCTTGCTAGTCAACCATACAATGAGAGATTCACAATGAAGACAAGGGCAAGAGTGCCAATATCTTCAATGAAATCAAAGTATGCAATGCAATGCAAATCTAAGTGAGAATGCAAACTATTCTATGGAAAGGAAAGTACAATGCAACTAATCTATGAAAGGAAATAACAAGTGTTACAATGCCTCCTATTTAGACTATGTGAGCTTATTCTATTGCATAAAAGAAAATCTATACTATGAATGTCATGATTATGCAACTAAGAAAGCAAGTATGCAACTAAATGATGAAATGAAGCAAGTCTTCAATGTCTTCAAAAGCTCCACAGCACCTAAAACCTGCAACATAACATTAGCATAAAAACATGGTATGCAAATGGAGGAGAGAGCTTTCCTTTTATAAGAAATGCAAAGGAATGGACCATGGAGATTAAGAGGCAAAATTCTTAATCAGCAGTGGAGCTTGAAAGAGGAGCAATCCATGTGCACAAGTATCTTCCAATAGGAAAATAGGAGTTGACTTTATGTCCATATGAGACAAAAAGTGTTTTTCTCTTTTTTATAAAATAAGAATATTACTTTATTTGTGCAACTTAGGATAAGAAGAAAAGGTGGGGATTTTTATTTAATTAAAAGGGGAGGAAATATTCTTTTTAAGTAAATAAAGACTTAGGATAAATGGTTAGCCCAAGGATAAGAATGGGAAACATCACCTAATCTGTAGTGCTTCACACTATGTCATTGTAGCTAACAACTTGTATAGGTGAGGTCTAGATGGTACCCTCCTTAGGTTTTTAGAGCCCAATGATTCTAAGCATGTATTAGTTGAGGTGCATGAAGGCATCTATGGTTCTCATTCAAGTGGCCTAACATTAGCTTGTAAGCTTATTAGAGCTGATTAATATTGGCCAGATATGGAATAGGAAGCTACACAGTATGCCAAATCCTGCAAACAATGTCAACTACATAGAAATATGATTCACGCTTCTGCCAAGGAGCTCATTCCCTTCATCAGTTTATGGTCATTTTAGAAATGGGCCTTTGATTTGATGGGCCAGATTCATCCTTCTCCCTTGAAAGGACACAAGTTCATTATCACTGCTATAGATTATTTTACTAAATGGCTCAAACCAGTGCCTTTGACCATAGCCGATGGTAATTCTGTAGCCATGTTTATACTAAATTACATCATCTATAGGTATGGTGTACCCTCCTCAATAATCACTAACAATGGGGGGAAGTTCAAGAACAAGGGACTGAAGGAGTTATGCACTAAGTTCAAAATCATTCAGCACTGGTCTTCCATCTATTATCCCCAAGGTAATGGATAGGTGAAAGCATCCAACAAGATGACTCTCAAGATCTTGCATTGCATAATTCACAAATCTTGATGATATTGGTGTACACACTAAAATGGTGCACTTCTATGAACCATTACATGTAAGGTTGCTCAAGAATGAGGCCTCACAAAGTGGCTCATAGCTCTTTATGCATGGAGTTGCAAGGAACTTGATAGATTTGCTCTCAGCTAGAGCTATGAAACTAGTGACCTTGCTAGTCAACCATACAATGAGAGATTCACAATGAAGACAAGGGCAAGAGTGCCAATATCTTCAATGAAATCAAAGTATGCAATGCAATGCAAATCTAAGTGAGAATGAAAACTATTCTATGGAAAGGAAAGTACAATGCAACTAATCTATGAAAGGAAATAACAAGTGTTACAATGCCTCCTATTTAGACTATGTGAGCTTATTCTATTGCATAAAAGAAAATCTATACTATGAATGCCATGATTATGCAACTAAGAAAGAAAGTATGAAACTAAATGATGAAATGAAGCAAGTCTTCAATGTCTTCAAAAGCTCCACATGCACCTAAAACCTGCAACATAACATTAGCATAAAAACATGGTATGCAAATGGAGGAGAGAGCTTTCCTTTTATAAGAAATACAAAGGAATGGACCATGGAGATTAAGAGGCAAAAGTCTTAATCAGCGGTGGAGCTTGAAAGAGGAGCAATCCATGTGCACAAGTATCTTCCAATAGGAAAATAGGAGTTGACTTTATGTCCATATGAGACAAAAAGTGTTTTTCTCTTTTTTATAAAATAAGAATATTACTTTATTTGTGCAACTTAGGATAAGAAGAAAAGGTGGGGTTTTTTATTTAATTAAAAGGGGAGGAAATATTCCTTTTAAGTAAATAAAGACTTAGGATAAATGGTTAGCCCAAGGATAAAAATCCAATATATGATCAAAATTAAGACTTGATCAAGAGATTGATATTGTTGAAAATATTGATTATTGATAAAATTGATTCAAGATTGATAAATCAAATAAATGGGGCCCAAAGTTTAGGCAAACATTTTTAGGTGCATACATTTGCCCCTCTTTGACTAATGTGTGATCGATTTGGCAACACATGCAGTCAAAGAAGAATTGAAATGTGAGATCGATCTGGGATCACAAAACAACTCAAATATGAGGTCGATTCAGGATCATATCCGGACAAAGCATAGACAAAGGCCTTTGAACATGAGATCGATTCGGGATCACATTCAAAGTAAAAGATAAGAATCTCAAATTTGAGTGAAAGCTCACAAAAGATGTCTGAATCAGGAAAATCAAGAAAATCAGGGATGAGAATCCCATAAATACTGCCCCATCGGAGTTGAAATTGAAATCAGATAGAGGAGAATAGAAAACTGATAAGGATTTGATCAAATCAGCATGAAATCATAATCGAATATAAAGGTCAATAGGTTAACCATAAAAACATGCGCTAGCCTGACTGAGAAAGATGCAGTCAAACATGAGAAAGGAGGGAATGGAATGAAGATGAATGAAAGACTAGAAGTTTGGAAGACATGGAAATGAAGAAATGACGATGCCCCAACAAAGATCGAAGGATTAGGCCTCAAAAGATTTAGCCAACTGCGCAGAAGAAGGGAAGATTTTGAAATGTGATTTTGACTATCAAGATGACCTCAAATTTAAATTTCAAGTCTGAAAATGGATCCAGGACGTTGAAATTAGCTAGGGGTGCAATTTTTGTGCAATTCCAAAGTGTTTTGAAAATTAGGTCAAAAAGTCAAACTGCTATAAAAGGGGTGAAAATGTCATTTTCAAAAATCATTTGTCTTTTAGTGATTTGAGAATCTTGAGAGCTGTAGAGAGAGAAAATGGCCCAACAAGCAGGAGTTCCCATCCACAGGCATCAATTCGAGCACACCCAGTTGCACAACCGGCCACCACACTATCCTACCCTGGTATGTTTTTGAAAAACTTGAGCTTTTTGAGGCATTTTTCGCATTTAATACCTTTTTTAGCACGTTTTTCAAATTTTTAAAATTTCAAAATTTTTTGTTGAGAGAAATATCATGCGATACTTTAGAAGTATCGCGCCCTTTGGGGAGAAGTGTCGCGCAATACTTCGCGGGTCCCCAAAGTATCGCACGACCTTAGGCACCAGTATCGCATGATACTGGGTGAAAGATCGCACGATACCAGGTGAAGTATCACGTGGCCTAAGGTATATCACCCCGCTATAGGGAGAAGTATCACATGATACTTCTTCAAAAAAACAATATTGCCCAAGTTAAAAATTTGATATTTGATGCATTTTTGAGCAAAAATGACATGGGTCCAGACAATGTTACGTTTTAGAGATGTTTTATACTGATTTTTAGACATCCATCATGATATGTGTTAACAACTGGTTTAGTTTTTGGCTTGCAGGAGGTTTTTCTAGCACTGATCATCAGAGCACCGAAGGTGACTGGGTTGCGGTGTGTCCAAGATCTGGATGATCCGGGCAATGCCGATATCAGGGCTATGGGATTCTAATATTTGTTGAGATTCTCATATATCAGGGCTAACCATGGGTTATTGACTGCTCTTACCGAGAGATGGCATAGTGAGCACAACATCTTCCACTTGCCTACTAGAGAGGCATCCATTACTCTGGAGGATGTCTACAGGATCCTACGAGTGCCATGTCATGGTGAGCCTGTGAGTATAATCATGTTTTGAGATATAATCATAAATGTAATGTTTCCATATGATAAAAATTGACATGATTTGTTTGTTGGCACTGGTGTACTATGATTAGGATGCCACTAAGGGGCAACAACTGATCTAGGAGATGTTCCATGATGTTACTATTCTAGATAGTCATGTCAGCTGGGAGAGGCTGATAGATGACTTTGGTAGAGATTATCTAGTGCTATGCATAGTGGTGTCTATCATCTCTCAGATCCTGATGACTGACCACAGTCAGAAGGGTTTCCCGCTTGGATGGGAAAGATTACTAGTGGATTTGGTAGGTAGGCCTCGTTAGATGGCATGGGGTCCTACCATATTGGTAGAGATGTATCATGAGTTGCATGAGATCATCTACAGGGATGGTCAGACATGGGTGTGCAGTGCCATCCTAGCACAGGTGTGGGCTTGGGAGCACATCACTGTGGTGCACCCCAGAGTTCAGCCGAGGGAGAGGAGGTACCCCTTTATATACAGGTACCTAGGATTCATATCACATGCCCATACTGGGGATGTGACATATTATAGGAGGATCCTAGATGAGATAGCCTCTTTCACATGGAGGCCATACAAGGAGGTAGAGGTCTGGGGAGATGCAGCCGATGAGCTGAGCTACATGATGTGCACTTGGCCATTAATAGGTCGATATGCCAAGATAGTGGAGAGATTTTGTATCACTCAGGTGTGGCGATAGTTTGGGAGGCAGCAGCAAGTCTCGACAGAGACTACGACATATGCCAGGGCTAGGGATGAGGAGGGTCATGGGTGGCTACCCATGTTGGATTATCAGTAAGCTGTCACAGAGACAACAAGTATCAGGAGCGAGCCCTGGGAGTATTTCCTAGATGTGGCAGATGCGGGGGCCGATACAGCATATAGGGAAGAGTGATGGAGGGTGTCATTCCCTCAATTTATGATACCAGATGCACAGGTCCCAGCGTAGGGGGGACGGAGGAGATGACGGGGGGATGGAGGAGATGGAGGGGACAGAGGGGATGGAGGAGATGGAGGAGATGGTGGGAGGGAGAGAGGGAGGAGGATGGAGAGAGGAGAGGGATCGAGATCAGGTGGCTAGAACTGGTCATGGAGACAAAGATCATCAATGCCTGAAGATGAGGTGAGACTAGCTCGCCGGCAGGCAGAGGCACAACATTACCGTCTCGCAGGTGGAGATGAGCTGAGAGGGAGGATACAGGCTCTCAAGGCTGAGATGCAGTAGCTCCAGATTACCATAGCAGTGAGAGACTAGCAGCTACTAGATCTAAGAGTAGAGTGAGATTAGCAAATAGCCAATCTTAGGGCAGAGATAGCACGATGTGAGGTGATGGCACAGGCAGATGCACTAGAGATCTGACGGGAGTCAGCAAGAGCGGCATATTATCATGAACTCTACCTGCAGGTTGTTCCAGAGGGTGAGAGAGCACCATCATATTCTCAGAGGGTAGGGGTATTAGATGCGGTACTTGATAGGAGAGCCATACCTCCACCACCATGAGCTCCTCACGAGGGTGGTAGCGAGTCCTAGGGTTAGGTCTTAGGTTGATAGATGTTTATACATATCTTGAGACATTGATCTAGATTATGGGATCCTATTTGTATATTGTATCATGACATTGATGTATATATGAGATTACTGGATGTTTGATTGTATCATGTGTTTATGTCTCTCTTGTGATGGATGTATCAGTTTATGTATATTGTCTTGTCATTTTGCTCAAAAATACTTATGTACATGCTTATGTATGTTCTCTCTCATAGATGTATGTTTAATTCTCATGTGTATGATATAGACTCATGTTTCTTGAGAATGATAGTTTTGATATAGATATGATGATATGATTAACCCCTTGTGATGAATAGGAATAGGTTCGAGATGAAAAGGACAAGGAGTGAAAGACATGATCAAGAAGAAGGAAAGGTGAGCGCAGTCGACTGACAGGTCCATGTAAGATGAAAAAGAGAGCTCTCTCCATATGCAAGAAATGCAAAACTAGACTATCATGACCCTAAAAATGCAAGCTACTATGAAAGTGGTTGACTTGCAAGGTCACAATGCTTATATACATCTAATTATCATCATCGAGCATTATTGGTAGCATCGTAAGATCATACAATGCACATTAGCATAACTATGTGGATATGAATATGATCTTTATCAGATAGAAATGTGGAAATCTCACCTAGGCACCAAAGACATGTAGGTCAAGATGACTAGTGCAGTGAGATTACCTAAGTTTGTTATGGCGAGATTATGCTTGTATCAAGACACATGAAAGTCAGGATAGCTATAAGCATACACTCACAAAATAGTCAAGGATAATACCTTGTCAATCCATAGTGTCAAGTAAGACCAGCATAAATGCTCATGACAAGTAGGACCAACAAAATATACCCACAAGTAGATAAAGAAATAAAACATGTTCTCAGACCCTCATTCTTCTAGCTATGCATCATCAAAAACTTCTTAGGGAGAGACCACTCATCAAAGAAATCCTCATAGACAACACATAAAAAAAAATAAAGTCATCATATCGTCAGCGAGTTGATTGTTTAAGTGCGTGTGTGTAGGTCATAAAGTCAAACTTTGAGTATCACATTTGCAAATGAGCAACGTCACATCATACTAGACTGTTGGGTAAGATATTTGATAAGTGTTAAGAAACACTCGACGCAAGGGTAGTGTTGAAAAACACTGTTTGGGGTGGTGTTGAAAAACACATGTTTGGGGTGGTGTTGAAAAACACTTATTTGTGAAATGCCCCAAGAGACAAACGCACCTAAAGGACCAATGATAATGGTTATGCCCCCTAGACAAAGAGAAAGACCAATTTCAGACCAAGTCAAATAAGGTTAAGGCATGATGGAAAGTGGCTAAGTGTCAAGGACGCATGCTAAGAAATAGGAGTGCAAAGGCCTCAAGTAGCGCCTGTTTCCAGGTTTTCACCACTTGGAATCTTTTTTTATTTTTGGATTTTTTGGATTTTTTGCTACCAAGGTGCCTGTTTCCTGGTTTTCACCAAGGCACTTTTTTCTATTTTTTGAATTTTTGAATTTTTTTTATTTTTTTGTATTTTTTCAAGACTTTTTATGCTTTTTAGGATTTTTTCAGCATCATATATCAATTTTTTTTGGAATTTTTTCAGGATCAATAAGTATGTACAAAGGATGCCCCTAGACAGAAATGTGCATCAAGAATAGAACTTCTTAAGGTGCACAATGTTGATGGGATCAGGGAGTTGTTCTCCATCGAGATCTGACAGTAAATATGCACCAGTACTAAAAGCGGCTGTGATGACATATGGTCCAAGCCAGTTAGGTTCAAACTTGCCCTTTTGTTCTTTGTTCTATTGGTTCTTAGGGTTCTCTTGTAAAACAAGATCACCTATTTGAAATTCTCTAGGGTGAACCTTCTTGTTGAATGCTTTGGACATATGCTTCTGATACATTCTCATATGATCAAAGGAAGCCTTACGCTTCTCATCTAGAAGTTCTAGTTCCTGTAACCTCATGGCACAGTAATCCTCATCTGTAATCAAACCTTTGAGTGAGACTCTAAGTGATGGTATCTCTACTTCTAAAGGCAATACCGCTTCAGTGCCATAGGTAAGAGAAAAATAAGTGGCTCCTGTAGGGGTGCGAATGCTTTTTCTGTAAGCCCATAGTGCTGGATTGATTTGCAAGTGCCAATCCCTACCATTCTTGTGCACTGTCCTATGAAGAATCTTAAGGATGGTTTTATTGGAAGCCTCTGCCTATCCATTTCCCTGTGGAAAGTAAATGGAGGACCAATGTTGCTTGATTTTAAAATTTTTGCGTAAATGCTTGAGGTCCTTATTCTTGAATTGACCTGCGTTATCAGTGATGATCTCAGAAGGTATGCCAAATCGGCAAATAATATGATTCAAGATGAACAAAGAGATAGTCTTCCCTGAAGCAATAGAAAGTGGCACAGCTTCCACCCATTTTGTGAAGTAGTCAGTGGCAGTAATAATGAACTTATGTCCACTTGATGAGTTGGGATGAATCTACCCAACTAGATCAAAGGCCCAGCGCTGAAATGGCCAATGAGAAATAGAAGGGATCAGCTCCCTACCTAGAGCATGAATCAGGTTTTCATGTTTTTGACATTTTTCACATGACTTAGCAAAGGCTACTGCATCTATCTGCATTGTGGGCCAATAATATCCTACCCTAAGCAACCTTCAGGCCATGGCAAGACCATTAGAATGTCCACCACAAATTCCCTTGTGGATGTCAACTAACGCTTGGTTGGATTCCTCCTTTTCCAAGCACCTAAGGAGTGTCCCATCTAAACCCCTCCTATATAAATCACCAGAGATAAGGGTGTTGTGAGAGGCATTACGGATGAGGTTTCGATGTTCAGAATGGTTGAATGTGTTGGGGATGATGCCATCATGAAGATATGAATAGATAGCACCATATCAGGAAGACTCGTGTGTGACAATGGTACAAATGACATGGCTTTCAGATGAGTCAAAGATGGGATGGTGTAGCTCTTCCACCAAGAATTCAAATCTTGATTCATGTGTCTCCAACTGAAGAAGGGAAGCTAATGTGGCCATGGCATCTGCAGCCTTATTCTCTATCCTAGGGATCTGTTGAAACGTCACAAAGGTAAAGTAACATTTTAATGAGTCAACCATCTTTTTGTAGGGTATCAATTTATCATCCTTGGTTTGATACTCCTCATTAACTTGGTTGATGACTAACTGGGAATCTCCAAAGACATGTAACTATGTGATGTTCTATTCTATAGCCATTCTCAAGCCATTGGTTAAAGCTTCATATTCTGCAATATTATTCGTACATGGGAATAAAAGTTTGTAAGACTTTGGAATATTGTACCCATGCGGAGAAACAAATAATACTCCAGCACCTGATCCATTTTGCATGCAGGAACCATCAAAGAACATTGTCCAAGTGTGAGTAGTCATATACAAGATGTGTTCATTTGAGAATTCCACTTGAACAGGCATACTATCTTGAATTGGGAAATCAGCTAATTGGTCAGCAATAGCTTGCCCTTTTATGGCCTTTCTTTCAACGTACTCTATGTCAAATTCAGTTAAGACCATCATCCATTTAGCAAGTCTACCCATGAGGGCAGCCTTACTAAGCAAGTATTTAAGAGGACCAATTTTTGCAACCAAATGTATGGTATGAGCAAGCATGTAGTGGCGCAACTTTTGAGAAGCAAACACCACTACAAGATAAGACTTCTCAATGTTATTGTAATTGATCTCATAGGAGACTAGAGTACGACTGATATAGTATATGGCCCATTCTTTCCCAGTATCATCTAATTGAGCCAACAATGCTCCTAGGGAAGTGTCTGTAGCTGAAATATATAGGATCAATAGTTTCCCTGGAATAGGAGGCATTAGGATCAGAGGATTAGCCAAGTATTGTTTGATCTGATCTAGGCTCTTTTGACAATCCTCAATCCAAACACAAGAAGCACCCTTATGTAATGTCTTGTTAAAGGGTTGCGCTCTATCTGCAAGCTGAGAAATAAACCTCCTAATCGATTGAAGACATCCTTGAAGACTTCTCATTCGGCTGATATTTTGAGGAGGTGGAATATCTAGAATTGCTTGGACCTTTTTGGGATCAACCTCGATACCTTTTGCTAATATTATAAATCCTAAAAGTTTGCCTGAGATGACACCAAATGCGCACTTCTTTGGATTCAATCTGAGTTGAAACTGTTCCATGTGATCTAGAATTACTTCCAGATCATCGAGGTGTGTGTCTCATTTTCTTGATTTTGCTAGGGTATCATCCACATAATTTTCCATGTTTTTGTGCATCATATCATGAAAGATAGTGGTCATAGCTCTTTGGTAGGTTGCTCCAGCATTCTTTAACCCAAATGGCATGACATTCCAGCAATAGGTTCCCCATGCACATGTGAACGTTGTTTTCTCTTGGTCTTCGGGAGCTATTTTAATTTGATTATATCTTGAAAAACCATCCATTAGAGAGTATATGTCATAGCCCGCTGTCATGTCCATTATCATGTCAATGTTTGGAAGTGGAAAATCATCCTTTGGGCATGCTTTGTTTAAATCTCTAAAAGCTGTGCATACACGAATGGACCCATCATGTTTGGAAACTGGTACTATGTTTGAGATCCATTCTGCATAATCGATGGCTCTGATGAATCCAACTCTTAAAAGTTTTTCTAATTTTTCTTTGACAAGGAGAGCTACATGTGGATGCATTTTTCTAAGTCTTTGTTTCACTGGTTTGATGCCTGGAGCTATGGATAAGTGATGCATTATAAGATTTGTGTCAAGCCCTGGCATGTTTGAATAGGTCCATGCAAAATTAATTTTCTTCTTTTGTAAGAATTGTATATATGCCTTGGTCTCTTCTTCTGATAAAGACTGAGCAAGATAGACTATTTGAAGAGTTTCTTCTGTGTTCAAATTGACTGGCTTTGTTGGCTCAATCAATACTAATGATCTATCCTGGAAATAACTCGGCAAGTTATTAAGTACCCCATCCTTAGGTGCCTTAAAGAGGTTTTCACCCTCAGATACATCATCTCTTTTTACTATTTTTGGTTCTGATACCACCACAAAGTGGTTTTCACCATCAGACCTATTTTTCTTTCTTTCTTTCTCTTTTATTTTTAGACTGAGGTACTTAATATCAAGCTCTGTCATACTTGTTGTTGGTTCACTAGTGGAAGAAGCCACAGGTTCAAGAGCATTCAGATAGCAGGCAATTTTGTAATCATTCTAAAAAGTGAGGAATATGGGCTCTTGATGGCGCTGAGACCAGTCAATTAGGTCATAGTGAACAAGGGGTAGGTCAATGACTGGTTCAATATTATTTATGTGGAAGGTGGTATCTCTGGTGACCATACAATCAGGACTCATCAAGTCCTCTCCTAAGATACCCAAATTAGGACTCATCCTACCAAATGAAGCATCATCCACTAAGGCAATTTGAGGAGTACAACCCTCTAGTCCTACACTAAGCTCGTTAGCCACATCAGGTTGGGTACTATAAGCATGGACAATAACTATGTCCAAATCAACTGTTGCATCTGAAAGTGAGTCCCATTCATATTCATGGGAGTCTATGTCTGAATCATCATTTGGGCCTCATGATGTAGAAGCCTCAAGGTTAGGATGGGTTTCCCCCTCTCTAGTGCTAGCATTGGTACTCTCTATCGCAGCTAGGATAGCAACATTTTCCATTATCAATCTAGCAGTCATATAGTCACTATCTGTCATAGCTGGGATAGTAGGACTGTCAAGTATCAAATTTGTGGAATCTCCCCAAAGGATATTTGTTGAGGGCACCCAATCATCAGACACATCTTGTTGATTAGAAAGATCAGGCATATAGTCTGAGTCATTGTCACTGTCTGTCCCAGCTGGGACAGGGACACCTTTCTTCTTCTTACTTTCAAAACCTAAGCCAACCATGGACTTATTCTTTCATCCAAAAAGAGCATGATCAAGAGGCTTAGCTTTAGCATCTAGCCTATGGCTAAGGGGACCATATCCTAGATAACCCATATTTTTAACTAGTGTATACCCTCTCCCATAAGCTTTAGGTGAAGAAGCAAAGTTCTTGTTGTGTTTGTATTTTTCCTCGTGATAGATCTAGTCCCTTACGGCAACTTCCTCTTTCTCTTCCTGAATGGGGACCGAAGACTCAACAAATTTTCCAAATAATGTCATTGCTAATGATGAAGGTTTCATATTTGGTGATGGTCTCCCATAAGACCTAGGAGAGATTGGCATGCTTGTAAAAAAGTCAATTTTATAATCTCCCATCCCAAGATCTATGGTCTTAAACTTCTACTTGCATTGTTCAAATGAACTACTAGGACTGTCAGCTTCCCTATTCAAAGGTACATGTGATCTAGCAGAAATGTTATTAACTGACAAAGCATTATCTCCAGGTATGCAAATTTCTACACCATTATGGGGAAATTTAACACACTGGTGATATGTTGATGGGACTGCTTGCATTTCATGAATCCATGGCCTACCTAGCAAAATGTTGTAGGCTAAAGGTCCAACATCAACAATTTGAAATAAGATATCCTTTTCTACTGGACCAATGTGAATAAGCAAAACGGCCAATCCTTTAGAACTTCTTTCTGCTTCATCATATGCCTTGATTGTGATCTTTTTCCTTGTGTCAATGACATTCTCAAAATATCCTAGAGCTAGCAACAAACTCATGGTAAAAATATTGAGCCCCGCACCCCCATCTATCAGTACACACTTGACATGGGTTTTATGAATCATGACTTTGATGTGTAAGGCCAAGTTATGTGGGTGACTGATGGATTTGTCATCTTCTTCTGAGAAGGTGAGGTAATGAGGGCTAGCCAAATGGTTGACCATATTCTAGAATTGATCAATATCTAAGTTGTTAGGGACATTGGCTGCTTGCAAAGCATCTTCAAGGACATGCTTATGCTTAGGGGACAATTCTAAAAGCTCAAAAATGGATATCTACATGGGTGTACATTGTAATTGGTCAATAAGATTATAATTGGAATCAGGACCAATGGTAGATTTAGGAGGAACACCCTTGGACAAGGGCTGCTTAGACTTGCTAGGGCTAGGACCTCTGATAATAATGGGAGCTTGGGCCTAGCCCCTAGTGACAGCATTGAGGGACTGGGGCATTCTTCATGAGTGAGGACCTCTTATCACCACAGTGGGTCTTTCATCAGTCATAGGAGTTGAGTCCACATCATGTCCATAAGGATCTTTCCCTCTCATCATGTCGATGTTATCGTTAGCCACTTCAAGCATGTTAATCATATTTTCAGCATTTGTGTATGTATAGTTGATAGTAGCCTTACCATGCTTGTTGTTAGAATTTTCCCCTTTTTCATATTTGGGCAAGGGTTCCTTAAAAGCCTTATGATCCGCATTAGTGGTTAGATCATCAACTTGTAATCACCCACTTTCAATGAGGTCTTGGACAAGATGTTTAAGCCTAAAACAATTTTTGATATCATGTCCAATTCCATTGTGGAAGACACAAAAGGCTTTCTCATCCCACCAATGAGGTTTAGGATCGGGTATGCGGTGCTTGGCAGGATCTTGAGGTTGTGCCAAATTATGAGCAATTAGTGTTTTGAAAATGTCAGCATAGGAGTCCCCAAGTTTGGTGAATTGTCTCTTTTCCTTCTTGGGTTTCCCTTGATACTTGGACTTATTCTCTTGTTGTCCTGAGGATGCTTGCAGCTTCATGGCTTGTACCGCATTGGAGAGATTAAGAACTCCTTCATTCTTAGGTTGTGGTGAGTCAAAAACTCCGTCATTGACCACCTATTTATTCTTGTTCCAATAGGAGTTCTTTTTGTCCTTATAACCATGATTGTTGTTGTTTTGGCCATTGTTGTTATTAGTTGATTTAGCCAAAATTCCTTGTTCTTTTAGGACATCCTCTATGTGACATGCCACTTCTACCATGGTATCGAAAGAATTGAATGGTATCTTTCTTACCTCATATCTTAATTCTGGCACTAAGTTACTCACAATGATGTCTATTCTTTCCTCCTCAGGAATTGTCCTGGGATATTTTGAGCACAAACATCTCCATATTTGTAGGAAAGTGACAAAAGATTCTCCTTGATTTTGTTTAAGCTTGCACAAATCAAGCATTGTGACTGACCTTGATAGATTATAAGCAAAATGCTAAACAAATCTTTGGATGAGTTCTTTAAATGACTTTACTAGAGGAGTAAGGTTGGTGAACCACTCCATGGCTTGGCCTTTGAGACTCCTCAGAAATAATCTCATCAAGTAGGAGTCTTCATGATGAAAAGAAAAGCTCATTATGTAGAACTGTCAGACATGGTCATGAGGGTCACCAACGCCATCATATTTGTCATAGGTTGGAAACTCAACTTTCTTAGGGAACTCAACCAACACCACACTCTTGTCAATCAGGTTGGGACATATGGAGTCCAAATTAAATGTGCTCTTAGGAGCCCTCATCCTTTCTATGTCCTTCTACATTTGCATGATCACCTCATTGGTTGAAGGATTATGTTTCTTGATCTTTTGGTGGACGTCAAAATCATATGGAACTTTAGCACCTTTGTTGATAAGGCTTTCTAGGAACTGATCCTTGTTTTGTTCCACATATCATTCTACATATGCTTGAAAGGATGGTTCTTGTTGCATAGTCATAAAATCCATATGATCAAATTTGGCATAACTTCCTCCATGTTGTGAGCCATGATGTGCTCATTGGGAGGGTTGCTTTGAATGTCTATGAGGTGATCATCTCCTATGATGATCATATCTTGAAACCCTTCATCCTCTAGGACTTGGGGATCGTGAGGGTGTCCTTGATCTTCTTCTAGGACTTGGCAAAGGGGTAGATGGGGGTGAGTTGGTCCCACTATTGGTTCCCCTTCCATTGAATCAACTTTAGAGTTGTTGCACGTAGAGTCTATCTTCTTCTTCTTGGGTGACTCTTTTTTGTATATCCAACAATGCACGTTCCTCTTCTTCTAGTTTTCTGAATTTTTCTTTTTTAGCAGCTTGTTCATCCAAATAGGCTTGCTTCTCCCTCTTAATGCTTCTCAATCTCATATTTACATATCGAGAGGTGTCTTTAAGTGGGGAGGATGGTCTCGAATGCCTTATTGCATTGGCTGCGTTTATGTGGTGATCACTAGATTCATTGTTCTGGTCTTCATGTTGTGACCCTGAATCTGAGTGAGCTTGCTTATGATCTCTCTTAGCTCATTGGTGAGCATCAAAATACCTTGCATTGTTGGGAGGTGACCTGGGTGGACTAGCATGAGAAGAACCACCGTACTCTCTTCTATGTTGTTGGAAGATATCCTCAAGAGTTTGATTCATGGCTTCTCTTTGTTGTCGGGTGAAAGTGTTACTCATATCCATACTTGATGAAAGTGGTACAAAAGAGGTGCTCACTTCACTAGGATTAGCTCTTGGATTAAAACAAACCTCAGATTCACTCTTAGGTGATTGATCAAAAAGGGGTCCTTTTCCCTTATGTTGTCGATGAGTCTTAATGGGTGGTAACTGGCTAAAGGCAATAGGGGGTCGCTTCCCTTGATTGACTTGGTACCTTGTCGTAATTGACATGAAAGAAAGATACTCTCAATGATAAGGTGACCTCTCAAAGTGTCAGCGCCAAACTAGGATAATCAAAGGCCTCTATTGTCCAAAGAGAAATGAGAAGAAAAGGGCTTTACCAACACTATCAAAGAGGTGCTTCAAATGAAAGGGTGACTACCCTTGCACGTTTGAACCAGGAGGTTGGACTAGGCCAAAATATGATTGAAATTGAGATTTAAATGAAAGCGATTTGGACAATAAGAGCACTAAAATTTTCCAAGAATGTAGCTAACAATCTTAGAGATGAACCTTGGCACCAAGAATGACCTTCTAATTTGATAATTATTCCAAAGTGATTTCGTAAGTCAAATGATGCTATTTCAGAGGACTAAAACTAGAAATTTAGAGTCAAGACAGGTCTCAAACGTCAGGGCAAGAAGCCTACTCTAAGACCTAACCTAATTAATAGCAACTGAAACTAACCAAATTGCAAGCATGGTAGAAATTACCCAGGTGATATACTCCAGGCTACTGGGGTGATATACCTATAACCACGCGATACTTCACCTTATGCCAGGTGATATACCTCAGTACTGGCGGGCGATATACTCCAGGCAGGTCGGGCGATAGTCCGTCAAGGGTGAACTATCATGCGATATTTCTCTTCAAAGTAGGTGATATTTTTAGCAAGCACAAAGTATCACATGATATTTCACTTTACAGAGTGTGATACTGTTGCAGAATTGTTCAACTCTTGACCAGAATTGTGTAAAATTTGCATTTTTGGGTCTGCTTGGTCAAAATTTTTAGTCTGAGGATTGATGTTTTCGATTTCAATCACAATATCAGTAGAATTTTGGTAGGTTTGCAAATAGTGAGGGATCAAACATGTCTCAAACACTTGAAACAAGGGCAAAAGCAACCTTGCCAAGACAAACACTTGTGATATCAGAATTGAAAAATCACCTTATGAATGCTACCGATTGTTTGTATGTAAGAATGTTTGCACTGGCATCACACAACCGAAGATAATTTAAGAAAATCTATCCTAAAAAGTCAAGGCTCAATGCTTACCAACTTAGCCCACAAATTGATGCCCCCTCACCTCACACCAAGTGGTTACCCACAAGAGATGTTGGCTTTATTGTGGAAGTGTCAAATGACACAACCAAAGGGACACATATGGTGAGTATCTTAAGGTGATCTAGGTAAACCACTTGGATCAATCCTTGCACTAAGAAGATAAGCGGCTAAATAAGGTGGCTTCTATCTAACGGTTCTTAATAAGGATTTCGGTTCACAACACCCCTCTTGCTCCTCATAAAGGACTAGGACCTTGCGGCCTCAAGAGTACCTTAAGCATTCTTGTTCAATGTTTTCCCTATGGTCGCAATCCCATGAGCTACTCACATCAAACAAAGATAAGTGTTATGTCTACCAAGGTTTTTGGTGTCCTTGATAGCCTTGAGATTATAGTGAGTTGGAATCACTTGCCACCAAGGAAAATGATGACAAGGTTGTCTCCACTTGAGTCATTCCTCTTGATTTCTCAAGAGTAGGCCCACTAAAGGATTCCTAAACTAAACAAAAATGGATAATTTATGAGGTTCAAGGTTTTTGGTTCACCTCAAGGGTGAAGAGCATACTCCCCTATCTCAAAAACTTCTCCCAAACACACCAAGCAAAGAGATTCAATTACTCCCTTGCTTCCAAAACCTTAAGATGGGTCAAGATTTTTTGATTCACCTAAAGGTGAAGAGCATACTTCTCCTACCACCTCAAAATCTCTTTCACAAGGTTTTAAAGATTCCTAATACAATTAGTGAATGTCACACTTGGAATGAAAGCAAATAAACAAAAAAGAATTTTTTTGTTTTTATGCTTGGGCAGCCCTGTAAAAACTGTTAGTAGCCTTCTTTGACATGCATTTTTAGCAAATTTCAAGCAATGAGAGCACCTACAAACACAACTTGTTAGACCAACAAGGTTAGCAAAATCAAAATCCAAATGTAAATATGCAATAAACTGATAGATTCAAGCTAAAAGATGCAGGTTAGACCTATCTAAATACAGTAAAATAAACCAGCAAACTAAAATGATCAAATTTGGATGATAAAATTGGAAATGTGGGTCTCTATCAGATCAGGTGATATACTTCAGACTTCACCAGTGTTGCATGACATAGTTTCCTATAGTCGGGCGATATACCTTAGTCTGGGTGATACTCTGCACTATGGGCGGGCGATACTTCGCACGACGCCAGGCGATATACCTCAGTACTGGCGGGAAATTCTTCTCTTACACAAAGTGTCACACCGCTATATAAAGGTATATCACGTGATATTCCTAAGAAGTATCGCACGATACTCTGAGACAGAAAACCAGAACTGCAAAATTTTTAAAAAATAATCCAAAAAATGACGAAAATGCAAATGAAAAAAAGGACAAAGCCTATCTACTCTACCCCACAGTGGGTGCCAAAAATGTACACACTAAAATGGTGCACTTCTATGAACCATTACATGCAAGGTTGCTCAAGAATGAGGCCTCACAAAGAGGCTCATAGCTCTCTATGCATGGAGTTGCAAGAAACTTGATAGATTTGCTCTCAGCTAGAGCTATGAAACTAGTGACCTTGCTAGTCAACCATACAATGAGAGATTCACAATGAAGACAAGGGCAAGAGTGCCAATATCTTCAATGAAATCAAAGTATGCAATGTAATGCAAATCTAAGTGAGAATGCACACTATTCTATGGAAAGGAAAGTACAATGCAACTAATCTATGAAAGGAAATAACAAGTGTTACAATTCCTCCTATTTAGACTATGTGAGCTTATTCTATTGCATAAAAGAAAATCTATACTATGAATGTCATGATTATGCAACTAAGAAAGCAAGTATGCAACTAAATGATGAAATGAAGCAAGTCTTCAATGTCTTCAAAAGCTCCACATGCACCTAAAACCTACAGCATAACATTAGCATAAAAACATGGTATGCAAATGGAGGAGAGAGCTTTCCTTTTATAAGAAATGCAAAGGAATGGACCATGGAGATTAAGAGGTAAAAGTCTTAATCAGCGGTGGAGCTTGAAAGAGGAGCAATCCATGTGCACAAGTATCCTCCAATAGGAAAATAGGAGTTGACTTTATGTCCATATGAGATAAAAAGTGCTTTTATTTTTTTTATAAAATAAGAATAATACTTTATTTGTGCAACTTAGGATAAGAAGAAAAGGTGGGGCTTTTTATTTAATTAAAAGGGGAGGAAATATTCCTTTTAAGTAAATAAAGACTTAGGATAAATGGTTAGCCCAAGGATAAAAATCTAATATATGATCGAAATTAAGACTTGATCAAAAGATTGATATTGTTGAAAATATTGATTATTGATAAAATTGATTCAGGTTTGATAAATCAAATAAATGGGGCCCAAAGTCTAGGCGACCATTTTTAGGTGCATACAATTGGCACCTCCAGATTAATCTGGCTCTATTGCATTACTGTACAAGTATAAGAACACCAACAAGGGCCATCCCCTTTTCTTTGGTTTATGGAGTGGATGTTGTGCTACCAATTGAGGTTGAGATTCCTACTTTGCGAGTCTTTCTGAAGGGCCTCATTACTAATGATGATATTAGAATATCTCAACTACAAGAGCTAGAACTACTAGATGAACATAGGCAAGTGGCATTCAATCACCTCTAAGCATATCAGAAGAGGATGTCCAAGAGCTACAACAAGAAGGTCAGACCAAGGGAATTCCAAGTGGGTGATCTCATCCTAAGAGAGAACTCCAAGAATCAACAATAGTGGATCCAGAAGGGAAAGTTTGAACCAAATTGGCTTGGTCTGTATATTATCACTATAGTATTTGGGTTTGGTGCCTATCAAATCTCTACTAGTGAAGGAGAAAAGTTCAAAGAGCTGATCAACGCTCTACATCTGAAATGATTCTACAACTAAGACATCCTTCAAAATGCTCCTATACATACTCAATTCTAAAAAAATCCTTAAAATTGCAAAATATCCTTAAAAAAATGATCATCTTAGTGAAAACCTGATAAACAGGGGCCTTGAAAATACCAAAAAAATTGAAAAAAATAAAAATACAAAAACATTGAAAAAATAAAAAAATGTGTCATTGATGAAAACCTTGAAAACATGCATCATGGTAGCAAAACTAGAATTTCTACCAAGATGGTGAAAACTTGGTAAACAAGCACCTCTTGTTCCACAAGGCTATACCTATTACAACACCACTTGGCTCTTTACAACTACTCCTTGCTTTCCTTCTTTAGTTTTCTTTCCCATTTTTTTCTTGCTTTAGTTTTCTTTCTCATTTTTCATGCTTTAGTTTTCTAGCTCATGTTCTCACTCTTAGTTATCTTTGAGATTATGCTCAACTCTACATGATTGAAATTGATCACACTTGTAGGCACCTTCCTATTCTATGGGGCATTGTCCTATCGCTCTCCAAGGAGCTTCCTTGCATTAGTCACAAGTGCTTCTCACTACGTCTTCCTCCTGATGCTTAGCTCTCAGATCTCTCTCCTTGTGGATCTCTCATACATCAGTCACCAATGGTTCTCACTGCATCTACCTACTGATGTTTTGTTTGTACTCAGATCTCTCTCCTTGAGGATCTTCCTTGTATTAGTCACAAGTGGTTCTCACTGCATTTGCCTACTAATACTTCATTAGCACTCTGATTTATCCTTGAGACTATCTCTCGCATCAGTCACCAATGATTCTCACTATGTCTGTCTACTGACATCATGTTTTTGAGACTTCTTGTGCTATATACTTTTGATCCAACATCAATCCTCTTAAACTGCAAACTAAAACTAGATTTGTAACTCTCTGAGATTTGCTAAGATTTTCTTTTGTGTGCTTGTTCTTTTATGTTATCATTCCTCCTCGAGCAACTCAAAGACATCTATTTTGACTGATAGAAGCGAAGACTGGGGCATGATCTTTTCTTTTTTTTTTTTTTTTTTTTTAGTTCCAATTTTATGTGACTGAATGTGACCTCTAAATCAGGCACAACACAACATGGTCATTATTCACTTGATATAATTTTGGAGAGAGTATGAAGAACTCAATCCAAATTCCATGGTGAGGTGACCTATTGCCTCCTATGCAGGCAGGGTGTTTAATTGCTCTCAAATTGAAGAGCCAACAACCATAAGACCGCTACTACAATGGAGGATTTGAAAGCAAAGCCATAAAGATGATATGCAAGCTAAAATCAAACTAAAATGTATGCAATTAATCTAAATTGCTTGAAAGGAAATATGAAGTGTAGTTTTTTTTTTTTATATTTTGAAATAAAGATTATACTAGACTAAGAACAAGTAATCAAATTTAATCTAATATGAGATGCAATTATACTAAAATGATAGACTAAATATGCAACAAAAAAAAGCTTTGAATAAGATGAGATAAAAAAATGCTATAGTTTAATTACTCTCCAAATTGCCTTTTTTTGAATGAAAAGAAGAGGCTCGTTAAATAGAAAAGCTCGAGAGAGGAATGAAGAGTTTCTTGATTTGTAACTTGTGACTCTTCATTCCCACATTGAGACAAAAATGCAAGAATTACTTAATAAAAAGAATGGAAAATGCCACACAGGTGACCTTTTGAATATCTTGAATTATCAATTCAAAAAAAAAGTGTGTCCATTCAAATATCAAGTAATTATTAATTCATTTTTTATGTGTATTAGCCAAACGGGGTGGTTTGATTTAATTTAATTTAAAGCACATAGGACTTTACAATTAAATTAATGTATCATAGAGATAATTTAGCTAATAAAGTCAAAGAGACTTAGGAATTAATTTAGTATTTGATTATTGCAATTTAGGGTCTTTGCAACTGACATCAAGTCAAGTAAAGTCAAGTAGGAGAGAGAAAATTGCCTAGTGGACTAGGACTTTTGAAGATATGAAATTGAAGAAATGCACCAAAATTGATTGAAATTTAATAGGTGCCAATTTTGGGGTATTACATTTGCCCCTCTTTGAATTGATGTGCAAACAGCGTGTTGATTCAAAGAATAGTCTGAAGTGAAAGATGAAAGTAGATCAAAGCATGAATTTTCCAAAGTCTAAGTTAGATTGCGAAGACAACGGTTCTTGAGAGAGATGAGAATCGGGATTAGATTGCCCCAATGCCCCAGAGTGAGATTTAGATGTAGATTAGGACTATCTCTAGAATCAGGGTTAGATTGCCCCAATACGAAGCTCAGCCCTCTGAGACCTAGGTTAGATTGCCTAGATAATGGTCTAAAAGAGATTTTGAGAGTCATCTCCAGAATAAAGATTGACTCTTAGGAATCAGGGTTAGATTGCCCCAATACCCAAAAGATTTCAAGAACCATCTCCAAAATGAAGAATGATCCTTGAGGATCTGAGTTAGATTGCTCAGATACCTAAGAGATAGATTTCCAGATGACAAGATGCGAGGTGTGAAGATGCCCTTAGCAATGAGGACTGATGATTCAAATCAGATTGATTCAAGAATAGATTCGACAAGATTCAAATGATGTAATCATCCTACCCCCTCGGGAGTGAAATCGAAAGATGACATGTCAGAAGGATGATAAACAACAAGAGATTGCAGAGCAAAAGTAATTAGACTAGATTCACGAAGCTGTAGAAGCGAATCGAAGCAAAGTAGAGGTCTTGTTGACCAAGTTTGACCATAGTTGACCATGGTTGACCAAATTTTGACTAGGGTTGACTTGATGAAAAGAAGCAAAGATTTGAGAACATGATGCAAAGATGAGGATCTGGTAGGAAGATGACACCAGAAGGCTGACTGCACAAGCATCTTATCCAGAAGGAGTCCAATATTTAAAATGTGATTTTGAGCCACTTAAATATGTCAGATTTTGATTTTGATCCCGAAAAAGGATGCAGCCAAGATGAGACTAGGAAAAAAGATGAGAACCTTTGATGAGCAGATCCAGAAGAAAGCAATCAAGAGAGCAACAAGAAAGCGCTCCAAATGCAAGCCTAGAATGAAAGATGCCAGTCTAAATGCAGGCCTAGGATGAACAAATGCAATCCTCCGAACTCGGCTGTTGGACTCATCGTATTTATCATCATTGAGTTCATTTAAGGATGGGACAATCACAAGATTCCATACAATTCTCCCCAACATGAGAATATGAATATGACATAAGTCTTAAATTTGTCAGAATGAGGTGTAAGCATTAAGGCACAAGAAGCCAGAATGACCTAAACACCTATTCCTTTTAATCTAGCAAGTTAACATAAGCATTAGAGCATAAATGGTAGAATGACCTGAATGTTTCTTGTGACAGACACACCAAAGATGTAGGAGTTCCTTCTTTTTCCAAAGATTGCTCGCAGTGATTCTTATGATCACTTAATAGGACGAGCATTTACAATTTGACCAGTAGCAGAAAGAAGTCACTCAAAAGACAAGGAGAAGAACCAACCTCACCAAAGTGTTCATATAAAAGGATTCAAGGTACGCATGGCCATCCAATATGAGATGGAGGCTCTTATAGATGGACACCCCTCTTATATAAATTCTTTGGATCATTGGAACTAAACCAACAAGTAGAAAGCAAAAGGAAAGAAAACAAATGAACACTCAAAGAAAACAAAGCTCAGCAAGCCTCAGAGGAACACAAATCAAATTTTAGTTTCAGTTTAAGTTCATGTTCAAGAGGATTGAAGTTGATTCAGAAAGATAATGTTTGAAGTCTCAATGTGATAACGATAGCAGGCAGACGCAGTGAGAATCACTGGTGACCATCGCAAGAGACAAAGTCTCAAAAAAAAATTAAAAAATTGGGAAGCTAATGAAGTATCGGTAGGCAAATGCAGTGAGAACCACTGGTGACTAATACAAGAGAGAGATTCTTAAGGTGAGAAATCTCAGAGATACTAGTGAAACATCAGTAGGCAGACACAGTGAGAACCACTGGTGACTGATGTAAGGGAGAGGTCCCGAAAGTGAGAGGTCAAATGAAAGCTAGGTATTAGTAGGAAAACACAGTGGGAACCACTGGTGACTAATACATGAGAGGTCCTCAAGGACAGAAATCTCAAAAGTAGCTAGGCATCAGCAGGTAGACACAGTGCGAAATGCTGGTGACTGATGCATAAATGAATCTTCTGAAAGCGATAGGACAATGCCCCCTAAACTAGGGAGATGCCCCCAAGTATGACCAGTTCCAATCCATGAAGAGTCAAGGAAAACTCAAAAATAAGCACATGAGCTAGCAAACCAAAGTAGGAAACAAACTAAAGGAGGAAAGTAGGAAAACAAACTAAAGTAGGAAAGGAAGGAAACTAAAGCAGGAAACTAAGAGCCAAGCGATGCTGAGATGAGATGCAGCTTCAGGAAACAAGAGGCGCCTATTTACCAGGTTTTCACCATCTTGGCAGAGATTCTATTTTTGCTACCATGATGCATGTTTACCAGGTTTTCATCAATGGCACATTTTTCTCTTTTTCAATTTTTTTGTATTTTTCTCTTTTTTTTATTTTTTTGTATTTTTTTGAATATTTAATTTTTTTGTATTTTTGATCTTTTGATTTTTTTTATATTTTTGAAATTTTCTATTTTTTTGGTATTATCAAGGTGCCTGTTTACCAGGTTTTCACCAGGATAATAGATACATCAAAGCACCTGTTTGCTAGGTTTTCACTAAGATGATCATTTTTTCAGGACATTTTGCAATTTTTAGGATTTTTTGCAATGTATCAATTTTTAGGATTTTTTCAGGACCAATAAGTATGTACATGAGCACATAGAGAATGTCAGCTATAGAACTTCTTCAAATGAAGAGTGTTGATGGGCTCTTTGAGTTTCTCTCCTTCAGTAGGAATCTTTGAGAACGTAGTATTTGTAGTAGTAGGCAACCAAGAAGTTGTAGAATTAGAACCAGATGTTGTAGTAATAACAGGAGATCCAACCAATAGTGTCCAACTATCGAGAGATCCATAGTCAAGGAAAGATCACTTAAGTGAGACCCACAAATATCCTTGTGAACACATCTTAACTCTTTATTAGATTTCCCACGCTCTAAATGCTTAGGAAGAGTACATTCTAGATTTTTCTTAGTCATGCCATTAGCAATAAGGAGATACTGATACGCACTTTAGGAAAAGGAAAGATGGAGTGAAGAGTGTAAAGTATGAGAGGCAAGGGTGATGGAATGGAGGGAAGCATGAGAATTTTGGAAGCTCAAATGACAACTTTGATTTTCCTTTTTTTGGAATCCACATAGCTTTTGAACTTTTTCTTCTGTACTTTGAGGTGCTTTTGATGACAATGCCTATAAGATGGATTTTGAGATCCATTTTTTATTTATTTTTTGGCTTTTGATTGTCTTCTTCTCTTTGAGGACCTTTGCAGTCTTTTCAACACCTCTATTTCTTTTTTCTTTCTTTGGAGTCACATTTCGATTAGATGGGACATGGTGACCTTGAGATATAAGTGGATTCTTATTATTTTTTCTTTTATGTTGTACATACAAGTTACTTCCAAAAGACTTGGGAATGATGGATGAAAGAGGCTTATATGACTGGTTCAGGTGGAGAGGTGGAAATGGAAGTGGATGGGCCACTTTTCTGGGAGATGAAGAGGGAAGAGAAATCGATGGGATGGGCTCAAGTGCAAATATATCAGTATCATCCTCATCATTCATGGATGCATCAAATAGATCAAGAAATTCATCTTCCATAGAGCATTGTCGATTATGAGTCATATTAGAAGAGTCAAATAAGTTTGGAGGAATATTATGTGAGCCTAACCAAGATGGTTTATTCCAAGAGTTAGGTCCCCTTTCAGGTGGTAAGAGTGCATGAATAGGAACCATTTCAATTCTAGATCTACCAATATTCCATGAAGCTGTAACAGAATGGGGTCTTACATACCCATGATTTGTTGGAGCAGTAGGAGTATAGCTTGGAGTAGATGGCCTAGGAGCCATACAAATGATCTACATAGGAGGGTGGAAAGGATCATCATCAATAGCTTGATCTGGAGGATCATAACTTTCTCCTCTTTCTGAGTTGTTAAGACTAGCATATAGGTGCATAGCATCAACTGGTATTTCCATTGTAGCATCTGATATAGAGTCCCATTCAGCTAGAGACATAGTCGGAGGCATACTTTCTTCATTGTTGTCATCTAACATAGGAAGTGTTTCTTCAACAGTAGGATCTTGTTCAGTAGTAGAAGTAGTAGAGTAATCTAGAATAGGCATACATTGAGGCATACCCAAGAGGAGGGAAGCATCCAACAGTTGCTCCCAATCAGTATGTGTGCCATTGGAGTTGGCAACAGTAGGAGTCTGTTCAATAGCAGAAGTGGTGGAACAATCTAGAATAGGCATACCTTGAGGCATACCCAAGATAAGGGAAGCATCCAATAGTTTCTCCCAATCAGTATGTGTGCCATTAGAGGCAATGACATATTCAGTAGTGGCTACAGTAGTAGAAATATGTTCAGTAGAGTGTATAAAATCCTCCTAGTGAGGACCAAGATCATGTTCTTGAAGCACTTGAGAAGGTAGATAAGACTCTTTCCAGTAGTCTGAATCAGAATTTTGATCATTCAAGAGTCTCTCATGTGTCATAGGCTGAATCTATGTTTCTTCATCATCTAAATCTGCATGTGAGTGCAAGCTGCAGCTAGGTTGTTCAAGCTCATAGCTCTGATAGCCAATACCAAATCTATCTTCAGAAGGTTCCTCACAGGAATGTGGAGATGGAGGGAGAGTTGTCAATGTCAACATGGACTCAATCTGATATTCCCCCATGCCAATATCTTTGATCTTAAAGGTATTTTCTATTTCTTTTAGCTTAGCATCATAGAACTCAGTGGACTCTCTATTGGTGGGAACAAAGCTATCTGTCGTTTGGGTAAGCATCTTAGTAGAGCAAGTATCTAGGCTAGCACTATTGTCAATAAGGATGAGGGGGATACTCTTGGGGCCTATCATAACTTTAGTGTGTAGGAGAGCATTATGTGGGTGGCTCAGCAAGTGATCATCTTCCTCAGAGAATGATAAATAATGAGGCGAGGTCAAATGACCCACCATAGATTGGAACTGATTGAAATTGAGATCTTTGGGGATGTTTTCCTCAGTGAGGGATTTATCCATAGATAGTTTTGGTTTGGATGTCGAAGGTTCAGGACCTTTGAGCATGATCTTTGCATGAGATTGAGTGATAGTGTTCGCACAAGCTAGAGATTATGTGTAGTTATAAGAGGGAGGCGCAGGGCCTCGCAAGATAAAGGGAGTTTTGGGTTTAGGAGTATCCTTGCTCCCTGGAGCAATGATCATGTCACAATGAGAGATCCAAGGTTTGTTTCTAGAAACTTTGGAAGGTGGTTGAGCTTCTGTCATAGCCTTCTCAGTGGCTTTGATCATTTGTATGTTAGAGCTGAGATTGAAAACCAACTTTGAGGGTTTTGGCATCAAATTGTCAACAACCCTGTCATTCATAACATCTATGTTTTTATTGACAATCTTATCCTTATCCTTGTTTGAGGGAGAAGGTCTTTTCTTGTTGTCTTTATTCAAAGTCAATTCTCCCTTCTTGACCATAAACGCTTCTATCCTCACAGCCCACCTAATCATATTGTCAAAAGTGAGGGGACCCTGTAATCATACTTGGTATCCAAAATTTGGGACAAGATTGTCCAAGAAGATATCGAGCTTTTCAGACTCAGGTAATTCATACGGATACTTCGTGCATAGTTGTCTCCATCTCTGGAGAAATGTTAGGAGAGGCTCCCCTTGTCATTGTTTCAAATTGCAAAGGTCCTAGATGTTGACCAAATATTGAATGTTGTGGGATTGATCATAACTCTTGTCATTTTGAGACTGACCATGACCTTGGTCATTCTGAGATTGCTCATGAATTTTGTTGAATTTACCTCCCCTTGGGAAGTGGAATGGATCTCCCATATTGTTGGTAGTATTCTGAGACATCATGAAAGAGTCGATAGGTTCAAAAGAATCAATAGGTTTAATTTTAGAAAGTGACCCTTCAGATTCTTGCTGGTCTTCAAACAATGGGTTATAATATTCTTGAAATAATAAGTCAGACTGTATCTGAAATAATGGATTGTAATACTCTTGGAATGATAAAGAATGTGAGGATTCCTCACAAAGTTCAAATTTTGCAATGGATTTGGAATGATCTATGTCTTGATTATGAGGTTTGCTTCTATCTTGATTAGTATTTTGAACAGGATACGTCTTGCCACTTCGAGTCTTGACAGTCATAGATGAAGATGTAATGAGCAAAGATTTGGGATAAAGCTAGACTCTATCTCTAAGATAACGAAAAGGAGATAAATGGCTAGAATAGCCAAGATGCAAGATGAACCTGGTACGAATTGTCAAAAAGAGATGGCTAGAACAGTCGAGATAAGACAATCGCAATGCAAGGTACAAGAGCACAACAAGATAAGGTAGACTAATGAGAGACAATATGAGTCAAAGCAAAGATCGATCGATTCCTAACTCAAGACAACCAGTTTTTGATGGTGAACGATAGGAAAATAGAAAAATAGATCATGGACAAAAAGGCAGATCAGATTTATGTCATTGATCAAGCACATAAGATAGCAATCAAGGAGTTCAAGAAAATAGTCTTCAAGCAATGGGCAAGGGACAAAGCAACCTTGTGCATGAACAGGAATAGTGACTTAGTATTTCTACTCCCTAAGGACTCTACTTGTGTATGTTCTTGAGAATGTTTTAGCAGACACTTAAAACACAACAACATCCTAGCAAGTTGTCTACAAGGATATACATGGCTTTTCTAAAGGGAGTCATCGATATATGCAAGGTACATGAGGCACAAATCTGTAGATGAGAAGAATCCAAAATCACACAGCTGGGGGGAGACGGTAACCCAAATCTCCTCGTTCACTTCTCAAAGGTATAAAGTTCTTTGAGGCTTAGCCAAGAGTGAAATCTAACTCATTCCCAAGAGAGGTGTCTTTGGATTCACCTCCCGATATTTATACTCCGTCGGAACATGGAAGTTAAGGTCATCCCTTGAGGTGATGAAATCCCCAAGCAGGCCTTCTAGAAATGAAAAAGTAAGTAATTCTCTATCAAAAAGTATTGAAAAGCACTAAAGGTGGAACACTTAATGCTTAAAGCAAATATGAGGTGAGTCCACAAGGTGGAACACTTAACACCTCACACAAGCTACAAACAAGTCCACAACCTAGAAAACAAGTGAGTTCCAAAAAGCACAAAAGGGTTGCCTAGTGGAACAATTAACGCTTCTTTCCTATAGACCCCTCCCCTTTAATGTGGCGCTGAGATTGCAACCACAGGGAAGAAATGAGGAGTCGATGGATTAGTGAGTCCAATAACCCAAGATAGCAATCTAGATCAATCACAAGTAATCTAAGACTGCTAATCAATACTACTCATAACTGCAAGAGGGTTTGAATCATGGAATATTTAACTTTCCAAGTAAACATGAAGTGAGTCCACAAAGTGGTGCATTTAACTCTTCATGTAAACAAGGAATGAATCCATGCCCTCAATCACTCAATGAGATATTGGATATTGAAACCAAGAATTACTTATGGTTTAAACACAAGAATTCACTTACATAAACTTGTATGAAAGAAAATCTATGTTCATTCATTTCCCATTAAGAGCATCAATTAAAATGTGTTCTATGAAAGCATGTAAACACTCAAGCCAAACACATGAGAGATTAATTTGATGCCCAAACCAAGTGTTATAGAGATTTTAAGAACTCACCTTAGGTCCAAAGATCTGCAATCCAGCATTTAGCACACATCCGAAAGTACAGAATCAAGACAAATCAATGGCAAACCGTAAGATATGTAACATTGTTGTCTTCAAGATAGTCTTTAAAGATTGATTTATTTGACTCATAAAATCACAATATTAAAATTTCTAAAAAGAATTAAGTTTTTAGCCAACATCAAGAACTACCATTTCCCAAAATTATAAGGTCTTATGATTCTATTTGGTTCCTCAACCAATAACCTTTTCAGATTGCAATTTTTCTGTCATAAATCAGATTTAAAACACCAGGCCCTGCCTAGGGAATCACATATCTTTTTCAAAAGGAATCCAAATGAAACCAAACCAATTTCACAGTAACTATTAATGAATTTAATTTCCAAATATGTAAGTTATTTATTTTTTTCCATTCATAAATCATTTTCTAAAAGCAAATCATTGCCTGCAACTCCAATGTAGATTGTTAAAAATCAGTTTTCACTCAAATGCCCATAACTTTCACAAATCTGCATAAAAATGACTCAAACCAAAAGGAAATGAAAGCTAATTCATGTATCCTTCCAATGAATATTATTATAGATCTTGATTATTCATGGTTTGTACATACCAGATGTTTCAATCTGACTATATTCAAGGAATCTCAAATCTACAAACACCCACTTTCACCAAAATAATCATAACTTATTCATTTCTTTATAAAAATGAACCAAACCAAAATCATGAGAAAGAATATTCATCATTATATCCATCCATTACTATATTATAAGGTTTCTAGGTTGTACATGGTCGTACAAGGCCTGGAACCAACACTAAAATTGAAAAACCAATAAAAAAATGAGGCCAAAAATTGATCTTTTCTGCCCCACGGTGGGCACCAAAATGTATGTGATTGAATGTGACCTCTAAATCAGGCACAACACAACATGGTCATTATTCACTTGATATAATTCGGGAGAGAGTATGAAGAACTCAATCCAAATTCCATGGTGAGGCGACCTATTGCCTCCTATGCAGGCGGGGTGTTTAATTGCTCTCAGATTGAAGAGCCAACAACCATAAGACCGCTACTACAATGAAGGATTTGAAAGCAAAGCCATAAAGATGATATGCAAGCTAAAATCAAACTAAAATGTATGCAATTAATCTAAATTGCTTGAAAGGAAATATGAAGTGCAGTTTTTTTTATTTTTAGATTTTGAAATAAAGATGATACTAGACTAAGAATAGGTAATCAAATTTAATCTAATATGAGATGCAATTATACTAAAATGATAGACTAAATATGCAACAAAAAAAAGCTTTGAATAAGATGAGATAAAAAAATGCTATAGTTCAATTACTCTCCAAATTGCCTTTTTTTGAATGAAAAGAAGAGGCTCATTAAATAGAAAAGCTCAGGAGAGGAATGAAGAGTTTCTTGATTTGTAACTTGTGACTCTTCATTCCCACATTGAGACAAAAATGCAAGAATTACTTAGTAAAAAGAATGGAAAATGCCACACAGGTGACCTTTCGAATATCTTCAATTATCAATTCAAAAAAAAAGTGTGTCCATTCGAATATCAAGTAGTAATTAATTCCTTTTTTATGTGTATTAGCCAAAGGGGGTGGTTTGATTTAATTTAATTTAAAGCACATAGGACTTTACAATTAAATTAATGTATCATAGAGATAATTTAGCTAATAAAGTCAAAGAGACTTAGGAGTTAATTTAGTATTTGATTATTGCAATTTAGGGTCTTTGCAACTGACATCAAGTCAAGTAAAGTCAAGTAGGATAGAGAAAATTTCCTAGTGGACTAGGACTTTTGAAGATATGAAATTGAAGAAATGCACCAAAATTGATTGAAATTTAATAGGTGCCAATTTTGGGGTATTACACCAATGATCCAAAGGATCCATATAAGAGGGGTGTCCACTATGAGAGCCTTCATCTCATGTTGGATGGCCATGTGTACCTCAACTCCTTTTATATGGATGCTTTGGTGAGGTTGGTTCTTCTCCTTGTCTATTTGAGTGACTTCTTTCTGCTACAAGTGAAATTTATGATGCTCATCCTGCAAAGTGAACATGAGGATCACTACGAGCACCTTTGGTATGCTTATCATTCACTTAGCAAAAGGAGGAACTCTCACGTGTCTAGCATGTTTGTACGTAAGGAACATTTAGGACATTCTAGCAACTATTCTTTGATGCTTATGTGATGTAGGGTAGGGATGGAGAATCCAATAATGGATAGTCCAAACCTACACCAACACTTACAAAAACAACAAGCATAGCGGAATACAACAAGATAATGCTTTAAAATAGAATTTCATTCAACATGCCCGGCTATGAGGCCTTCCAAGTTTCGGCCTTATACAATGAAATTACAAAGTATCTCAACAATATCTTAGTTAGCCCAGCTCTGAAACATATTACTAACTAATGGAAAGACTAAGGAAGATCTAAACTTGAGCTCGCAAGCCTCCAAGTGATCTCCTTATTTCCAAGTATGCAAACCACTAGCTCTGCTATTACAATATTAGACAAAACATCTAATCTTTAGGATCTCATAGGATCCAATTATGATACTTCAACCTTCTACTATCTCTTCTACTACTAATCTCCCCTAAAAATCTACCCAAGCTCTCAATATATAGCCAGCTAAGCCACAAGTCACCCAGTCAGGCATTTAATTACATTATAGGTCCAGCCTGGAAGAGTAAACCAAAACTAAATAAAGAAATAACCAAACATGATGTGCATTTATATTTAGGTCCATACATGACCCAAGAACATAATCCTAACTTAGCAAGGCCCCATTCCATCATATGGAACCGGGCAAGATGAAAAACTCCACGTTTCGTGTGTAAACTAGCTAAAAAATAGGTATCCAAGAAAAATGGTCATAACTCCCAACTCATAATGAATTAGCACTTGAAATCTTAGATGAAGATATTAATTTAGGTCCTCTTTAAGGGCTTAAGAGAAAAAAGGTTGATTCATTAAGGATCAACAGCTACATTATGGGCAATCAGTGTGAGGAAAGTAGGAAAATATGGCTATGATAGCAAGGAAAACAACTTTAACTTTGAAACGATCCATCAAATCCTTATGCAATCATAGGAGAAGGTTCCAAAATAGATCCTTAAGATTATGTAAGCTTCACACAATATGAAACCAATAAATGCAGAGATTATAATTTAAACAACAGAAAACAAGAAAATTTTTTGGTTGATGCAAGATTGCTGAAAGCCCAAGATGCTCCTGCATCATTATGTTAACTTGCTAAATCAAAAGGAATAGGTGTTCAGGTCATTCAGACTTCTTGTACCTTAATGCTTACACCTCATTCTAAAAAATATAATACTAATGTCATATCCATATTCTCATGATTTCAATGTCAGTGAGGGTTGTATGACATCCTACTATCGTCCAACACTAAAAACTCTATGATGATAATTATCTAATGAGTCCAACAACCAAGTCCTAAGGATTACATCTATCTTAGGCTTGTATTTTCATTCTAGACTTGCATAGAGACATTGTTTGATGCTCACTTCATGGTATTATTCTGGATTTATTCATCGAGGGTTCTCATCTTATGTCTTGGGTTCATCTTGACTGCACAAGTATCTGATCCTCACTCTCGATCTTAAAAACACTCTTTTGGTTAGTACATGTCATATATTGCAATATCTTACATGAGATTATTAGTACCATATACAATGCATTTCCATTGCATTCACAAAGTGCATTACCATAAACTCATATGCATACATTCTTCACCTACATATTCATATACATATGCATCCATCATAAGCATAAATCAAATCATACATTGCATTTATCTATCATTGCATTTCACATTGCATACATATATACCAATAAAACATGTGCATGTTCATAAAGGAACCATGTACATTTCATATCTACTCATCTAATCATTTAGGATTCAACTCATAAAACATAAAAATCCAAAGTAATAAATCACATGTACAATGATATCAAAAAACAAAAGCTCATATATATATATATATATATATATATATATATATATATATATATATATATATATATATATATATATATATATATATATATATATATATATATATATATATATATATATATATATATATATATATATATATATATATATATATATATATATATATATATCGATCAAATGTCAGTATACAAAATAGTGCTACTTGAGCATAGTCTATCAAAAATGGGCTATAATACATCATGCTATATCTAATCTAGCCCTACCCATCACCACCTAAAGGAGGTGGAGGAGGATGCATGTCTACCTATGGTGGTGCCTGTGGCGGAGGTCCCTGTGGAACTGCCAGTGCTCTGGCATACTATGAAAATTATGGAACCTGGTCTGCTAACTCTGGCACCGCACTAATGTAAGCTGCATAGTAGTAAATTTCCTAGGAAACCTCATATCATGTCTCTATCCATGCTCTCACCAGGTCATCTCATAGCCCTCTGATCTCTCTATCTCTCTCTTCTATCTGGGTATCCCGAATAGTGACTATATGTCACGATCCATGAGCTCCTGCTAAGCCAGCCACAACCTATCTCGGGTCCTCCACAACAAATCCTATAGTTGTGTGGTCTCATCTCCTAGGGTAGTCTCTATGAAGCATGATCCTACATGACTATGTCCTCAACATGTGCCTCCTTATCAAGAGGCTACTATTGTGATGTATCCCCTGTCCTCTATCACATAGATCTCTCCTGACCCCCACTACTACCCGCACTAGGATCTATACCCATCTTCTTGGAGGAATAGGAGTCTGCCTAGTCCTATGTTGGGGTACTTGCTTTGTGCTACCTACTACTAAACTACCTGTTATTGCTATGGTGGCAGTTGCACCACCTATTGTGCTTGCTAACCCATACCAACTAGATCTATGAATCATGGGAATGGATGCACCAATAGATGATTCCTGTACACTGGTGTCACTCCTACATCAGTAATGACCTCCATGTAATCCCATCAGGTTGGCGCTACTCATGCCTCTAACATGTACATCACCCCTAATCAAGCCTCACCTACTAGCCCTTCTTCACCTCATTGGTGAAGCAAGCATAGGCACAGTACTCCTGGGATATGTTTTGTGGCATCCCAAACTGTTGTAGAACCTAAGATAGTGGAAATCACTCAGTGATAGCTATAGTGCGGCCTATCAAGGGATGTGAACAAAAAATGTGTGGAAGCTCATGCCTGACATCATCCTAGACCTATGTCCCTACCCATGGTCACCATACTACTGCCACCATGTCATCTAATTGAGCCCTTCACTGCTTAGTCTTGCCCAGTGCTAGCTGAGTCATCGGTCTGCCATATCTATAGATGTATGGCTCTAAAGGCTATCTAGTATCATGAAAAACTAGCCTGTACATGGGAAGATGCTTCCAAGCCCATATCTGAAGCACAAATACACTTGCAGCCATGCTCTGGGTATCTCGATACATGATCATGTGCATCTCGTGATACATCTGTGCCAACATACACTGGCCCCATCTAAATCTCATAGGTGGCTTCTGTAACATCCTCTGCAGCATCTGACCTAGGTTGCACTCCAGTCTATGCTACCCTCTATCTGGTATCAAGTTGCAACCCAAAAATATTGCTAACACAACCGCTAATCAATACCCAACACCATACTAGTTGACCAGGTCATCTCAGGGGATCACCCATCCCATCACTAGATCATCTTGGAAGATCTCTCTGAGCACCATAGTACCTACTCTCCGTTGTGTATCATATTCGACGCGCAAGCTGTGGAAGGGTACTCTCAAGATCCTATAAATATCCTTTGGGGTCATTGTCATCTCCCCCTACGACAAATGAGATGTGTTCATTTCTGAATGGAAACACTCAACAAGGCCCCCAGTAGTCCATGATTTACCTGAATGTTGGGTATATCATGCAAGTATGTCAATCCTAATTCATCAATGTCGCACCCTCTGTGTCATCCAATCACCGCACTAGCTCACCAATGACTAGGTAGTGAGATTGAAATACAATATTCAAGAGGTCAACCTACAATGCAAGTGATGACACATGATCAATATCTCAATCATGATAGTTTTTCAATGCAAAACAATAATTGAAAGTATGTACCTATCCTAAACATACCTCTCAGATGCTCTACTTGGCTAATCTTACACAATTTTGGGTATAAATTTGGGAATTCTGGTGTAGTTTCTTGCACGAGGAAGTAGGAGTCTCAGACAAGATTTCTCTATCATGCAAGACTTCACATCAGTTCGCGCGAGAGATCTCCCCTTAGAAGATTTCCTCGTGCGGTTTCAACAACCTCTTTGCACGAGCTCATGGAGTGACCCCACGCGAGGAAGCCCTCTTTTGGTCTTTCCTCACGTGAGACCCATCCCTGGCCCACACGAGGAAACCATTTCCTCGTGCGATATCTTGCAATCCTAACCAATTTTGTTGCATTTTAGTGTATTTCCTTCAATTTCTACATCATCAAAGTCCTATTATACTAGGAAATTTTGTCTTCTAATTGACTTTACTCGACTTAGTGTCAAATACAAAAAACCATAAATTTGCATTAATCACATGCTATATTTAATTCTTAAATATTAACCATTTATTAGCTAAATAAACCCTATGATCAATTAATTTAATTACAAATTCCTAGCACTTTAATTAAATTAATTCCACCCCTTTTAGCTAAAACACATCAAGAGTAATTAAATAATATTTATTTCTTTAAATGGATATCCTCATTTGAGTTTAATTATTCAAACAATTGGAAAAGTCATCCATGAGGCCATATTTCATTTATTTAGTTAAATATTCTCTTCAAAATGCTTCACCTCCCCCAAAGGAGATGAATGGTCAACCATTTCTTTGTAGGAAACTCTTCAATCTCCACTAGGCTTTTCTATATTAGAACCCTCTCATTCCTCATTTGAGGAGGCAATCTTTGAGTATCAAAACTCTAGCAAATTGTTCTCTCATACTTTTTGCATTCAAAGCTATTATCATCTTGCATATTAGAATAGTTTTTATTTCTTAGAATAATGATGCATTTGTTCTTAATTTAGTTGCTTTCATTACTATTAGACTCATGCTCATTTTCTTATAAGTTTTTAGATTAATATTGCACTCTCATTTTAGCATAAATCTTAATTGCATCTTAGCTCAAATCCTTCATTCTAGACTAGTCTATGGTTGTTGGACTCTCAATTCTAAGAGTTACTCAAAACCCTACCTAAATAGAAGGAAATAGGTGAAATCATACAGGCGTGCAAAATGAGTAATTTCATATTCATTTTCATATGTGGCTTATGAGTAATGACTATGTTGAAGTCTATAGCTGAATAAGAGGTCAATATTTAGCTATAAACAAGTAACCTTCCAAAATTTAGTCCTACTGACCTTATAATTAGGAGCATAAATTTTACTAATGATCGAATTGAAACCAAATCTAATGTGAATAAAATTTATACTAAGGATATTCTTATCCATATTAAGAATCTCACATGAAACATTGTAAAGGTTCCAAAAGAATGCTAAACCACCACACCCACCTTCAGAGCTACATCCAGCCACTCCTCTATTTTTAAATATTTTAATTTTTTCCACCTTATCCTTCATTGTTTAAGTCTCCTGGATAAGAATAAAATCAGACTTATGATCTCTGGCCAAGTTCCTCAAGATATCCTGCTTATGGGGACTATTCAGGCCCCTAATGTTCCATGATATTATTCTCATTTAAAACTAGGGGAGAAGGCATCATGGATGGTAAGTTGCCTTCCATCTGCTATATCCTTCTGACTTTCCCTTTCTCTAATAAATTTGTTGGAACTCCTACCTCTAAGCTTTGGTAAAGAGCCAACATCTACAACCATGCTTCGATTAGACACTCCTTTTGATTTTGGAGTAGAAGCCTTGGACATTATTATTTTATTCCTTTTCTTCCTACTAACCTTTTGAGTCTAGGAGGCCTCATTCACATTGGATGTGAGCTCATCTCCACCTATTACTAAGGGGAGATCTTCTCTGCTACCTGATAAGGAATCAGGAATAGAAGAACCCTTATCATCTTCAATATTAGCCATTATCATATATGAGAAAGAGTTCCCTAGGATCACAAGAAAAGGTTGACGTCCCAAAGGGGAACCAACCACCTCCAAAACAAAATTTACATCATCGAAGCTCATCCGAAAAGGAAAAATTACTTCCAAGGGGAGATAAGGTGAAGACGGGAGAGAAGAGTCCCCATCCAGCAGGGATAAAGGAACCAATTCATTGGAAGCCAAAACCAGAGGGCTGCAAACATCATTTGCAACCAACCCAACAAATTCTCTATGTCCATGTTTCTGTGCTTTCATTTTTACATTTTTTGTGAATTCTTAATATGCTTAACTGATTGATTAGAAATTTTTATTGTTGTTGTTTAATAGTTTACCAATAGAGAAAAAGTTTTATAAAGTGTGTGGGAATATCAATTCACCTCCTCTTAGTTATTCAACATGATTATATATAATTTATATAATATAACATATTAATGATGGTGATTATGGAATATGTTTCCCTGGATGGTAGGTTCAAACGCACCCATTCCTACCATTTTGTGTTGCTCTATCATTTCCATCGTAAAATTAGGGTGTCCCTGCCTTACTATATTCTTTAGTCCCTTCGTCTTAGTATTTCCCAGCATAGGAAGAAGGTGAAGAAACCCATTCTTCATGAAGGGTTATTTCTTCTAATTTTTGAACTTATTAAGAAGACTGCCAATGCTAGCCCTGTCATTTCTTTTCCCAAAACTGGTTCAGGTAAGAAAATAATTAGGGAGATGGTCGCTAAAGAGGAGAGTCCTTCAGGTAAAAAGTTAAGAAAGTATAAGGAGGTTGGTATGGAAATGGATACCTCTGTTGATAGTGCGGAAGGTTATGATGACATGGCCAATTCCACTGAGGAAGATAGTTATTCTTTGACCTCAGTCTTGAATATAGCTTCAGGGGAAAATGATAAGACTGAAGAGGAGGCTACTAGTACTATGGAGATGGGTAATACCTCTAGAATCAAGTGTAACAACATGGATGATAAGAATGAGGAGGATGTTGGTGGTCGATAGGTGCCCATTTTAGTGGACTATGACAATTCTAAAGATCATGACGTGCCTATCTCCCCTAAACTAGAAGTGGTCATGGAGGTTGGGTCAAATATTCAGAAGGATACCATGGATGTGGAGAAAAATTCCCCTGATGCGGAGACGACTTCACTTGATGTAGAGAAAGTGAATGTTCTTGGCAATTCTCAGAACATTCCTTTCATAAAAACTATGGATATGCAGGAACGGAATGTTCAACTACTTAAGGAAAACATGGATGATAAAATAGATCCACCCTTTGGGGTTCTCCAAACTACTAAGGTTGCTTCCATGTATTCTTTTCGCTTACTAAAATGGGTTTTTCAAGAAATCAAGAATTTAAATTTAAAGTATCGCTCCATTTCCGTTAAGGTGGATTCCCTACAGGAAAAGCTGGAGTCTGGTTCAAAAACTATAGAAGGCAACATGAACATTGATGGGGATAAAAAAGTGCAGGAAATACAAGCTAGAATGGAAATGATGGAGAACGCCATGAAAAAAAACATGCATGACAACAATAAGATTATGGTTTTAGCCATGGACTGCTTCATGACCATTAAAGTTGAGTTGGATGCTAGCTCCCCCAGTAAGAAACTTGATGAGAATATAGAGGAATTGGAAGAGGAAGGCCCAGGAAAACGTAACAAGTCTGTGAAAAGGAGAAAGAATCAAGAAAGAATCTAGGAGCTCTCTGACTTCAACACCGCAATAAAGAAGATATCTGAGGTGAAGCGGGAAGCTGATGAAACTCACAAGGAGTTTGTCTAGTGCCCTAGGTCCCTGGTGTTGGCCTTTTGTCAATTTTTTGCTAGTATTTGGTTGTTTGGTTTTTATGCTGGTTTTGGTTATGGCGGACTGGTCCCCAATCCTGTTTCTTTTTAGTTTCTTTTAACGCTAAATTTTTTATCTAGCTTGCACGGGGTTTCAAGTCCCCTTTAAAACCTATTTTTTCCTACAATCAAAAACATATTAATATAATATAATATATTATAATATTCATAATCTAATATATTATAATAATATCTATTATAATGTAATTTATTATAATATATTTGGCATGCTATGCTCCACTTGTCGATGAGAGCTATGAACAGAGACAAGAATTGGGGCCCTGAAAAGCTGGGCCGAAGCTGGGGCATATATTATATTATTCATAATCTAATATATTATAATAATATCTATTATAATGTAATATATTATAATATTTTTGTAATATTTATATGTACTTGGATCCAATATTGGATATTGAGTTAGCCCAGGTGTATTGACACCCATGCATATGAAAAAATGAACACAAATTTTTGCATTTTGAGGAAGATGAAAAACACATTTTTTGTTTGTGTTGCCTCTTTTTGTCCCCCCATGATCCTACACATACCCGACATATTATTCTAAAATATTTATAACATATTTTCAGTTATATTTTTTTATTGTGCAAATTGTTTCATTATGATTGGTATAAGGGGACAATCATTGAATTACAAATGAAAGGAACAAGGCAATTTTTATTCAATTTTAGAGGTCATATTTGGAAGTGGTTATCTCTCTATTTTTGGAAACTTTGTCATAATTGTTAAAAGGTTTCTTAAGGACATATTAAAGCTACTACAACCCAAAAGTGAGGCTATTTGGCATGGAACTCAAAAATTCATTGTAGATTTAGTTTTTCAACAAGATTTTCTCATAGGTTAGAAAAATGGGTAATTTCTTTGTAGAATTAGTCTTTCCACAAGATTTTATTATAGGATTGAAAATGGGTCAATTCAAGCTCTAAATTGTGAAGGTCTTTAAAAAATGGAAATAAATCCACTAAAACTATTCATTTGAAGGTATGTGGATTCATTTTTAATAAAATTATTACAAGATTAGGGTTTCAAATTTTTTTGAAAAGATTTTAATTAAAAAGTTTCTATGAGAGTTGTTAAACAAGATATGACTTAGGTCAAAGTAACTTACAGTAAAATTTTAAGATTATTTAGAATTTTTTGTATGATCTATTGCAAAAAAATTTCTTCCTACCATGATAGAGCATAAAACAAGAGTAAATAATTTTTTCAAACCTATGAAACTCCTAGAAGATGATAATATGGGAATCAATGAGATTGGCATCAAAGATAATCAATCTATACATGAAAAATTAAACAAGGAAACAAAAGGATTAATAAATAACTCCTGTCAATGATCAATAAGAAAATGCAAGAGGTGTCAGAGTTAAGTGATATTAATAAAATAGTTGAAGATATATTTTCTACCCAAGGTTCTAGATATTCCAATTATATGAAGTCATACAATAAGAATTTTGAACATAATGCTTCTAAGAGAAATGATTCTTATTTTTTACTTGAATCTCAAGATAAATCATCATAAGAATAAATCTATGAGTATGTATCTCATATCAAAGATGGATATACACAAGTTTCATGATAAAGAACTTATGAGTTGGACTTTCCAAATATAGAAATTGTTTAATCTTCATAATACTACTTTAAACAAAAGGCTACAATGGAATCATTATTCTTGCATCCTGACCATTTAATTTGGTATCATTGGTTATCTAAAGAGAACAAAATAAGGAAGATGTGGTAGCGTAGATTTTTCCTTACATGTTCCATGGTGAGAATCTTATAAATAGCTACTTGAACTAACTTATCAAACTGGAGCAAAAAATTACAATAAAGAATTGTATTTATATATATCAATCTTTCACTTTATAAGTGAAGAATCTATTACAAAGGAAAAATTGAGGGAATTAATACAAGGTGATTTAGAGGACCACATTATATTTGAGGTATGTATGTATTGTCCATATTATATATCATAGGAAATCAATAGGGAAAGGAACATTAAAGGAATTATTTTTCCCTATAGAAGGAAATGATTCGTAAAAATAAGAGAGAAAAACTCTCCTAAATATTCCATTCATCAACCTACTACGTTGAATCTACAAAGAAAATGAAGAAAATAGAGTAAAAGGTTATGTTTTAATTATGATAACATCTATAAATGAGGCCATAGATATTTTGAAAATAAATTTTTCCATATTGAAGGGCTAAGTGAGGAAGAAGAAGATGAACTAATGTCAAAAGGTGACAATGAGTTAGTTGAACAATCATGAGATAACTAAAATTTTCTTATAAACTATGTTTTAGAGTTACTGCTCCACAAACTCTCAATGTGGTGGGCTTCCTGAAAATAGAGAGAGGAACACTATTAACAGACTAAAAAAGAACTCACAAATTTATTTGCAAAAGTTAGCTAGTCTATATTATTTTATATATCACACTCGATATTTTTGGGCTCAAATTGTGAATAGGATTATTTTTAGATCAATGATTTTTTTGTAGCTACTATTCACTAAGTGTCTAATAGTTGAAACTTAGAAATATAAATTGGCTAATAGCTCAACATTTATGATAACCTAAATCACCGTCTTTTTACAATTTTTTTAAATTCTAATTTAAATTTTTAAATAATTTATTTTATTAAAAATTTTAACTCAAGGTTCGCCTAAATATTCAATACATGATTAGATTAGATTAGATTAGATTAGATTAGATTAACCTATATAAGTTATTGTAGTAATCTAAATCAATTCACCAATAATATAGCATAATTATTAGTTACTTTAGAGTGCTCATTCTATAGTTTCCACCATTGATTTAAAATATAGTCTAACAGTATTCATACAATCTGTGAGGTGACATTTACCTACAATCTGTAATACGCATGGAGGATGATTGTTGGTCTTAATGGATATCAATAATCTAAAAGGATTAATCTCCTATAATTTAATGAGGGTTGGTAAGTTACATTTTAAATTACTGGTAGAAACTAAATATTATAGGGTTTCCCTTTAAACCAATAAGTGATTCCCACCTTTAGGATTTTTCTTTCCTATAAAAATTCTTTTTTTTTAAAACAGAAGGATTCATTGTGGAAATTAATTAATTTTTCTATTTTTATCTAGGATTCAACAAGATTTTCCACAAAAAATTGCAATTTTTTAAAATCACTAGTAAAACTAATATTTTTTCAAAAACTAAGAGAGATTCTACTACAAAAATCAATATTTTTCCCACAAAAAATGAAATAATCACCAAGATTTTATATCTTTTTTTGAGAAGGGGTTTCATAAAGTTATTCCTATTAGACATTCATGAAAATATAATAGTATTAAATATATCATGGGTGAATATTGCATTAACTTTCCAACGTCTATTATTTTTATAGGTTAAAAAGACGTATTGTTAAGAGTAGGATGACTCAGTGCATAAGGGAAAATTGAGATGCCTATTATTTTTATAGGTTAAAAAGATGTATTTTTAGGAGTGGGATGACTTAATGCATAACAAAAAATTGAGAGACACCAAATAATTATTCATGTGATTTCATTCATAGGATGGTCTAACTAAGAGGTTTGTGTAAAAGTTTCTAATATATGGTAAGATTTCATTAAAATAAATGATTTGATGGATTTGTGGCTCAATTATTTTTATTATCAACCTATTTTTCAAAAGCTCCTACCTAGCTAGATCTACAAGTTATTGATTATCACTTAGTGGTTTTGTAAGACATTCCTTACATAATTTTTCCTAAAATGCATCAAGTTCATGCCATTCAACTAGTACTAGAAAGCTAACCACCAAACATCAAGACCTATAGGTACTCATATACTAAAAAAATGTGAGATTGAAAAAATAGTTCAAGAGATGCTAGAATCAAGTGTCACCAAAGATAACTAGACTACTTAATCATCTCCTAGTGACAGTGTGTAAGAAGTATGACACTTGACACATGACCAAACTATAGGAAGCTCATAAATTAAGTACATTATCAAAGATACATTTTTAATTCCAATCACTAATGATTTACCAAATGAATTGAATGAAGCTATATTTTTTTACAATAATTGATTTGGTAATTGTGAAATCAGAACTAAGGAAGAATCATCTTGGATCCATTGTTAATTCTTCAAGCAAGCATAAGGAAGTTGAGGACTATGATAGTCATCAAGTATCTCATTCATTGAAAGAGTTTGGTAATTGAAGATGCCGCATGAGAAGTAAAAGAAAAAAAAAGCAATAACAAAATGAAGCAACAAAGAAGAAGAACAATACGAAGAAGATGAAAAAGATAATGATGTTGAAGATTTTATGCAAAAGAATCTATAGTTAATCAACATTAAAGATCATTCTTTTTTGAAGACAGAGGGTATATGTTCTTAATCCAATGGTGCATATAATATTTTGAGTATGTGGTCTACGACTACCTTGAATCTTAATAAAGTTATATTATTATTTTCATATTCTTATTTAGATTTAGACCATCTTAGATATTGTTGTTTGATGCTTAAGTTAGCCTCGACCATATAGAAGACATAATAAATAGAATATACATAAGAAATAAAAATTAATTATTATCAATATATTGAATATAATTTTCTTATTAGAAATATCCCCTCAAAATAACATATTATCAACAAATATTTCTAATATATTTTCAATTATATTTTTCTATTGCAAACCAAAACTAAGCTTCAATTTATATATGCACCTAAACCCATCAAATAATCTGCATAACGCAAGCAAATACCGTTCCGTCCATAGGGTTTGCCAATTAGACAATGGATTACGATGAGAAATAGAAATATCTGCAGGAGGCTTCAAATTTCCTTATACTATATATTGTGGCTTGAACTGTTAACATAAAATTAATGATGTTTAAAAGAAATGCCAATTAAAGATATACAAGACAACCAGAACATGTTAGATTGGCAAGGAGAAGACAAACAGAAATCCACAATTTAACATCGAAACACATTAAAATGCTTATATAAACGAAGAATGCAAATCGCATCTCACAATGAATCAACCTTTCAGGTGACAATAACTTGAGTTATATCTGTATTTGTATTTTTGAAAGGCGATGTAAATCAGAATTTTTTTATGTACGACTGAACAAAAATATTCATTATAGATAGCATATATTCTGAAACTAAATTTGATTCACCCAATCAAGACAATTCAGAGTAGATCTCTCTGACATAAAAGAGATCAAGGTGGCCAAATTTCGTGGGAGAATCCGTTATACGTTTTCTCCATTGAGAAGACATCCCCAAAAAAGCCGGCTTCACCATTGAAGGCATCGAAATTCTCTGCAACGCAACCTCTGATCGTCCTATAAATACCCACTTCCTAACACCTTCACCTCACACCCAAAACTTCAGAATTACCTCTTTCTAGTGCTGTACTTATATTCTGAAAGAGATGGAACTCAATGGAGCATGTTTGATGGCAATTTTAGTAGTACTCAGTAGTGTTGGTGTAAGCTATGCAACGGATCCTGATATTCTCATCGATTTCGTTGTTCCGGCGGACCAGAACCCACTTAATATGACTGGCGATTTCTTCACTTTCACGGGATTTCGAGCATTGGGTAACACCAACATGACGGGGCAGACGGAATTTAAAGTGACAAAGGCAACGATGAAAGAATTTCCGGCGCTGAATGGGCTGAGCGTGTCAATGGCGGTGCTGCAGTTTCCGGTGGGCGGAGTGAACCCTCCTCACACTCACCCCCGTGCTTCTGAGCTTCTCCTGCTTGTGGACGGAACTCTCCAAGTTGGAATTGTGGACACCACTGGAAAACTCTTCACACAGACCCTCACTACAGGAGATTTGTTTGTGTTTCCGAAGGGACTCGCCCATTACCAAATGAATACGGATCCTGCGTACGAGGCCATGGCTATTTCTGGCTTTGGAAGCGCCAGTGCAGGCACTGTTTCGGTCCCTACTACTCTCTTCACAAGCTGTATCCCCGATGATGTTCTCGCCAAATCATTCAAGACAGACGCCAAGACTATCAAGCTGCTCAAGGCTGGCCTTAAAAGTCCCTGAGAACATGGTTTCTCCCAGTATTCATGCTTGACTGCCATAGAATAATGTTTTCTCTTCTCTTCTGTCGATCTTCTCTATATTAGCCTGGAATGTGTTTTTCAGTCAGACTGTTTTCTGTTGTGCTTGTCACTGTAATGAAGCTTGGAATATGTTTACCAGTCAGTCTGTTTTTTCTTGTGCTTGTCACTATAATAAAGCTTGGAATATGTTTTTCAGTCAGTCTGTTTTCTCTTGTGCTTGTCACTATAATAAATGTATTGATTTGTCTTTAGGGAAGGAGAAAGTTCATACATAAGGCAAGAGGCATCTCATTACGAACTAATTATATAACAATATCATCATTCTTACTTATATCATAAAAATAAAAAGATTAAGAGTGTTGTTTTCTTTCTTATTCAATAAAGAATGATAACTTTTTTTTCATTGTAGACTGTTGTTTTTGTTGAGATTAAAATAGCAGAAATAAAAATGAAGGAACCAGAACAGCACACAACACACACAGAAAGATACAAACAAAAAATTTATAGTGGTTCATCCAAACTGGACTACATCCACTCTACAAACAGGGAATTCTCTCTTTTATTCAGAATACCTCTCTTTTATTCAGAATACTCTCCGTGTCTCAATACACAGCAGCTCAGTGTAAAAATATACAAAGGAAGAAGAAGAGAACATCCTCTCAATGCAGCCTAAGTAGAAGATAAATGGTTCAAGGAAGCAGAGATTCTGTCATTACAAACCCAGGCAATGATTGGGCTTCAGCACCATGTCAGAGCCATTGCAATCTCCCACTTGAAGTCCAATCAATGCTGCGAGAAGAGCTGCCCTACTTCATACCAGGAAAAAGAATGCTCAAAGATATCCCCGCAACAGGCTAAGGTCACTTCTTCAAAATGTCGAGAGAAGCTCTACAAAACTTGAACTTCTCCCTTGTTATAATGTTCCTCAAAGCATCCACCTGACCCCATCCAGTGACATTTAAAGAATGTGAAAGCACATCTCCTGCCACCCACATGCAAAGCCCAAAAATGCCTAGAAGAAAGCCAAATTCACTGCTAACTACACAAAACAACAGAGTCACAAACTTCCACACAAGGCCTTTATCTTCTAGTTCAATATATTGATCACAACATGCATTCTGTCCCAACTGAGTATCACCATCAATTTCATTCGCCCAAGGTTCTTTGGCAGCAACATGCTTACTATCATCTACCTGATCCCCAAAACTTTCATTGTCAAGCATACTAATAAATTCATTAATAATGGAATCTGTTTTAGCATCTAATTGATCCAAAGAACTTTTTTGGACAGTCAATATTTCACACAATGAAAAATCTGAAACAAGATGAACATCTCCCATTTCAACATGACTCTCTCTTACATACAAAGTGCCTAATTTTCTGCCCCTAGCAATTACCAAGGCCCCTTTTTTAACTTTACATCTATTTGATTCAAAACTAATTTCACAACCTTGAGAACCCAATTATCCAGCCGAGATTACATTTTGTTTGAGCTTAGGAACATATCTAACATCACATAACAACCAAATATATCCATTTTCACTTTTAATGAAATATCCCCTTTTCCAACCACATAACAAGATTCATTGGTACCAAGAAAAACCTTACTGAAGTCACCAGTTTGCAGATTTTGGAAATACTCCTTGCACGGAGTAACATGAAATGATGAACCTGAATCAAGCACCCAACTATTTGTTGGAATTTATTCTTGGGTTAAAATAAGAACACTGACATCTTCTTGGTATGTTGTGTTGGCTTTGTTATTGATCGATGTTTCTCGAGTCTTTTCGTAGTTCCAATAATTCCTTTTTATGTGACCTGGCTTGCCATAAAACCAACATTCTTCATTTCAGCCCCTAGACTTTGATCTTCCTCTATCATTATTTCTGCCTCTATCTTGACCCCTTCCTCTATTCTTAGTACTTACAGAAGTCAAGGCATCATCAGATGAGGGCTCTTGATTTTTTCTTCTCATGTCTTTGCTGAGAAGAGTGGCTGCAACATCATCAAATTTTAACTTGCTTTTGGCAGCCACCGAAGTGCTCACTACCATCACCACACCTTCCAAGCTATTTGGTAAAGAGCACAATAATAAAATAGCCTTGATCTCATCATCTAAGTTAATACCCACAAAAATTAATTGGGTGACTAATGTATTGAATTCATTTAAATGATTCGACATAACTCCCCCTTCTCGCATTTTCAAATTATACAATTTCTTCATGATAAATACCTTATTGGAAGCTGATTCAATCTCATACAAGGATGATAGTTTGTCCCACAACTCCTCCATGTTCTTCTCAGCTAATACATTGAAGAGCACATTGTTGGACAACGATAAGAATATAGTTTCCTGAGCTTTCATGTCCATCTTTTCTCAATCTTCATCTGACATTGAACCCTTTCCCTTCATTTTCACTTGCAATGCGGGTGATAGATCCTGCTTGATCAACAATGGCTCCATCTGCACTTTCCATAGTCCAAAGTTTTGACCTAAAAATATTTCAATCCTCCATTTGTTTGCTTCATCCATTACTCTAAGAAATCTTCACCAATTTCTAGAAAATCAAATCGAGCTTTCCCAGCTTTGATACCAATTGTTGACATTAAAATAGCATAAATAAAAATGAAGGAACCAGAACACCACACAACACACACACACACACACACACACACACACACAAAGACACAAACAAAAACCTTATAGTCGTTCATCCAAACTAGACTACATCCACTCTACAAGAAGAGAACTCTCTCTTTTATTTAGAATACTCTCTGTGTCTCAATACACAACAGCTCAGTGTAAACATATACAAAGAAAGAAGAAGAGAACATCCTCTCAATGCAGCCTAAGTAGAAGATGAATGGTTCAAGAAAGCAAAGATTCTATCGTTACAAACCCAGGGAATGATTGGGCTTCAACACCATGTCAAAGCCGTTACAATTTTTATGATTTTTATGAATGTGACATTTTTAACTTGATATTTCTTGACGTCTTATACCTGAATTTTATTTATAAAATAAAAATATGATAACCTAATCTTCATTGGACAATGGTTATGGTCCCTCTCTATATCCCTATATGTATACACAACATTTGAAAGACAAGAAAGAAATCATAATGAGATGTGTTAAACTTGTACTTGGATTTGTCATAATCACGTTATAGAATTTACCTCCAGATTTACATCAGGTTCCAAAGAAATTTCTTCTCTGACAAGGTTCCATCACCTTTTTACCGAGCAATGTTCTCCGAGCCATCAAGTTTTCTACCTTGGGCTCATTTAGCACATTTTCATTCACCACAACATTCCTGCTATTAGTGACCTTCCTATCTGCATGGGAAAATTCAAATGACCTATGTCCTTCTTCTCCACAATTGTAACAAGTACCTTTAAATCCACCTCTACCAGTCCTTCTTCTTAGTCCAATAGGTTTCAGTTCATCCTCAGATATTAGCTTGTCCTTTCCTGACTTCTCTTGGTTCTCCTTCCATTGGGAGTTACCTTGACATCTTCTCTTCAACTTATCTTCCATTTTCAAGACATACTAGTAAGCATCCTCAACTAAATCGATCTTCAACATGCCAATCTCATCCTGGATATTGTATCTCAAACCATTAATATACTTGGTCACCTTTTCTTTGGAAAGTTCTTTATGTCCAAACCGAATAGTTAGCTTGTAAAAATCCTCGGTATAGTCTTTCATAGTCATCTCCTCCTGCTTTAGGTTCTATAACTTCTTGAATAACTTAAGTTCATATTTGGAAGGAATGAACTTAGCCTTAGGTTTTTTCACCATCAACCTCCATCGAGTGATCTTCATCTCACTTTCTTCTTCTCTATCTCTCTGTAATTCTTTCCACCATAAAGCAGCATGTCCCTTTAATTTAGTTTGTCCTAAACTCAATCTAAGAGGATCTCCTATGTCTTCTAGCTAAAAGTAGTCTTCTAACTCACCGATCCAATCAATTTATTCCTCGAGTTTCAATGTACCTAAGAAACTAAAAACCTCCATCCGATGACTTGTACTCAATCGAGCCATAGATCTTTCCAATTGATCAGCTCTATCTTGCACAGATCTCTCCAACTGATTGGCTCTGTCTTCCCCACTCAATCCAGCAGCCTCAAAATATTCAGTAGCTTCTTCATCACCATCCTCTATTCACCATCCTCGATTCTGAGGTTCTTCGGTATGCCAACTATAACTCTCATGATCTCTGAGACCATTTCATTTTTTATCATCTCCATCTCAGATCTGACATCCGATCTTAACCTTTTATGTATATTCATCTCCATTCCATCACAGTGATCTGCAATTTCCCTAGGGTCCAATATTCTTAGAGGAATCCTCCAAGATCTTCGAAAAAACCTCTACAACAAATCCCAAACCTGACCACCTTGTGAAAACCTCCTAATTGTATGCAAATCAAATCCCAAACTACTACCTTGCACAAACAACCAAAAAGGGTTTCACAAGTCCACACACATAGATCTGCAACTCATATCAACCAAATCACCCTTCCCTCTGATACCACTTGACATAGCCAAGACCAAAGAGATCTTAAAAGAGATGTCTAGTCTTTTAGCAAAGAGACAACACAACAGAAAACATAATGCAACAACAAGATATAACACAATTCAACTCTTTATTATCATCAAAATCCAATTACATGCAACATGATGAGTTGTAAGGCCTTCTTAGTTATGACCAATACACCAGCAAATTTAACAAGATCTCAAGATCTCATAGGATCCAATTACTTCCTAGCTAGCCTAGATTTGTATACCAGCATAAATCTGGTTGAAACTCCAAGATAGATCTATACTTGAGCTCGCAAGCCACCAAGAAACCTTCTTATTTTTTAAGCCAACACTTAGCTACTAGCACTAAACAAGCTACACTTTTCAACTACCTTCCACTACTTTCTATTCTACCCATACCCTTCTTTTATACAACATAGCCACAAGTCAACTTTAGAAATTATAAATTATAAAACAACCAGTTAGCTCCAAGAAACTCATGAAAAAATATGTTATCCTTCATGTTGTCTTGCAACAGTCATTAAATTCGCATAGGAGAAAGAACCAACCCATATTTAGGTCCTTGCACATCCTAACAGTCGATCCACATCACGAGGAATGTGACCTAAATTAAATGCACATGTCAGCCAAGCAAAACAATCCAAATAAACCTATTGGCAAACTAGACCACCAAGCATGTCAGAACATCAACTGAGCAACACAAAACAACAACCGATGCCACTTGGTGAAAGGACACCAAAAGTGAGATTGAGCTCGTCGGTGAACCAAAACAAGAACATTTCACCAAGAACCCCAAAGCACTTACTGAACACAAACTCATCCACCAAGCTCATTCACCGAGTAACATACCCATTCAATCCTAGAGTCCGTCGATGAAGAAACACATCTTCCAATTGAGAACTACCACAAAATGACCGAGAAACTCAAGTCTCCAACTGAGTTCACCACTTCAAACAATGAAAGCTAAAACCCAACTCCAATATATTTTGGTTGATACAGGATTTCCAGCTACCCAAGGATGCTCCCACATTAAATTATCTTGTATGTTTTTGGTTCAATTAAAGTTTTAGATTTTTCTCCAAAGTGAGTTTCCAATATTTCTTTACAACATGTTATTATCATTATGGGACTACTATATAGTATATATCTTTCCTTCCTATGGATAGATAATTCATTTTTTATTCTTAGCATATTCAATTCGAAGGCTATGATCAAGTCCTCCATCTTTCATCATTTTCTTAATCTTTTGTTTCATTTGGAGATGAATTTTGCACCACTAGGTTTTCTTATTTTCTTTGTTTGAGAGAGATTGCAATTGTAAATGGGTACCTAATATGGCCTATTAGTCAAGACCCATAATCATCTTCGTGCATCACTTTTATAATAGTATACTACTCCCTTAGTCATACATGAAGGGGGTTGTTATGAATAAGGTATTTTATATTTTATTTATTTTAGTGCTCCAAGTTGAAATGTTCATAGAGAACGCTCCTTGATATTCTAGGATGCTGACTAATTATTGGATGTGGATTAATGGTGAAATGAATGTCTATTAAAAGAAACAATAAATCAACATCTAAAAATGTTCTAAGTCAACTCCCAACATCTATTGCAAAAGGATGGAATTCTACCTTTTGCATTTCAAACAATGTCTTTGGCATGTGAAATTGCTCTCTACATTAAAAATTGACTTGAGATAGAGTAGTACAAATTTAGTATAGATTAGACACATTAGGTTAAGACATATTAGAATCAAGACTAATAATGTTATGATATATTAGAAATTATATATATATAATCTAATATATTAGAATATATAAAAATAAAAATAAATGAAAATAAACAAGAATTGAAAAAAAAATGTCAAACTTTAAGAAATAATATAAAATTATAGATTTATTAGAAAAGAAAAATGTCGATTTGTGATAAAACATATTAGATTGACATGAACGATGAATTTACAGCCGCGATCAATTATTCCCTCTTAAAATGGTCTGTGTCGAATCACAGATAGCATGTCTTCAGGAGACGGATTGTTGAAACAATTTATAATCTATCTAGATTTCGAGATTTTCAAGGCGGTATAAGTCAGAAAAACTATCCAAACTTGACCAAGCAAATTCACGGTAGGTATATTCTCAAACTAAAATCGATCCACAGAATAGAAAAGAAAATTGTGTAGATCGGTGCGAAATAATTGAGATGGAGGTCGCCAATTTTCATGGGAAAACCCGACATGCGTTTTCTGTCGTTTTGAATTTTACGTTAGGCTAAGGAGAAGAGATCAAAAACAAAGCTGGCTTCACCTTTGGAGTACACGCAATTCTCTGCAACGCAATCTCTGGTTGTCCTACAAATACAAGCTTTCTAACAGCTTTTCTTCACACCCAAAAGTTCAGAATTCCCTCTTCCCGCAGTATTAGTATTCTGAAAGAGATGGAATTCAATGGAGCACTTTTGGTTGCAGCAGTTTTAGTGGTATTCAGTAGTGTTGGTGTGCTCTACGCATCGGATCCTGATATTCTCACCGATTTCATTGTTCCGGCGGACCAGAACCCACTTAACTTGACTGGCGATTTCTTCACTTTCACGGGATTTCGAGATGTGGGAAACAACAATTTAACTGGGCAGAAGGCAGTAATAGTGACAAAGGCGGCGGTGAAGGAATTTCCGGCACTGGATGGGCAGAGCGTGTCAATGGCGGTGCTGCAGTTCCCGGCGGGTGCAATAAACCCTCTTCACGCTCATCCCCGCGCTTCTGAACTTCTGTTGGTCCTGGATGGACGCCTCGTCGTTGGAATTGTGGACAGCGCGGGAAAGCTGTTCACGCAGACTCTGAGTACAGGGGATTTGTTTGTTTTTCCCAAAGGACTTCTCCATTACCAAATGAATAGGAGTAACCAGGCTGAGGCCTTCGCCGTTTCTGCCTTTGGGAGCGCCAGTGCAGGCACCGTATCAGTCCCTTCTACTCTTTTCGAAAGCTGTATCCCCGATGATGTTCTCGCCAAATCATTCAAGACAGATACGCATACTATCGAGCTGCTCAAGGCTGCCCTTAAGCCTTAAAACGTCTTCGATTACTTGGCTTCTTCCATCTAATTAATCCTTGATCGCCTACTGAATGATGTTTTCTTTTCTTTCCTCTTTCTTAGCTTGAACATCATGTTATTCAGTTTGTTTCCTTTCGTTTGTGCTTGTCACAACAATAAATGTCTTCATTTGTTTTTGCTGAAAGGTGAAAACAAACGCTTATGTATGGCAAGAGATGTCATTTAGTTTCTTTATGTTTAGTGTTTTGGAAGATGTTACAATCAAGAAGATTTTGATGGACCTCAATGAGAAATATCAAAATCATTGTTACTTATTTCTTTATTCTATAAATTTTCTTCTTATCGGCATACTGAATTTCATTTATCACATATCAGAAGTCTAGCTTTTCTTAGGCATATGATTTGTGGGTTGAAGATTCTTTAGACACCCAAATCTTGAATAAGGGAGATGATTATGAGTTTGCTTTTATATTTGTGCAGGTTACATGTTTAGTGGAAAATATTTGTTTTTTATTATTTAAATGAATAGGTTCTTTTTATTGCGACAATCATTTTTTTCTTAAATAAATATTTATACAGTCTTTAAATAAGAATCTTATATCATCCTACATCATTGAATATAATTGTATTGATTACAATATTTTGTTTAATTTTATTTTGTAACTCTAAATAATAGACTAAAATCATAGAATCATTATAACATTTATGTTTCCCAAAAAAAATCTAGATTAAAAAAAAAGTGAAAAGGCATTCAGTACAATGAGTTTCAAATATGATAGCCTATAAATGAACACTATATGATGACATAATCCTCCCCATAACATAAACTATCTCATTTCCAAACACATATTCAGATTTCAGCATTAGCTGAAAGTAGTGTTGTGTCCCCTACAAATAATGAGGATACCTCCACCCATTATTTACAATTATCATCGTTTGCTCAATAATGGAATTCCTAGACTCTAAATTTTGTTCTTCTCAATAACTGATCACTTTTGATCTTTTCATGAACTACAAATGTTTATTGACTCCGTATAGACTTACAATTTTTCATCTCTTTGAGAGACTCTATCATATGATTTATGTCCCTTGTATATTTTTCTACATTTTGTGCGCATGTTAACTTTAACACATTTATTATTGTCTCTATAGTCTTCTTGCTATTCAATTTGCTTAAAAGTTCTTAAACCCTCATTAAGGGATTTGTTGTGTGCCTATTGTGTACTCGATTTCATGTGTCTAATAGAAGCATGTTTGATTTCATTAGAACATATTTTATTTGAACGATCCCAAGCTGTGGATATTCTTTAAGCTGATTTGGCACGAAAGTAAATTTTACCAAGTTTAGTATCATTGTTGTGGATATAAATAAAATATTTTATATATTTTTTCTTCTTTAATACAGTTAATCAACTCTTAAGATAAAAGAGGTTTATTCAATAGAGGTATGATACTATGTCATAATTATTCCAATTTGGAATAGCATAGTTTATAAAATGAATGAATTTTTTAGTTTATAAGTTTGTTTATATTAGGAGATTTAAATATGAAAGTATAAATCTTTAGTGATTATATAAATTATAGTATTAATCTATATCTTCATATAAATTAAATAATATTAATTATGAATACACATATATATACATAATAAGAATTGGATGTATAAATTAGTAATGATCATAAAAAATGTAATAATAATATATATTTTTATATAGGTAAAAAGTATTAATTACAGGTATACATATATTAAACATCACATGTACACACATACATATATGCATCTTTACACTAGGATGTATATATGTCTATTTATGCTCATTTTCCTATTGATATATTCTATATTTATACGTTTCTAATATTGCATTCTATTATCAATCTACTACTATGAGATCTTGTGTATAATATAGTAATATCTTAAACATAGTCTATTGAAATCAATTTGTTTCCTATGGTAAAAAATAATTGGAGTGTACATTTGATCATTAAAATTCTATTGACTATAACTGATATAAAAATAGCTCTATGAAACAAATCCTTTCTTTAGAAGTTATATGAATCATTAGGCATTTCTTATTATTTCTCTATTGCCTAAGCGATCATGCATACTCTTATGGCGAATGAATTCCAAATTTATGGCTTTGGACAGTTGAAATTATCATGTCTTCATTAGTTGAAGAATTGGATGCCGTGAGGAAGCTTGATAAATTTAAAAGTTCTTGTTAACGTGTGGAAGCTAGTCACAAAAGGAGAAAAAAGAGAAAAATAGAGTTTACAGGAGGATTAAAGGAGAAATAAGTAAATGATCACTATTGTGAGCACATGGATTGAATGAAGAAGTCTCTAGCTACATGAACATGACCATTTTTAATGGATCTACAATTTGATATAAGGATTGAGTAGTTTTTTTGACCTTATATCTTCATGTTATCTCGTGATGTGAGATGGTTTTGATGACTACATCTAGTTATTTGAGAAATCCTTTGCATATTACAAATCAATTAGGTTTCCACACCCATCTATAATAAAAAATTCTAGTTTAATTTCTTCTAACTATTTAAATAAATCGCCGCAACAAAATCATAGATGAATGAAGGCATATGATTTGTCAACATTTAGTTTAACTTTTTACATGTAGGTTGTACATGTTTGTATCCAAATCTCCCTTATGTTTACATTGTAGTTGTTGTCATTAGATTTCTCTTTTGTTTTAATCTAACAAAACTCATTCTCTTTTGTATATTCTATGATCCACACATTCATGGACATTGCCACCACTTGCTTGCATGCTTGTCAAACATTTTCTACTTTGTTTTGTATCTATCATATCCAAAATGATCTCTCTAATTTCTTTAAATAGCAGTATTGTAGTATAAGCTAAAGCCAATCTATTATGCTTTGATGAAAGTTCGTACCTCCATCCAAGCTCCCATTCAACACTTGTCCCTATACCTGACACTTGCAATTGCATGAATATTTTTAAAGTCTTTGTAGAATATCCATTTTGTGCATATCTTGCATTCAACTATTTCCTTGATTATCTAATGGATCATATGCATTGTATATAGGTCTCCACTTTGATTTACTTTATAATTTGGATAATTTGATGATGCAATCTATTAATTTATTTATAAAAACATGTTTTCCAATGCATACCAACTTTTTTGCTTCTGAATTTAAAAATCACCTTCTTTCTTTCTTTTTGTTTAAAAAAATAATAATTCTTTTGTTTCATTTAATTTGGTTTTATTTTGGCTTTTTTGAGGGTCCCTTTAGATCCTTTTCACTTTTATGTTGTTTCTTTTTTTTTGTTCTTAAAAACTTAAAGCATTTTAAACCTTTTTTTGGTTCCTATCAATCAATTAGCCCTACTCGGAACCTACAACTTTATAATTTTAGATTTTAGATTTGTTTACCAACATGACTCCTACCTTTTCCTATAATTTTCCTTACTTCTTTCCAATTGAATAAAAAACCACATTCAAAGCATGGAATTTACTACCAAGTTATCATTTCCTTTCATAGAACAAAATCCAAATCTAACCTATTTCCTCTATAAATTTATGATACTTGATTGTACTCACTTTTGTGGAGATTGTTATTATTCTTTTAGTTAATTTCTAGACATTTTTCACTTTTCAAGCTCCTAATGTAATTCTACATCTTGGCAAATAATTTGTAACTATTACCTTATCTTTCTTGATCAAAATTGAGATCTTATTGAAGCGGATTAAACCCTAATCCTCACTCTCATGATTTTCCCTCTTGTAGTACATTGTGAATGAGTTTTCCAAGAAATTGAGTTGTGAGTTAGGTTTCCTTCTCCACCCATCCTTTTTTTTTTCCTTTTTTCCCCTCACTTTTTGTGTAATTGGTTGTTTTAAAGCTTTAATTTATCATGTATTATTCTCTCAGAGTCATAGTCCCAATTTGTGCCCAAAAATTTATCTTGGAACCCTAGTTTTATTCTCTATTTTTTGCTCCATTAGAAGGTTTGATTTTATGTTTATAAATTTTTTATTAGATATTATAATTTTCTATTTTAGTTTAAGTTCTTGGGATTAAATTAGGGTTTCAGTACTATTTTGGTTATTTTTTCCTCTATTTAATTCATCATATTGTAACCCCTAGACCTCCATTGGACTATTTCAAGTTGTGGCTATCAAATAGAAGTAGCATTTCAAGTTCTCATTCACATCTAATCTTATATTCCCCCTTTCCTATTTTTCACCAAAGGATTTACACACATTCTTCTCTATAGCCCAAGTTGTAGGCATTAATTGGAATCAATGACTTAGTAGTAGAATTCAAATTCTATATTTCCCTTTGATCTCCTGGGTAGGTTCATAAAAAAAACCTTACTTTCAAGATTATTTAGCTTCATCATGGCTCTTGGGATTTAATGGAATCATGGAGATTAGTCTCAAGTTATTAGTCCTTCTCATAAATCATATTTTTCCTCGCAATAATAATTTTCATACATTTCATATCAAATCTTACAATTTAGTAGGAACTTGGAACTAAGTTCCAATTTTTTGGTTTCTCACTCTTCACACCTCCCTAATTCCCTTCTATTTTTTACTTGTGAATGTTTATAAGTTATTCCCTAATGAATCTAGAAAAATTATGGGAACTAAAAATAAGGTTGTAGTATCCTAGTTTAGTTCCAATCATGACTTATAAAGAATCTTAGGAAGACCACATTAGGCTATATGTTCCATTTGAGTTTGGGAGAAATCCCATGGGCTTCCAAGAAATAACACTTTTTTTTTTTAATATAGGTTAAGCTAAGCTAAGAATATAGTAGTAGATGAAACAACATGTCAAGCTATTTGGTCAAGGAGAATGATATAAAATTTTAAGAAAGAACAAGAGGATGGAACAATTTTTTTTTTTTACAATGTTTGGTCAATAGCATTGACCAAGAATCTTATTTTTCATGGAAGAAGAAAGAATATAAATATTAGATACCATTTCATAAGAGAGCTAGTTGTAATGATGACATCTGGATCAATATTGGTAGGTCCGAGGAACAAGTTGTGGACATTTTCAAAAAGCCATTGGGTAGAGACAATTTTGTGTGCCTAAGAAGAAATTTGGGAGTTGTTGATTTGGATGAAGATTAAAGATGTTTGACACCTCATGAAAAAGGATGGGAGGTGTTGGAAATTTATATCCCTTGATCCTATCAATGTCATGTACCTACTAGGAGTAGTTGTCCTACTAGCAATTGAAAGATTGCTTCTATTGCCACCTAATTATCAAGAGCAGCCAATAGAGTAGCAACCACAAGATTTCTTTAGGATTCCATATATCTCTCTTTCCCCTAACATGCAATAACATTTACAAGTGAAGTTAATTCTAGTTGATGAATTTAAATTTTAGATTTTGAGGGGGAGTTTTTTAATAAACAATAATAGTCAACTAGGAAGAATGTTCTTATAATAAAAGGTTCAAAGATTTGTATACATTATCAAGTTTGGTAGCTATGATTTGATTAGAATAATATTTTGTGCAACATCTATGTGTGTGAGGTGAGAAAAGGATAGCTCTAGACAATTAGAAGCTTCAGGAAGAAGTTCTGAATAGCTCCATATCGTTGCAAGTATTTGTAATGAGTTTTAATCTCTATTTTTATTTTCAGTTTATAAAAGTCTTTTGTGATTTTAATAGAAGAAAGGAATAGTATTACATATCTCTAACTATTTTTTTTTGTTTGGATATTATTTCTTGTAGGTTCATTACCAATAATTGGCAAACAAAGACTTTTTATTTTTTGTTTGGATATTATTTCTTGTGGGTGCATTACCAATGATTGGCAAACAAAGCAAAAGTCTTTGCCGACTGAGTTTTTTAATTGGGTTTTTAGGGATTTCTTAAATCTTATTGTTGTTATGAGAGCACTACATGTTGTCCTTTATTTGGATTTTAAATCTCTTCCATTAAAAACGAGGCTTTATTTTGACCTTTTAAGTAAAAACAAATCAAGACATTTATTGGAGTGACAACCACCAAAAGAAAGGAAACAAACTTACAGTTGCATGGACTCCAATGGTGAAGCTGGCTTTGTTTTGGAGCTCTTGTCCTTAACCCAGGCTAAAATTGAAAACGTTGGAAAACGTATATCTGATGTTTCCACGATTCTCCACGATTCTTGACCGCCTCAATATTGATTATTTCACAACGATCTACACAAAATTTTCTTGATTCTGTGGATCGAATTTAGTTTGAGAATATACCTACCATGAATTTTTTTGGCTCAATTGTTCTTAGATAGTTTGTCTGTCTTACACCACCTTGCAACGTTACAAATCTACGTATATTGCAAATTGTTTCTACAATCGTTCGCTTCTAAGACTGAGGCTTTGTGAGATTCGACGCGCGCGTCTTGAGCAGGCCATTTGAAGAGGGAATAACTGATGGCGGCTGTTAAATGCATCGTTATTTGAACAATTTAACGTCTTTTGATGTTATTACCCGATAGGCTTTCTCCCGGAGGAACTCCTGCGGGATTTTTAAGACTATCCGGCAGTCTTACGCCGGGAAAAAAGGAAAGTGGTGTCGGGAAAAGAGGAAAGCGATGCCAGCTAATAATTACGTGTTGTTGTCAGGCTTCCTGTGCAGACTACCAGATGTGGCCTCTGCATGTTGCCTTCAGATCGACGGCATCGGCAGGATTCATGTGGCATCCTGCATGTAAGCTTGGTCTATTTGCCTGTTGGTGTATTAAAACATGCGGTTCATTCCCTTTCAGATTCGGAAATTTGTTTGATTAAGTTTTCTGATATTGCCTTTCTCCAAACTTCAGAATACTAAGCCGTAAATTGCATCTTAGACTGTTTAATATAAGGAAATTTTGAGAGATATTTAGTAAATGAAGACTTGAGGCAAATATTTCATACTGTGCATTTTAAATTACTCGGAAGGTTCCAGGAGGAGACTTGCTATCCTAAATCAACGGAAGAAGTTTGAAGCGTAAAGACCGCTAAGGATTTTGTACAGGTACGCCATTTCTCCAACTTTCCATAATATTAAGCTGGAATTTGGATCTTAAACTGTTTAGTATAAGAATATTTGAGAGACTTCGTAAATGAAGATGTTAGGCGAATGTTTCAAACTGTAAATTTGATTGTTATGTGCAGTTTAAATAACGACTAATAAATAATTGTAAAAATTGAACTATTGATAAATAATGCTAAGCAGCAACAAATTTTATTTGAGATATCTTGCTGTGATTAGTACTGAAGTTCTGACATGTTCGTAAAACCGAGGCTTGAAACATTCCTATTCCAGAATACGAATTGTTAAAGAATAGCGATTAGAATTGATTTGCCCTTACTTCGAATAAGGATAATCCAAATATTTAGATAAGCTATGATTCTCCCACGTCTGATCAATACAATACTGGATCTTGACACGAAGAATCAATTCGAAGTAGAGAACAAATCTAAATTTTGAAATGTGTCATGAATAAAATCCTTCAAAGGAAAAAATCAACTTACTATTTGATAAAGAGAGAGGATGAAATTCTTCAACTTGCAATTTCTTTTCTTATTTTTCTGTTTTCTTATTTTTCTTTTTCTATTAGTAAAAAGTGATTAAGTTCATTCAATTTTCAAATACCTCACTTAATTATTGGGAAGTTCCTGAGTTGCTATTATTGAGTAGGCCAAAATTTTCAAAATCTTGATTTACTAAAGAAGAAGTCCAAAACTCTTAAATCTTCAACTCAGCTCAAAAGTGGACAATAGTCCAAAACTCTTAAATCTTCAACTCAGCTCAAAAGTGACAATAGTCCAAAACTCTTAAATCTTCAACTCAGCTCAAAAATGACAATAGAAACCCAAAGATTAACTTTGAAAGTGACAATAGAAACCCAAAGATTAACTTTGAAAATAAAATTTCAAAAATTTGAACTTTGTTAACTATTTTATTTATGTAAGTACATAGTTCTATTAATACAAAGATTATGGAAAACTTTTAAATCTTATAGTTGTTTTATTTTACAATACAACTCTAACTTTTTTAGATATTTAAAAGAAAAAAAAACTTCTATTAATTCAAAGATCGTGGAAAACTTTTATATCTCATAGTTGTTTTATTTTATGATAGAACTCCAACCAGTTTAGACATTTAAAAGAAAAAAAAAATCTTGATTTAAATGTACTTTTAAATTATATTACACATTTTTTTATAAGACATTTATTTTACTTTATATATTTATAATTATTTAAAAATTAATTTATTTGATTTTAATGATGTCCTCAAAATGAACACTCTAAGGGATAAAGGAAAATTTGTAGATTTGAAAAATAAACCTTTTTAATATCTAAAATAAGATAAATATACATAAAATTTTATTAGAGAATAGTAAAGAATAGATTTTCGTGCCATATTATGATTACCTAAATAAAATGTACATCCAAAATCCAAAAGTACACAAAAGCCAAACAAATTTTATATAATAGTTATAAATCAATTTAAAACAATATAACATAAAAAAAATATATAAATCACATTAATTAGTTAAATATTTTTAAACATAATCTTAAAGTAATCTTACATCAGATAAGTACATCTTAATGCATTCAAACGACCACTTATGTAGGAATGCCTACAATGAAATAGATTATGCTTAGTGGATTTAGATTTTAGATTTTAAAAGTAAAGGTTTTAGGGAAAATGTTTCGTATATTATAGCATGGTCATGTGAATTACATTTAAGTTGTGGCGGTTTTCTTGGACAAAGGTGGAAATTAGGTCAGGTTAAGGGTTTTGATAAAGAGATCATTGATTTTAGTTTTTTTGGATTGTAGACTAATCTAAGATTAAAATGCAAATTGGATTGTGTTTTGTTGAATAAAGGATGAAATTGTGTGAATGCTTTTTAATACAATAAATATATACTGAACGAAAGCTGCATTTAGATGAATAATTTTACTTATAATTAATTTGATTGCATTGTTTGCTAAACCTCCGGCTGAAACCATGGAGTCAAATTTGACAATAAATTCCATTTCTCTCATAAATAATGGAGCCACAGATCTTCAACCAGTGGTACATGTTTCTGACATCAAACAAATTGGGCCACAAGCCTCACAGGAATAGTACAGGATGATTCTATCAGAGGGGACGCACATGTAGAAAGCAATGCTTGCTACACAGCTTAATGAATATGTCATATCGAGAAGGATTCAGAAGGGGTCTATAGTTCAATTGACAGACTATATATGTAAAACTGTGCAGAGCCGCAAGCAAGTCTCAAATATTGACGTTTATTTAAGAGTATTATACTAAGTCGGTAAAGCCCCTTAATATATATATATATATATTTGCATGATCGATTCTAATATTCCATTTAAATTGTCGAATATCGGTGCTTTAAACAATTTGGATTTTAATATTATGTCATCTATTTCATGAAGCATAACTGAAACGCCAATGTAATAAGAGATTTTCCAATAATATTTGGTTTATGATCCATTTCTAGAAGATTCGGAAACAAAGATATCTCTATATGGCATCTTGGTAGAAGAGCTTTGGACATTGTCAGACTTTTTCATTGTAGTTTTTTATACAGGTTTGGTTTTCTTTGTTTCTATTGCATGTTAGATTGAATTAAAGATTACAATATTATTTTATGTGTGACCTTTATTTCAAATTTCTATGCAGGTATTGTTTCACAATATGAACATAATTTGTAATCAATGACATTGTATGAATCATAAGGCATGATATACATGATGAAGATCAAATATTCAGATACTAAATTTCCTTTGAATCAATGGATCTATTATATCTTAATCCAGCAATTTAAAGGTAATCTATTATTTGTTTTTCTCTTTTTTAAGGAAGAGATTAAGAGATTAAGATGAAGATGGAGAGATAATAAAAGATAGGTTAAGAGAGAGGGGGGAGGATGACTAAAATGAATAATAGAAAGATAGAAGAGATGGAGAAGTGAAAAGATCAATAGAGATAGAAATAGATGGAGGGAGGGAGATAGATTATTCATTATATATATATATATATATATATATATATGGTTTTCTTTGTTTCTATTGCATGTTAGATTGAATTAAAGATTACAATATTATTTTATGTGTGACCTTTATTTTAAATTTCTATGTAGGTATTGTTTCACAATTTGAACATAATTTGTAATCAATGGCATTGTGTGAATCATAAGGTATGATATACATGATGAAGATCAAATATTTAGATACTAAATTTCCTTTGAATCAATGGATCTATTATAACTTAATCCAGCAATTTAAAGGTAATCTATTATTTGTTTTTCTCTTTTTTAAGGAAGAGATTAAGAGATTAAGATGAAGATGGAGAGATAATAAAAGATAGGTTAAGAGAGAGGGGGGAGGGTGACTAAAATGAATAATAGAAAGATAGAAGAGAGATGGAGAAGTGAAAAGATCAATAGAGATAGAAATAGATGGAGGGAGGGAGATAGATTATTCATTATATATATATATATATATATATATATATATATATATGTGTGTGTGTGTATGGAGGAGGTAGGGAGGGATTCACAAAGATAGATTATTCATTTCATAATGTAATATATATAACACTATCGGCATAACCCTTGTACCCTTCAAAGGTGCAAGTGCTAGTATATGTACTTTGAACATTAAAGTGTAAATTTTTAATTGTCTTCTCATGGAAATCCTGCCTGTTATGTTTGTCATTTATATTCAAAAATGACATTTCTTCCTTTTCAAATAATCATTAATTTTATAATTTTATATCTTCTTCTTTCTTTTCTTGGTAGCTTTGATTTTTAGACTATTTTTCATTTATTTTTATTTTAATATATTCTAATATATCGAACTATATTTATACCAATCTTTGTACATTATAACATTATTAAACTCAAAAAATAGGAGGGAGCAGTGCAGGAGGGAGCCACGCTAGGGTTTCTAGGGGCACAAGAGGGACAGAGAGTGGAGAGGAAGGAGGAGAAGACAACGAAGAAGGTGATGGGGTGGAAAACAAACCTGGTCGTGTTGTCACAGTTTTTGGTTGGGGGCTTCGATGGGACCTACTTATTCATGGAGGAGACGAAGGTGGAAGAGACCATTGCAGTCCCATGTGAGTGATGTCTATTGTCTACAACAAAACTACTAGGGGACAAGATTCTGGGGTAGTTTGTATGCCCATGCATTTCTTTGGGGACAAGATTCTGGGGTAGTTTGTATGCCCATGCATTTCTTTTGAGAGCTGTGAATCCTAGGATCATTACCTCGGATGGATCTTGTCAGACGACCAGGGTATGGGGGAGGTCAAACATATTTGCTTCTATCTTTTCCAGTTTGTGGCCTTGGAGTGACCTGCCTCTTGGCATTGAGTATAGATTTGCTAATGAAGGGTTTCTTATTTTTAGAAACTCTATTATGCTGAATTGGTTAGCTAATGATCCTTGAGGCAGTAAGGATATGTCCAAGGCAGTTGATGCTGCCAAGAAGGCCTTGGTTTGGGTTGGCTTGGGATGGCGGTTCTCTCATTTTGTGACAGCTAAATGGTTGGTCATTATTTGGGTTGATTGTTTCTTTTCCTATTTAAATGAGTTCAGGCTAATTGTTTTTGCTAATCCCCTATTCTTGGAAGATTTATATTACAGGGATGGACCTCATTCTCACTTATTTCCTCGTTACTATACTCCTATCAAGGTGGAGTATACCCCTATTGAGGTGGGTGATTATCATCTGTCTACCTGGTGGTGGAGTGTCCCTGTACTTCAATTTTCTTCTCCCTCATGTCCTTTTAAGGTGAGGGCTCATCCTATTAAGGTAGTTTGCGGTTACAGGGAGGAGGTTGCTTGTAGTGGAGTGTGGTCTCCTCCCTCATGTAACCACATGTTAGCAAGCTGGGAATGGTTGGGGGTTGTATTTTGCAGACTGAGTGGGCTATTCTGAGATGCTAGAATAGTGCTGGAAGTATTCCTTTGGTGTCGAAAGGGATCAGACCTAATTTACTATTGATGAGGAAGAGGGAATCTATGGATTTCCCATATTTTCTTGGCATTTTTTGCTGTGTGTGGTTGGTTGGTGCCTATAGGAGGATGTTGATAATTTTCAAAGGCCTATTCTGAAGGTTGGTAGTTTTTGTTCAAGGCTAAAGGCTAGGGTTGGGGCAATGTTGCTCTTTGGTGTTGGTATTGTTGGTTCAGGGATCCATGTCAAAACCTTAAAGTTCTATTTGGGGAGTTTTAACACTCTAGTTAATTTAATGATGTGAGGCTTTTGCCTACTCTTTGGGCAGTTGGGGTTTTACTATTTAATCTTGGTCAGCTGCTAACTATTTTTTTCTTGTGTCTATTGGTTTAAAATGTATATTCTTTAGCAGAGTTTCTTCTTAGATGGGTTTTAGATTCCTACTAAAATTGACCTATAAAGGGTTTCAGGGCCCCTTCAAACCCTTCTTCTACTCTAATAAAAAATATTATTAAACTCAATTCTAATGTTTCTTATCAATACTTGAAATTTGTGTCCCCCTATCCTAGATCAATTTATTAATACATATATGATTTGACTTGATTTGGTATAGGTTTATGTGATGTTTCATTGTATCTTGTTGTACGTAGAAATTTATTTCAACATTCATTCACATCTAATAATTAATCAAAATTCTAAAAAAGTCAAGGCACATTCAATAAGAATATTTCAACTTGGTACATTAGAAGAAATAATTATTACATTATATTTTATATCCTAAATGAACTTCCATTCTTTCTCTTTGTCTACCAATAACTGGCAAGGGAGATGTATGAGGAGATTGTGTTTCCTCACATTTAAACAATCTCAAAAAGGTATTTCTTGTTGTCTTTTGTATTGAAGTGAGCAAGGTGTTGTACATAGAAATTTATTTGAACATTAATTTGCATCTAACAATTAATCAAAATTCTAGAAAGTCAAGGCACATTCAATAAGAAAATTTCAACTTGGTGTATTAGAAGAAATACTTATTCCATTATATTTTATATCCTAAATGAATGTCCATTCTTGTTCATTGTCTACCAATAACCAGAAAGGGAGATGTGTGAGGAGATTGTGTTTCCTCACATTTAAACAATCTCAAAAAGGTATTTCTTATTATTTGTTGTATTGAAGTAATCAAGGTTCTAGAAATATGCATATTTATAGATCATATTTGTAGGTCAAATATCATATTCATGTTCTAAAGATGAATCTAGATCCATGGGATCATCCTTTTGATTGAAGAAAATTCTAAATCATGTTCTAGTTGGTTACAATCTATTCATGCATGACCTTTTAAAGGACCTCCTCTCCTTCATCATAAGTACCTTCATAAGTTATGGCTCATAAATGTTAGTAGATAATTTTTTTAATGAAAATCAAGTGATCTATACCTTTCTATATTTTCCTTTGCTAAGGGATATTTTTGAAAGTGAGAATTAAGGTTCAAGTCATCATCCATGAAATCTTCATCCAAATAACCTCCATCTAAAGGTACCTCTTGAACATCTAGTTCATTCTCAAATGTACTATAATTGGTCTTTGGACCCATATATTATGCCTCCTTTTTCTCTTCTTCTTCTCAGTTTATCAAGCTTAGGAATATATTCAATTCCTCTAATTATCATATTTTGACTACGCAATCTTCTCTAGTTATCACATTTTGACTACGCAATCTTCTCTAGATCATGATTTCAAAGAAAATATCATGTATCACCTTCACTCTAACTAATGAAGATACATAATCATCTAATGTGAATTCAAATATATTGACTTCTTCTCATTTCGTGTAATCATACACGTGTCACAATTGAGAACTTTACAAGATATTGATAGGATCTTATATTTCCTTTCAAAAAGACATTAGACATTTTATAAACAAGTCTTGATATAGAAGATAGGTTGATAAAATAAAAATAACATTGATTATTTTCTGAGAACATATGGTCTATATTATCACCACCAACCATGATCATCTCTGTGTAATACCCCCCAAATAAATAACATAGAAGTGATGCCAAAACCATTTATTCCACACTTAACATCTACGTGTTTTCTACAATCTTCTAAAGAGATACAGACATGGGAACTATTTCTATAACTTGAGGGGTGAACATTTATTTTCACAAAATTTATATGATATGTACCTCCTAGAGTTATTATAAGGATGAGCTAAATTACAGTATACAGAGTAATCTTTTAGAAACCCCCCTCTTAAAAAAGATACAAAATCTTGGCGAATCTTTCATTTTTTTTGAAAAAATAATAATTTCTATTGGCGAATCTCTCAATTTTTCTAAAAAAAAAATATTCTTATTGGCAATTTTTTTTAATAACAATTTTTTTGTAGAAAATATTGGTGAATCTCAAACAATAAAAAGATATTAATTAATCACCATAGTGAATACTTCTATTAAAAAATATAGAATTCTTATAGAAAATTAAATTATTAGGCTTAATGTGGAAATCTTTGATGGGTTTAAGGAATAGACTCTGTAATAATTACTTGCTACCATTTATTTAAAATATAATCTAATAACCTCATTGTATTGCGTGAGACAAATGTATTGATATTTTAAAATACTAATGGGGCCTGAAATTTCTTCAAGATCATTGATTTATATTGAGATCAACAATCCAAAAAAAAATTAAGTGCCCATAAGAATTACAAATAAAATAGTAACATTTTTACCTCATAGAATATAATGAGGGTCACTAGATTATACTATACTTTAAGTCAGTAATGGCAACTAAAAGTTGGTGATATATCCCTACAGTAACTAATAATCATGATATATTATTGTAGAATTAATTTAAATTTATACAATAACTTATAAAATTCCCGCAAATCAAATCAAATCATGTATCGAATATTGTGGTCAATTTTCGAGTTCAAGTTTTTTATAAAATAAATTATTTTGTGATTTAAATATTTTTAAATAAAAATTTTGTAAAAATGTGGCAATTTAGTTTGCCTCAAATCTTGAATTATTAGCCAAATTTGGATTCTCAAATTTCCAAAATTAGCTAACTAGCTAATATTAGCTACTAAAAATTACTATGACGGTATACATCCTTTGGTAGTTGTCCAATAGTTGATGGAGAGTGATTTAGCTTCCCCCAAAATGGCATGACATTTGACCAATCTAGATGATCAACCATTATTGCTATGGTTACCATTTTTACAAATAGATAATATTTACTTTAATAATTCTAGTTTACTAAGTGGGGTTATATATATAGAACCTGAATTTTTTCCTCCTTCGAAGAATAGGATATCACAACTTCATTTCATACAATGTGATCTTCATCCTATCTAAAGTTGACAATATTACTCATTAAGAGTATTATTACTATTTTGAATTGTCAAAGTTAATGTGCACTTTTTCCAAATGATATTCTTTTTTACTTTACTCATATCCCCAAACTTGATAGTTGTACCACTAAAAACCCAAAGTTAATTTTTGGCACTAATATAATAAGTTATAGTTAAGTTGGCATTAATTTTTAGTACATTTTCTCCCTTTTTCTTTTATTTTATGCTAACTTCGACATCATTTATAGAATCATTCATACTACTAGATTATGTTTATTTCAAAGATATTATTATAATGTTTCTTTTAATTTGGTTCTCCATTTATCTAATCATGAACTATTTGTACACAAAAAGGTGTGTAAGTGCAAGAAGTTGAGTCTACTTAAGGTGGAACATTTGTACTTAGCAAAAAATGAGAATTTGCACTCAATGAAATGGGATCTCTTTTATAGGAAAAGAGGATCCTGTTTTGCTTTAGGATTTTGAGATGAAATTAGAATGAGATCACATGTGCTAATGTAAGCTTGAGCCAAAAATTTTGAAATGGGATCCTATTTTTTTCTAAATGAGATCTAACTTTGAAAAAAGTATTAATTTTGTTACAAAACCTTATGTAGAGTCGTTTTCACCTAGAAGACAAATGGGATCCCACTCTAAGCCAGTCATTGTAATATCAAAGTAAGTATTGCTTCTCATTAATTGTGGTTCTTGTTTTTGTGTTTAGCATTTTTTTAATTAAAAAATATGTTTCTTTATTTTATTTTTTGTAAATTTAAAGTCAAGTTTTTAAAATATTTTGATGTATTTTGCATTTAGGGTTAAAAAAAAATTTGTGTTCGCTGATTTAAATTGGCAAATCAATTATAGTTCTTATTTTAGGTGCAAAAATATAGAATGAAAATAATCAATAAACCAACAACCTAGACAAGAAACAAAAATTAACATAGACCATAAAAAAATAATAAATGTAGACAAAGAACAAACATTAAGAAAATAACCTTGATTAAAAAGAATAAAAAAATAGATTAAATATATAATATATTCTCCATTTCAAATAAAGGGCACATGATAGTGAGTGGGAAAGGGAGCAATAGGGGGATTTCAAATAAAGGGGCTGTAGACGAGGATGTAGAAGATGAAGATGATAAGGATGGTCTCTTGCTAAATCTATATGGGTGTGTAAGATGTTGGATGCCCTTTTTTCTCCACTAGTTTCCGGTTTGGGTCTATCATCCTAGTGGGTTCCTCAACCCATATCTTCTCTACTTTCATGGAGGGGGTTTTGGGTTTTCATGTTTTAGAAGCTAGGGTGGTCAAGGAATTTGTGACATGGCTTTATTTTTTGGGCACTACTGAGGGAATATTTTGGGTTTTTGGAGAAGGAATTAAATGGAGCACGTTTGGTTGCAGTTTTAGTGGTATTCAGTACCCTTGGCGTGCTCTACGCATCGGATCCTGATATTCTCACCGATTTCATTGTTCCGGAGGGTCAGAACCCGCAGAATTTGACTGCCGATTTCTTCACTTTCACGGGATTCCCAGTTGTGGGAAACAACAATTTAAATGGGCAGAAGGCAGTAATAGTGACAAAGGCGGCGATGAAGGAATTTCCGGCGCTGGATGGGCTGAGCGTGTCAATGGCGGTGCTGCAGTTCCCGGCTGGTGGAATAAACCCTCTTCACGCTCATCCCCGCGCTTCTGAACTTCTGTTGGTCCTGGATGGACGCCTCGTCGTTGGGAATGTGGACACCGCGGGAAAGCTGTTCACGCAGACCCTCAGTACAGGGGATTTATTTGTGTTTCCCAAAGGACTTCTCCATTACCGAATGAATAGGAGTAACCAGGTCGAGGCCTTGGCTGTTTCTGCCTTTGGGAACGCCAGTGCAGGCACCGTCTCAGTCCCTTCTACTCTCTTCGAAACCGGAATCTCAGATGATGTTCTGGCCAAATCATTCAAGACAGATACGCATACAATCGAGCTGCTCAAGGCTACCCTTAAGCCTTAAAAAGTCTTCGATTACTTGGCTTCTTCCATCTAATTAATCCTTGATCGCCTACTGAATAATGTTTTCTTTTCTTTCCTCTTTCTTAGCTTGAAAATCATGTTTTTCGGTTTGTTTGCTTTGGTTTACAGTTCTTGTCGTAACAATAAATGTCTTCATTTGTTTTTGCTGAAAGGTGAAAATAAACGCTTATGTATGGCGAGCGAAGTGTTTTGGAAGATGTTACAAACTGCAAGAAGATTTTGATGGACCTCAATAAAAAATATCAAAATCATTGTTACTTATTTCTTTATTCTATAAATTTTCTTCTTATCTGCAAACTGAATTTCATTTATCACATTTGAGAAGTCTAGCTTTTCTTAGGCATATGATTTGTGGGTTGAAGATTCTTTAGAAACCCAAATCTTGCTTTTATATTTGTGCAGGTTACATGTTTAATGGAATATAGCTTCTCTTTATTGCAACAATCATATTTTCCTAAATAATTATATATATTCTTAAAATTAGAATCTTATATAATACCACATCATTGAATATAATTGTATTCTTAAAATTAGAATCTTATATAATACCACATCATTGAATATAATTGTATTGATTACAATATTTTGTTTAATTTTATTTTGTAACTCTAAATAATAGATGAAAAACATGTATGTTTTAATAATAAAAAGGCATTCAGTAAAATGAGTTTAAATATGATAGCCTATGAAATGAACACTATATAGTATACAAAGAAACAAAGAGTCTTAGGCAATATACCTCTGATGCTTTAAGACATAATCCTCCCCATAATCCTCCCCATAACAGGAACTATCTCATTTCCAAACACACATTCAGTTTTCAGCATTAGCTAAAAGTAGTGTTGTGTGCCCTACAACTAATGAAGATACCTCCACCCATTATACAATCATCATCCTTGGCTCAATAATGGAATTCCTAGACTCTAAATTTTGAACTTCTCAATAACTGATGACACTTCTGATCTTTTCATGAACTACAAATCCTACCTCGCTTCTAACTGACTTTAAAATTGTTCCTTCATGTATCATGTTTATTGACTCCGTATAGACTTACAACTTTTCATCTCTTTGAGAGATTCTGTCATATGATTCATGTGCCTTGTATATTTTCCTGCATTTTCCACGCATGTTAACTTTAACACATTTATTATTGTCACTATAGTCCTCTTGCTGTTGGATTTGCTTAAAAGTTCTTAAACCCTCGTTAAGGGATCTGTTGTGTGCCTATCGTGTAATGAATTTCATGTGTCTAATAGAAGCATGTTTGGTTTCATTGAAACATATTCTATTTGAAAAAGCCCAAGGTGTGGATATTCTTTAAGCTGATTTGGCAGGAAAGTAAATTTTACCAAGTTTAGTATCATTGTTATGGATATAAATAAAATATTTTATATATATTTGCTTCTTTAATATGGTTAATCAACTCTCAAGAGAGTTAAAAGAGCTTTATTAAAGAGGTAGGATACTACCTCATAATTATTCGGAATAGCATTGTTTATAAAATGAAATTGTAATTTTTAGTTTATAAGTTTGTTTATGTTAGGAGGTCTAAATATCAAAGTATAAATCTTTAGTGATTATATAAATTATAATATTAATCTATATTTTCATATAAATGAAATAATATTAATTACAAATACACATATATACATAATAAGAATGGGTTGTATAAATTATTAATGATCATAAAAAATATAATAATAATATGTATTTTTATATAAGTAAAATGTATTAATTACAGGTATACATATATTAAACATCATATGTACACACATACATATATGCATCTTTACACTTGGATGTATATATGTCCGTTTATGCTCATTTTCCTATTGATATATTCTATATTTATACTTTTCTAATAGTACATTTTATTAACAATCTACTACTATGAGATCATGTGTATAATATAGTAATATCTTAAACACATTCTATTGAAATCAATTTGTTTCCTATGGTAAAAAAAAAATGGAGTGTACATTTGATTATTAAAATTCTATTGACTATAATTGATATAAAAATAGCTCTATAAAACAAATCCTTTCTTCAGAAGTTATATGAATCATTAGGCATTTCCTATTATTTCTCTATTGCATGAGAGATCATACATATTTTTGTGGCAAATGAATTCCAAATTCATGGCTTTAGTTTAAATTATCATGTCTTCATTAGTATGTAGAATTGGATGTCATGGAGAAGCTTGTAAAATTTAAAAATTCTTGTAAGTTCAATATTTGTATCAAAACCTTTATAGTTCATAGAAAGAGAACATTGAAGAAAGGGTGACTAAAATTGATAAAGTAAATGGTTGCAATAGAAAAAATACTTATTTAAAAAATATTTGAAGTTTTTTAGTCATTTAAATAATTGAAAACAAATGTTTTATATGGTTTAGTATTTTTTAAATGGGAAAAAAAATAGTCCAAAAAATATTAATGATGTGAAAAAGAATATAGAACATAAATATATTTTGATTTTAACTTATTAAAAATAATATGTAACCTTAAAAATTTATTTCTATTTAATCTTGAACATCCACCTATATATCACGTAGATCATTAAGGCTCTCTACATATAATGACCAAATAATTGTGAACTCACAAAGGGTGAAGGAGGCTTCTTGTAATGTTTGCATGACAATATGGAATCCATTTTTCTTAGCCATTATTTTAACAAAAGCTAAATATAGCCATTGACAATAACACACTTTTAAGGGGAAAAAATGTTTTAACACATGGAAGCTAGTCACAAAAATAGAAAAATAAGAAAAATAGAATTTATGGGAGGATTAAAGGATAAATAAGTAAATGATCACTATTGTGAGCACATGGATTGAATGAATAAGTCTCTAGCTGCATGAACATGACCATTTTTAATGGATCTACAATTTGACATAAAGATTGAGAAATTTTTTTGATCTTATATCTTCATGCTATCTTGTAATGTGAGATTGTTTTGATGACTACATCTAGTTATTTGAGCAATCATTTTCATATTTCATTTCAATTAGGTTTCCACACCCATCTATAATTAAAAATTCTAGTTTAATTTATTCTAACAATTTAAATAAAACATCGCAACAAAATCATAGATGAATGAAGGCATATGATTTATCAACATTTAGTTTAACTTTTTACATGTTGGTTGTACATGTTCATATCCAAAGATCCCCTATGTTGACATTGTAGTCATTGTCTTTAGATTTCTCTTTGGTTTTAAACCAACCAAACTCGTAATTTTTTGTATATTATATGATCCACACATTCATGTAAGTTTCCACCATTTGCTTGCACAATTGTCAAACATTTTCTACTTCGTTTTGGATCTATCATATCCAAAATGATCTCTATAATTTCTTTAAATAGTAATAGTGTAGTATAAGCAAAATCCGATCTATTACACTTTGATGAAATTTCATACCTCCATCCAAACTCCCATTCAACACTTCTTCCTATACATGACACTTACAATTGCATGATATTTTTTTAAGCCTTTGTAGAATATCCATTTTGTGCATATCTTGCATTCAACACTTTCCTTGATTATCTAACGGATCATATGCATTGTACATGCCTCCACTTTTGATTTAATTTATAATTTAGAGATTTTGATGCTAAAATCTATTAATTTCTTGATACAAACATGTTTTTCAATGCATACCCACTATTTTACTTTTGAATTTAAAAACTGCCTTCTTTCTTTTAAAAATAATAATAATTCTTTTATTTCATTTAATTTGGTTTTATTTTGGCTTTTATCAAGGGTCCCTTTAGATCCTTTTCTCTTTTATTTGTTTCTTTTGTTTGGGTTCTTAAAAAGTTAAAGTATTTTAAACTTTTTTCTTTGTTCCTATCAACCTATGAGCCCTACCTGGAACCTAAAACTTTATAATTCCAAATTTCAGATTTCTTTAGCAACATGACTCCTACCTTTTCCTAGAATTTCCCTTACTTCTTTCCAATTGAATAAAAAACCACATTCAAAGCATGGAATTTACTACCAAGTTCTCATCTCCTTTCATAGCAAAAAAATCCAAATCTAACCTATTTCCTCTACAAATTTATGACACTTGATTGTACTCACTTTTGTGTAGATTTTTATCCTTCTTTTAGTTAATTTTTGGACAATTTTTACTTTTCACTTTTCAAGCTCTAGGTAATGTCATTCTACCATATTGGAAAATAATTTGTAACTATTACCTAATATTTCTTTATCAAAATTGAGATCTTGTTGAAACAGATTAAAACCTAATCCTCATTCTCATGAATTTTCCACTTCTAGTACATTGTCTATGAGTTTTCCAAGAAATTAAGTTGTGAGGTAGGTTTCATTCTCCATCCACCTTTCTCTTTTCCTTTTGTTTCCTCACTTTTTTGTGTAACTGGTTATTTTAAAGCTTTAAGTTATCATGTATTATTCTCTTAGAGTCATAGTCCCAATTTGTTCCCAAATATTTATCTTGAAACCCTAGTTTTATGCTCTATTTTGTTTCTCAGTTGGAAACTTTTCTTTTATGTTTAGATTTGTGATTAGATGTTCTAATTTTCTATTTTACTTTGAGTTCTTGGGATTAAATCGGGGTTTCAGTACTATTTTGGTTATTTTTTCCTCTATTTAATTCATCATATTGTAACCCCAAGATATTCATTGGTCTATTTGAAGTTGTAGGAGTCAAATATAAGTAGCATTCCAAGTCCTCATTCACATCTAATCTTAGCTTCTCACTTTCCCATTTTTTTACCAAATGCTTTACACATATTCTTCTCTATAACCCAACTTGTAGGCATTAATTGAAATCAAGTAATTCGTAATAGAATTCAAATTCCACATTTCCCTTTGATCTCCTAGGTACTTTCATAAAAAAAACCTTCCTTTCAAGATTATTTATCTTCCTCATGTCTCTTGGGATTTAATGCAAACATGGAGATTAGTCCCAAATTATTGGTCCTTTTCATAAACCATATTTTTCCTCAAAATAATAATTTCCATACATTTCAAATCAAATCTTACAATCTAGTAGGAACTTGGAACTAAGTTCCAATTTTTTGGTTCCTCACTATTCACACCTCGCTAATTACCTTCTAGTTTTATCTTGTCAATGTTTATAAGTTATTACCTAATGAATCTAGAAAATTATGGGAACTAAAAAATAAGGTTGTAGTTGTAATACCCCAAAAATGGGCTATAGGTTCATTAACCTCCTATATCGACACATCGAATGAAATCGACATCAAAGTCCTAACCTAAGGCACATCTGAACATCATCGAATCTTAATTGATTATCTCAAATTCTGCATCGGGGAATATTCCTAGTAATATTCATAATTATCATAATTATCTTTAATTTAATAGTTATTTGGTGATAAATCATATTTATCCTAAAGTTTGATTAATTGAATATTCTCAATATTTAATTAATTAGATTTAATACTGCCACTTAATTATTTAATTGAGGTTAATTCTATCTATTCCTAAATTGTATTATTTAATTTTGACAATAAATCCAAAATCCTATGAATAATTGATTAAATTCTTGTTTAATTAATTAAAGCAAGTTGTCAATTTTTAATAATATTATTTTTGAATAAAAGTTTGAAAAATAATTGATTAACCCATAAATCAATTATTTTATTTTTCAAAATCAGTTAAGTTGGAAATAAATCACTTTATTATTAAATTAATTCATAAACAAAACATGCACAATCAGAAAAGCAGACAACTATTAATTATCAATTAAATCTAAACTCTATTTTGAGTTAAACTCTACTTTTACATGTTTTTGTGAGTTAATTATCCTTTATTTAAAAATAACTCAAAAATCAACTTGAGTTATTTGAGTGATTTATAGCTTTTTTCCATGCACCTCCAAAGCCCTAGATTTCTATAAATTAAGGCTTCAGCTCATCTCAAATATCTCATAATTTGCAAACTTATGCTGGTGAATTGACATCTAGAGAATTGAAGCTTCTTTGCAAATCAATAACTTTTGTGAGAGCATTCATATTTAGCATATCATTGTAGCTTATTTTGCATATTAGTTTTTCATCTAGAATAGATTCATATCGGTTTATTTCATCTTATTGCATAGAAAAATCCAAAAACATAGATTCATTGCATTCATTTCATATCTAGATTTTGCATTCAAATCTTTCATTTAGGTGTCGTCAAGGTCACTGATCTCGGTACAATTTGAGAATACATACTCACATCTACTAGAAGGCAGTAAATCACCTAGTTAGTTTAGTTTTTCAATTATTGCATGATTTTGATTTCAACTAACCTCTAATGTTTTACTGAAGTGTTGTGTCTACAAAATAGGTATCAGAATTCTTTGATGGCTCCTATACACAAAATGGATCAGGAGCAGACATATTGTTCATAACTCCTCAAGGATACTCAATCCCAAAAGCATTCAGACTAAAGTTCCCTTGCACAAACAATATTGTTGAATATGAAGCCCTTTTGAATCGTATGAAAATAGCGATTGAGTGGAGGGTAACAAAACTAAACATTCATGGAGACTCACAACTTGTTATCTATCAAGTCAATGATGTGTACCAAACTAAAGATGAAAAGCTCATTCCTTAGAAGAGAATGGTAGATGATCTAAAGTAGTATTTCCTATCTATCATGTTTGAGCAAATTCCTAGAATAGAGAATAAGGTTTTCGATGCAATGGAAATAATATCTACTTTATTATAGTAGCTTGAACATGAGCTACACTATGAGTTCCTGGTGGAAGCACTATCTTATCCTGCATACGATTCCCCCAAAACCCGCATGATCTACACTGTTGTTGGTCATGATTCATCCAGATACAAAAACCTATTTTCCTATCTCTAAGACCAAATTGTTCCTGATACCTTCAACTGCCATGAAAAGAGATACCTTATCTGTAATGCCTCCCGATATGTCATCATTGGTCACGATCTATACAAACAAGGTCTAGATGGTACGCTACTTAGATGTTTAGAATGGGAAGAGTCTCAATGTGCGTTAGAGGAAGTCCATGATGGTATTTGTGGGTCACACTCGAACGGTTTAACACTAGCTTGAAAACTTATTAGGGCTGGGTACTATTGGCCTGAAATGGAGAAAGAGTCTATCAAGTTTGCTAAGAACTATCAAAAATGCCAAGTGCATGGCAACTTAATTCATGCTCCAAGGAGAGATCTAATTCCCTTTACTACACAATGGCCCTTTCACCAATGGGCATTTGATCTTATAGGGGCTATACATCCTCATTCTTCTAATGGACATACTCATATAATAACAGCTACAGATTATTTTACAAAATGGGTAAAAGCAGTCTCTTTGACACAAGCATCTAGAAAATAAATATCTATGTTCATATTGAACTATATCATATGCAGATATGGGATACCTCATTCTAGAATCATAGATAATGGTGGACAATTCAAGAACAAAGATCTAGATGATCTATGTGCCAAATTCAGGATCACACAACATTGGTCATCTATCTACTATCCTCAAGGGAATGGACAAGAAGAAGCTTCTAACAAGAATCTATTGAAAATCTTGTACCATACAGTTAATAAAATAGGAAGAGACTGGCATCTCATGATCAATCCAAATCTTTGGGCCTACAGAACAAGTATCAAAATGCCCACTAGGGCTACACCTTTCACTTTAGTTTATGGGTCTGAAGTAGTACTGCCTATTGAGGTTGAAATCCCATCACTAAGAATCAGAATGCATGGTCTAGTAACTGATGATGACTACAAAGTGTATAGGTTGTAAAAACTTGAACTACTAGATGAGTGCAGACAAGTAGCATATGATCATCTCAGAGTATATCAGAAGACAATGTCTAGAGGCTACAACAAGAAAGTCAAACACAGAGAATTTCAGGTTGGTGATCTAGTCTTGAGAGAGAATCCTAAAAATCAATCACATCGAGAACGCAAGGGGAAGTTTGAACCCAACTGGATGGGTCCCTTTGTAATCACTACCACTTTTGGCTCTGGTGCCTATCAACTCTCAATGTCTGAAAGAGAACAGCTCTGAGAACTAATCAACGTTCTCCATCTGAAGAAATTCTATGCCTAGAGCATTCAGTCTATGGTAAAATGTCCTGAAAAAAATTTTAAAATTGGAAAAAGTCTTGAAAAAAATTAACATCTTGGTGAAAACCTAACAATAGGCACCTTGATGATTCACAAAAAAATCAAAAAATATCAGAAGTCCAAAAAAAATTGAAAAAATGAAAAATACAAAAAAATGAGAAAAAGAAAAAGTGCCTTGGTGAAAACCTGGAAACAGGCGCCTTGGTAGCAAAAATAGAATCTCTGCCAAGATGGTGAAAACTCAGCAAACGGGTGCCACTTGTTTCAAAATGCTCCATCTATCAGCGCAATCTTGGTCTTTCCCAGCTTTCAATCTTGCTTTAGTTTGTACATACTTCCTAGTTTGTTTTTGCATTCCTATTTTCAATAAGTCAGTCTGTACACCAATCAGCTCAAGTGTTTGTATCCTATCAATGTTCAAACTTGGGGGTAGCCAATGTCATATCCTATGGCCTCCAATGTATCTTAGATATATCATATCCAGTCAGAGTCCTTTGAAGCTTCATGTGAGTCAGTCAGTCAGTCTTGTCTCCAAAAAGGATTTTGCACCTATAACAATGCAATCAAACATCAAACATAAACTAAAAACAATCTATGCTTTTTCATGCTTTTATCTCCTTGTATGCTTACTGATTCGCATTGAGATTTATTTGCATATTATGTCCTTTCGAGCTCTTCGATGATGTCCTTTATAGGATTTAGAGAGTGATGACTGGGGGCATAATCTTTTCTTTGTTTTTCTTCTTATATGTGAAAATCTAACAACTTTGGAAATTCTAGATTGAAATGGTGTTCGACTGTAAGAGCCTCTATCTCGAATTGGATGGCCATGCGTACCTCGACCATTGATACCCAAAAAATTCAAGGAGGTTTGATCTAACTATTATCTTTTTGAGTGAGTTCTTTCTCCTACTATGAAACGTGATCTTACCTAAGGATGTGAATGATAAAGGGTCACTACAGGTAATTCACACTGGATTTAGAATGATCTCTTGACTGTTTGATGTGTTTGTAATGTAAGGCATATTCTGGTCATCAGGACATTTATGTTTTGATGCTTATACAAATTGTAATATCAAAATGGACATGATATTCAGGTCATCCTAGCGTTTGTGTCTTGGTGCTTATATATAATCTGACATTCCAAAAATAAAATCAATATTCATATATCTATGGTTGATTGACCAGTAGGTGTTGTATTGATTCTTGCGCATACAAATCTATATTCATATGTCTATGGTTTCATAACTAGTGGGCATTGTATTGATTTATCTGGTTACCTAAAAATTCAATGATGAGAATGACTGGCACATGATCAGTGACTAGGTCCTAGGTCTTAGGTTGCATTTCATTCTGCATGTCTCTTTGCATTTTGCATGTTTGCATGATCTCACAATGGTTGGCTAAACTTCAATGCTTAAACGATTCTTAAAATCATATCTTCAAATCTAACAAGAGTTGAATCTCACATGAAGGTTCCTCCAACAAAATAGCAAGTAGAATCCTTTTTCGGGATCAAAATCAAAATCTGAGATCATTCATATTATTAACTACTTGCATAATCAACCTTCTATCATCACAGAAATCCAGTATTCAACTTAACTGATTATCTTATATCAAATTATCAAAATTTCAACTTGGTCAACTATGGTCAACTCATAGTTTCACCTAGTCAAACTTGGTCTCCAGGACCTCCAAATGATGCAGAATGCATTCTCAAACGTGTTTACCCACTTCTCAAATCAATTAGCATGCTTCTAAACTATCAACGTAGACTTTTCTTGTCAGATTTCAATTTTAATCCCGAAGGGGGCATGGTATTGCATATCATTCAAAGTCTGTAATTAAATTTTGGGATCATATCTTTCCTCAGTAATCAAGACAACAACCATGTCTAGTTGTTGATTCATGAAAAGATCTCATCGCTCAAGGGAAATCAATCATCACTCGAGGCATATAAGATTCATCAAGATCCATATCAATCTGGTATACTCTTAATCTTGTAAATTATATCAATTTTTGCAACTATCGATTCATCAGTGTTATTTCCTTGGTTCTTCGAAAATTGAAGGGTTCAGATGTGATACCAATGTGATTCAATATAAGGATAATCGGGTCCAGAATTGGTCACTCACTTCTTTGCAATCATAAGGTTCAGAATCAGGTGTTTTGACACTTTTTCATAATCATCGGTTCATTTGCTGTTATAGTTAACATTATCTTTGGTCACTCATGACCTATTATCTTCATATCAATTTCAATTAGTTTCTGTCTCATTTCAATCAGTTTCTATCTCATTTCAATCAGTTTTTTTCTTGTATCAATTTCAATTTCAAACATCAGTTCGAACATCATACACAGACTATCTTTGAACCACTGCACTTCGCACATCAATTCAAAGAGGGGCAAAATGTAATACCCCAAAAATGGGCTATAGGTTCATTAACCTCCTATATCGACACATCAAATGAAATCGACATCAAAGTCCTAACCTAAGGCACATCTGAACATCATCGAATCCTAATTGATTATCTCAAATTCTGCATCGAGGAATATTCCTAGTAATATTCCTAATTATCATAATTATCTTTAATTTAATAGTTATTTGGTGTTAAATCCTATTTATCCTAAAGTTTGATTAATTGAATATTCTCAATATTTAATTACATTTAATACTGCCACTTAATTATTTAATTGAAGTTAATTCTATCTATTCCTAAATTGTATTATTTAATTTTGACAATAAATCCAAAATCCTATGAATAATTGATTAAATTCTTATTTAATTAATTAAAGCAAGTTGTCAATTTTTAATAATATTGTTTTTGAATAAAAGTTTGAAAAATAATTGATTAACCCATAAATCAATTGTTTTATTTTTCAAAATTAGTTAAGTTGAAAATAAATCACTTTATTATTAAATTAATTCATAAATAAAACATGCACAATCAGAAAAGCAAACAACTATCAATTATCAATTAAATCTAAACTCTATTTTGAGTTAAACTCTGCTTTTGCATATTTTTGTGAGTTAATTATCTTTTATTTAAAAATAACTCAAAAATCAACTTGAGTTATTTGAGTGATTTATGGCTTTTTTCCTTGCACCTCCAAAGCCCTAGATTTCTATAAATTAAGGCTTCAGCTCATCTCAAATATCTCATAATTTGCAAACTTAGGTTGGCAAATTGACAACTTGTGGACATTTTTAGAAAGCCTTTGGGTAGAGAAAATTTTGAGTTCCTAAGAATAAATTTGGGAGTTGTTGATTTGTATGAAGATTAAAGATGTTTGAAACCTTAGGAAAAAGAATGGGGGTGCTTTAATTTTATATACATTGAGAATATCATTTCAATGTACCTATTAGGAGTAGCTATCCTTGTAGCAACTAAAAGATTGCTTCTATTGCCATCTAATTATCAAAAGAAGAGAATAGAGAAGAAGCCAAAAGATTGCATAAGGATTTCATATCTCTCATTCCCCCCTAACATGCAATATTAGTTTCAAGTGAAGTTAATTCTAGTAGGTGAATTTAAATTTTAAATTTTGAGGAGGATTTTTGGAATGAAAAATAATAGTCAACTAGGAAGATTGTTCTTACAAAAAAAGGCTAGAATATTTTGTATATAGTAGCAAGTTTGGTGTGCTATGATTTTGAGTATAATAATATTTTGTACAACAACACCTATGTGTGAAGTCAGAAAAAGATAGCTCTATACAATTAAAAGCTCCAGGATAGTAGTATTTGAAGGAGTTTTGAGTAGCTCCAAATCATTGAAAGTATTTGTAATAAGTTGTAATCTCTATTTTTATTTTCAGTTTATAAAATTATTTTGTTTTTAATTAAAGTAGAAGAAAAAAAAGGGTGTTGACCCAACAGTACAAAAGGCAAACTAAGGAATTAATAGAGTTAATCACCAAAGAGTGCAGCATGAAACAAGAAGCATAGAAGTCTACCTTAATCAAAAATAAAGAAATAGGAAACCAAACACCACCACATAACGAGAGTATTGATAAAGTTCAGTTTTAACCAAGCTATGTTCCACACAAGGCTAAAAACCCAAACCAAAGTATAAAGCATATAAAAATAAACATAGTAAAACAAAAAGGGAGGCAAGGAACCAGCAGCACTCTCCAACCTCCTTCTCATGGGATCCCAAAATACTATTTTCCAGTCCATAAGTGCTTCGACAGTAGAATATCGACCCACTCCTCATTGAGGAAACTGAAGAGCTCACAGTTTCTTTTGTTAGCTTTTGTATCCTCCATGGCCTTCTCATTGAGGAGATAAAGAGTAGTGGAAGAGGTGTGCATAACCTTAAGAGAAAATTTACTCACATCTTTTAACCATCTGTTAGTGGCTTCTAGGTCCTTAGTGAGATTCGGGACTATTCTTTCCAAGGTATCAACCTAGAACTTAATTTTTCCCATGAAGCCAGTAGCAGAGTGCCCTTTTCTCTCACTAGGGTCCTTCTCATTCACCTCCTCCACATCCACCTTAGTTTGGGTAGCTCCCTCAGGCTTAATATCCACCTTGACAGTATCATTTCCCTAGCTCTCTTTGCTAGGGGAGCCAATAGAACCTTCTTCCTGAGTAGAAACTGCCTCCTTAGACATAAGCTCTCTAATGGCTCTTTTACCTTGTTCTTTACAAAGGTGGGTAGAGTGATAGGTAGAAGTAGGCAGACACTCTGAAACAGGGCCATAGTCCAAGTTAATCATGATCTTTTTCTTCTTCTTGAGAGGGGGTACAGGATCATCTTCCAATTTAATGGAATGCTCCAGAGAGCTAGGAGTGGGCTGAGTTTCAATAGACATAGGGCTAGAAGTAGGGGTCACCTCATCCTTAGACTCAGTGGGGGTGGGGATACCCTGGTTAAGGGAAACTAAGGGTGATGCAAGATGAGAGGTGTGCGAAACTTGCAGAGGTGAAGTGGGGCAAAGGGAGCAGTGAAAGTTATAAAGGAAAAGGATGAGACCTTGGTGAAGATAAACAGGGTTTTTTCCAAGGGAAATGGCTTCATTAATAGTCTTCACATTAGCTTATAATGAATGCAGCAAAAAGAAAGGAAAAGAGATTAACAACTTGTGATGGAAATGATTAAGGAAGGGGAGGTGATAGTTATAAAATGTACCAAATCGGCCATCCAAAGTAAATTACTTCATCATGAGCTTACATATTTTAGGCCAAAAATCTAGGAGCTTAGTAATAGTGTAGCCACCATTTATCAGAGTGGGAGTGGGGCCATCCTTGAAGAATTGCATGAATTCCTCCTTTTCTTAGGTCTTAGTTGTATTCTTCCACTTCCTACCATTCGTAGGCATGCCCATAGCCTACCCAATAACCTCCTCATTAACCTGGAAGGTGATGCCATTGATGGTGACTTGTCTGTCATTCTAGGTCTTGATGACCTATCTAAAAATCATCTCATCATGGCCTTGAAGGTGCTCCATGAATGGCAGAACACCTCCCTCATGGAAAAAGTACATGACCATGGCATCCGAGGTGAACTCATCCTCAATCTAGTCTAGTTCAATTATTTTTCTATCCCCAACCATAATCCTCTAGAAAGGTTGTCTGTAAAGAAAACTAGGAACCAGAGAGGAGCCTAGGAGAAGGGAACTTTCAGCAGCTTCGGCTCTTCGAAGAAAACCACAACTCAAATGACAAAATCCAAAAAGAAAGCCGGACAGGAGTTTACAAGACATGTCACTTAGCAAGGAGCAATTAATGCTTTGATTGTCTTGGATTTCACAAATCTTAGCCATGAGTGCCACCGTGGTTAAAATGTGAGAAGAACACATTAACTAGCACTTAACATAATAATTACCCTATGAAAAATCCATGTTGTATCTTTCGCCCGCCTCCAAAAATTTATTGCTCAGAGCCCACTTGAAAAAATGATTGTTTCGATGAGCCCAGTTTGTAGCCAGCCACCACATTAGCCAAGTCATGCCAATTTCATGCTTAGAATTATGTCCCCAACAATCCATGTGGTAGAAAAAATAATTCTTTAAAGTTGTCATAAGAATGCACTGGCACCCATCCCAATCATAAGGCATCCCGCCTAAGCTTTATTTTTTAAACATCATGAGTTTGAAAGTCAGTTTCTCTCATTTCCCACCTTAGCAAGTTCTAAGTGTTCTGGGGAAGCTGACCAATAGCTATCCAACATCTATGTCCTTCCAGCTGCAGACTAGTAGCAGCCATGGCATCAGCCACCGCATTCCCTTCCCTATAGATGTGTGTAATGGTGACCCTCTGCAAGCTATCCATAATGCCCCAGATATCTTTCAAAATGTTGTCCACTTTCCATCTAGCATTACTAACACTCCTGGAGGCATCAATTATGACTTTGGAGACACCTTCCCCAGCAATGTTGGTGCATCCAATGGATATGGCCATTTTCAACCCCTAGAGGAGGGCCATGCATTCTGCCTAGTTGACAGTGTGGTTTTGAAGGGGTCCAACATAGGCCGCCACTAAGCAGCCATTGTGATCATGAATGACACCCCTAGCAGCTTGTATCAGGTTGCGAACCGACCCATCAAAATTCAGCTTATGCCAAGCCGCACAGGGGGGAGTCTAGATAGTAGCCTTGCGAGCAGCAATTTTGGTGCCATCAAACTTGGCAAATCCCTTGTCCACACCCCAATTCAAATCAGTTTTGAGATCCTAGGTAGAGGGTTGAAAATTGGGAGTCTTCGAGTGGGTGACCAGCAAGTTTTCTTGGAGCAATTTCAACCCAATTTGAAATACTGCCATTCTATTCAACTCAATGTCTCTAAATATCCTATTATTGTGTTCCTTCCATAGGGACCAACAAAAGATAGGTAGATCCTGGTTCCATAAGATCTTTAGCAGAGGGTGATGTGAGGGAGATCGCCAATTATGGAAAAGATCACATATGTCTTTATTAGGAGTCCACTAGATGTCAAGGCAAGATAAAAATTTGCTGCCATACCTCAGTCACATAATCATAGTGAATAAATAAGTGGTTTATACTTTCCTCTTCTTTCTTACATAAGCAACACCTATTGGCCAGATTAAACCCCTATTAGTTAGGTTGTCTAGGGTAAGAATTTTCCCATGTAGCACCATCCACCAGAAGAAATTGACCTTAGGGATGAGTTGTGGTTGCCACACCTTTTTCCAATAGGTAGTGTCAGGAAGAGCCATAGTAAGATGATTGTAGGTGGATTTGATAGTGAAGCCACCATGGAGGGTATGGCACCAAAGAAGTCTATCAGGTCTGTCAAAAATGGGGATGTGGATGAATGAATAAGGGTAGTGAGCTTAGCAGCCAGATTGAGGAGGTCAAGTCTATCCCTTAGGATAGGGGTAAAATCAATCCATCTACCATTAGTAATGAAATTGGAGACCATGCTGCCCACTCCCAAAGTGAGAGTGTTTCTTAATTGATCGAAATGCATGGTAGCAAGAATACCATCAGGAAGCCAAGGATCCTCCTAGAACCTTATGTCTCTGCCATTACCTAATTGCCAAAGAGTTCCCTTCTCAAGAATACATCTATTTTTGAGGATATTATTCCAAATTTTGGAACCTCTTGGATTCCCTTGTTCCATGAAGAGCTTACAAAGATGTCCCTCATCAAGGTATTTAGTCTCCATGATTTTGCACCAATCAACAAAACACACAACCATTTGCCAGGACAACTTAGAAAGCAGGGCTCTATTGAGGTTGCTAATTCTTCTCAATCCAAGGCCCCCATATGTTTAGGGTTACAAACCTTCTCCCATCTAACCAAAGGAAATCTTTTTTTTTCTTTAGTTCCCGACCAGAGGAAGGTGCATTGAATATTTTCTAACTTGTCAGCCATAACACCAAAAATTGTGAAAATGGAAAGGAAATAGACAAGAATTTCTTGAAGAGAAGCAACAAGAAGTTGGAGCTTACCAGTGTTGCTGAGAAGTTTACCTTTCCATCCAGCTAGCTTCCTTTGAGTTTGCTCAAGGATGGAATTCCAAAACTCATTCTTCACATCTTTGAAAGTAAGAGGGAACCCAAGGTAAGTCACGAGAAGTGAATCAGCCTGACAGCCTAGAATTCTAAGGATCTTAGATTGAACCATCAGCTCAGTGTTAAAGAAGTATATTCTTCTTTTGTAATAATTTATATGTTGTCCCAAAGCAATAGCATAACTATCAAGCATATGTTTCCACTCTTTGGCTTCAAGGACGGAGGAGGTACCAAAGAAGAACATGTCATCCACAAACTATTGTAGGACTTCAGGGGGAAGGTTGGAAGTGGGTTTGATTCCCTCAATTTTTTAAAACCATGCCAGGTGCATCATGTTGTGGCCCAGAACTTCTGCAAGAATAATAAAAAGATAGGGGGAAAGAGGATCCCCTTGGCAAAGACCCTTAGCAGGGGCAAATTTGGTACCCAGTCTGCCATTGAACAACATAGAGAATTTGATATTTTCAATGTAGGCTTTAATAAAAGTTAAGAAGTCTTGAGAGAACCCAAAGGAGGCAAGGGCCTTATAGAGGAAGCTCTAATTAACTTTATCATATGCTTTAGAGATGTCGAGTTTAAGAGCCATACCAGCAGCCTTGATATGAGAGATAGAATGCAGGATCTCATGGGTAGTGATGGCAGCATCCAAAATTTGCCTACCAGGGAAAAATACTTTCTGATTAAGATTAATAACTTTATTGAGAAGGGGTTTGATTTGGCTAACCATAATCTTAGAAAAGACTCTATACAGGGTGTTACTTGTAAGGAAACTCAGGTGCGGAAACAGCTTCCTATGCTAATCTCTATAGGAGAGTATTGTGCAAATTCTTTTAAATCCTTACAATTTTAGATTCATTAACTATTTTAACAGAGATATTGCAACCACATACCATACATACAGAAAAATAGAGAATGACACAATGATATACCCTAGGGAAACCTTTCGGTAAAAACCCCAGCACTCCAAAACCTGCATAATGTATTGATCAAAACTATTATAGCTTACAATACACTTGCAATGCAAGTTCTTTCAGAAGATTTCTAAACCCTTGAAGACAAATCATAGCAGCATAAAATGTTCCAACAATACACTTGCATCATATCTCTTCGCAACCCTAAAAAAGCTTATATCATGCACTTCACTTTTTAGGGTTACTCCCAAAGATAACCGTATTAGGGTTTTACCATTCTCTGAGAAAATTTCATGGCTTCATTGCAAACCCTCTGGCCTCTGCAATCCTTTATACTCTCTGGTCTGCAGGTTAAAAATTCATAAAAGTGGTCATTGCAGGCTTAAAACCCTGAAAACCCTAAGCCTTCTTTCTATTTTGATGTTACTTTTCAAAAACTTAAAGGTCTCATTTCCCATGTGTTTATTTTCTTCCTTCAGTCACCAGTTCTTCTAGTCTTCCGTCGGTTGTCTTTTCCTTTCGGTGATTCAACAACTACAGCACTCCTCTTAGTCGCATATTGTTTGGCGGTTCCCTTTTCCCAACAAGAGACTCAGTGAAATGGTTAACTTCTCTTTAGTTGTGTAGTCACTAAGTGTTTGGCAATCTCAGCTTACGGGGGTCCCAGTTCTACAGGATCTGATGGTTGTCGTGAATTCATGAGGCTTTGTGTTAGAGCATGCAATCTCGCAATAGTCATCGATCTTCCCCCTTTTCTCAACACTCCATGCTTTTGTGGGTCTGATGCCACATCATCCTATGTGGAGGCTTTTGATTGGTCAAAGAGCAATAATGTGGAGAATGAGTCAATGGGGCTTGTTTTAACTAAGATCTATGGCTGTCTCATGATCTGAAGGAATCTGTCAGTGCCATGCAATCTTGAGACAGCTGTCTAATTAGATGTCGAGGTTTCTCTGTGGGTCCACTACCAAGTGTGCACAGGTGGCATATCCTGATTGGTCCACATGCTATGAGTCATTTTTTGTGAGTAGGATTTGGCCCTTTTGGTAGTCAGAGGCTCTGACATCTACAGAGGATCGACGGCTAGCATATGTTCACGAGGCTTTGTGTTAGAGCATGTGATCATGCGACGGTTGTTGATCTTGCTTTATCTTCGGGCTCTATCAGGTGGGTCCTTAGTTTATGATGTGCTCATTTATTATTTTTTGGCCAAATGACAACTAGGATGGGTTAGTGGGACTGTGTCAGAGGGTCTGTAGATGCGTCAAAAGGGCAAGGATCTATGGTGGTCATATGATCTCATAGAATCTTCTGACCCTATGAGATCATGCAACAACCATCCGATGAGGATCTCTAGGTCGTGGGCTGACATGTGAAGCATTTAACTGGTTGCTATGTGCTGATGAGGACTTACAGGTGGACCGACTTGTTATTGGGGTCATGGCTTAAATGAAATCTATGGTGGGCGTATGATCTAAAAGAATATTCGAAGGGTATGAGATCTTATGCCCACCGTTGGATTAGGATCTTGTCTAAGTGGGTCTGATGTCAGGGAAGAGCTGACATGTATGCTTATAAAGTAGTCAAGGGAGAATAAAGGAATGCCAACTGGCATAAATGGGCCCAAGGTTAGTAAAGCTTTCTGCGAATCGGTGACAAAAGGATCCTTGCATTCACTTAATGGAACCAAGGTTAGTTAAAAGACCCAATGATTTAGCAAAATGCCTTGTTCACTGAATCACTTAACCGAACCAAGATAAAGAAAAGGATTTCATCACTTAGAAAGGGGTCTTCTGTCGCGTGGTCACCGAATGACTTAAAGGGAGAAAAATCAAGGTGGATCCAAGCATGCTGACATGATAAACTTTTCATTGGTCCTCGTATTGCTGATACGGACTCAAAATTTTTAGGAGGGTTTCGCGACCATTTCAAGGTTTATCTGAGCCATTCATTTGCCAGGAAGAAAAGGATATCAATGTCTATGTTTTAAAATGACCAGGTAGCCATTAGTTTTCAAATTCAAATGTGTCTACGAGGATTTTTTCCAGTATTTGATTTGGAGGCCGCAAGCGGTGAGGTAGCTCAAACAATTTATGTCTCCAGGACATTTTGTAGTTAAAGGATGATGGTGGGAATATCTGGGCGACCGTCATGGGTCATTTCTTGTCTTAGAAAGGTACCAGCTTGAGCATTCATGGCAAGACTTTGTGTAGGAAAGTACATGAATCCAGGTTGTTTGTTCACAGGTTGATGTAGTACAGGGATGGACACTCAAATAAAATATCTAATCGGCCATGATATTGGAGAGATACATTTATGATCAGGCTTGACAGAATTAGGGTTTTTATTATTATGTGGAAATTTATGTAACCCTAGTTAGGTTTTTACTCCAGCCTGCATGCAGTTCAGTATGTATATAATGTTTTTTGGAGCTTTTGAAGCTCAAAGTTCACATTTTGTAAAGAGAAAAAATATCTTTTCTTAAAAGGCTATCTGAGACATTTTTTTTGTCATCTAGTTTTCTACATTCTGTAACCTCCCATTGATAATTCAGATATTGAAGGTATTTTTGTGACATTCTTCATGTCCCTATGCCTTCTTATGTGGGTTATCTCTTAATGAATTCAATATTTATATATTTCTTAGTGATATCTTAGGGTTCTTGGTCCCTCTTTCTTTCTACAATTTTGTGTATCATTATGGATGGTTTGATGTGAGTGCTTTTGTGGTTATATTTCAACCCTGTAACAATCTTGTCTCATTCCTATACCTAGTTGCAGGGGTGAATGTTTGTTTGCAGGTCATAGATTGGTGTCTAAATCCAAAGGGTATTATTGTTTGTGAAAGAATATCTCTTCCCCTGAATAGCTCTTTTCATCTACAGACCCTTCTATGAAGTACTTAGGCAAACCTATTCAGTAAGTTTTGGTCTCCTAGACCTAAGTCTATCCATTGATTTCATCTTTTATACTATAATTCATACCATATTTTTGGTGTATCACCTAGTAGGTAGTTTGCTTTCAAGTCATTTCCCTTTCAAGCATTCCTTCTATCCCTTTTCCCCTCAAGTTTTACTTTTCCTATCAAGAAGCAAATTAAGGTGATTATCTAAGAGGAACCAGCCTAGAACCTAGAGGTCTCATCTTAGTTAGCATAGGTCCCACAACCTGGAGATGATTCCCATGTTATACTAGGTTATCAAGACTATGAGAGCTTGAGACAAAGGCACAAACTTAGTGTATAACAATTCTGGCACACCCAGTGGAACCACACAAGAAGTTCATTGTTGAAGGTTATGTTATCTCTGATATACTGATAGCATAATATAGACTTGGAGAAGTTTTTTCTATCAAGTATATCTAGGAACTCCACTGATTTCAAGGATCTGGGCTAACCTTGTTCAAGGTTTATGAGAAACATTGAGACTAGAAGCTCAAAGCCCACCAAATTTTTAGAGTTTCCCTCAAGAAGAAGTCATAAAGGCAAGTCAACTCAAAGAAAATCTCCTGCAAGGAGAATTCAATCAACACCTCCTGATACCTCGAAAAGGAGACATTTTCCCTTTCATTCCAGAAGAAGAGGTAGATCTCTAACCAGAGATCTAGAAGAGGATTCAAATCTAGTAGCAAATACAGCTGATATAGTTGTTAATCTTTAGATTCCAACTCCTGCAATGGCTAGACCATTTTCCTTTGCACCTTTCAATCAAGGGAGGCCATTAGCTTTTGCCCAACATCATGATGTGCCCTTGGTGGAACTAAAAAGTATACCTGATTTCACAGGTGAAGGGAAGACAACTACTTTTGAGCACATAAGAGATGTGAATACCATCTGCAACATACACAACATAACCCAAGATGTGGCCACAAAATTATTAGTAGCCTCTTTAAAAGGTAAGGCTCTTGAATGGTTTAGAACTCTAACTGTTGGTTCTATTACTTCATGGGATGAGTTAGGGGATGCATTAAGTAAGCATTTTGAGGACAAATCAGATAACTTGTCTCTAGTTGAGCAGTTAACAACTATTAAGAGAGACCCTCAAGAGCAGATGATAGATTACAATAGTAGATTCCTTAAAACATGGAATAAAATTCCAGTTTCTGTGAGACCATCAGCTGACCATGCTTTCCTATACTACTTGTAAAGTCTAAATGGTTAAATTTTTGTCATGATCCAATCCATGGGTGGTACTTCTTTACCCCAGGCCTTTGACATAGCTATCAGGGCTGAAAATTATTTGATTCAAGCAGGCATGATACAAAGAAGGCCTCCAATGCCCATTTTCCCTAGCCTTCAACCCATTGCACCTGCACAAGTACCCCCATTTACCCCTATTCCTACCATACTAGCACCTCAAGCTAGTACCAGTGGTCAAGAGCTGAGAACAAGTTTCTCTCAAGAACTGCAAGAGATAAAGAACAATCAAGAAAGCAGTAAGCAAGAAATGACCAATTTATTGCAAACCTTGACTAAAGAGGTCACAAATTTGAAGAAGCAAGGTCAAGGAATCAGACCACCATTTCAGTCACAAGGCCAAGGTCCCAATCAATCATATCAGAATCAAGGATAGCCTTATTAGCAGAATAGGCCACCATACCAAGGAGGCTATCAAGGACAAAGACAAAGTTTTAATCAAAGACAATTCCAACCATATAACCCTACACCTCTAAATTATGGAAATCCAGTAAGGGATATGGTTCCTAGTCAAAATAATATGGCCTTGGATAATGAATGGTGTTTTCCTTGTAATTAGCCTCACAATCAGGCTACATGTTCAAATGGATGGATGAACCAAGCTTTAATGGTTTAGAATGCCTCCCAAGCTCAATCAGAGGCTTCATCCAATGGGTCAGTTCCTCAACAAGAACCACAAGAGAATGAGACTACTCTCTTTAATTGGGAGCAACCAGACTTCAATGGGGTCAATGATGAAGTTGCTTTTGTTGCCTATACAAGAGCAAAGAGAAGAGCTCAAGACATGGAGAGAGAAGATTCCAATGCCAAAGACACTACATCTTCAGAGCCACCGCAGCAAGCTAATTCCATCATACCTAAGGAGGTTCCTGTCATCACAAGCAAAGAAGGCCAACATTCCAAAGAAGTGGAGCCCATCATAGTGAAAGCACAATAGAGAGTACACACTGTGACACCCTTTAATATCATAGATAACATGAAGAAGGTGAATGTCACCATGTCCATGTGGGACTCTCTAGCTCTTCTAGGACAGCCTAAAATTTTGAAGAAGGCCATGACAGAAGTAGCAACTCCTCAACCTACAAAAGAAGCTGCAAAGCCAGTGTTGGTTAACATTGATCATGAAAGGGAGGCTCCAAGTAGCAACTCCAAAGGCAATGCCACACAAGGTAGGAATTCAAAGCCACCTCCCTTTTATGTATATTTAATCATTGGAAAATATTTAGTACATAATTGTATGGTAGATAGTGGAGCTACTAGCACGGTAATGCCCAAGAAAGTAGCTGACCAATTAGGACTAAAATATGAGCCCTTCCAAAAGAAGGTCACCCAACTTGATGGATCCTCAGTCAATACTATAGGTGTGGCTAAAGATACCAGTATGATCCTTCATGCTAGTCCTAATTTTTCCATCCTCCTTGATATATATATCATAGATCTCCTTGCATTATTTGCTATATGTCTTTCAAGGGAGTTTGCAGCTAAGATAGGAGGTTATCTATCTTCTGACTGGTCTCACATGCTTTTTCATACAAGATATGGGACCAAGGTCACCATTAAATCAAAACCATTGGTAGCACACCATATAGAGCCATATGTATCCAATGCCATCAATGTAAATTGCCCCATATTTGAGGACAATGACTTCCAAACCATTAGTGAAGCAAGAACAAAGATAGAGAGTATCCCTAATATTCTTCTAGATGAAAGAGCTTTAGAGGTCCAAGAAAATCTTATTTGGGATTTTGGTTTGGGAAGTTATTTAATACAAAAAAGTGGAGCTATAGAACCAAGCCTTCTCAAAGAGGACATTGATTCAGAAGATCAGAGCAATCAGGTTTGGGAACTATTTTTTGATGGAGCTAGAAGCAGGCATAGTTCTAGTGGTGGTGCTATGTTAGTGTCCCCAAAAGGAGAAAGGTATTATACTATCTTTAGATTCAGTTTCTCCTACACTAGCAATACTGTAGAGTATGAAAGTCGAGTGGGCTAGAAAAAGAGGGCTTAAGGCCTTAAAAGTTTATGGTGACAGTGAATTGATTGTCAGCCAAGTAAGAGGGATAAGTGCAAAAAAAAATGACACTTTGAAAGCATACAAACATAGAGTTTGGGATGAAATTGAAGATTTCCATGCTTTCAATATTGTTGCTATCCCTAGGAAGCTCAACCAAAATGCAGATAGGTTAGCTGTTGTTGGATCTCAGTATGACATTCCAAATAGCATTTCAAAAGAAATGGATCAACAGCATATCAAAGTGATTGTCAGACCCTCTATTCCTGATAATAATGTCAATTGGTAGGTGTTTGACAATGATGAACAAATTTTGCAATTCTTGTTTGAAGAAGATGTTTTTTCAAAACACAATCAAGATAGGCTATCACAAAACTATGAGGATCAAGTGATACAACTCAAGTCCAATAAGATGCCTAGAGGTCTTGTTACATTAGAGACTATCTTCAACAAGGATGATGAAGTCAAGAAAAATAAAGCTGGCCTGGTAGTCCAACAAGAACATTGTGTTGAATTAGAGCTGGAACCGAGTAAGAGCCTACAATTTGGAAAAGTGAACATTGAATTGGACAAGCAAGCTTACACTCATTTATTCGAAGAATTCAGTGATATATTTGCATGGCAATATGAGGACCTCAAAGGTTTTGATCCTACCCTTGCTCAGCACACTATTGAATTAGAACCAAATGCCAAACCAGTGAGGCAGAAGGAAATGCCTGTTAATCCCAAACTTGAGCCACTTATGTACAAGGAAGTGCTCAAATTAATAGAAAGTGGTATCATCTACCCCATCAAGCATACTAGTTGGGTTTCCAACCTTGTTCCTATCAGGAAGAAGAATGGGGAGTTGAGGTTATGCATTGACTTTAGGGATCTTAACAGGGCCTCTCTAAAGGACCACCATCCACTACCCTTCATGGAACAAATCTTACAATGTGTCTCTGGATCTGAGAGATTTTCATTATTGGATGGCTATTTAGGATACAATTAGATCCTAGTTAATGAAGAGGATCAATACAAGACTGCATTTACAACCAAGTGGGGAACCATGGTTTATCAAAAGATGCCCTTTGGTTTGTCAAATGTAGGTGCTACATTTCAAAAGGCAATGGATATGGCCTTTAAGAGCCTAATGTACAAGTTTGTACTGGTCTACTTGGATGACATAACTATCTATTCTAAGCACATAGTAGATCACATCAAACATTTGAGGCAGATTTTTGAAAGGTGTAGAGAGTTTGGGATATCTCTTAATCCCAACAAATGTGTTTTTCCAGTTCACAAAGGAAAACTATTGGGATATGTAGTATCCAAAGAAGGAATTATAGTGGATCCTAAGAGAATTGTAGCTATCCTAGAGCTACCCCTATCACATCACAAGAAAGGTCTCCAATCTTTCATAGGAAAGATTAATTTTGTTAGGAGGTTCTTGCCTAACATTGTAGGTTTACTCAAGCCTTTGACAGCCATGCTAAAGAAGAGTTCAACTTTCAGTTGGACTAAAGAAGGGAAAGCCAATTTCCAGGCTATCAAAGAGGCCTTAACAGAAGCCCCTGCTCTCCTAAACCCAAATTTCAATAAGGATTTTATCCTTTATGCTTATGGAGGTCATGATGCTATATCTGCAATGCTAACTCAGGAAAATTCAGATGGATTGGAGAAGCCTATTGCTTTCTTTAGCAAAGGTTTAGAGGAGTATGAATAGAGATACTCTTTTGTAGAAAAACATGTATTTGATGTGGTAAAGAGCCTTAAGAAGTTCGGATATCTATTGACCCATAGCAAGGTACACTTGAAGGTTACTCATCCAAGTGTCAAAGAGTTTTTTCTTTCCAAGGACCTTAATGAGAAAAGAGTTGGTTGGATCACCAAGGTGATGGAATATGACATAGATATTCAAACCACCAAGTTGGTTAGAGGAAGAGGTCTTTGTGAGCATTTGGCAGAGGATGAAGGTTCAAAGAAATCAAAAACAATAGATGCATCTCTGGTGGTACATTCTATAGAAGAAAAAGCCAAGGCAACAAGCTGGTTGCCTAATATGATCAATTATTTGAAGACAAGACAATGTCCTGTAGGTTTGGATTCAGTAAAAAGGAGGTATTATAGGTTACAATCTATTCCTTTTGTGCTGATAGATGAAGTTCTTTTCAGAAAGGATCACAATGGTGTCCTTTTAAGATGCATAGATTTAGAAAAGATAGCTAATGTCCTATTTGAGTTTCATGATGGACCTTCTAGTGGTCATTTCTCTCCTAGGACTACTGCTTTTAAAATCATGAGGGTTGGATACTATTGGCCATCTATATTCAAGGATAGTCATGAGTATGTGAGGAAATGCATCAAGTGTGCCATGTTTGTAGGAAAGGAAAGGCTTGTAGCCTTTCCCTTACAGCCAGTCAGAACAAAGCAACCCTTCATGAAGTGGGGTATAGACTTCATTGGTATGATCAACCATCCATCTAGTGCAGGCCATAAATGGATAATCACTGCAACAGATTACTTCACTGGATGGATAGAAGGAATTGCATTAAAAGAGGCCAATGATAGTGTTGTCCTAAGTTTTTATGATGATAGAGTTCATAGATTTGGCATTCCAGATTCCATAATTTTAGATAATGCACTAGCATTCACAGGCCTTAAAGTCTTAGAGTGGGTAGTCAAGAATGGCATCTATCTAAACACTAGTTCCAATTACTACCCCCAAGGCAATGGTTTGGCTAAATCAACAAATAAGAACTTGATTAGGATAATCAAGAAGACTCTGCAAGACAATCAGAGGGATTGGCATACCAAACTCAAGTCTGCCTTGTGGTTAGATAGAATTACCCCAAAGAAAATCATTGGTAATTCTCCTTATGTGCTAGTGTATGGCAGGGAGGCCAAGTTGTCCTTCTCAACTGAATTGCCAGCCCTGTACCTAGCCACTCAATATGTCCTATTTGAAGAAGGGGATCCCTTGTAGATCAGATATTCTCAACTTATGGAGTTAGAAGAACTCAGAAACAAATCAATGCAGGATATGGAATTCCATAAAATCCAAACAAAGAAGGGTTTTGATAAAAGAGCTAGGATCAGAAATTTCAAAGTTGGGGATGTAGTCCTCAAGTGGGATGAGTTCAAATCCAAGCCTGGCAGACATACAAAGTTTGATTCATTTTGGGGTGGACCATTTGTTATAACAAAGTGCAAGGGGTCTAATGATTTTCAACTATCAACCCTTGAAGGAGTTCCCTTGCCAATATCAGTGAATGGTTTCCACTTAAAGCCCTGCTTTGAGGTTAACCCCTCTTTGTAAATTCTTGTAAATATGTTTCTTATTTTTCTTTCCCTATTTTCCTAGGTTAGTTTCCTACTTTTCAAGAAATGCATGTGCACAAGTTTGTCTCCCTATGTTTAGTTTTGTCTCTTAGTTGAAATTTTGAGTTTTGATGACCCCATGCCCAATGAATTATGTCAAGGCCACTGGTTTTCTATGTCTAGTAGGCTGACATCCAGCAAAAATTTCCAAAATGTTACCCTAATTTTTCATATGCATGCAAATTTGGCAAATATCTATCCCTAGGTCCCTATTTTAACCCTACCAAGCACCCTGCAAAATTTCATGGCTTCATTGCAAACCCTCTGACCTCTGCAATCCTTTATACTCTCTGGTCTGCAAGTTAAAAATTCATAAAAGTGGCCATTGCAGGCTTAAAACCCTGAAAACCCTAAGCCTTCTTTCTATTTTGATGTTACTTTTTGGCAACTTAAAGGTCCCATTTCCCATGTCCCTATTTTCTTCCTTCGGTCGCCAGTTCTTCTAGTCTTCTGGTGGTTGTTTTTTCCTTTCGGTGATTCAGCAACTACAACACTCCTCTTAGTCACGTACTATTTGGTGGTTACCTTTTCCCAACAAGCGACTCAGTGAAACAGTTAACTTCTCTTCAGTCACGTAGTCCCTAAGTTTTTGGTAGTCTGAGCTTGTGGGGGTCCCAGTTCTATAGGATCTGACAGTTGTCATGAGTTCACGAGGCTTTGTGTTAGACCATTTAATCTTGTGATAGCCGTCGATCTTCCCCCTTTTCTCAATGCTCCATGCTTTTGTGGGTCTAATGCCATGTCATCCTATGTGGAGGCTTCTGATTGATTGAAGAGTAGTAATGTGCAGAATGTGTCAGTGGGACCTATTTTAACTAAGATCTACAACTGTCTCATGATCTAAAGGAATCTATCAGTGCCATGTGATCTTGAGATAGCCATTTGATTAGATGTTGAGGTTTCTCAGTGGGTCCACTGCCAGGTGTGCGCAGGTGGTGTATATTGATTGGTCCACATGCTATGAGTCACTTTTTGTTAGTAGGACCGGGCCCTTTTGGTAGTCAAAAGCTATGACATCTATAGAGGATCGATGTTTGGCATATGTTTGCGAGGCTTTGTGTCAGAGCATGCGATCATGCGATGGCTGTCGATCTTGCTTTATCTTTAGGCTTTGTCAGGTGGGTCCTTAGTTTATGATGTTCTCATTTATTATTGGTTGGCCAAATGATAGCTACAATGTGCCAGTGGGACCGTGTTAGAGGGTCTGTAGATGTGTCAAAAGGGCAAGGATCTATGGTGGTCGTATGATCTCATAGAATCTTCTGACCCTATGAGATCATGCGACAACCGTTCAATGAGGATCTCTAGGTTGTGGACTGATATGTGAAGCATTTGATTGGTTGCTGTGTGATGATGAGGACTTCTAGGTGGACTGACTTGTTAGTGGGTTCATGGCATAAATGAAATCTATGGTGGGCATATGATCTAAAAGAATATTCAAAGGGTATGAGATCTTGCACCCACCGTTGGATTAGGATCTTGTCTAAGTGGGTCCGATGTCAGGGAAGAGCTGAGGTGTATGCTTATAGAGAAATCAAGGGAAAATAAAGGAATGAAAAGTGGCACAAATGGGCCCAAGGTTAGTAAAGCTTTCTGTGAATCAGAGACTAAAGGATCCTTGTCTTCGCTTAATGGAACCTAGTTAAAAGACCCATCGATTCAGTGAAATGCCTTGTTCACTGAATCGCTTAACCAGAACAAGATAAAGAAAAGGATTTCGTGACTTAGAAAGGGGTCTTTGATCACATGATCGTCGAATGACTTAAAGGGAGAAAACTCAAGGTGGGTCCAACCATGCTAACATGCTAAACTTTTTATTGGTCCTCATATTGCTAATATGGACTCGGACTTTTCAGGAGGGTTTCATGATCATTTCAAGGTTTATCTGAGTCGTTCATTTTCCAGGAAGAAAAGGATATCAACGTCTATGTTTTAAAATGACTGGCTAGCCATTAGTTTTCAAATTCAAATGTGTCTAAGAGGATTTTTGCCAGTGTTTGATTTGGAGGCCGCAAGCGGCGAGCTAGCTCAAATAATTTATGTCTCCAAGACATTTTGTAGTTAAAGGAGGATGGTGGGAATATCTAGGCGGCCATCATGGGTCATTTCTTGTCTTAGAGAGGTACCAGCTTGAGCATTCATGGTGAGACTTTGTGCAAGAAATTACATGAATCCAGATTGCTTATCCGCAGGTTGATGTAGTACAGGGATGGACACTCAAATAAAATATCTGATCAGACATGATATTGTAGAGATACATTTATGATCAGACTTGACAAAATTAGGGCTTTGATTATTATGTGGAAATTTATGTAACCCTAGTTAGGTTTTTACTCCTACTTGCATGCAGTTGAGTATGTATATAATGTTTTTTGGAGCTTTTGAAGCTCAGAGTTCACATTTTGTAAAGAGAAAAAATATCTTTTCTTAGAAGGCGATCTGAGACATTTTTTTTGTCCTCTAGTTTTCTACATTCTGTAACCTCCCATTGATAATTCAGATATTGAAGGTGTTTTTGTGACATTCTTCATGTCCCTATGCCTTCTTATGTGGCTTATCTCTTAATGAATTCAGTATCTATATGTTTCTTAGTGATATCTTAGGGTTCTTGGTCCCTCTTTCTTTCTACAATTTTGTGTATCATTGTGGATGATTTGATGTGAGTGCTTTTGTGGGTATATTTCAACCCTGTAACAATCTTGTCTCATTCCTATACCTAGTTGCAGGGGTGAATGTTTGTTTGTAGGTCATAGATTGTTGTCTAAATCCAAAGGGTATTATTGTTTGTGAAAGAATATCTCTTCCCCTGAATAGCTCTTTTCATCTATAGACCCTTCTATGAAGTACTTATGCAAACCTATTCAGTAAGTTGTGGTCTCCTAGACCTAAGTCTATCCATTGATTTCATCTTTTATACTGTAATTAATACCATATTTTCGGTGTATCACCTAGTAGGTAGTTTGCTTTCAAGTCATTTCCCTTTTAAGCATTCCTTCTATCCCTTTTCCCCTCAAGTTTTACTTTTCCTGTCAAGAAGCAAATTAAGGTGATTATCCAAGAGGAACCAACCTAGAACCTGGAGGTCTCATCTCAGTTAGCATAGGTCCCACAACCTGGAGATGATTTCCATGTTATACTAGGTTATCAAGACTACGAGAGCTTGAGACAAAGGCACAAACTTAGTGTATAATAGTTATAGAGGCTGATGGGTCTGAAGTCATCCATAGTTTTGGGCTCAGGACATTTAGGTGCCAAAGCAATGAAATTTTCATTGAGCTGTTTAAGAATTTTCTTGGCTCTGAAAAAATCCCTGGTGGCATGTGTCACATCATACCCAACAATGTCCCAAAAATCTTGAAAGAAGGCTAGGGGAAAGCCATCCGGGCCAAGAGCTTTGAAGGATTTCATGGAGAACACAACATTATGAACCTTTTCATTAGTGACTCTAGACAGTAAGGAGTTATTATTGTTGTTAGTGATCACCTTTGACAATATAGAGATAAGCTGGTTTTGAAGGGTTTTAGAATTACTAGTATTCATTTCCGCAAAGGAGTTAACAAAGTAGTTCGGCTAAATTCTCCAGCAAGGTAGGGTTAGAGATCTCATTCCCCCTAGCATCTTTAAGAGTGTTGATAGTGTTCCATCTCCTATGCTTGCAGGCAAATTGATGGAAGAAGGAAGTGTTGCTATCTCCCTCTTTTAGCTACAACAATCTAGACTTTGACTTTCAGAAAACTTCCTCGTTAGCTAGAGTAGCTTTCCAATCTCTCCTAACCTCTTCCTCCTTATTGTGTAAGTTTGGAGATAAATTCCCAGAAGCCATAAGCCCTTGGAGGTTTTCCAATTTCTCTTTCAAAGATTTCTTTTTATGAAAGATATCACCAAAGGTGGTCTTACTCCAACCTTTAATAGATCCTATGATGATCTCCAATTTAGTAGCCACCCTAAACATAGTAGAACCCTTAATCGGACTAGACCACCATTGCTGAACCCTGTCCCTGAAGTTGGGGTGTGAAGTCCACATAATTTCATAGCTGAAAGGGGAAGGGACGTGGACTTTGCACCCCAACTTTAGGGATAGGGTTCAGCAATGGTGGACTAGTCTGATTAAGGGTTCTGCTATGTTTAGAGTGGATGCTAAACTGGAGATCATCCGGGGAGCTATTAAAGGTTGGAGTAAGACCACCTTTGGTGATATCTTTCATAAAAGTTTTTTTTTTTTTTAATAGAAGAAAGGAATTATATTTTATATCTCCAACTATTTATTTTTTGTGTGGATATTATTTCTTGTGATGTGCATTGCCAATGATTGGAAAATAAAGCAATAATATTAGTAGATTGAGTTTTATATACATTGAAACAAAGCAATAGTCTTAGTAGAATTTTATGAGAGCGCTACATGTTTTCCTTTATTTGTATTTAAATACATCGGAGTAGTATCAATTGTAGCTAATGTTGAAGGCCTAGTAATGGAAGTGCTAATATGGATTTGGAAATCAGATATTTCTTTATAATGAGAGGCTTGTATCTTAATAGCATCAAAGGTACATTTCTTAAGCTATTTTCTTGTGTTTCTATGATGATACAATTTTAATGTGTTCCCCACAATTGTCATTTTATATGCCTAAAAGATACATCCAGAGTTTGATGCTTGATAGCCACACTTCTCAATAGAATACAACTAGGCATTTCTATTAAGAATTTTGGAAATAAGTAGAAAGACTCTTCTTGCATATTACAGTAGATTAGAGAGATGGACCTGAAAGATCCTTGTAGTATCTGATGCTTGATAGTAATAATCCTCATTTAAATAAATGTAGGTATCTTTATTCATGAATTTCTAAAATATGTAGAAAGACTATTTGATTTGCATACAAGAATAGATTATAGACTCTCTATCTCTCTCTATAGATAGTTTTAACACAAGATAAACATGTAGATGATTTATATAAAATATGATAGTATCAATATATAGACTAAAATTTATTTTCTTATGTGTAGTGAGAATTTTTCATCTATTAACAAGTGTTATGTTTCACTCATTTCAAATCTCCTAGAGTATAGTGTCCATGATTGGCATTTTTTTCATGTTGGCTTTCCCTTCCATGTGAGCTTTTCTTCATCTTGTTCTCCATTCTTCAATGAAATGTTTTCTTTACTCTGTATTCTATGCTGTTTGTATTCTCTTTTTTCACATTTAAACTCATCCCACTAAATGTTTTTTCACCTTCCTTCTATTATTTAGTTATTTTTATTTATTTTTATTTTTATTTTTATTTTATTTTTTTTGGGGGGGGGAGATATATTTCACAATGAATCTATGATTCCAGCCTATTATTTGCAACTAAATATCATAAGGAATGTATTTATATTCAATAAAGTACTATTCTAATTTAAAGAATGCATATATAATAAGTTTAGAAATAAAAATTATGAATATTAAGAGGACTTCTTAATTGTTAACAAAGAAAGAAATATTTTTAATAAAAAATATATAGTAGATACAAATATGAAAACAACTCCACAACATGAGCATCCTATAGGATTTGGGTTCTCAATGAACCTTCAACCCACAAAGCATATGCATAAGAAAATCTATACTTGTGAAATGTCACAAATGGCATTAAGAACTTATAAAGGAGAATTCATAAGATAAAAAGAAAGTAAGATTGGTATTGATTTTTTTTTATTTAGATTCAACTAAATCCTCCTCAACATCTTTCAAAATACTAATTGTAAAAGCATATATCACTCATTAAGACATATGATACTTTGACTGTAATATTAAAATTTGTCTTCTTTACCATTATTAAGCAAAAATTTAAAATTGATAATATGAATATTTGTCTTTTTTGTTACCATTATTAAGTAAAAATTTAAAATTGATATAAATAAAATGATTGACCATTACAACTTCATACTTCTTGATATGTACTTAAAATTATAATTCAACATCTTATTATATTTTATTTTTATTCATAAAATAAGATAGGTATAAAGAGAATGAGACCATGAAAGATTAAATGACGTCTCTTCCATTAAAAATGAGGCTTTATTTTGACCTTTTTAGTAAAAACAAATCAAGAAATTTATTGGAGTGACAACCACCAAAAGGAAGGGAACAAACTTAGGGCCTATTTGGACCATGGAATACCAAATGCCAGATATAGTCAATTCTGGAAGATGCTGCAATTCTGGAAGATAAAAATCCTCAAATTGATTTCTGAAATATGGGATGACTTGTTTGGTTCACCAAATAGGGTCTGTACATGGTCCATTTTTTTTGTATTTGTTCATTTCATCCCTTCGTCTGTTGTCTTCTTGCTGCTGGCGAAGGGCCCAGTCATCGTTGCCTTTGTTGCGACCTCCCCGTTCATGCTGGCTTTGCCAGCTGTTTTGGCACGTTGTGAATCCCTGCTAGAGCCACCCTCTTCATCACTTCCTTGGTCAGGGCTACATCTTCTTCCTCGATGCAACTTTGAGCCTTTTGCACCCCTATTGGATGCCTCTCTGCTTTTGAAGGATGCCTCTCTAATTTCTACTTTCAAAGGTCATCTCTCTACTTTCGAAGGATGTCACCGCCTGGTTCATTGTGCTCGGCCCCTTGCCTTCTTCATAGAAATCTTTGGCGAAAATGAAATTTCAAACATCAAAAATATTATTAACTGCAAAAACGGACCCAACGGCAAATAAAATGAGCATTTGAAAGTGAAACTCGAGCCCGATATTCCAATTCCACCTTTTCAAGTGGAAGACGAAATGCCCATTTTTTGGGTAAAATTGGAATTTTGAAATTCCAATTCCATCCTTTGATGTTGCACCCAAACAATGCAGACCATATTTGAAAATCAATATTTTGGTATATCGGCTGATATGTCGTGGTCCAAACGGGCCCTTAGAGTTGCGTGGACTCGAATGGTGGAGCTGGCTTTGTTTTGGAGCTCTTGTCCTTAACCCAGGCTAAAATTCATTTGATTTTTCAATGCAAACTTGACCTCCTTAATCTTGATTATTTCACAACGATCTACATAAAATATTTCTTGATTTTATGGATTGAATTTAGTTTGAGAATTGTTACATAATTTGTTTGTCTTACACCACCTTGCAAAGATACAAATCTATGTATATTGCAAATTGTTTTTACAATCCTTCCCTTGTAAGACCAAGGCATTGTGAGATTCGACGTGCCTGTCTTGAGCAGGCTGTTAAATGCATTTTTATTTGAACAATTCAACATCTTTTGATGTTATATATGTACTTTGAACATTAAAGTGTAAATTTGTGATAGTCTTCTCGTGGCAATCCGATGTGTTATGTTTGTCATTTATATTCAAAATTGACTTTTCTTCCATTTTAAAAAATCATTAATTTTATAATTTTGTATCTTCTTCTTCCTTTTCTCCTAGGGTTAAGTTTGATTTTTGGCCTATTTTTATTTATTTTTATTTTTATATATTCTAATACATTGAATTGTAGTTATATCTGTAAGGACTATGCCTACAACACAATTGCCACATCAGTTAAAAATTCAAAATATAGGAGAGTCAATCAACAAGTCAAGGGTCGAATGCATAAGTTGACAATATACCAATAGATTCCCTATAAAATAGAGAATAAAAGATGTACAACTATGACCATAACTGTCAAAATGATAAAGCATACCCATGTCTAAAGGTAAGTGGAATGTTAACCATCTGTCGAATCCCATTAGTAAAAGATAAAGATTAGATCAAACATTTACATCTATATTAAAAACAAAAGTAAACAACAAAATTACCGAATACCACCATGTCAAAAACAAAGAAATGTATAACATTGTAAATAAAACACGTTCCTAAAAGAAGCTTTAGAAACCTATTCAAAAAAGTCAGCTAGGGCGAGAATATTATGGGAGTGCATTTGCACCCTACCACAAAGTAGTAACTCTTCCCCGAAATCTTTCCTAAGATAAAGGATACCCAGCCCAGCTACAAGTAATCTAACAAAGTAAAACTAAGGAGTAATGGAATATTTTCTACTTGTTACATCCACGTTCAGTTTCCAATATAACATGTCATGGACTTCCAAAGAAAACCTTGTAATTCTACTTCCATTTCATACATATGAAAAATTTCATACAAAGATTCACATTTTATGCATAGTACATCAAGTTTCCATAGTGCATTCAACATACATAAAAGAACATAACAAAAATTCTTCGCTTAACTATCAAAAACATGTCAATCTCATAATATCTGCCAATATATCTTGTAGATCAAATGATAATTATAACTTGAATTCTTCATAGTGCATGGAGAAAACCCAAAAATACACATATAACAATTTCATTTCATATAACGAAGCAAAAATTATATCAATGATTAACAAGTACTTTGCAATAAGTCTAAAGAATTAACATGCCTAAGCTTTCCTTCATCTATCTACTCATTAAGATTTGACTTTCACCTCTTTTATTTTGTATCTAACCAATATAGAAGAACATATACGTAGTTCCAATTAAAACACAAGACTAATGAACATTACATCCTCATGGTTCTTAATAGGCAATATAATTGCTTAATAAATCTAAGGAATTTCATGCAAATATGGGCTTTTCTTTATAGGATCTTTTATTTCTTTAAGCATAGAGAAACACAAACAAACATTCTTCCATACATCAGCACATGAAAATACCATTTACCTTATTTGTTTTGAACAAAGTGGACTAGCCACTATATATATATATTAAATATAATCTCGTTTGAGGACTCAACCGGGAAAGAACCAGAGAAGAAAACCTGGTATCCTTGTCTGATACATAATATAAACCTAATAACCTTTCGAAACCCAATCCAACATCAGATTACTTGGATGTAGATTATATACATCTAAAACAACTCAATGCTAAATGATTTTTCTCTCACAAACTAGAATTGGGGAAATGCTCATTTCTATCAGCCAATTGATAATCAGCGATCCCATAGTATGAAGTGCCCTGAATCCCATATGGCTGATGTCCTTAATCCAATGATGGAGAAAGTATCCTTCATCCAAATGTTGTCATGCATTAACTGACTCACCATTAATAATTTTCACTAAACTTGGATGAGCATTGAGTATAGAAGCCACATCATGCTCATGTGTTGAAATGTCATCATAGCCTAAGTTTGATAGGTAATCTGCAACCTTGTTTCCTTCCTGATATATATATGAGATAAAACACATTCTTGAAAAGAGTCAACCAACCTCCAAACTTGTTTAAAAATATAAGGTAATTTTTGGTTATGCGCTACTCTACTAAAGGAAGCATGAATTGTAATGAGGGAGTCACCTTCAACATGAATCTAGGTGAGATTGAGAGAAGCAGTAAGAACTAAACCTTGCTGTAAGGCATAGACTTCTGCTTGATTGTTAGTACCTTTAGGGATTGGTAAATATTTTAGTGCTAAAGGTATTCCATAATGATTTCTCAAACAAATTCCAATGCAAGACTTACTTGGGTTGCCCTGAGAGGCACCATCAAAGTTGATCTTGATAACCCCATGCTCAAGAGGTAGCCAATGAACATTAGATCTATCCACTTTTGTAGCTCCATTATAATTTAAAAAGACTGGGAGAGAGATATGTTTCCTTTCTTTCAAAGTAGCATCATCCCAAGTGGAAAAAAGAATATTCGATGAATTGTTTCTAATGTTAACTGAGACTACTTCTGAGATTGACTTCTCAATAATCAGAACAATGTTATCCAATGAAGAAGTGGATTGTCTAAAAATTCTTTTGTTCCTCTCCCACCATAAGGCCCAAACAACTAGAGAAGGTGCACATTTCCAAATGGATGCAAGGAGAGAGTTATGATAAGGCACTGGCCAAGACTCAAATAGGTCCCATAGTGAATTAGGAAGTGGCATCATATATTTCAACTTCTGAAGTATAAATTTCCAGTAATTCTAAGAAAACTCACACTGTAAGAAAATATGATCAGCATCTTCTAAAGCTTGATGGCAAAGGAGACAAGTGAACCTCTAGGTAATATTAAATTTCTCAAGTCTGTCACTTGTTAATGGGTTCTTTCTAAGTGCTAGCCAAGAGAAACAACTCACTTTAGGTAGTGTACATTTATTCCAATAGAAATAAAAAGCTCTATGTTTATTTAGACCATCCTCCTTCCTAGAAAGAGCCTCATAGCCTGCCTTAATCAAGTAGCACCCATCTTGTGCTGGCACCCAAATAATCACATCTTCATGAGCATGCAAGAAAACCTATCTTGTGCTAAGAACTTTTTTGAAAACCATAATAGAAGGCTGAGGAATTGGAAGGTTTGAGGGGTCTTTCCAAATAACTTGGCGAGATATAGGTTCCACTAGTTCAACATAATCACACACCTTCTCACCCCAGCTGGCTTTAAAAATCTGCACATAATTTTCAATCTCTTGAACATTGATAAGAGGGGGGAGACCATTCCATGAATCTTCCCAAAATCAAGCCTTATGACCATCATTGATTTCCCAAGAAACATAATCTGTGATAACTTCTCTCGAGCTAGCTAAAAAGTTCCACACCTCTAAACCTTGAGGAAGATTTGCCACTATAATAATATGAATAGGATCCATAGAATCAAGATACTTTGACTGCATAATCATACACCACATGCTATGTGGCTTATTTAACATTTGCCAAACTAATTTTCCTCCATAAGCCTTATTTCTTAGAGCCAAGTCATGAATTCCCACTCCACCCCTTTATTTGTTAGTCATCATATCATTTAATGATACAAGAGGTATTTTCTTTTCCCCTGACATATTTCCATTCTAGAGGAAAGTGGAAATAATCTGCCTAATCTTTCTTAACACTGAAGGTGGAGCTTGAAGAATAGATATAAAGTAATTGAGAATAGCAAAAAGCACTGATCGAATAAGGAGAATCTTGTCTGATAGAGATAGCCATCTGGCTTTCCAAGCTGCCACTCTGCCATTAATTCTATATATGATATATTTCCAATATGTTGGCTTATTAATTCCCACAAAGAAGGGAATTCCCAAGTAGACTGATAGAAGTAGCTCTTGCTTAAAACCAAGAATCTTTACAATCTTTGAAGAAACTATGGCATTGGTAAAAAAGATATAAACTTTAGACTTAGGTTCACTTATTTGCTGTCCTAAAACTATAGTATATGAATCTAAGATATGCTTAATTACTCTAGCTTCTTGCACAGCAGCATACCCAAATAACAATGTATCATTCGCAAATAAGGAGTGTGTAATAACAATCGATGTTCTTGGAATCTAAACACCCCTCCAAAGACTCTGATTATGTTTGAAAGTGATCATTCGGCTGAAAGCTTCAGCCATTAGGATAAATAATGATAGGGATATTGGGTCCCCCTGTCTAACTCCTTGTGTGGGTGAAAAGAAACCCGATGAGACTCCATTACCATTTACCTTATTATTTTATCTAGTATACAAATTAATCATAATCTCCAAAAGTATGCACTTTGTAATGTTTTAGATATGGCCTTATATTCATAGAATCATTCGGTCTTTACAGTGAATTCACAACTCTTCATTCAATCACAGAAAGGATTCAGGATCTTATTATTTTGTGTATTCCTTTTGTTCATCTCATATAAATTGTTGATTCCAATTGTGAAAATTTTCAATGCACCAACTTCATTTTCAATTGAAACACATTTTAATTTAATTCATGTACATAATCTCTATCATTTTATTATTTATTTAATAACTCACATATAGGTTCTCTAAGCTTTATTACACATTCTAAGCTCATTTATAACATCTTATTTAATCTAGAATTGATAGTTTTTAAATCATTATTTGTATGGTTCGAGCTTACATACTGTATATCTCAAAAAATGAAATTATTAAAGTTGTATGGGAAAATAAAAATTTAGTCACTTCCATAATACAATCTTTGGTGTCAAAAGAATGTGATGAAAAGACAGTGGAAAGAGAGAGCATAATTGATATCATTTTCTATTGTTAAAAACAAATACTGGGCTATGTGTGTAGACAAAAGAAATTACAGTTCTCAACCATATTAACTTTAATTAGGGGTCGAATCTTGTTTCTTTATGACTCGTTAGATAAACTAAACAAAGACAACTTTGAACACCGCCCTCACAATTAACCACCTACCAAAGACTATTCCAACAACATGAATACAATGATGTTTCAAGAAGATGTTGATGTAAATAAAATATGATTTATCATTAACAACTAGAAAAATCTATTTCAGCATTAAAAATTCTTCTATAAGGTATATACTCCAATCTCCTTCTACAAGTCTCATTATTAGTCTAATGAAGCAGAATTCTTATACTACCAAAAATCCTTATTTGTTTCCTTATAATGGTTGTGAGTCAAAGTGGAAACTTGCTATGATAAATGTATCTAGAAGTATTGTTCTTTAATCAGTTCTATCTATAAGCTCAAGCGCATGGAGCTAACCGAAATAGTCAAGAGAGAGAAAAATCTATAATTTGGGATTCTCCAATTTGATAGGGTTAAGAGAAAACCAATGATTGTCTACTAAATTTTATCTTTCTCATACAAGTCTAGATGATTTCTATAATAGACCCTAATTACTTAAAGTCACAAAAAGAAGTATAGGTGGCTTTTCTATTCTAAGTCAAAGGAAACAACAGTAATGGAAACACAAAACACCCAAATCCATGCTAAATTGCTTTATGCAGTGGCTTCAACAGTGAATGAAGAAGGAAAATTAAACAATTCTAAGTTTGAGTGTTGTCTTAAATTTAGTTGTAGATGTAGCAGAAAACATAAACATACAAGCCTAAGGAAAATGGTATGCTCAACCAATACAAGTTCACATGCTTTGTTAAATACAAAATTTGAATCTCATTTAATAAATCACAATAGCATCCACCAGTGGTGAGATAAAATCAAGCATAAACTTGGTAAACAAACACCATTTCATGACATATCAATGCAGGAAATAAATAACATTCTATGTAAAATTGAATTCTACTTACTTCCAACATTCCATGATAGTAAGCAATGAAGCAAGTTTTATTTAGAATCAAAATAAAATAGAAGAATGGAACCTAGTCGACTGATGCCACAAATTGCCTTTATTATTTCTAGCATCCAACAGTCGAAGTGCCCCCAGCTTCTCATCTCTATCAAATCCATCTTTTCTTCCGGCATAATTCTTTTTCCCCCAATTGTCCACCTTCTACATCTGATAACGGTGATTGGCTCCTTCATTTTTCTATTGAATCTGCATTCATTATCATTGTTGCTTACTTGGGGGCCGCTACAAACTCCTGATTCCATCTTTTGGCCAAATAAACAAATTGAATTCTCCAGATCTAAACAAAGCCAATTTCTTTAGAAAAAAATAGGGGTTTCCATGATGAAAAAGCATTAAAAAGAGCCAGCACTCTGGGATGCATGAGCTGGTCAAAATACACCTAAAGTAGTGAAGCAGTGTCAAAGAAAGAATATCTTGGAGGAGGAAATTTCCGTGATAGTGTAGATATTTTCTAGGAAAGTGCCCATGTACCATTAAACTCGCTACCAACAATATTTGCTACACCAAAACTCATAAATACTTGAACAGAGACCAATTTTATTTAAATTAAACTTCTGATAGTTTTATCCCAGTGGCCCATTTACTACTCCTTTTAAAAGAAACGTGCCTGTTGTTTTTGCACACTCACTTGGAGATGATGTGCACCATGAGTCCTTTTTCTCTCCCACTTCCACTATATCCAAAGAAAATAGAAAAATTTTCCATCCCTAAAATAAGGCATAACTAAATCCTATATTTAAGGAATTGACATGACAATAAAATAAAATAAAAATGGGTTGTGACATCATTTCCCCCTTAAGAATGCATCGTCTCGATGCATAATTCAAAATTTATAATCATAATCAAATAAAATCAAGAAATTTACAATTGACATGATCTATAACTAGATTCATTATTCAAATTCATGCATACACTTTTAGATTCTAGCATAAAATCAACAGAATTCAATTTCATTTGTTTACATAAAGTCAAATTTTCATCAGTATGCATTGTATTAAATACACGCACCAAAAACAAAACACATTTGGAGCAAAACAAACACACTTGAATCATAATTATTTCAATAACATTTTCTATGTGAGTGTGTGAATTCCATTACTATCCTTAAGTTTTATATGGTTAGAGTTACCTCTCTCTGGCAATATTTCCCCTCTATTATAATGTGTCATTCAATCTAAAAGACATAGCAACAACATCATAGAATTAACACATGTTGCTATCATAATCAAAATTTGAAAATATAACAATCTCATACTCTATGTTTCCAGAAATAACTCACATGATATTCTTAAGTAGCATCAAATTACCTACATACATGTACTTACTATATCATACCGTGGTATCATAATAAATTGAGCAGATTTCTAGCTTCCTTGGATCTACGTTCTTGGTATAATCATATTTATATACTCACAATATTTTTATCCCAATCATAGTGTCAATACATCAGAAAATAATCTTTTTAATATTCTATATTCAAGAGAAAAGAGTCATTTGAAGATTGCAAAATATCAACTAAAATATGCTAAATAAATCAAAATTGATCATAAGTTAATCATTCATACATACCTGCTATCATGTGGTACTTACTAAGTGAGAAAATCATCCGTCCATTCCACAATCACCTATGAAGGTTAGTGGATCCATTTTTCCATTTATGTGACCTCGGCCCTCATACCCATCTTGTCACAACAATATTTCAAAAGAAAATTTTAACTCATTTCATCATAGCATTTATATTCATCTCTAAAGAAATATAAGCCCTAGAAGTCTTATATCTTAATATGGGTAAGCTTTCACATTTTTATTAATATAATTCAAGTGTGCTTCATCTAAGCTTAAGCATCTAATAAATCATGATAATTCATTACCATATAAAGTCAACACATCAATGTATGTTATACATCTATAACAATGCATCCAAAAACATAACCATAAAGGTCAATCATGAAACAAGACACTTAATAGTAATTGGACATATGTCCTTCTATATGTCCATGCATCCTATGCCATTGGATAGTCAATCATCCATATGAAAATCTTGAGACAGTAGTGTAGTGTGGATGCTTGTCCGTTTTATCCACAAAGCTTTACACTTCCTTGGGATTCTACCTACTCACAGAATTCCCAACCCTACAATGCCCAACAAATAAATGGCAGGAGGTATCTGGTTCAACCATGAAACTAACTACTTTCCTTATCTATCTAAGTAGAACTAATCATGGATATGGCAGGGAGATGGAACATGGGAAGCATATTTATGAAAACATATGCGAACAAGCTTTGGCCAAAGCATATTTTTATCACCAAGAATGAAAATTGACAAGTAGAGAAATGTCCATTTCTACCCTTCCCTATTTACTTCTTCCACATTAGCACCCTCACTGGAAGGTAAGCTTTCCAATACACATACATAGTACAAAAATGATACCAACACAAGTATAGCATTTATTTCTTTCCCTTTATTATTACATTAACAAAAGCATACAAGTCCCACAAAAAATCAACTAGTCTTATGAATTTTGCCTTTCATCATGAGAAATCATAATACATCATAAGAAGTCAAGTAATAATAAAGTATTGGCCATTCTATACAAACACCAATAGTGCTTCATAACCAAATAATTCTATTCTATTTCAATATAAAAATATGTCAACCTACTCGGTGTTCATCAAATGTATCAACTAGTACATCTATTTCCATTACCTCATAATAATTTCATGCAAAGTATCAATTAAATCACCCATGTTCTAGTACTATCATATTAATGTCAAAAAGATATATTTTCTATGGATTCCCTCATTATGTGAATATCCATGCAATGCTCCTCATAGCATCAAAACTCAAATCAAATAATATCAACCAATATTAATTATTTCACAAACTACATTTCTAATATACACAACCATTTGCATGTCAATATAGTTTGATCATTTCATAATAGTTGAAACATATTTCAAGTAACATATGAATGCAAGATTAGGAATGGTATGTTCTTTGCAATCTACTCCCTTTTACAATCTATCAATGTTATATGTTGAACATGACATATGACAATACTTCACATCACAGGACTAACAACATAAAACACATATTATAGCCACCACAGGATCATAAGAAATCACAATATTTCGAGTTGCAAATTTCAATTCAAATCCTCAATGGTCATAAGAAAAATCAAATAAGTATGAACAAAATCTCAGTTGATTGAAAAACTCAAAATTGGTGGCTAGGTGGTCACAAGAGAACTTAAAATTTCAAGCTAGTCCTTCACCACTTTCAAAGTTCATCAAATTTCAAAATAAAACATCAATTAAAAACCAAAATCACATTTACAAAGCAACTAACACTAGCCACAAGAAGGGAGTAAAAGCTACACATCACCTTGCATCCAAGGTACGCTAAAAAACATGGTGATACTTCTAGAACATAAATCTCAAAGTTTACATAATCATGTAATAACACATTCAATTGCTTTAAACAACATTTCTCTATCCACTAAAGCTAACCCACATGAATTTGTTAATTCTCTATTTTCTTTTGAAATCTCATGCCATGCAAGGTAAGACATATAAATATATTTTCACAATTTTTCTACAAATTTATGTTTCATATAAAACATGTTGAATTCTTCTTCCCAAATAATTTCATAAGGTTCTAGTATTAAAATCTTTTCATAACGCATGCAAAAATACATTATAATAATACATTTTTCCATCTTTTATCACAAGCCAACTCCTAAATTTTGACAAGCCCTCATACCATTATTGCATAACCATCATTATTTAACTACATAATATCTCATATAATTTTATCTTCTTTCTTTACTACACTAATGTAGAGAAAAAGGCATCAAATTTTTAAGTGTATCCAACACACAGTCTACCTCATAATCTTTTACATAGTCTTAACATTTTTCTATATGAAACAAAAAACAATCACACCACTCAAAGGTAAACAATTGTCAAGATCACAAAATTGTTTCAAACTTTTATAGTTTCAAGAGCAACCAAGGACATTCAGAAAATTTCACACACGTAAGAAATATTGTCCCTCAAGTGTCTATTTCTCGTCAAACTGGGAACATCCTATCCTTTTCTATCATAATAACTAAAATTCAAAGACACTATAGTCAATCCAGGGAACCACACTTACATTCATAGACCATGCATTAATCTAATCACATTTTTTGTGACTAAGGGCTGCAATGAAGCATAGTGAACTCAATGCCCTAGTATAGAACCCATAGCTCTAATACCATATGTAAGGACTTCGCCTATGACACAATTGCCACATCAGTTAAAAAATTAAAATACAAGGGAGTTAGTCAACAACTCAAAGGTCAAATGCATAATTTGACAATATACCAATAGCTTCCCAATAAAATAGAGAATAAAAGATGTGCAACTACGACCATAATTGCTGAAATGATAAAGCATACCTATGTCTAAAGGTAAGCAGAATATTGACTATATCTCAAATCACATCAATAAAAGATAAAGATTATATCAAACATTTACATCCATACTAAAAACAAAAGTAAACAACAAAATTACCAAATACCACCATGTCGAAAACAAAGAAGCGTATAACATTGTAAAGTAAACTCCTTCTTGAAAGAAGCTTCATAAACCTATTCATAAAAGTCTGCTAGGGAGAGAATATTGTGGGAGTGCATTTCCACCCTACCATGAAGCAGTAACACTTCCTCAAAATCCTTCTTGACATGAAAGATACCTAGCCCAGCTAGAAGTAATCTAACAAAGTAAAACTAAGGAGTAATGGAATATGTGATACTTCTTACATCCACTATCAGTTTCCAATATAACATGTCATAGACTTCCAAAGAAAACCTTGTAATTCTACTTCCATTTCATATATATGAAAAATTTCATACAAAGATTCACATTTTATGCATAGTATATCAAGTTTCTATAGTGCATTCAACATACATAAAGGAACATAAAAAAAATTCTTCTCTTAACTATCAAAAACATGTCAAGCTCATAATATCCACCAATATCTCTTTTAGTTCAAATGATAATTATAACTTGAATTCTTCATAGTGCATGGATAAAACCCAAAAATACACATAACAATCTCATTTCATAACAAAGCATAAATTATAACAATAATTTACATGTACTTTGCAATAGGTCTAAATAATTAACATGCCTAAGCTTTCCTTCATCTATCTACTCATTAATATTTGATTTTCACCTCTTTTATTTTGTATCTAACCAATATAGAAGAACATATACATAGTTCCAATTAAAATACAAGACTAACGAACATTCCATCCTTGTGGTTCTCAATAGGCAATATAATTTCTTAATAAATCTACGGAATGTCATGCACATATAGGCCTTTCCTTATAGGATCTTTTATTTCTATAAGCATAGATAAAAATAAACAAATATTATTGCATACATCAGGACATGCAAATACCATTTACCTTATTATTTTATCTAGTATACAAATTAATCATAATCTCCAAAAGTATGCACTTTGTAATGTTTTGGATATGGCCTTATATTCAAGAATCATTCAGTCTTTACAGTGAATTCACAACTCTTCATTCAATCATAGAAAGGATTTAGGATCTTATTATTTTGTCTATTTCTATTGTTTAGTTCACATAAATTGTTGATTCCAATTGTGAAAAGTTTAAATGCACCAACTTCATTTTCAGTTGAAACGCATTTTAATTTAATTCATCTATATAATATCTGTCATTTTATTATTTATTTAATAACTCACATATAGGTGCTCTAAGCTTCATTACACATTCTAAGCTCATTTATAACCTTTAATTTAATCTAGAACTAATATTTTTTAAACCATTTTTTATATGGTTCGAGCTTACATACTATATATCTCAGAAAAATGAAATTATTAAAGTTGTATAGGAAAAGAAAAAGTCAATTACTTCCATTATACAATCTTTGGTGTCAAAAGAATGTGACAAAAAGAAAGTGGAAGAGAGAGCATAATTGATATCATTTTCTATTATTAAAAAAACAACTAGGCTATGTATGTAGACAAAAGAAATTACAGTTCTCAACCATATAAACTTTAATTAGAGGTAGGCTCTTGTTTCTTTATGACTCGTTAGATAGACTAAACAAAGATAACTTTGAACACCACCCTTACAATTAACCACCTACCAAAGACTATTCAAACAACATAAATACAATGATGTTTCAAGAAGATGTTGATGTCAAGAAAATATGATTTATCATTAACAAACAAAAAACTCTATGTCAGCATTAAAAATTCTTCTATAAGGTATGTACTCCAATCTCCTTCTACAAGTCTCATTATTATTCTAATGAAGAAAACTTATTATACAACCAAAAATCCTATTTTTTTTTCCTTATAATGGTTACCGGTCAAAGTGGAAACTTGTTGCGATAAATGTATTAGGAAATATTGTTCTTCAACTGGTTCTAGCTATAAGCTCAAGCACATGGAGCTAACCAAAATAGTAAAGAAAGAAAAAAACCTATAATTTTAGATTCTCCAATTTGATAGGGTTCAGCACAAACCAATGATTGTGTGCTAATTTTTTTCTTTATCATACAAGTCTAGACAATTTCTATAATAGACCCCAATTACTTAAAGTCACAAAAATAATTATAGGTGGCTTTGGTATTCTAAGTCAAAGGAAACAATAGTAATGGAAACAAAAAACACCCAAATCCATGCTAAATTTCTTTGTGCAGTGGCTTCAACGATGAATGAGGAAGGAAAATTAAACAATTCTAAGTTTGAGTATTGTCTTAAATTTAGTTGTAGATGTAGAAGAAAATATAAACATACAAGCCTAATGAACATGGTCTACTCAACCAATTCAAGCTCACATGCTTTGTGAAATAGAAAAGTTGAATATCGTTTAATAAATTAAAATGGCATCCACCAGTGGTGAGATAAAATCAGGCACAAACTTGGTAAAAAAACACCATTTCATGACATATCAATTTAGGAAATAAATAATGCTCTATATAAAACTGAATTCTTCTTACTTCCAACATTCCATGATAGTAATCAATGAAGCATGTTTTATTTAGAATCAAAATAAAATAGAAGAATGGAACTTGATCGACTAACACCACAAATCACCTTTATTATTTATAGCATCCAATACTCAAAGTGCCCCCATCTTCTAATCTCTATCAAATCCATCTTTTCTTCTGGCCTGATTCTTTTTCTCTAAATCATCTGCCTTCTACCTCTGATAACAGTGATTAGCTCCTTCATTTTTCTATTGAATCTTCATTCATTATCATTGCTGCTGACATGGGTGATGTTGCAAACTGTCGATTCCATATTTTTACCAACTAAACAAATTGAATTCTCTAGATCTAAACAAAGCCAATTTCTTTAGAAAAAAATAGGGGTTTCTGTGATGAAAAAGCATTAAAAAGAGTCGGCACTTGGATGAACTGGCCGACTGAAATACACCTAAAGTAGTGAAGCGATGTCGAAGAAAGAATATCTTGAAGGAGGAAATTTCCATGACAGTGGAGACATTTTTCTAGGCAAGTGCCCATGTACCATAAAACTCATTGACAACAATATTTGCTCCACCAAAACTCAAAAAAAATTGAATAGAGACCATTTTTTATAAATTAAACTTCTGACAGTTTTGTAGTAGTGGCTCGTTTATTACTCATTTTAAAAGAAATGTGTCTCCTATTTTTGGGCACTCACTTGGAGATGATGCGCACCACTAGTCCTTTTTATCACCCACTTCTAGTATGTCCAAAGAAAATGGATAAATTTTCTCCATCCCTAAAATAAGGTGTAACTAAATCCTATATTTAAGGAATTGACACAACAACAAAATTAAATAAAAATGGGTTGTGACATCCTTCCCCCCTTAAGAATGCATCATCTCGAATTCAAAATTTGCAATCATAATCAAAGAAAATCAAGCAATTTACAATTGACATGATTTATAATCTTTCATTATTCAAATGCATGCATATAGTTTTCGATTCTAGCATAAAATCAACAAAATTCAATTTCATTTGTTTACATAAAGTCAAATTTTCATCAATATGCATTGTAGTAAATACACACACCAAAAAAAAAACATTTGGAGTAAAACAAACACACTTGAATCATAAATATTTCAATAACATTTTTTATGTGAGTGTCTGAATTCCATTACTATCCTTTAGTTTTACAAGGTTAGAGCTAGCTCTCTCCAACAATATTCTCGCTCTATTATCATGTGTCGTTCCATCTGAAAGACATAGGAACAACATCAAAGCATTAGCACATGTTGCTATCATAATCAAAATTTGAAAATATAACAATCTCATACTCAATGCTTCCAGAAATAACTTACAGGATATTCTTAAGTAGCATTAAAGTACTTATATACATGTAATTACTATATCGTATCATGGTATCACAATAAATTGAGCACATTTATGGTTTCCTTGGATCTACGTTCTTTGTATACTCATATTTACATACTCACAATATTTTTATCCCAATCATAGTGTCAATACATCAGAAAATAAATTTTTAATATTATATCTAGTTAAGAGAAAAGAGTCATTTGAAGATTGCAAAATATCAACTAAAATATGTTAAATAAATCACAATTGAGCATAAGTAAGTAAATCATTCATGCGTACCTTCTATCATGTGGTACTTACTTAGTGAAAAAGTTAATCATCCATTCCAAAATCACCTGTAAAGGTTAGTGGATCCATTTTTCCATTTATGTGACCTAGGCCCTCATATCCATCTCGTCACAACAATATTTCAAAAGAAAATGTTAACTCATTTCATCATAGCATTTATATTCATCTCTAAAATAATATAAGTCCTACAAGTCTTACATCTTAATACAGATAAGCTTTCACATTTTCATTATTATAATGCAAGTGTGCTTCATCTAAGCGTAAGCATCTAATAAATTATGATAATTTATCACCATATAAAATTAACACATCAATGTATGTTATACATCTATAACAATGCATCCAAAAACATAACCATAAAGGTCGATCATGAAACAAGACACTTAATAGTAATTGGACATATGTCCTTCTATACATCCTTGTCTCCTATGTCATTGGATAGTCAATCATCCATCTAAAAATCTTGAGATGGTAGTGTGGCTGAGATGCTTGTCTGATCTATCCACAAAGCTTTACACTTCCTTTGGATTCTACCTACTCGCAGAATTCCTAACCCTACAATGCCCAAAAAATAAATGGCAGGGGGTATCTAGTGAAACCTTGAAACTAACTACTTTCCACATATGTCAAGGAGAACTAATCATGGATATGGCAGGGAGATGGAACATGGGCAGCATATTTATGAAAACATATGCGAACAAGCTTTACCCAAAGCCTCTTTTTATCACTAGGAATGAAAACTAGCAGGTAGAGAAATATCCATTTCTACCCTTCCTTGTATACTGTTAGCACCCTGAAACATTTTCATGGCTCTTGCCCTTTTCTCCTGGTCTCTACAGTTGTTTTTAGGTCTCTAGCCTTAAACTCTTAGTTCAAATTTTTGAAGATCTAGCCGCTGGTGTGAAAAAGCCCTAAGTGTGCCTTAGCCTCATTCTAATTTCATGTTACTTTATTTAGGCCACTTAAAAGTCCCTTAAATGCATGTACTTTATTTTTGTCCCCTTTGTCGCATGATCGTGTGAACCTTTTTCTTGTTACGCGATCTTGCGACTAAAGGTTTTATTTTCCCCAACGGCCTTTAATTTTCCTAAGTCTCAGTGTTTAATATTTCCTATGTTTCTAGCTTAATATTTCCCTAGGCCTAGCTCTAACACCATCTTGATCCAACAGTTGTCGTGAAACCACAAAGGTTTTGTCAAAGGCTTGCGCTTTTAAGATGGTCATTGATTCTTTTTCATGATGTAACTTTTCAATGCAAGTGGGACCACTGCCACATAAGCACAAGTGGTAACATTTTATTGGCTAAAAGAAAAGATGATATGGTGGGGTGGGGTCAAGTTGTTAGTCGACTGAAGATCTAGTGATTTTCGCATGATCGCAAGGAATATTCTTCCCCTTCGTGATCATGCAATAGCCATCAGTTTGGAATCTAATGTAAAGGTTGTCAATGGGTCCAAGATAACATGTAAGCATAGTTGGTGGTCTCTGATTGGTCCATGTATTAACACATTGGTAGTTGTCAATGGGACCTAGTTTCCAAATGCGTCAGAGGGTCCTAACATTGTCAGTAAATCAGCGGCGGGCGTAAGTTCTTATGAGATGTGTCAGAGGCTTAAGATCTTGCGCCAACCATTGATTTCATTTCCTATTAGAGGATCTGTAGAGCAGAGGTAAGAAGGTTGATCTGATAGTTGTCTTAAGTTCTGATAGAATATTTATGTCCCATGCGAACTTAAGATAGTTGTTGATCTCTTTCAGTGTCAGAGGGTTGTTAGGGTAGGGCAAGATTCTTCATCTAATGGTTGTCTCATAATCTAAAAGAATCTTGGAAGGCTATGCGAAGATGAGACAATTGTCGATCTTCTTGAAGGCAGGCCCAAATTTTGGTCTAAGGTTTGGTGATCCTAACAAATAAGGTTAGCAGCCCGATAAGTTTCAATGCTTTTTGCTCGTTCGTGAAATGAGATGGTGGTACTCTAGTTTAACTGGTGATTCAGTGAATGTGTATTCGTGTAATCGCTAAACTATTTGGTAGATAGATAAAGTTCTTTGCGAACTAATGCAAGCCTTTAGTTGCTAGTTCGTCAGATGTCGCTGAGATGAGTTAGATTTTCCTTTGTTCGCTAAGTCACAAAGTTAAAGGTGGGTTAAGTTTTTCATCCCACGAATAAGAAAAATCCTTGTTGCATGTTCGCTGGGGTTAACCTGAGGTGGCCGTTGAGTTAGGGTCATAAAGCCCGTGAAATAAAGGGATCGAATGGTCAGGACTTAAAGTTGGCTCAGATTCAAATTTTGACCACTGATATGTTGCAGGCACCATGAATGTGACTATTGCTATTTAAATTCAAATTTTTTGAGGGTTTCATGTGGCCAGAAGGACTAAAATTTAATGTTTAAGCATTTGAAGTTGGTGGAAATGATTTTCAAACTATTGTAGTGTGGTCCAGGGTGTTCTATGATCATCTGCAGGGGTCTGTACTATGTTTTGTGTGCTCGAGGTGTGTTGCAGGTGGCCAAACAGGTTGACATTTTGGGTGTTTTTGTGATTCTCAGTACCTTCTCAGTGAGATTTGTCATGATTGGAATCACTCTAGGATCTGTCTTCTCCTAGTTGCCTAGGTTTCTTCCCCTGTAATAAATTTTTGACCGTTTCTAGTTGGTTGGGTGGTTGAAACCCTAACCCTAGCTATCTGAAGCTTGTTGCATCCTAAATTCTTTTGGGATTCCAAGGCAACTAGTGGTATAAATGGTTGAAGTTTTGACTTTGTAAGGGTTTTGAAATCCTTGTTCCTAAGGGTTCCCTTTCAGTTCCATGAAGGGTTCTTTTCCTATAGATTTTTTGCTACTTCTCTGCATATAAGGTGTTCTTTCTTCCTTTGTTGTTTTAGAGAATATAATACATATTGTAATTGATTTGTCTTATGTATGAGGACTCAATTTATTCTTACTGTTACCAAGCTATCTCCATTTGAATTCTGAATTCATTAATCATACATCAAGGGTGTTTGATTTTTCTATTTGCATTTCCTATGTGTTTGCAAGTGGAGTTATCTTCGCAGAGATAACTGGTTTGGGATTATTTTTCATGTGTATATGAGCTGAGGTGTCAAATATACGTCATGCTTGTCTTCTAGTGGATGCTATTTAATGTATTATCTATTTATAGGTCTCTTCTAAGGTGAGGGTTAAAAGCCTTTGGATGGGTAATAACATACTTGGATACACAGGTGGGTTGTTGAAGTGAGGTTTGGTCATGGTGTTTTATTGATGTTAGGCATAAACACATTGAATTTATTGCTTTCTTGTTTCATAGTTGTCTATTGCAATAGGGTATTTGACTCTGTGGCCCTTTGGATAAGGCACTGGTATATGAGGGACTTAGGGTATCTCAGGGGTCCTTTCAAACCCATCACAAAATCATCTACATTCATTTCTTCCCTTTCCCTTTCATGTTGTTAGGATAGGTCTCTGGTTTTCATACTCACTCTATGCAAGTAGGGCTATTGCATGAGATCTTGGTTTCATTGAGGTACAGGATACCTACATGGGTTTGAAGACTATTCCACAATAATGTATCTATAGGCCTATTGTTTATCATGAGGTGTCTTGAGTGTGTAGATAAGGCAATACCCACCTGAGTGATGTGGAGCTCAAAGAAGAAGGAGGATTCCTTTCAATCCTCATCAATTGAACTATTTTCTTGTCAAACTTGAGTGCCTACCCTGAGAATCAAGCCCACCTATTGTTTCAAGTTTGGTCCTGCAAGGAAAAGTTCCAACATATACTTCTTCCACATTAGCACCCTCACTGGAAGGTAAGCTTTCCAATACACATACATAGTAAAAAAATTATTCCAACACAAGTATAACATTTATTTCATTCTCTTTATTATTATATTAACAAAACCATAAATGTCACACAACAAATCAACTAGTCTTATGAATTTTACCTTTCATCATGAGAAATCAAAATACATCATAAGCAGTCAAGTAAGAATAAAGTGTTGACCATTTTGTCAAAACACCAATAGTGCTTCACAACCAAATAATTATATTCCATTTCCATATAAAAATATTTTGACCTACTCGCCATTCATCAAATGTATCAACTAGTACATCTATTTCCATCACCTCATAATAATTTCATGCAAATTAGCAATTAAATCACCCATGAGATAGTACTATCATATTAATGTCAAAAAGATATATTTTCCATGGATTCCATCATTCTGTGAATATACATGCAATGCTCCTCATAGCATCAAAACTCACATCAAATAATATCAACCAATGTTAATTATTTCATAACCTGCATTTCTAATATACACGGCCATTTTCATGTCAATTCAATTTGACCATTTCATAATAGTTGAAACATATTTTAGGTAATATATGAATCCAAGATTAGGAATGGTATATTCTTCACAATCTACTCTTTTACAATCTATCAATGTTATATGTTGAACATGACAAATGACATTACTTCACATCACAAGACTAGCAAAATATAACACATATTGTAGACACCACAAGATCATAATAAATCACAATATTTCAAGTTGCAAATTTCAATTCAAATCTTCAAAGGTCATAAGAAAAATCAAAGAAGTGTGAAAAAAATATTTGTTGATTGAAAATGTCAAAATTGGTGGCTACGTAGTCACAAGAGAACTTAAAATTTCAAGCTAGTCCTTCACCACTTTTAAAGTTCATCAAATTTCAAAATAAAACATCAATTAAAAACCAAAATCACATTTATAGAGTGACTAACACTAGCCACAAGAAGTGAGTAAAAGCTACACGTCACCTTGCATCCAAGGTACGCTAATGAACATGACCATACTTCTAGAACATAAATCTCAAATTTTACATCATCATGTAATAACACATTCAATTACCTTAAACAACATTTCTCTATCCACTAAAGCCAACCCACATGAATTTGTTAATTCTATATTTTCTTTTGAAATCTCATGCCATGCAAGGTAAGACATATAAATATATTTTCACAATTTTTCTACAAATTTATATTTCATATAAAACATGTTGAATTCTTCTTCCCATAGAATTTCATAAGGTTTGAGTATTAAAATCCTTTCATAATGCATACAAAAATACATTATAATAATACATTTTCCATCTTTTATCACAAGCCAACTCTTAAATTTTGACAAGCCCCCATACCTCTATTGCATAACCATAATTATTTAACTACATAATATCTCATAGAATTGTATCTTCTTTCTTTACTCTACACTAATGTAGAGAAAAAGGCATCAAATTTTTAAGTGTATCAAACACACAGTCTACCTTATAATTTTTCACATATTCTTAACATTTTTCTATATGAAACAGAAAACAAACACACCACTCAAAGGTAAACAATTGTCAAGATCACAAAATTGTTTCAAACTTTTATAGTTTCAAGAGCAACCAAGGACATTCAAAAAATTTCACACATGTAAGAAATATTGTCCCTCAAGTGTTTATTTCCCATCAAACAAGGAACATCCTACCTTTTTCTATCATAATAACTAAAATTGAAGGACACTCTAGTCAATCCAGGGAACCACACTTACGTTCATAGACCAGGCATTAATCAACTCACAATTTTTGAGACTAAGGGTCACAATTAATCATAGTGAACTCAAGCCCCTAGTATGGAACCCAAAGCTCTGATACCATATGTAAGAACTACACCTAGGACACAATTGCCACATCAGTTAAAACCTAAAATATAGGGGAGTCATTCAACAAGTCAAAGGTCGAATGCATAAGTTGACAATATGCAAATAAATTCCCTATAAAATCAAGAATAAAAGATGTACAACTATGACCATAACTTTTGAAATGATAAATCATACCTATGTCTAAAGGTAAGGAAAAATTTGACCATCTGTCAAATCACATTAGTTAAAGACAAAGATTAGATCAAACATTTACATCCATATTAAAAACAAAAAAAACAACAAAATTATCGAATACCACCATGTCAAAAACAAAGAAGTGTATAACATTGTAAATGAAACTCCTTCCTGAAAGAAGCCTAAAAAACCTATTCATAAAAGTCATCTAGGGAAAGAATATTTTGGGAGTGTGTTTCCACCCTACCATGAAGCAATAACACTTCCCTAGAATCCCTCCTGACATGAAGGATACCCAACCCAGCTAGAAGTAATCTAACAAAGTAAAACTAAGGAGTAATGGAATATGTGCTACTTGTTACATCCACATTCAATTTCCAATATAAAAACATGTCATGGACTTCCATAGAAAACCTTTAAATTCTACTTCCATTTCATAAATATGGAAAATTTCATACAAAGATTCACATTTTATGCATAGTACATCAAGTTTCCATAGTGCATTTAACATACATAAAGGAACATAACTAAAATTCTTCTCTTAACCAGGGATAACTTTAAGGAACCCCCCCCTCCCGAAAAGCATAAAATTGTGGCAAATCACATGTGATTTGGGTGAAAAAAAATTAATAGTGTTGGTGAATTATGCGTCAATCTATGGATATTTGGTGGTGAATTTTTTAATAGTTTACACAATTTTTATAAAAAAATGGCGATTAAAATTTTTTTTAAAAATAAATTTATTAATATTGATGGCGAATTATGTTTTGAAATATGGGTATTGGTTGGCGAATATTTTAATAACCGATACCATTTTTATAAAAAAATGGTGAAATTATTTTCCAAATAGTTGAATTAATTTATTTGTTATTGGAAATTTGAATACTGACACGTTGCATCGGGTCTCACAGTCCCAGTCCCATCACCCATGACTATGATAATGACGTCAGACTCAAATGACAAACGTCCATTGGATTTAATACGTATCAACGGCCAAAGATGAATTTTGGGCATATTGCTGGTCCTTATAACATTTACTGAAAACTATTGGCGAAAACATGACATGTTTCATGTTTCCGCCGATAGTTTTTAGTAAATGTTATAAGGACCAGCAATATGCCTGAAAAGTATCATTCTTAATTTGGCATTTATTAGATAGAAATAAAGTAAAGTTTTAAGTAATGTACTGAGTATATTACCATTTACCATAGGTGATGTGTAGAATTAAAGCAATGTACTAAGTATATTTATTATCATATCGATTTGAAATTTGAATTAATTATAGAATTAAAGCAATGTACTGACAGATACGTGTAATCTATTCATTACCTCGATAGAATAATTGGTTAGAGTTAAGGCTTGAATGAAAATTAAAACGTCATCTCATCTTAGAGTTAAGGCTTGAACAATTGTCACATGATCACATAGCCAAGAAATGGGCTATGCAAACATGTGACATACCTCCACGTCACCCTTCTACCTTGCCGTATGACCGCCACCGCAAAAACATAGGATTTTTCGCATGATCGCAAAGCATGAAATTGGTTCATGCAAACATGTGACAAATTGTCACGCCAGTCGTAAATCTTGAAACTCATTGGCCAACCTGCAAGCCCCTCTGACCACGGCCCCATCGATAATTTCCATGTCTCCACCACATCGACCAATTGGAAAATGCCGCATCACCATCTACCACTGAGCTGAGGAACAGGTGTCAACCAGTCGCATGATTGCATGTCAGAAAACTCTGACATGTGATCATGTGATAGCCACCCATAGGATGCCACATAACTACCAGCAGGACCACTGCCCTCCCCTCCAATGGACCCAGCACAAGAAGTAACCGGTCTCTTGGTCGCATGTCAAAATTTTCTGACATGTGATCATGTGACAACTGAACATTTTACCAGCTCAGCTAATCACAACCTAACACCTCGATGATGAATCATCATGTGGTCCCATTGCAGACAAATCAACGGCATCTAATCGGACAGTGGGCGCATGATCGCATGGGGAGAGAATATTTCATGTGATCACACGCTGACCATCGATCAAAATCTCTAGCCCAAGCCCCGCTAACCACACTCCATCTCTTTATTTCCTTCAGCCAATAGGGGAGCACCATTTGTGCATACATGTCACCATGGCCCATAGTTTGAAACCCTACACCCTAAAGAAGAATCAATGACCAACGTGATTTCACATATCTCTGGCAACTCCCTTGCACTTTAGCGACCACCGTTGATGCTCTGACATGACAAGACCGTCTGACTCATCTGAAAACTAGGCCCCACCATTGAGATTTAGCAATAAAGGAAAACTCCCATTCGCTGGAGACTTTCTCCATTCCCTGACCTAGCAATGACTAACATGATGAAGATTGGGCCCCTCACAATCGCAGTAGCACACATACTCAATGATGAATCATCACATGGTCCCACTACATACAAACCAATAGCATCTAATCAGACGGTGGGCGCATGATCGCATGGGGAGAGAATATTCCATGCGATCACACGCCACCCATCGATCAAAATCTCTAGCCCAAGCCCCACTGACAACACTCCACCTCTTTATTTCCTTCGGCCAATAGGAGAGCAACATTTGTGCATACATGTCACCATGGACCCACAGTTTGAAACCCTACACCGTAAAGAAGAATCAACGGCCGACGTGATTTCGTAGATCTCTAGCAACTCCCTTGCACTTTAGTGGCCACCATTGATGCTCTGACATGTCAAGACCTTCTGACTCATCCGAACACCAGGACCCACCATTCTATTTTGGCAATAAAGGCAAGCCCCCATTCATTGATTTAGTGGTTAGATTCAATGAGCTCTGTTGAAACTCCGCTGACGTCGGATAGAATTTTCAAATTTATTCCTCTAGCTGCTAGGTCAGCCAGCTCATCCGCTTCATTAATATTCATTAGTGTATGTTAAATTATTAATATTTGAAAATCATGACAATCATTAGATTACAACAGATGAATGGCTGAAGTTGTATTTCGGAAGTTCTATGGGTTTCAGAAAGCTTTTCTGAAAACTCACTCTGGAAATGTGACACATTGAAAGTTGACGTGTAATGTTTTAGAAAGATTATGAACATTTACGTTACACATGTATGATGTAGAAAGATTACTTTACCATTTAACGAAAGGTTTTTAACATTTACTTTTTTAAAACCTATCAACTCATACTCATAGTAGTAGAGTTAAAAAGAACTGTTGAATGGGAACCGTCACCGGAGATTTGGAAATCGAGACTGTAATTTGTGAGAGCCTTAGCCGTTCGAACTTATATCTATCCTGATTTCAAAATTCAAAGTTTAATTTCAGGTAAGTACTAAGTTTAACTTGATTTTGAAATTTTAATTCTTGCATGTTCTATTGGGGTTTTCTTAAATTGGGGTTTTCTTCAATTGGGGTTTTCTTAATTAGTTAGTTAATATCTGTGATATTATTACTATTAGTAAATATCTATGAATCTTTGTTTTTTAATTTTTTTGAAGAACAATGGGGAAAGCAAAAACTCAAGGCCTAGGGCAAGCAGAAGGGAAAACTGTAATGGACTTCAGAAAACTAGTACAAATCCCTGGTTTCACCAATGAGTATCACGATGTTTATGATCCTCTTATCAAAGGTGAAAAGAGAGTTATAGCAATTAAACATACATTGTGCAGTAAGGCAACTAGGCCAAGGAGGTCTGAATTTATAAAATTTAACACAACAATAGGTGCAATAACCAATAAAGTTGCTTCCTGGGATGTTGGTCTAGGTAACATGTTGTTACCCAAAGTTTTCCCTTGCCCAGAAATTGTCAAGATTTGTGCAGAAAATTATGATGAAGAAAAAAAATCAATTGTGAATAAACAAACTCAGGAAGAAATTTTAACAATAACCTAGGAAGAATTTCTCAGTTTGCTAGACCTAGGGTTTGACTGTAATGCCCCGCCAGGCAACCCAAGAGGACAAGACATAAAACCTCTATAAAATGCAAGTAGTGAATTTTTATTTTATTTTATTTATTTATTTTAACTAGAATAATATTCATCATTACACTTCATATCTCTAAAAGAAGAAATAATTTTCTACTACTTGAATGTAAGATTTATACAACTTAAGTCCTCCCGGGTTCCCTAACGTCGCTACTAAAGCAACATCATATAAACCATTTACATGCATAAGATATTCACGGAATAATGAGCTTAAAAGATCTACATTCATTTTAATGCACCAAGTTAAATGTCCCTAACTTATTTCTTTTATTAAACATAGGTTAATCATCCAACATCATTATTCCTTTTATCAACTCATTCCATAAATTCATATTGATTTCATCTACATCTACTATCCTTTATATCACTTTTCTCTAATAATTTAGGTAAGAGATTAATATTCATTAAGGTAGGCATCATCCTAGGTACTTCATTAACATGAACCAAGTATTAACATTAAAATCAAATTACTATTCTATTGCATTGTTTCATAACCATTCATTGTTAATAATTCCAATCACTAACCTATCATTTCTCAATAATTTTCTTGGATCCTTTCATCAAGAGAGAATACATTATTTTTTTTGTGATACATCATTATATATAGCTATATTTAAGATCATTTCCTTTACATATGGACCGCATAAGAGGATAGGAGAAATAACATAAACACTTTCTTTTAATGCTAGAAACATGTCCAATATTCCACATTCTTTTCCCCTTCTTTTACCTAGAACTACCCATTCCCTTATGCATTGCTTTGAATTGAGATTATATCAATACTACAAGACTCCTTTTAGGAGATTAAAATTACATGAATACAAATACATAAGTACATCTCATATTAAAATATCCAATAAGAAATCTTCAACTGCAGGTCTGGAATGGAATATGTGCTAGGATCATCCAAAGAATCACGATCAATACCTCGATATAAATATTAACCACCCAACCATGTGGAACCAATAGGCCCACTCCCCCGAGCTAGGAGATAGAACCAAAGGCCCATACAAGAGGTAACAACTAGGAAATTCCTAAGGTGGTGATAAAATTTCCCCAAAGTCACAACACAAAAGAAAAGACAAGAAGACCACAAGGACTACCAGAGGCATGATCAAATTTGGTAGAGACTCTAAGCTACAAGCTAGGTGAGTGTCATCGCATAGCCCTCACCCCTTGGGTTGTCCTGGTACTAGCCACTCTTGGCCCCGGCCCCCAAGTAGGCACATGCGGAACCGAATGCCTCTCGTACAGACAAGGTCATCCAATCGTACCTACGCATAGGTACCTTCTCCCACTCCCATCCTTAGTCTTTACTAGCACTAAAGGCATGGGCGAGGCACAATTAATCTTGATTAGTGTGTAATTTCCCATTCCAATCCCATTCCCAATTCATTTATTTAGGTTATCACTTGATTAAATAACTCATAGTAGGTTATCCTGGTACTAGCCACTTAGGGCCCCGGCCCCTCACTATGAGCCACTCACCTAGTGTACTTAGGCTCCCTAACATACATATAAAAATCATAAGAACATAATAGATCCATCATCAAGAATTCATACCAACTCCATAACAACATTTGATTGAGTTTAGGAAAACATATGTTGTCCCTAGTCCACTTGACAACCCTAAACCCAATATGGCATACAGAATGTTCCAAACATATAAGAAGACATCCAAGTGATGTTATAAAAATATTCAGAGTATACATAGATCCAATTAACCAAAAAAAAACATTCTAATAGCCTCTGGTGACCATACGAAACCTTAAAACTTAATGATGTTCTTAAACTGAATTATTTCAAGCAAGGATTAAATGCAAAGAATAGTCATCATAGAACAGTCATCCATATCTTCCACAAAACAAATAATAAAGGAAATCTCTTCGGTGGAGATTTAGATAACATAATTATGGACTCTCAATTTTATTTTTAGAAAGATCCAACGGTGGGAAAGAAAGTTATGACTTCTGGTTTAAAACAGAAAATTCTGGTTAGGGTTCAGACCTGCCTTCACTAAAACGGTTGTAATTTTCACAAAACATAATAAAAATTCTCCAAACCAATTGGAAATGAAAGATAAGACTTAGGAAAAAAATTTATATCAAATTTAGACTTTTATATAATCATATCAGCCTGTAGCATATGAATACATTTGACAGAAAATTCGGAATCGAGAATGGACAGGCATAGTCTGCCAAAATGTCAAAAATAAGGCATTAATTCGACCCTAAAAATAAAATCAGAGAGATACCCATTTGAGATCTGTAAATTTTACTTCCAGAAAATCAATTTAGTAAAACCCTAGATGCAATTTAAATTATTATAATAATAGATCTCCAAAAATGGGTTGCTAAAAACCTTAGGAAAACACATGCCAATTCTTACAAACAAAAACTCAAAACTTTAAAATAACCATAGAAATTAAAATTACAGATATAATAAATAATTATAATATATAAATAGATCCATAATCTATCAGAGACATAAAGTAACTAACATATTCAATCCATACCTCATGTCCTACGAAGGTTGAATCGAAGAAGGAAGGAAACAAAAGAGAAGACAAATCCAAACTTGAGATGCATCCTTCAAACCCTATCCACTTTCAGAAATCTCCATGAAAGAAAGAAATAATTCCACAGCAAAGAATCCCTCTCTCAACTATTGAAATTCTCACAAAAATGTCTCTCTCCCAAAAGCAAAGATAACCAAAAATTCTTAAAGACATATGCTTACAAAATCTCCCTCACATCTCCAAGTTTTCTCTCCAAAATCACCATGAAAATTAACGCCATCCTCTCCTCAATGCTTCAGCCCCAAAATCCCCCCTCTTCAAATGAGAAAGTAGTGCATATAAATAGATTTCCAAAGGTTGAGAGGAAAAGTAACCAACTCCCAACTAACTCTTAACTAAAGGGTATTATAAAATAACTTAATATCATACAACTATATTACTCAAATATACAATAAAAGATTATTTGTATTCATTCATACACATATGTAATATTATCCTAACATATATGCATATGCCATCATTAATTACATCAATATCTATATATATAACCTATCCTCATTATTAATAATTAATAATTGAGAATAATATACCTCGCATTATTTAATATTTAATTATTAATAATATTATACTTTACATTAATCCCAAAATATACACCATCAACAATATCTACAATAATTAACATATAATCACATATAAATTATATATATATATAAATACATATATGTGTGCACCCATATATATATTTCCATATATATATATATATATATATATTTATATAGATACATGCCAAATACCAAAAACTATAATCTATAAGATTATGAAGTAATAGATCACAATATTATTACCTATTTATAATTACTATAGGATATAATCACTGAGGTAGAATAAAATCACACACCTCAAAATAAACTTAATCATCCAAAGAGGCCTTACAAATCATCTATGAAACATATCGAGAAAATCATAAGATCAAACAAGTATCATGTACAACTTAAGCTGTAAGAAAACATCGAAGGATCTTAATTCTTTCAAAAACACAAAACTTATATTAGGGTTAGAGGGGTATTACATCCTCCCCCACTAAGATTCGACTTACTCCTGGAAGTCGGGAATGTCAACTATATATCATACATTATCTAACAGAATTATATTATTACTATTCTAGATCCTAATTTAATGACTGCACACATTCTTCTCCTATCAAGAGTTTTGGTAAATCCTATCTTATTACAACTTTAGTGTAGATTAACTCAATTCAATTAGTAATGACTTTCAAAAAGAATTACCTATGTGATTCTATCACTTTGTACAGTGAGTTTGTTAACAAGATACTTGAAATTGCATCAAAATTATTGTTATCAAGTCGAAACTCTAAGGTATTCATGTTTACTCACTAATATCAATATATTATGAAATTGCATGTTTTACTAACTGAAATTATCACTTCCTTTCACAATATCAAAGTTCCTATTTATGGTAACCAGTATAAAAGAAAGAAAGAATTTATGATATATTTTCTCTTTTGAGACATAATCTAACCCTAAATAATACAACTTGTGAGACCTTATTACAAATAGGGTCCAAAATTTGTGTCCCTTACAAGCTATGAATACCAAACATAGAGAGGTATGTAACATTTATATTTGTTATGATCATGAAGGGAATACATCAAATAATTTTTCATTTACTTTTGTAATCATGAAAATAAAACAATCTAGATACTTGAAACTTACCATTTTCATTAACACATAGTTTTATAAGAAATATTCCTTTCCATCAAAGCTTTAAGTAGAATTCCAATGACATAGGACACACAAATTTTACAATATACATATTCTAAGTCATCTTTCACAATAGTTGTAGTGCTTGATTTCCAAAAACACATTCACCCCCTAGAGGAGATCTAAACAACTTACAATTTATTGCACTATTATTCATTAAGTTGGGATCCCTTCTTAAAGCTTACTATTTATCTATGCACTTTTCCCTAATTTGCATGTCAGGCAATTTCCATATGACATTTTCTTAAGAGTTATTTCAAATTCTTTATTGCATAACGATCATAGATCCATTAAGAGAGAAAGAAGTATATGAGTCCTACTACTATCTTCATAACCACAACATCTAAATTAATAACATTAACTACTGTACATAACTTTAATTTCTACCCTTTACCTATTTGAAACATTACCCTCTTACACTTTAAAATTTTGAGATAACATCAGTTCTAAGTAGAAATTGAGTAAGGTACATTTCTATAACATTTATTTACCACAACAACTCCTTATTCATAGTTGATCAATCACTTAATGTTGTTAATTTCTTACTACTATGGTGTTGATCACAATGTATACAAAATATGAATTTGTTTCTAAAATACCCATCTAGGGTCCTAACTATTCACTAGGCATTTTGCAAGACATATATTTAATAAAAACAACTTCCATCATTAGTACAGATAATCCATCATCGCACATACTCTTCCCTAGGATTTTTTGATTATGTTATCTTAAATCTTTTTTGTGCAATTTAATAAGATATGCAGAAAGGATATAACTTCTTACCAAGATAGGGATAAAAATTCCTCTTCCTAAATGAAAATATGAATTATAGCCTATGATAAAATCTTGGGGACATAGGTCCTTCACCCAAGGGTTTCCTAATTGAGTATTTACAAATTTTCCTAATATATTATTGCCTTGTCTAAACAATTTTAGTCATGCAAAACTTATTTCTTAAGAGGGAAGAGAGAAAGAGAGAGAAATACATATGACAGTAGATTATTTGTTCCTTATTTATTTTTTTTTATTTTTTATTTTTTTCACTTCTTTCCTAAGTACATATTATTAGCCATGTAATCTAATTATTGCCCTATCATTCCTATCAAGTACTACCACAATCATTTCATTCTTTAAAGATCCAAAAGAAATCTATTTCTAAGATACCTTGAGTAGGATAAAATTCAACTAGGTATTTGTAAGAAGATAGAGTGCACAACATTATATTATAGGTATGATCAAGGGGTAATATTATCTACTACCATAATTAAGATTCAAAATATTTAGCATCCTTTAACTTTTGACCCTTCTAGAGATAGTAGTACCTTTCAAGAAAACAAACACAAGTCTCAAGAATTCTTCGCCATTCCATTAATATTATAGGAAACATCCACTTAACACATCATTGATCTCATTATGCAAAAAAACATAAATAATTGTTAAAATATAACTCAATCATAGAGGAATGGGTGTGCCCTTGTAAGACAATACAACATAAGAACACGAAAGGTAGCCTTCGTTTCCTAAGATTCAAATTTTAGCCTAACAACAAAATCCAAAAGGAGACAAAGTTAAGATACTCAAGGTTATGCATAGGTGAGCTATGAGTCCCAGAGTTCCCAGTGTAGAAACCTAGGGCTCTGATACCAGATGTAATGCCCCGCCAGGCAACCCAAGAGGACAAGACATAAAACCTCTATAAAATGCAAGTAGTGAATTTTTATTTTATTTTATTTATTTATTTTAACTAGAATAATATTCATCATTACACTTCATATCTCTAAAAGAAGAAATAATTTTCTACTACTTGAATGTAAGATTTATACAACTTAAGTCCTCCCGGGTTCCCTAACGTCGCTACTAAAGCAACATCATATAAACCATTTACATGCATAAGATATTCACGGAATCATGAGCTTAAAAGATCTACATTCATTTTAATGCACCAAGTTAAATGTCCCTAACTTATTTCTTTTATTAAACATAGGTTAATCATCCAACATCATTATTCCTTTTATCAACTCATTCCATAAATTCATATTGATTTCATCTACATCTACTATCCTTTATATCACTTTTCTCTAATAATTTAGGTAAGAGATTAATATTCATTAAGGTAGGCATCATCCTAGGTACTTCATTAACATGAACCAAGTATTAACATTAAAATCAAATTACTATTCTATTGCATTGTTTCATAACCATTCATTGTTAATAATTCCAATCACTAACCTATCATTTCTCAATAATTTTCTTGGATCCTTTCATCAAGAGAGAATACATTATTTTTTTTGTGATACATCATTATATATAGCTATATTTAAGATCATTTCCTTTACATATGGACCGCATAAGAGGATAGGAGAAATAACATAAACACTTTCTTTTAATGCTAGAAACATGTCCAATATTCCACATTCTTTTCCCCTTCTTTTACCTAGAACTACCCATTCCCTTATGCATTGCTTTGAATTGAGATTATATCAATACTACAAGACTCCTTTTAGGAGATTAAAATTACATGAATACAAATACATAAGTACATCTCATATTAAAATATCCAATAAGAAATCTTCAACTGTAGGTCTGGAATGGAATATGTGCTAGGATCATCCAAAGAATCACGATCAATACCTCGATATAAATATTAACCACCCAACCATGTGGAACCAATAGGCCCACTCCCCCGAGCTAGGAGATAGAACCAAAGGCCCATACAAGAGGTAACAACTAGGAAATTCCTAAGGTGGTGATAAAATTTCCCCAAAGTCACAACACAAAAGAAAAGACAAGAAGACCACAAGGACTACCAGAGGCATGATCAAATTTGGTAGAGACTCTAAGCTACAAGCTAGGTGAGTGTCATCGCATAGCCCTCACCCCTTGGGTTGTCCTGGTACTAGCCACTCTTGGCCCCGGCCCCCAAGTAGGCACATGCGGAACCGAATGCCTCTCGTACAGACAAGGTCATCCAGTCGTACCTACGCATAGGTACCTTCTCCCACTCCCATCCTTAGTCTTTACTAGCACTAAAGGCATGGGTGAGGCACAATTAATCTTGATTAGTGTGTAATTTCCCATTCCAATCCCATTCCCAATTCATTTATTTAGGTTATCACTTGATTAAATAACTCATAGTAGGTTATCCTGGTACTAGCCACTTAGGGCCCCGGCCCCTCACTATGAGCCACTCACCTAGTGTACTTAGGCTCCCTAACATACATATAAAAATCATAAGAACATAATAGATCCATCATCAAGAATTCATACCAACTCCATAACAACATTTGATTGAGTTTAGGAAAACATATGTTGTCCCTAGTCCACTTGACAACCCTAAACCCAATATGGCATACAAAATGTTCCAAACATATAAGAAGACATCCAAGTGATGTTATAAACATATTCAGAGTATACATAGATCCAATTAACCAAAAAAAAACATTCTAATAGCCTCTGGTGACCATACGAAACCTTAAAACTTAATGATGTTCTTAAACTGAATTATTTCAAGCAAGGATTAAATGCAAAGAATAGTCATCATAGAAAAGTCATCCATATCTTCCACAAAACAAATAATAAAGGAAATCTCTTCGGTGGAGATTTAGATAACATAATTATGGACTCTCAATTTTATTTTTAGAAAGATCCAACGGTGGGAAAGAAAGTTATGACTTCTGGTTTAAAACAGAAAATTCTGGTTAGGGTTCAGACCTGCCTTCACTAAAACGGTTGTAATTTTCACAAAACATAATAAAAATTCTCCAAACCAATTGGAAATGAAAGATAAGACTTAGGAGAAAATTTTATATCAAATTTAGACTTTTATATAATCATATCAGCCTGTAGCATATGAATACATTTGACAGAAAATTCGGAATCGAGAATGGACAGGCATAGTCTACCAAAATGTCAAAAATAAGGCATTAATTCGACCCTAAAAATAAAATCAGAGAGATACCCATTTGAGATCTGTGAATTTTACTTCCAGAAAATCAATTTAGTAAAACCCTAGATGCAATTTAAATTATTATAATAATAGATCTCCAAAAATGGGTTGCTAAAAACCCTAGGAAAACACATGCCAATTCTTACAAACAAAAACTCAAAACTTTAAAATAACCATAGAAATTAAAATTACAGATATAATAAATAATTATAATATATAAATAGATCCATAATCTATCAGAGACATAAAGTAACTAACATATTCAATCCATACCTCATGTCCTACGAAGGTTGAATCGAAGAAGGAAGGAAACAAAAGAGAAGACAAATCCAAACTTGAGATGCATCCTTCAAACCCTATCCACTTTCAGAAATCTCCATGAAAGAAAGAAATAATTCCACAGCAAAGAATCCCTCTCTCAACTATTGAAATTCTCACAAAAATGTCTCTCTCCCAAAAGCAAAGATAACCAAAAATTCTTAAAGACATATGCTTACAAAATCTCCCTCACATCTCCAAGTTTTCTCTCCAAAATCACCATGAAAATTAACGCCATCCTCTCCTCAATGCTTCAGCCCCAAAATCCCCCCTCTTCAAATGAGAAAGTAGTGCATATAAATAGATTTCCAAAGGTTGAGAGGAAAAGTAACCAACTCCCAACTAACTCTTAACTAAAGGGTATTATAAAATAACTTAATATCATACAACTATATTACTCAAATATACAATAAAAGATTATTTGTATTCATTCATACACATATGTAATATTATCTTAACATATATGCATATGCCATCATTAATTACATCAATATCTATATATATAACCTATCCTCATTATTAATAATTAATAATTGAGAATAATATACCTCGCATTATTTAATATTTAATTATTAATAATATTATACTTTACATTAATCCCAAAATATACACCATCAACAATATCTACAATAATTAACATATAATCACATATAAATTATATATATATAAATACATATATGTGTGCACCCATATATATATTTCCATATATATATATATATATTTATATTTATATAGATACATGCCAAATACCAAAAACTATAATCTATAAGATTATGAAGTAATAGATCACAATATTATTACCTATTTATAATTACTATAGGATATAATCACTGAGGTAGAATAAAATCACACACCTCAAAATAAACCTAATCATCCAAAGAGGCCTTACAAATCATCTATGAAACATATCGAGAAAATCATAAGATCAAACAAGTATCATGTACAACTTAAGCTGTAAGAAAACATCGAAGGATCTTAATTCTTTCAAAAACACAAAACTTATATTAGGGTTAGAGGGGTATTACATTGACCCACAAAACTGTAATGCCAAAATCAACCTAGAAGTGTTGGCAAAGCAATATGAGGCAGTCCCACAAGATAGAAAAAATTCATTTGTAAAGGGTCTAATAGTTGCAGAGGCAAAGGCTTCATTGGGTGAGAACCATAAGCCTCCTTATGATTTTAAGGTTTTTGTGCCATGGGTTCAGGATAATATATCCTCACTATCATTTTGCCTGGGACTAGAAAACAATAGGGAAGTGAGTGCTAGCATTCTTCAATTCATTTAGGATATCCATTGTCTGAATAAACCAGTAAGATATAATTTTGTTGGACACGTGGTTGAATCGATGCAAGAGAAATTAGCATTGATTAAAAGAGGCAATTCTAAGACATTTAGGTTCACAACCTACTTGTGTTATCTTCTACTAGCCAAGAATGCTACAATATTAATGAGCAACGACAACAAGCTTGAAATTCAGAGGGGGACAGGTACTCCAAATCCAATATATAACTAGACACCTCAGATAAGATTGTATGATAACAGAAGGAATTACAGTAATTTTGTAGACTTCTTTTTGGCCCCATTGTCCAAAGAAATAACAAGCACTCCAATGCCCAGATTGTCTACTTCATGTAGGGATTGCATCCAACTTGGAAGCACAACTCAATTGGCTGACTGGTACTTAATGGAAAATTACACTGTGCTAAGGTTTTATGGATCAGAACTGCAACCCCACAAACTTCCAATGCATGTGACAGATAGGGTGTTTGCAGTAGAATATGTAGTACAACTAGAGAGCACAGATAGACTCTTCTCTGGCCAATCGAAGAAGAGCATATTCCCTTCCTTACCTTTCTCAATTGGAGGGTTAACATTTGAGAGAAAGGCTTTCCAAGTGGCACAATTTTTTTTAGATATTTTTCAATTTGATTTAGAGTGGTACTAGAAGTATGATCCACTCAATGTCATTCAAGAAAGGCTTGTTGCTAATAAGAACTCTGCAAACTTATTTCAACATGAAAGTAGACCATTGCTAGAGAAGTTCAAAAATAAGGATAGCTGGGATGACATTAGAAAAGAGATGGAGAAAGTTTCCATTGAGGAAAACATTTCAGTTGAACAGTTGTCATCACAAATTATGACAAAAATAAATCAGGGCATTGTACAGCCTAGGATGTCCTTCAATTTCTACGACAAAGCTGCTCAGCCATCAAACATAAAAATAACAAAGAGAATAGCAGAAGCTTGTAAGGATAGAAAATGGACTAGAATGAAAATGGATGATTTTTGGAGTATGAGAAAGGCTCTTGGTGAACCAAAGACCAGTGCAAATCTAGATGACATAGACAAGGATATAGAGTTTAGCAAATTATGGAATATGGAGCATCCTAACTCCACATACGACACTAATAGCAGTGATCTAGATGATCATGATATTGATAATGCATGTACTCCACAGACTAGGATTCACTGTGCAATCTCCGAGGATCGAAATAATGTATATAGAAAAGGGGCAGTCATTCTTGAAAAAATGGGTTATAAAGGTGGTGGTTTGGGTCCCACGGGAGAAGGCGTCTGGAATACAATTCAGACAGAAAAAATTGCTTATGATCATGGTGCAGGACTTGGCTCTGATAGTGGACCTAGTGGTAGTACTAGTGGCATTCATGGGACTACCATTGGTAGGAGTGGGCACCTTATAGAACAAGTTCCCTCTCTAAAGAGGCCACTAGAATCTACACAGAATCCCATACAAGAAGATAGTGTCAAGAAGCAAAAATTTTCCATTTCTAGTTCTAGTTCCAGAACAATGACATTAGATCATAAAGAAGTGTTGCCAATTTCAGGTTTAGCAAAACCCTCTAGAAGTTCAAATCCTTAAAGAGAATTAGTTAGATCAATAGCCATTGCAAGCTCTGTCTCTTCTTCACCTTTCAAACATTCAAATCCTTCTGCAACACTAGATTTTCATTACAAGGATTTCTATAATAATTTTGCAGAAACAAAAACAAAGAATAAGGAATCAAAGAAGGCATTGGAGTCTAGTGCCCTTACTGCAGCTGCATAGGAACAACCTACATCCAACAGTGTTTTTCCAACATATGACCCAAAGAGAGACATGATGGAGTTCATGGTTGTTATTCCACCAAACAAAGATGGAAACCCACCAGAGAGTCAGATAGATCACTCTGAATTTGAAGTTAGCACTCTCCAAATGGATTTTTCCAAAGTAAAAAATGTGGACAAAATCAATGTCTCAAAGTCTACAAACCAAGTGGTCTACAGTGCACTGCTAAAGGTGGAAAGAGAGAAAAGCAAGCTCGAGAAAAATATAGAAAAGTTACAGGCAGACATTGGTAATGAAAAAGCAAAGAGGAAAGCTTCAAAGAACAGTTTGAAAGAATTGCAAAAAAAGATTAAAAAATCAGTAGATACAGAGCAAGGACATGCTGAGGTGGTAGTGAAGGAACAGGAGCAGGAGCAGGTGAAACTGAAGGAACAGGAGCTGAAGGAATCGAGGGGAAAATTGGCACAGGAGCAGGTGAAGGAACAGGAACTAAGGGGAAAATTGGCAAAAATGATAAAAAAAACTTGACGAAGAAAGAGCCAGTTTAGAAAAGTTATTTAAAAATCTGGAGAGTAATACTACCTCTCAGGTGGATAAAGCCAATCATTGGGAACAAAAAGCAGTAGAAGAGAAAAGCAATTGTGAAAAAATGGCAGAAGAACTAAAGAAGGCCAATTGTACAATTAAGACTTTAACAGATACTAGTCATAATTTAGTGAAGATTACAAAAGAACACATTTGGGGCCAAATATTGGTGATGTCTAATAGCTTGTATGACTGGTTTGAAATGCTTCAAAGTATGAGAGTATGTTACTTGAAGCTCCAAAACAACATTCAACAGAACATGGATGTTGTCAACAAAGAAAAGACAACAAAAGATATTATGCAACAACTTTACAGTAAGAGTGATAGTTATCTATCAAACAAGGGAATTAGCAACCGCCTTGATGCATCAGTAAAGGTATCAAGTATCATTCACAAATGTGAGAAGCTACGGGAAGCACAGGAATTGGATGACAAAGCTAAGCAGAAGATCACAAAGATGGAACAAAGGAAAGCGAAAATGGAAAGTCTTGGTTTGCCTAAGGGATTTGAAGCAAATCAGTTCATTGGATGAGAAAATTACAAAACAAGGTTGCAAGACAAAATAAATACTGATGTATGCTTTCTCCCTGCAAACATATCTTGTGACGCATTCTTGGATTTCATCAAACCAGTGAGAACTTTGAATGGACTTTTAGAATCAACAGTGTTGTCAAGTCACACTTCCAAATATGAATTGCTAACGAAGTTGCAAGAGTGTGACTATACTATGAACCAAATTGTTCTACCATCTGAGGATGTTTGGAGTGGCCTACAAAGATTGCTCTGAATTTTGAACTACTTTAAATTGTAATATATTGCAAATGAATACAAAACAAATTGTGCTCTATGATTCTATCTAATTTTCATGTTTTCCAATTCAATGTATGTTGAGTTACTCTATTTTATTCATTTATTCTTAGTTGAGTTTAACTAAGAATACAAAATTACTCTATTATATGCTATTGAAATACAAAATTTCATTCAGGAATTTCAAATTCAAATATGAATGATCATTGATGACATGAAATAAACTACACTCTACAGTAATAATACTCTTTGTTCTCAAATTTTAATGATGAAACATAATACATTCTTGCTTTTATAAAATGAACATTGAATGATAGGATATCATATAGTAGTTAATAAGTTCAAAAAATACCTATTGGTTGCCACTGCTAATTTAATAGAAATTTCCTAAATTTTCCAATTCATCTCTATGTCGTCATCATCATCCAATTCTGGTATTGCAGTTGCTTCATTGTTCTCTTCATTTTCATTTGTGTCTTCTTCAAGTTCACTCTGACCTCTTCTTCTATGACTCCCAATCCCATCACCAGTGCCACTACCAACTGTACTTGTCCCACTTGGAGTCACTGTAGGAGATTGGTTAATGGTGTTGCCCACCCCTCTTCTTTTGCATCTTTTCTTCCAAATTTCCATTGCTTTTTTATAAGGAAAAGTATTGACATGATACCTAGATGTGTATACCCTCAAGCATGATTCCAAATTCTTGTCTAGTTTGTTTCTTAGCTTTGATTTTAGGAAGCCCAAAGCACTGAAAACTCTCTCATCCTCCACTAAACCCAATATCATGGTTTGACATAGATCAGCAAGCTTGAAGTACTCTGAAATTTCTTCATGCAACATTGTGCTCTGTTTTAGTTCTATCCAACGCTTTGTTGCCAAGCCCTCTTCATGTGGGTTATGCATTAATTGATATTGATGCTTCATAGTCCTTGCAAAGGTGCCTGATTTCTATCTAAGAAGACCCTCATCTAATATTCCTTTGATAGTCACTCCATTGAATTCTACAAATTTGCAAAATTCCTTTATCAAAGTCAACAACCTTTTACGATAATCTTCCTTACAGTTGAAGGACCAATATTGAGGAAACACAATTGCCATGGCCTCAAGCAGTTGATCATATGGGAATCATGATCTTATTTTAGAGGAAACTCTATAGGCTATGTCCCTTGCATTAGCTTTTATAGACTCGACGATCTTGGTAAACTCTTCCCTTATAACTCTTGTAGCTCGCTTCTTTGGGGCACTATAGTACATTGGTATCTGAAATCCCCTTACACAAACACATAAATCTCCATTTTCAATGATCTTTAAATAATTATTAGGATCATCCAAATCTATTAGTTTCCACCAGTGATTAAATCTATCATCGGATAAATTTAGGTCAGTACGATAGAGACTATCGAGGGCTTGGCATGACATTTTACGCAAGTAAACATATTCCGCAATATACATGGCTCTTTGCTGGGCTTTTTTCATAATTAACGTCATTTCTTCTAGCATGGGAAGAAGAGACTCCTGTGTAGGTTGAGATTGTATAGGTTCCTTTGATGATGTACCTTCCTCACTTTGACCAACACTATTGCGTCTACCCCCACCAAAGTATGAAGATATATTTCTGCATTTCATTGGCCTCTCTTGGACATCTCCACCTTCATTAGTCCTCTTCCTATTTAAATTTGACTGTGACATCTCCATCAAATTAAGGCTGCAATAAAATACTACAAACTCATAGTCGTAGTCGTTCCGGTTCACTACCGATCACAATTGTGAGCTCTAAGCTTAGAATCAACTGAATTATTATGTTACTAAGTACTAAATGAAAATCTCTCGAAGGCTCCTTCTTTCCAGCATGTTTTAATAATGAAACTCATATATCTTAAATAGACAACTACAAATAAACCATTTTCATATCAGCCATCAGATTTTGCCTCATAATCGGCATCATCCATTTTGGTGAATGGGCCGACCGTTACATATGATAAGAACTAATATTTGGTGAAGCCCGCATAATTTCAAGTAATCGAGTGGGCAAATAGGGAGGGAACTTGGGACCCCATTGCGTGTGATGCATGGAAAATTGGGTCCTAGGACAAATAAAAATTTCACATAGGAAAATGGGAATTTAGCGAATGATGATCCTCGAAAGAGACACTCAATTTAATCCGTGGTGAATAAGAGTAAACAGTAAAGAGAAATATGGGCAAAGAACCCGACTACCAAACAGAAATTACGTAATAATAGTGGTGAACATTCCGACCACTATATGACCATTTTATAAAATCTAGGCAAATGATCCGACCTGTATTTGATTGTTTTATTCACCAGTTTCTATCACCCGATCGTGACATATTCACCAATTGGCGAATATTCGCCACTAAAAAAATCCCTGCTCTTAACTATCAAAAACATGTCAAGCTCATAATATCTCCCAATATCTCTTTTAGTTCAAATTATAATTATAACTTGAATTCTTCATAGTGCATGGAGAAAGCCCAAAAATACACATATAACAACTGTATTTCATAACGAAGCATAAATTATAATAATGATTAACAAGTACTTCACAATAGGTCTAAAGAATTAACATGCCTAAGCTTTCCTTTATCTATCTACTCATTAAGATTTGATTTTCACCTGCTTTATTTTGTATCTAACCAATATAGAAGAACATACATCTACTTCCAATTAAAACACAAGACTAATGAATATTCCATCCCCATGGTTCTCAATCTAGGCAATATAATTGCTTAATAAATCTAAGGAATTTCATGCACATATAGGATTTTCTTTATAGGATCTTTTATTTCTTTAAGAACGGAGAAACACAAACAAAAATTCTTGCATACATTAGCACATGTGAATACCATTTACCTTATTATTTTATCTAGTATACAAATTAATCATAATTTCCAAAATTATGCACTTTGTAATGTTTTAGATATGGCATTATATTCACATAATCATTCAGTCTTTACAGTGAATTCAAAACTCTTCATTGAATCATAGAAAGGATTCAAGATCTTATTATTTTCTATTTTTCTATTATTCAATTCACATAAATTGTTGATTCCAATTGTGAAAAGTTTCAATGCACCAACTTTATTTTCAGCTGAAACACATTTTAATTTAATTCATGTACATAATCTTTTTCATTTTATTATTTATTTAATAACTCATGTATAAGTTCTCTAAGCTTCATTACACATTCTAAGCTCATTTCTAAACTTTTATTTAATCTAGAACCAATAGTTTTTAAATAATTGTTTATATGGTTCGAGCTTACATACTATATATATCAGAAAAATGAAATTATTAAAGTTGTATGGGAAAAGAAAAATTTAGTTACTTTAGTTATACAATATTTGGTATCAAAAAGGATAATGTGTTTTGGGCCCCTACACATGATGGAATATATTCAGTCAAGCCTGGGTCAATAGCACTCAATAGAGTGGAAGATATTAGGATGAAAAGGAGAGCATTTTTGTTTTGCTGGAATGATTGTACGTTGCCTAAAGCTAGTTGTTTCTCAAGGATTTCTCTTAGAAAGAGACCATTGAGTAGTGACAGGTGTTAGCACCTTGAAAAAATTCAGTGGCTGTAGTATTTTTCTTCTGGTCTCTACAGTTGCTTTTAGGTCTCTGACATTAACCCTTGGTTCAAATTTTTGAAAAACTAGCCGTTGGTATAGTGACGACAGTCTGATGTGAGGGTAGGAGAAAGGACTTTGACGTGGGTTCTCTTTGTCAGACAGGCTGATTTGGAGGTTTTTTATTGATCCAGGTGTGATGAGCTGGATGTTATCAGTGGGGTTGTGATTTTCAAAGGAAGTAAAGTGCCTGCAGGTCCATGAAGATCGTGTGGTTGTCGTTATACCGCTAAGGTGAGATGCTTAACTTTTAGCATAATGGTATAACAATGACTATCGATTTTGTTTAAAGAAATACAAAGTGTGAGGGCCCAGGGAAAGTAAAAGAAGCTAACAGTAGGGTTTTAAAGTTGATCAAGGTTTGAATATCGACCGCCGATTCTCTACTGGCACCATGAGGGTGACTGTTGTTGTTTAATTTAAAATTTTCTAAGGGTTTTAGCAATAGAAAGGACTAGAATTGAATGTTTTCACAGCCGAATTTGATTTGTTTGGTGGCGCTTACTATTGTAGTGTGGTCCAAGGTGTTCCATGATTGTCTGCAAGGGTTTGTCTTGTGTTTTTTGTGCTCGAGGCAAGTTGCAGGTGGCCAAAAGGGTTAACATTTTGGGCATTTTTATGATTCACAGTACCTTCTCAATGAGATTATCATGATTGTGGATCACTCCAAGATTTTCTCTCTCCTAGTTTCCCAGCTGGTTTTCATCCCCTGTAATAAATTCTTGACTATTTCAATTGGTTTAGTGGGTGAAACACTAACCCTAGTCATCTGTAGCTTGTTGCAACCTGTTTTGGGTTTCCAATTACTAAGGAGTATATATTGCAGGATTTTTGACAGAGTGTGGGTTCCAAAACTTTCTTTTGGTCCTTGGTTGTTGTTGATGGTATTATACTAAGCAAGGAGAGCTTGGATTTTGGGTCTATTTCTCTGGCATTTTGTTGCTTGGTAATGTATTGATTCTAAAACTTAATGAGAATACACTTGAATTCCTATCTCAAATCTTTGATTGTCTTCTTTTTCTAATTGTGGATTCATATATGTTAAGGTCACAAAGTGGATTAGCATATGGTAAACAAAGAGTATTGTGAGTTCAACTTGGAGTTCCTAACAAAGTTAGGATTAAAGCCTTTAAGGTGATTTCAATGAGTTCATTGTTAGATTGGAATTTGATGATCATGTTTGGGAGTGAGGGGAGTAATAGGAAAAGCACTTACTCTGAGTTCATGTGTACTTGAGTTAAGGTTTTAGGTTGATAGATGTTAGTTAGTGACTCTTTGCCCTGGGGTAAGGCACTGGTCTGTTCTTTGGAGGCAGTCCATCATCATCAATCACACACACAAATTAAATGATCAAATCTTTAAGTCACTTAGTAAAGGATATAGTTGTATATTGTTTTGAGACTCCTTTGGAGAAGTGAGTCAAGGGTACACCCACCTGAGCATTAAGGCTCAAAGTGTAGGAGGATCTCATTGTTGATTCTTGTTAATTGGCCCTCTTCCTTGTAGACTTTGGAGTGGTGATAGAGTCAAAGTTATATTAAATAATCCATCAAAGTATAAATCTGTAAGTTGAAAATCAAAGGGAACAACCAACAAAATGGTGACTCTACTGGGGAGAGTCTAGATATAAAAGTTTTCAAAGTGCACTCTTGTTTTCCTGTATGTATTCAGTTAAATATTTCCCACTTTGGTGGGTGGTGACTCAAAGGGTTAAAACCAGTGGTATAGATTGTAAATCATGGAAAAAAGGAGGAATACTAGGTCCTTTGTCAAAAAGAATCCGGAGGTCACTCTGGAGAAATTGCCTAGATAGGAGAAGAAGAGTTGGATCAGAAGGAATGGTGATTCTACTTGTGCTCCCATAAGAGAACAAAGAAATACCAAAGGTATAGCACCATGTGTTTCCTCAAGTGAGGAAGGTTCACAAGATAGAGTTTCTAGATCAGATGGTGGTCACTCTAAAGATAAATTTTATGATACCCGAGAGGTTGTATTTCAAGACAAGGGTCCATTGCCTATAGGTCAGGATGAACAAGCCAGAGAGATGGGTCTTGAGATTGATTTAGATCTTGATGAAGATAATTTCAGAAGGGAGCCCATGAGACCAAGGAAAGTCCATTTCCCATATCAAAATCTCACTGATATGGATGTGTCATCAGGTTTTGATGACATTATGATAGACCCAGATGATTTAAATGCACTAAGGTTGTAGTTGGCAGAGCAAGATGCCATACATAAAAGGTTACAAGAGGAGAGAGAGGCTGAAAAGGTAAATGCTCTAATAGAGAGATAGTCTCTCCTTAGAAAGATTAATGAAATGAAGGAGAGAAACTAGATGCTTTCTTCTGCTCCTAAAACTTTGTAGCATGATGTTTTTGGTGATCTTGAGGCTCTAAGAAGTGAGCAGGAACGCTTGTTGCAAGATCATGAGTTTGATGAAGGGGGCCCTGTGATCAAACAAGTGAAAAGTTATGCTCCTTTTCCTAAGGGTAAAGATGTACATGAGATCACTAGGCCTACTATAGTTATTAATGAAAAAGGAAAGCAGAAGATGGTGGGTGTCCAAATAAGAAAACCAGTGACAATAACAGGGGTCCCCCCACCTAAATCAAATAGGGAGATAGAGATAGAAAGAAGAAGAAAAGAATATGAGGATCTTGCAAGAGAATTAGAGAGGGCTGAAATTGAAGCTTCCATTGCAGAAAAGAGAAGAAAGATCCAGTTCTTGAAGGCTTCATCAGCCAATGCTCTTGGTCCATCTACTACTGAACTAGGTATCACATCTATGAGTACTACTATTCCACTTAGTAATGCTACTACTAGTTCAATTCCTTCTTCATCTGCTAGGATATGTGTTGATCCTAGGCTACAGTCAAATGCACAAGTAGATGGAAATGTAAATACAAATGTTGATCTATGGTTAACACTAGTTCAAGTTTTCAAAAAAGACCTATGCAATTAGAAGGCTATAGGAAAATTAGTTTTGATGAGATTCCTGGCTACCCGAATGCTTTTCCAAATGATATAAGAGATAAGGTACCTAAGTTTGCTGGTAATAATGCTATTAGTTGTGAGGAGCATCTTAGGTTATTTGTTGATATGGTTAATAATTATGAGGTAGAGCATGAGGATGTAGTCATGAAATTATTTGTTCAATCTCTAATGGAGGATGCTAGAGATTGGTTCAAGAGACTTCCTAATAAATGTATTGATACTTGGGATTCCTTTGAGAGATGTTTTAAAGAGCAATATGGTGATAGGCCTAATGCTAGTTTCATGTTGAATGAATTCAATACCATAAGGAAAAATCAGAATGAGTCTGTAGCTGAGTTCAACATGAGATTTCAGAAGGGTATGCATAAGTTGTTCCAAGTTATGCGGTTAGATGACAATGTCTATCTAACTACATACTTCAATGCATTTGATGGAAAGATGGGATATTTGTTGAGGGACAAAGAACCAAGAACTCTTAGAGATGCTTTTAGGCGTGAGAACAATATGAAGATATCAGGCAAATTGGGTGGGAAGAGAGATGACCCTAAGTTGTTTGGGGATAAAAGGTATAAAAAGGAAAGTGATAAGAATGTTGGAACTAGGAGGCAAGAAGAATATCAATTGGATAAGGTGTTCAATGCATTGAAAGATTTGAAGGTACCTACAAATAAGAACATCAGTGCTCCTACCAATGAAAGGTCTCAATTCAACAACAATTTCAATAAGAAGAATAGACTGCAGAACTACCCCTACAACACCCAATGAAAGGATGGCAAGCCTATTGTCCCTGGTGCAAGAGGTAACAATAATAGAGGTGTCCCTGACCCTCTACAAAAAGCTTCAATAAATGTCATGGAGGACATACCTTGGTGTGTTGCATACCAGTCCCCTCATTCTGCAGAACATTGTGTGGTTGCACATTCTATGGCTACAAATCTAGATGGTGGCAGTGAGGAGATAGATCATGAAGAAGATCAAGATGATGTTGGATGCAACATGGCTACTTCATATCTAGGATATGAAGATGATTATGATTTTGATGAAGAAGCAGATGTAAATGTGAAGAGACAAAATTAGGCCCTTTTTCATCAAGAGGTTTTTTCTGATAGTGAAGATATTGATAAGAAGACATGTAACATGAACTCTTCTTCTGAGCCAGTAAATTTAAGAAGACCTTCTAGAGAAGAGATGGATAGGGTTACTGCAGAAATGATTGTCCAAGTGCAACTAGAGGCATGGTGGCAAGGAATACAAATGAAAAAGCTACACGAATGTTCATAAAGAGTACCAACTCCAGAGAACCTAATGAGAACAAATCAAAAGGTGATCACATGGTGAAATTAAAGAATGTAAAAGGTAAGAATTGTGAACCTAAGGGAGTTGGAGTTGAAAAATTTTCTAGTGAGTTTGAGAAGCTAGTTAATACAATGGCCAAGATTGAAAAAATGAGGGTGGCCAATACACCTAATATATTAGATAGGCAAAAGGATACTAAGGCTATGTAGATTGAGATTCCTTTCTCTGCTCCTATTGATATGTTATCTGTATTGTCCCAAATTATAGTTAAGGTTCCATTGTTAGAATTGTTGAGGATCCCTGAATACAAAGACAGAGCTATTGCATGGGTAGATAATGTTCATAATAATGATGTTTCATGCAATGGATCTCAGGATAAAGCTTTGAAAGGTGTTTCTACTCAAGGAATTGTATCTCAAATTCCTCCTATATATTTGGACAGTTATGTCAATGCTAGCCTTGAAAACATTGATCCATTCTTTTTAAGTGTCCTTGTGAATGAAATGAAACTAAGAAATTGTATGATTGATAGTGGTGCCTCTAATACTGTCATGCCTTTCAAGATCATGGAAAAATTGGGCCTTAAAGTTGATATAGTTCAAGGTAGATGTTGTGTAATGGATCAGAGGGAGGTACCAGTTATTGGGACTATCAATGCAATGCTATATAGGCTAGCAGCATATCCAGAGAAAGAGTTAACAATGAGTGTTTTGGTGGTGGACATCCCTCCTCATTATGGGATGCTACTATCTAGAAAGTGGAGTGCTTCCATGGGTGGAAGCTTACAATGTGATTTGTCCTATGCCACTTTCAAGATTGATGATCAGTTTGTCAAGATTGAGTGAGAACCAAGAGTATGCCACATGATTGAGAGAAATATTGACAATGAGACTACATGCTTTTTGGATACTAATATTAATGCTTTTAGGGCAGAGATCCCTATATTTGAAAAGGAACCTATTTTTTCACCTATCTCTATTGAGGTAAGTGTTAATTTTGTGAAGGGTGATTTGTGGGTAATGTACTTTGATGGTGCAAATTGCAAAGATGGAGTAGGAGTAGGTATTTTACTTATTTCTCCTTATGGAAACACCTGTAAATTCTCTTTCGCATTGAATTTCTTTTGTACCAACAATATAGCAGAATATGAGGCATTGTTGTTAGGATTGAGGTTGGCACAAAGATATGGTATTAAGTGCTTAAGTGTTGTTGGTGATTCTAAGTTGGTGGTGTCCCAAGTCAGGTCAGTATATGCTTCCAAGAACAAAAGGTTAAAATAATATAGGAATGCAGTTTGGGATTTGATTGAACATTTTGATGCCTTCAATATTGAGTGGAAGGATAGGAGTAACAATAAGATGGCTGATTTGTTAGCTAATATAGCAATCAATCCCAATGATATTACTTTTTCTGGTATCTCTAAAGTTTTAATTCAGACTAGGCCTAGTATACCAGACAATATTGAAAATTGGCAAGTTTTTGATGATGATAATGATATCTTGAAGTTTATGAGTTGTGAAGATTAGTATCATGGTCAGGAATTTGATTGCTCAACTTTGGTTGAGTCAGTAGAAGGAAAAGAGGTTGTCTTTGGCAATGAAGTTATTCAGCTTAGAACTAACAAGGTGCCCAAGGGGCTTATTGTTTTGGAGACTGTCTTTGATAACCAAGATAGAGTTCAAAAGAATATCAAAAGAGAAGATCATGCTGATCTAGAGGAGATAAATCTTGGAACACATGAGGCACCTAAGAAGGTATACATTGGTAGGGACATGTCTCACAATGTGAGAAAATTTTTGATTGAATTATTGAGAAAATTTAGGCATGTTTTTGCATGGTCATATTATGACCTAAAGGTTTATAGAGAAGATTTGTTATAGCATATCATTCCTTTGAAAGAAGATGTTAAACCTTTCTGGAAAAAAACAAAGGCCTATTAATCCTACTCTAGCACCCAAGATGCAGGAAGAGTTAATGAAGTTGAGAGATGCTGGCATTATCAAGCCTATAAGGCATTCTTCTTGGGTGTCAAATTTAGTTCCTGTGAGAAAGAAGAATGGTGACATTAGGCTTTGTGTGGACTTCAAGAATTTGAACATCAGCTCATTAAAGGATAACTATTGTCTATCCAATATGGAAGCTACGTTGTAGAGAGTAACCAGATCAAAATTGATGTCTATGATGGATGGTTTCTCTAGTTACAATTAGGTGATTGTTAAGGAATTAGAACAATTCAAGACAACTTTCACTACACCTTGGGGGACATATGTTTATGTGAGAATGCCTTTTGGTCTCACAAATGTTGGTGCTACTTTTCAGAGGGCAATGGATGTTTCCTTTTCAGATTTCATAAATGATTTCCTTGTTGTATATCAAGATGATTTAACTACCTATTCCAATAGGGAAGAAGACCATTGTACTCATTTAGAGAAAATATTTGTGAGGGCCTTGGAATTTGGTATTTCATTAAATCCAAGGAAATGTGCTTTTGGTGTCACTAAAGGTAAGTTGCTTGGCCATTTGGTTGGCAAGAAAGGAGTTATAATTGACCTTGAGAGGGTAGCAGCCATTGATAAAATTTAGAGACCAAAGAATGTTAAAGGGATTTAGTCCTTCTTTGGTCAGGTAAATTTCTTAAGGAGGTTTGTGACAAATTTTGTAAAGGTTACTAGACCTATTTCTAAGATATTGAAGAAGGGATCTACAATCAATTGGGAGGGTGAGCCTAATGAGGCTTTCAAAAATATAAAGTGAGCCATCAAAGATGCACCAGTGCTTAAGGCACCTAATTGTAATGTCCCAATGCACATCTTTTCTTTTGCATCTTTTCACACTATTGTTGTGGTGTTGTTGCAGAAGAATAAGGATGGTTTTGAGAAGCCTATTGCATTTTTAGTAAATCTTTGCAATCTATTGAATTGAAGTATGACATAAATGAAAAACAAGCATATGCACTTGTGAAGGTAGTCAAGGATTTTAGGTGCTACTTGATGGGAGCAATTGGGATTGCTTTTGTGCCAAGTGCAGCTGTCAAAGATATTTTGTCATAGCGGGAGGTGTCTGGAAGAAGATGCAGATGGATCAATAGGATCCAAGAATTCAATGTTGATATCCAAATCACTAAATTGGTTAGAGGACAAGGATTGGAAAAACTGATGGCCCAATCCAATCTTGATGCAAATCAGGTGAATCATTCTGAAATTGATTATACATGTGATATGGATGATTGTATCTAGTATCAAGATATCATCTATTAATTAAGGAACATGAGATGTCTAGTAGGAATGAATGATAATCAAAAGAGGACATTAAAACTACAGGCCATCAAGTATGTAATTATGAAATGTGAATTGTATAGAAAGAATTTAGATTGCATACTTTTGAAATGTGTTGATGAAAATTAGGCTAACAAGTTGTTAAAAGAAATGCATGAGGCAGTTTGTGGTGGGCATTATATGGGTAAAACAACTTCTCATAAGATCTTGAGAGCAGGATTCTGGTGGCCCACAATCTTCAAAGATGCAGAGCAGTTGGTGAGGAGGTGTGATGCTTGTCAAAGGTTCTCTGGTAACCTTAAATTTTTAGGTAATATGTCTTTAAAACCAGTAGAAGTTCAGGCTCCTTTCCAACAATGGGGAATTGATTTCATTAGGGAGATACCAAACAAGTCAAGTGGAGGACACTCATGGATCTTGGTTGCCACTGATTACTTTACAAAGTGGGTAGAGGCTATACCTACAAGAAATGCAACTAGTAAGGTGGTAATTGATTTTTTGTTGAATAATATTGTTACAAGGTTTGGGTGCCCTAAGAGAATAGTAAGTGATAATGCCATGTGCTTCAGGTCTGCTAAATACAAGGAATTCTGCAAAGGTTTAGGAATTTAGATTTCTAATTCCTCACCTTATCATCCATAAGGAAATGGACAGGCAGAATCTACTAATAAGAGTTTGATTAAAATTCTAAAGAGAATTCTTGAAAAGAACAAGAGGGCATGTAATTCAAAGCTGCCATTAGCTCTATGGGTTGATAGGGTAATTGTGAAGAGGTAAATTGGTTGTGCACCATTTGACTTAATATATGGAATACATGCAAGAATGCCTCAGAATAATTTATTGGAAATGTACAAGTTTGTTCAGTTATATGATGATGATTTAGATGATGAAATGCAGTTGAGAATTGAGGACCTCATTAGGTTGGATGAGACTAGAAGAGAATCAGTTGCAAGAAATGCCAAATTGTACTTGCAGGTTAAGAGTTTGTATGATAAGAAGACTGTTGACAGAAAGTTTAAACCTGGTGATTTGGTGTTGATTTGGAATGCTAGATTGGAGGATAAGGGAAAACATGGTAAGTTTGATCCCATCTGGCTAGGGCCATATCTAATTCATGAGAAATGGGGCCAAGATTCATACATTGTGAAAGAATTAAATGGTGTTGTTCAGGAATTGCTAGTTCATGGACAATTCTTGAAGAAATACTTCAATTGAAGGTATTTTATTTTCCATGAACAATAGTTAGGTCTGTACATTCTGTAAATCTTGTAAAGTTGCTTGCCCTTGTCCTATTTTGTCCTAGTTTGTAGGGTTTTGGTCCTGTTGCTCTTTGTTGCCAAGTTTTCCAGTGGGATGGTCTACATTAACCAATGATTCTAGGTCCTTGCTATGCCTGCAAGAGGCATACATCCTCAGATAGAGCCACTGTTAGCACCTTGAAAAAAATTAGTGGCTGTAGCATTTTTCTTTTGGTCTCTGCAGTTGCTTTTAGGTCTCTGGCATTAACCCTTGGTTCAAATTTTTGAAAACTAGTCATTGGTGTGAAAACCCCTTGTATTGTTCTGGCTCTGTTCTATTTTAATGTTACTTTTCCAGGCCACTTAAAAACTTTTTAACACATGTACCTTATTGTTTTATCACCTTGCGGGGTTGACTGTTATTTTTTCCTTAGTCTGCCACTTTAATATTTCCAAGGTTTCACCCCTTTAAAATATGTGGTTGTCGTTAATTCACAAGACTATTTGGTGTTAGAGGTCTCTGACATGTGAATTCATGACCATGTGCCATCTGTCCCAGCAGGCCCTGTCTTCCTTCCCTATTGACCTGTTAACGAGTGAGCAGAATCAACAATCATCACTATACCACTGAGGGAAGATGTGCGGGCTTTAACATCATGCCTTAACGATAGCTGTTCATTCTCCTGTGTGACATAACCTTTTATTTCAAGCGGGTCCACTGCCAGGTGTGCGAAGTTGGCATCTTTTCATTGGTCCATAAGTTGATGTGGTGGAAGCTATTAGGGTTGCTTGTGAAGGGCATGGGGTAGTGGGGCCTATGTTAGTCTTTTTTGATGTGGTCTCTCCTGATTCATCCACGTTGTTGTGATGGGGACATGTCAGTGGGTCCGGACATTCGTAAGGTGTTAACATGTTGCTTGATCGTGCGATTGTCATTATACCATTGGTCTAGGATGCATGTGCTTTAGCATCATGGTATAGCAGTGACCGTCTGATGTGAGGGTAGGAGAAAGGACTTTGACATGGGTTCTCTTTGTCAGATGGGCTGATTTGGAGGTTTTTTATTGATCCAGGTGGGATGAGCTAGATGTTGTCAATGGAGCCACGGTTTTCAAAGGAAGTAAAGTGCCTGCAGGTCCGTGAAGATTGTGTGGTTGTCATTATACGACTGAGGTGAGATGCTCAAATTTTAGCATCACAGTATAATGATGACCGTCAATTTTGTTTAAAGAAATACAAAGCGTGCGGGCCTGGGGAAAGCAAACAAATCTAACAGTGAGGTTTTAAAGTTGATCAAGGTTTGAATATCAACTGTCGATTCTTTGTTGGCACCATGAGGGTGACCGTTGCTATTTAATTTCAAATTTTTTAAGGTTTTTAGTGGCAGAAAGGACTAGAATTGAATGTTTTCATGGCTGGATTTGATTTGTTTGGTGGCACTTGCTATTGAAATGTGGTCCAAGGTGTTCCATGATTGTTTGCAAGGGTCTATCCTATGTTTTTTGTGCTTAAGGCGTGTTGCAGGTGGCCGAAAGGGTTGACATTTTGGGCATATTTGTGATTCTCAGTACCTTCTCAGTGAGATTATCATGATTGTGGATCACTCCAAGGTTTTCTCTCTCATAATTGCCCAACTGGTTTTCATCCCCTGTAATAAATTCTTGACTATTTCAGTTGGTTTAGTGGGTGAAACCCTAACCCTAGTCATTTGTAGCTTGTTGCAACCTATTTTGGGTTTCCAAGATGACTAAGGAGTATATATTGTAGGATTTTTGACAAAGTGTGGGTTCCAAAACTTTCTTTTGGTCCTTGGTTGTTGTTGATGGTATTATACTGAGCAAGGAGAGCCTAGATTTTGGGTCTGTTTCTCTGGCATTTTGTTGCTTGGTAATGTATTGATTCTAAAAATTAATGAGAATACACTTGAATTCTTGTCTCAGATCTTTGATTGTCTTCTTTTTCTAATTGTGGATTCATATATGTTAAGGTCACAAAGTGGATTAGCATATGGTAAACAAAGAGTATTGTGAGATCAGCATGGAGTTCCTAACAAAGTTAGGATTAAAGCCTTTAAGGTGATTTCAATGAGTTCATTGTTAGATTGGAATTTGATTATCATGTTTGGGAGTGAGGGGAGTAATAGGCAAAGCACTTACTCTGAGTTCATGTGTACTTGAGTTAAGGTTTTAGGTTGATATATGTTAGTTAGTGACTCTTTGCCCTAGGGTAAGGCACTGGTCTATTCTTTGGAGGCAGTCCATCATCATCAATCACACACACAAATTAAATGATCAAATCTTTAAGTCAGTTAGTAAAGGATATAGTTGTATATTGTTTTGAGACTCCTTTGGAGAAGTAAGTCAAGGGTACACCCACCTGAGCATTAAGGCTCAAAGTGTAGGAGGATCTCATTGTTGATCCTTGTTAATTGGTCGTCTTCCTTGTAGACTTTGGAGTGGTGATAGAGTCAAAGTTATATTAAAGTATCCATCAAAGTATAAATCTGCAAGTTGAAGATCAAAGGGAACAACCAACAATAGGCTGAAAAAATTTAATATTGCCAAAAGATTTAAGTCCTTGCTTTGTCGGCAGTTTATTGAGGATGCAAATCATTTGTTCCTTCAATGTGATTTTGCATAGCTATGTTGGAAGTTTGTTTTGAGAAAGCTGAACTTTGTTATGCCACTTCCTAACTCATTGTGGGACCTCTTCGAGTCTTGGCCAACTTTGTACTCAAATTCCCTCCTGGCCTCTATATGGAAATGCTCACCATCTATTATTGTTTGGGCAATTTGGTTGGAAAGAAACAAGCACATTTTTAGACATTCCTCCTCTTCAGTGGATGTTATTGCTGTAAACATTAAAAAGTCAATCTCAGAATTGGTTTCAATTAATATTAAGAATAACTCTTCGTGCATCTTCTTTTCCAATTGGGATGATTCTATGCTCAAGGAGTGGAAATTTATTACTCTCCCAACCTTCATGCATCTCAATGGTAATTTTCAAGGTACAAATAGTACTAAGATCAAATGGCTCCCCCCTGAGCATGGAGTTATAAAAATCAATTTCGACGGGGCTTCAAGAGGAAACCTAGGTAAATCAAGTATTGATATTTATTTAATAAATCAATTTGGGACCCCAATTGATTTGAAATCCTCAGCTATACCACTAGGAAAAAATAATATTGTTGAAGCCACAACTTTATTGCATGGGTTAGTATTAGCTAGCTCCTTGAAGATCTCCCAAGTCCATGTCAAGCGTGACTTATTGGTTATTATTCAAGCATGTATTAAGAGGACAGCTATTAATCGTAATGTGATGTATATTTTTGTCCAAATATGGAGGTTCTTGGATAATTTTGACATCTGTACAGTATCTCATACATATCAGGAAGACAATTGTGTTTCAGATTTCCTTTCGAATTTGGGGTGTGATTGTATTAATTTGGAAGCCCATTCTATAACAAATTGTTTTAGTTCGAATAAGGGGCTCTTTGATCTTCTAAAAGGTGAGCAATGTTTAGGTAAGGAAAGGTGAAATAGCCAGAGGAACCAGCCTCGAGCCACTAGATCACCGAGCGTGATTAGAATGGATATATTTGAATCTAGGCATGAGCCAGGAGTTACTCATGTATTGGTAACAGGTGGTGTAGGATATATTGGGTCACATGTTGTTGCTTGACTTCTAAGAGTTTCATATAGAGTAACTATTGGGGATAACCTTTCATGGGGGAATATAGGGACTGTCAAGATTCTCCAAAGGCAATTCCCTAGACCAGGAAGGCTATAGGTTATTTATGCTGACCTGGGTTTCAGTGGAGCTGTAAATAAGGTATTTGTAGAAGATGTAGTTGATGCAATGATGCATTATGTTTTTGTATATGTGGGAGAGAGAAAAATAGATCCTCATCACAATATTACATCAAATACATTAATAGTACTAGAGGCGATGGCTACACATGGTGAGAAGAAATTAATATATTCAAGCACATGTGTAACTTATGGAGAGCCATCTAAAATGCCCATTAATGAGGTAACTCATAAGGTTCTGATTAATTCATATGGGTTGGCTAAGAAAATAGTAGAGGACAACAAATATTCTTTTCTACCCTTCATATAATTCCACTCTATTTATGAAATCAACACAGAAAATAAGAATCGGAAACAGTGTGACACATGAAAAATGGCTCTACAAGAAAAAGACATGGGCTAAGCTAGAACTTGAACACAGGGTCTACCAGCAATCTCAAGAAGGAGAGAAATATTTAGTTTGATCAATGTCTTATGCTGGCATACTCTTCACTTTGTAGTCACCATCATTATATGTGTTGCAAGTGTAATCAACAATCTATGTTACCTATTATTTTCCATAAGATCTATAGAAAATTACAAGGCTTTGCAATGAAAGAAACCCCAAATTGTGGGTGTGGTAATAGATAGTCCAGAAGCTAGCGCTAAGGCATATAAAATTTGTGTCCTCCTTTTGTGGCTATCTGAAGTTGGTGTGAAACATGTGTCCCTTTACGACATGGAAGGTGTGTTGAAACAATCTAGAAGGGTTCTTGTGAAGACTACAAGAAATCTTAGCAAAGGGATATAATTCATTGACACATGGCAGTATAGCAAAGAGGGCATTGCAAAGGTTGCTAGGTATCTCTATTCAGACAATTAAAAAAAAATGGTTGAAATGGACAGCATATGGATTTAAAGTTGACAGAGGCTGACATTGACAGAGGATTGGAAGCAACTAGGTATGCAGGGCTAGAACCAGATCTTCTGTTTGTGTTTGGATTTACTCGATGTTTGTTGGGTTTCCCTACATGGAGGGTTCAATTTACAGAAATAACTCATCTAGGAATGCTTAAATCCTTGACATTAAACTCTTTGTTCAAGGTATTGGTTGAGTTCTCTACTAAGAATTAGAGATATGGTACATAATTTTAAATATATAGACTTGTACTATTGCCAGGGTTTGGGTTTCCTTGGTTCCTTTTAAACCATATATAGCATGAACTTCAATTTATGTGATTTGATGTATGAAAAAATAAAAATAAAAAATGGTAGAGGACATTATCCAAGATTATTCAAGGAAATCAGAAATTGGTGTAATGATAATAAAACATTTCATTGTAATTGGATCATATTCAGAGTTCAGGCTTGGTGAGACTCCAAGTCTAGTGCTTTGTGAGCATGAGCAAATCTCTAGTGCATGCCTTGATGCAGTAGTGGGAGTAATTCCTAGATTGAAGGTTAGATGCATGGATTATAGCACTCCTGATGGTACCCATATTAGAGATTACATTGACGTGACTGACTTGGTGTATGCACATGCTAAAGCCTTGGCTAGTGCTAGTGATGATGAAGTGCATATATATAATGTTGGCACTAGCAAAGTAAGATGAGTCAAGGAATTTGTAAATAATTTCCCTTGGTTATCCTACAACTCTGGGATATGCCAATCTTGATTTGAATGTACAGTATTAGGAAGAAAAAATGGGCATTATTAGGAAATGGGGGTTTGGGTTTTCTTCCTAGTAATTGGGCTGTAATAGACATTATTTGGATATACCTCTATTGTAATTGGGCAGTGAAATGGGGTTTTCTTCCTATTTCTTTCCCTGTGGATCCCTTGAACTAGGTTTGTATTTAACATATTTATATATGGTAGCTCCGTCTACATTATTTTATTTTATTTTAAATGTGATGAAAAGATAGTGGAAAGAGAGAGCATAATTGATATCATTTTCCATTATTCAAAATAAATGTCGGGCTATGTATGTAGACAAAAGAAATTACAATTCTCAACCATATTAACTTTAATTAGGGGTTATCTCTTGTTTCTTTATGACTCATTAGATAGACTAAACAAAGATAACTCTGAACACCACCCTCACAATTAACCGCCTACCAAAAATTTTTGAAAAACATAAATACAATGATGTTTCAAGAAGATGTTGATGTCAAGAAAATATGATTTATGATTAACAACTAGAAAAATCTATTTCAACATTAAAAAGTCTGCTATAAGGTATGTACTCCAATATCCTTCTACAAGTCTCATTATTATTCTAATGAAGCATAATTCTTATACTACCAAAAATCCTAATTTGTTTCCTTATAATGGTTACCATCAAAATGGAAGCTTGCTGCGATAAATGTATCTGGAGGTATTGTTCTTCAACCAATTCTAGCTATAATCTCAAATGCATGGAGCTAACCGAAATAGTCAAGAAACAAAAAAATCTATAATTTGGGATTGTCCAATTTGATAGGGTTCAGCGCAAACCAATGTTTGTGTGCTAATTTGTTTCTTTCTCATACAAGTGTCAATGATTTCTATAATAGAGCCCAATTACTTAAAGTCACAAAAAGAAGAATAGGTGGCTTTGGTATAGGAAAAAATAGTAATGGAAACACAAAACACCTAAATCCATGCATAATTGCTTTGTGTAGTGGCTTCAACGGTGAATGAGGAAGGAAAATTAAACAATTCTAAGTTTGAGTATTATCTTAAATTGAGTTGTAGATGTAGAATAAAATGTAAACATACAAGCCTAAGGAACACAGTTTTCTCAACCAATACAAGTTCACATGCTTTCGAAAATACAAAAGTTGAATCTCGTTTAATAAATCAAAATGAGATCCACTAGCGGTGAGATAAAATCAGGCACAAACATGGTAAATAAACACCATTTCGAAGGGTTTTTTAAGCTCTACAGAAACACTCATCTCTCTGTTTTCCTGAGTATTCTAGCATTGGAAGGTCTAAAATTTGAAATGGGCCGCAACACTCTCCACATTGAACCTCACAAAATTGATGAGGCCTTCACCTCTGATGCATCGGTGACACATTACTGCAAGGAGAGTGGCATTTGGGGTTTTACAGAGAGAATGAAGGGGGGGCATGACGAATGAATATTTAAACAATTTGTGTCATCCTAGAACAACAGGAGTGTCTCTATTGGTGGCATCCACTTTTAGCTAAGTGAGGAGGTCATAGCCAAGGTGACTGGGCTCTCTATGAAGGGGAGAAAGTAAAAAAAAACCAGTCGAACTCCCGACCCTACTAGTCTCAACTAGTTCTTTAAGGATGGAGAGATGCCAGTGAAAAAGCAGGGGGGCTTCAACAGGGAGGAGCTGCCAGATTTCTGGCCAAAACTCTACCTCATAGTGATGAAATACTTCATGTTGGAAGGTAAGTTTACTATCTTTTACTACTACCACTTACCGTTCCTAAACCTTGTTAGAAACAAAGATTTAATCTCCATCCCTTTCTATCTTTTGCACTCCTTAGAAAGTAACATTCTTGATAGTAAGGATAACCTAGATAATCCTATTCCTATCCTCCATCAGGGCCTCCTTCTCTACATCTACCAGTTCCACAAAGCCATCTGCCCTGCTCCCCAACCCCCCCCCCCGATTATCCAAGAAATACCCCAGGAGGATTCCCCAGCCAAAACTAAAAATCCCACCCAATCCTCTTCCTGGTCCATGCATGTCATCCAAGAGCCTGAGCCAGGTGCCAAAGAGGGTAGGAACTAAAAGAAATGTGTCAAAAACCCATTTAATAAGAAGGACAGCTAGGAGGTGTCTTATCTCTTGGAGTCTGAGGATATTAAAAAATGGGAAGGAGGATGATAGTACTCCGGAGATAGAATGTAGGCCCAAAAAAAGGAAAATTATGAAGAGCCAGGTTAGTCTGGAGGTGGACTTGAGTGGCTCAGGTCGTAGGAGGTCTAACAAACTTGCCAAGGAGCATTGCAAAACCAAGCTACTAGAAATGGCTTCTAAAGAACAGTCCATGACTGAGAAAGACTCCCAAACCATTGAGTCTATGAATGATTCCTCAGATGACCAAATGAGCCCCCCTAGGCCTAGTATCAACCCTGTTCCTAACCCCAAGTAAGCCATGGAAACCCCCATCCCTACCCCACCCCTAAGTCCTTCTCAAGACCCCCAGGACAAGCCCCCCTTTGTTTAGAATACCAAGGTTCGAGAGGAAATTCTCAAAGGTACTCTTAAAAGGAGGTTCATGAACATGGACAGAGAGATTGCGAAGATCAAGAAAAACATGCAAGAGTTAATGAACCAATGTATGTTGACCAACAAATTTGGCTTGAAGTTTATGCACACTTTGGCTACTACTCTCTATCATGTGTAGGAGAAGCTAGCAGGTGGTACTCTGGAAGTGAATGAGGACAACAAGGACCTATTCCTATTTCTGTAGGAAGAATGGGACCCTATTGTCTAAGTAGTTGGGTGGAAAAAATTAATTATGTTTCCCATGTGCTGGTTATTTTTGTTTGGGCCTGGCCTGAGGACCCCCCCTTTTTTTTTATGGGGTCAATGTTAATTTTTACCGCTTTCCATTCAGCCTTGTGTGGTTTTTAATTGATACTTTCCTTGCTACTGCTCGATCTAGATACTCTATTTTTGTGGTTTATGTTTTTGATAGGGGTAGATTTAGACTGGTGATTATACTGTTAAACTATTTATCTGCTATGACTGGTTACATTAATGTGTTGTTAATGTGCTACTAGTCCTTTTGTTCGGGCCAGCACCCTCTTGCTAGTTTTTCTATCAAAAACAAACACCGTTTCATGACATATCAATGCAAGAAATAAATAACATTCTATGTAAAACTAAATTCTACTTACTTCTAATATTCCATGATAGTAAGCAATTAAGCAAGTTTTATTTAGAATCAAAATAAAATAGAAGAATAGAACCTGATCGACTAACACCACAAATCGCCTTTGTTATTTCTAGCATCCAACAGTTGAAGTTCCCCTAGCTTCTAATCTATAACAAATCCATTTTTTCTTCCTTTCTGATTCTTTTTCCCCAAATTGTCCTCCTTCTACCCTGAGAATAGTGATTAGCTCCTTCATTTTTCTATTGAATCTGCATTCATTATCATTTCTAGTGACATGGGCACCTCTGCAAACTCCCAAGTCCATCTTTTCACCAAATAAACAAATTGAATTCTCCAGATCTAAACAAAACCAATTTCTTTACAAAAAATAGGGGTTTCCATTATGAAAAAGCGTTAAAAAGAGTTAGCACTCTAGGATGAATGAGCCGGTTGAAATACACCTAAACTAGTGAAGCAATACCCAAGAAAGAATATCTTGGAGGAGGAAATTTCTATGACAATCCAAACATTTTTCTAGGCAAGTGCCCATGTACCATAAAACTTACTACCAGCAATATTTATTGCACCAAAACTCAAAAAAACTTGAATAGAGACTAGTTTTATAAATTAAACTTCTGACAGTTTTCTCGTGATGGCCCATTTATTACTCCTTTTAAAAGAAACGTGCCTCCTATTTTTGCGCACTCACTTGGAGATGATGCACACCACTAGTCCTTTTTCTCTCCCACTTCTACTATGTCCAAATAAAATGGAGAAATTTTCTCCTTCCCTAAAATAAGGCATAACTAAATCCTATATTTAAGGAATTGACATGACAGCAAAATTAAATAAAAATGGGTTGTGACAATATCAATATTTATACATTATAACATTATTAAACTCAGATTCTAATGTTTCAACTTGGTGCATTAGAAGAAATACTTATTGCATTATATTTTATATCCTAAATGAACTTCTATTCTTTCTCATTGTCTACTAATAACTGACAAGGGAAATGTATGAGGAGATTGTGTTTCCTCACATTAAAACAATCTCAAAAATGCATTTCTTATTGTTTTTTGTATTGAAGTTATCAAGGTTCTAGTACTGCACATATTTATAGATCATATTTGTAGGTCAAATATCATATTCATGTTCTAAAAGATGAATCTAGATCCATGGGATCACGCTTTTGACTAAATCAAATTTTGAATCATGTTCAAGTTGGTTACAATCTCTTATTGCATAACCTTTTTTAAGGACCTCCTCTCCTTCATCATAAGTAACTTCATAGGTCTTGGCTCATAATTGTTAGTAGATAAAAATTTTAATGAAAATCAAGTGATAGTGGAAATTGCTCAATGATAGCTATAGTGCGGCCTATCAAGGGACATGAACAAAAAATATGTGGAAGCTCATGCCTGGTGTCATCCCAAACCTCTATCCCTACCCATGGTCACCATACTATTTCCACCATGTCATCTAATTGAGCCCTTCATAGCTCAGTCTTACCCAGTGCTGGCTGAGTCATTGGCCTACCATATCTATAGATATATGGCTCTAAAGGCTGTCTAGTATCATGAAAAAATGGCCTGCACATGGGAAGATGCTTCCAAGCCCATATCTGAAGCACAAATACACCTATGGCCATGCTCTAGGTATCTCAATACATGATCTCATGCATCTCATGATACATTTGTGCCAGCATACACTAGCCCCATCTAAATCTCACAGGTGGCTTCTATAACATTCTCTACAGCATCTGACCCCAGTCGCCCTCCAGTCTGTGCTACCCTCTATCTGGCATCAAGTTGCAACCCATAAATATTGCTAACACAACTGCTACTTGATGCCCAACACCATACTAGTTGACCAAGTCATCCCAAGGGATCACTCATCCCATCACTAGATCATCCTAGAAGATCTCTTTGAGTGCCACAGTACTTGCTCTTGGTTGTGTATCATATTTGATGCACAGGCTGTGGAAGGGTACTCTCAAGATCCTGTAAATATCCTTTGGGGTCACTGTCATCTCCCCCTGCAGCAAATGAAATGTGTTCATTTCTGAATGGAAATGCTTGACAAGGGCCCCCAATAGTTCATGATTTACCTGAATGTTAGGTATATCATACAAGTATGTCAATCCTAATCCGTCAATGTGCGCACCCTTTGTGTCATCCAATCACCACACTAGCTCACCAATGACTAGGTAGTGAGATCAAAATACAATATCCAGGAGGTCAATCTACAATGCAAGTGATGACACACAATTAGTATCTCAATCATGATATTTTTTCAATGCAAAACAACAATTGAAAGTATGTACCTATCCTAAACATACCTCTCAGACACTCTACTTGGCTAATCTTATGCAATTTTGGGTATAAATTTGGGAATTTTGTTGTACCTTCCCATGTGAGGAAGTAGGAGTCTCACATGAGATTTCTCTATCACGCAAGACATCATGTCAATTCATGTGAGAGATATCCCCTTAGGAGATTTCCTCACGCGGCTTCAACGACCTCTTTGCGTGAGCTCGCGAAGTGACCCTGCATGAGGAAGCCCTCTTTTGGTCTTTCCTCGCGCAATATCTTGCAATCCTAACCAATGTTGTTGCATTTTAGTTTGTTTCCTTCAATTTCTACATCATCAAAGTCCTATTATACTAGGCAATTTTGTCTTCTAATTGACTTTACTTGACTTAGTGTCAAATGCATAAAACCATAAATTTGCATTAATCACATGCTATATTTAATTCTTAAATATTACCCATTTATTAGCTAAATAAACCCTATGATCAATTAATTTAATTACAAAGTCCTAGCACTTTAATTAAATTAATTTCACTCCTTTTAGCTAAAACACATCAAGAGTAATTAAATAATATTTATTTCTTTAAATGGATATCCTCATTTGAGTTTAAGTATTCAAACAATTGGAAAAGTCACCCATGAGGTCATATTTCATTTATTTAGTTAAATATTCTCTTCAAAATGCTTCACCTCCCCATAAGGAGATGAATGGTCAACCATTTCTTTGCAGGAAATTCTTCAATCTCCACTGGGCTTTTCTATATTAGAACCCTCTCATTCCTCACTTGAGGAGGCAATCTTTGAGTATCAAAACTCTAGCGAATTGTTCTCTCATAATTTTTGCATTCAAAGCTATTATCATCTTGCATATTTTGAATTTTTATTTCTTAGAATAATGATGCATTTGTTCTTAATTTAGTTTCTTTCATTACTATTAGACTCATGCTCATTTTCTTATAAGTTTTTAGATTAATATTGCACTCTCATTTTAGCATAAATCTTAATTGCATCTTAGCTTAAATCCTTCATTCTAGACTAGTATATGGTTGTTGGACTCTCAATTCTGAGAGTTACTCAAAACCCTACCTAGATAGAATGAAATAGGTTAAATCATATGGGTGTGTGAAATGAGTAATTTTATATTCATTTTCATATGTAGCTTATGAGTAATGACTATGTTGAAATCTATAGCTGAATAAGAGGTCAACATTTAGCTATAAACAAATAACCTTCCAAAATTTAGCCCTACTGACCTTAGAATTAGGAGCATAAATGTTATTGATGATCGAATTGAAACCAGATCTAATGTGAATAAACTTTATACTAAGGATATTCTTATCCACATTAAGAATCTCACATGAAACATTGTAAAGGTTCCAAAAGAAGGCTAAACCACCACATGCACCTTCAGAGCTACATCCAGCCACTCCTCTATTTTTAAATATTTTAATTTTTTCCACCTTATCCTTCACCATTTAAGTCTCCTGGATAAGAATAAAATCAGACTTATGATCTCTGGCCAAGTTCCTCAAAATATCCTACTTATGGGGACTATTCAAGCCCCTAATGTTCCATGATATTATTTTCATTTAAAACTAGGGGAGAAGGCATCATGGATGGTAAGTTTCCTTCCATTTTCTATATCCCTCTAACTTTCCCTTTCTCTAATAAATTTGTTGGAGCTCCTAACTCTGGGCTTTGGTAAAGAGCCAACATCTACCACCATGCTTCGATTGGACACTCCTTTTGATTCTGGATTAGAAGCCTCGGCCATTATTTTTGTATTCCTTTTCTTCCTACTAACCTTTTGAGTCTAGGAGGCCTCATTCACATTGAACGTGAGCTCATCTCCACCTATTACTAAGGGGAGATCTTCTCCGCTACCTGATAAGGAATTAGGAATAGAAGAACCCTCATCATCTTCAGTATTAGCCATTATCATAGCTGAGAAAGAGTTCCCCAGGATCACAAGAAAAGGTTGAGGTCCCAAAGGGAAACCAACCACCTACAAAACAAAATTCACATCATCGAAGCTCATCTGGAAAGGAAAAATTACTTCCAAGGGGAGATAAGGCAAAGATAGGAGAGAAGAGTCCCCATCTAGTAGGGACAAAGGAACCAATTCCTTGGAAGCCAAAACCAGAGGGCTAGAAACATCATTTGCAACCAACCCAACAAATTATCTATGTCCATGTTTCTGTGCTTTCATTTTTACATTTTTTTTGAATTCTTAATATGCTTAATTGATTGATTAGAATTTTTTATTGTTGTTGTTTAATAGTTTACCAATAGAGAAAAAGTTTTATAAAGTGTGTGGAAATATCAATTCACCCCCTCTTAGTGTGTGCTAAAATATTGTCACACTTCTATGAATCCTTACATGCAAGAAAACTCAAGAATGAGCCCTCACAAATAGATCCATAGCTCTTTATGCATGGAGTTGCAAGATTTGTAAAATTGCTCTCAGCTAGAGCTATAAACTCATGACCTTGCTAGTCAACCACACAATGAGAGATTCCAAATGAATGTAATGCTATGCAAATCTATATGAGAATGTAAATTAATCTTATGAGAATGAAGATGCAATTAAGCTTTGAAAATGGAAATGAAAGAGTTACAAACCCTTTAATTAAACTATGTGAGATTAATCTAAAATATGAAAGGAAATGATACCATGATAATGCAACTATGATGCAAGATAGGATGTGATGTAGATGTAAGATGAATGCCAATGATGCTCCAAATCTTCAAAACGTGATGCAAGAATGTCTCCAAAAGCTTCAATGACTTAAAAAACCTGTAGCATAATAATTCAAGTATGTATGGTGTGTGCAAATGAGGAAGAGAGCTCTTCTTTTATAGGAAGTGAAAAACAATGGACCATGGAGATTAAGAGGCAAAAGACTTAATCAACGATGGAGAAAAAAGAAGCTTGATCCTTGTGCACAAATATCCTCCAATAAGAAAATTAGAAGCATTTACTTTATGTTGAGCATTTAATTTATGTCCATGTGAGGCAAAAGTACTTTTCTTTTATTTTTTATTTTATTTTTTTTTATAAATAAGAATTAAATGCTTTATTTGTGCAATGAGGATAAGAAGAAAAGTGAGGATTTTTTATTTAAATAAAAAGGGAGGAAATTCCTTTTAATTAAATAAAGGCTTAGGATAAAGTGATTTTATTATTTAATTAAAAGATATTTTTAATTAATTAAAAGAGAGCATGTTCTCTTAATTAAATAAGATTTTTATTTTTTATTCTCTTTTAAATTAAATAAAGCTCAAACCTTAGGAAATATTGAATTGATTGTGATTTGATCAAGGAAATTGATATAATTGATATTGTTAATTTTTGAAAATATTGATTCAGGAATTTGATAAATTGCAGAAATAGGGGCCCAAAGTCTAGGTGACCATTTTAGGGTGCATACATTTGCCCCTCTTTGACTAATGTGTGATCGGTTTGGGAACACATGTATTCAAAGAATGAAGTTGCAATGTGAGATCGATCTTGGATCACAAAACAACTCAGATGTGAGGTCGATTTGGGATCACATCCAGACAAACATAAACAAAAAATTTTGGACATGAGGTCGATTCGAGATCATATACAAAATAAGAGATAAGAATCTCAAGCTGAGCTGAATGATAAAGCTAAATCAAAGATTAAAGCTGATAGGTACTGCCCCCTCAGAATTGAAATCAAAATCAGGTAGAGGAGAAGCAACAAATTGATAAACCTGATCAAGTCACAATAAATCATAATCGAAGGATGGAGCATGATAGGATAACCATCAAATAGTGAAGATATGCCCCAGGTTGACTAGGTTTGACTGAAAAAGATATAGGATAAAGATTAAGTCAAACCTCAGAGAGAGGAAGCGAAAGAGGTGAATAAAAGACTAGAAGTTTGAAAGACATGGAAAGGAAGAAATTTCATCAAAAATCAAAGAATTGTGCCTCAAATGGTTAGTCAACGCAACTCAAATTTTGGTTTCGAGTCTGAAATGGATAGAAAATGATGTGACATGAAAGACCAGAAATGAAAGATATGATCAAGAAGAATCAAAAAATAAGCATAGTTGACCAACTAGTCCGTAAATGATAAAAATGAGAGCTCTCTCCATATGCAAGATGCAAAAATTAAACTATGATGAACCTAAGAATGCAAGCTACTATGAAAGTGGTTGACTTGCAAGGTCACAACACCTATAGACATCTAATTATCATCATCGAGCATTATTGGTAGCATCGTAAGATTATACAATGCACACTAGCATAACTATGTGGATATGAATATGATCTTTATCAGATAGAAATGTGGAAATCCCACCTAGGTATCAAAGACATGGAGGTTAAGATGACTAATGCAGTGAGATTACCTAAGTTTTGATATGGCAAGATTATGCTTGTATCAAGACACATGAAAGTCAGGATAACTAGAAGCATGCACTCGCAAAATAGTCAAGGATAATACCTTGTCAATCCATAGTGTCAAGTAAGACCAGCATAAAATGCTCATGACAGTTAGGACCAACAAAATATACCCACAAGAAAATAAAGAAATAAAACATGTTCTCATTCCCTCAGTCTTCTAGCTATGCATCATCGAAAACTTCTCAGGGAGAGACCACTCATCAAAGAAATTCTCATAGACAATACACAAAAAAAAGTAAAGTCACCATATCTCAAGCGAATTGATTTTTTTAAGTGCATGTGTGTCGGTCATAGAGTCAGACTCTAGTTATCACATCTGCAAATGAGAAATATCGCATCATACTTAGACTATTGGGAAAGACATCTGATAAGTGTTAAGAAACACTCGACGCAAGGGTAGTGTTAAAAAACACTATTTGGGGTGGTGTTGAAAAACACCTATTGTGAAATGCCCCAAGAGACAAAGGCACCTAAAAGACCTATGCTAACAGGTATGCCCCTTAGACAAAGACAAAGACCAATTCTAGACCAAGGCAAATAAGGTCAAGGCATGATGGAAAGTGGCTAAGTGTTGAGGGTGCATGCTAACAAATAGGGGTGCAAAGGCCTCAAGTAGTGCCTGTTTCCAGGTTTTCACCACTTGGATTTATTGCAATTTTTATTTTTATTTTTTGTATTTTTTGTATTTTTGCTACCAAGGTGCCTGTTTCCAGGTTTTCACCATTGTACATTTTTTATTTTTTTTTTAATTTTTTAATTTTTTTATATTTTTTCAAGACTTTATATGCTTTTTAAGATTTTTTCAGCATCATATATCAATTTTTTTGGTATTTTTTCAGGATCATAAAATATGTACAAAGGATGCCCCTAGACAAAATGGGCATCAAACTGCACAAGCAAGATCACATCGTGTAGTCCCAATATCTAGCAATGTGGAGGACAAGATGGATAAGCAAGCTGGTGGAAGAGATAGAAGACATGAGAATGAAGGAGAGAGGGAAGACATCCTCAAAGGCAAACTCCTCAAGAGTACCCAAGCTAGGGAAAAATTGCCATGTAAAGCACATTTGGATAAGCAATGAAAAGATAGCATATGATAAGCCACAAAAGCGCACTGCAAAAGAAGGAAGGATGCAATCCAAAGGAGTAGACATGTCAAGAGGCTTCATAGCATCATGTTTTACTTTTTTTTATTAGATCAAGACCAAAGAGGAAAAGGATAACGAAAGGCTAGAATGAATGGAGGAAAATGAAAATGAAGGCTAAACATGAAAGGAATGAAAGCAAGATCATCATAAGATAGCTCACAAGATAGCCAAATATTCGTGTATAGGTCAACCTTGTCAAGATCAAAGAGAGAAGATGGAATGGATGAAAAATGTAGAAGAACTACGCATGATGCCTGATTGTCAGGTTTTCATCATGGTACTTATCCAAGGTGCCACAAGGGAGTGGTTTTCATCATAGGATGCATTTATTTCTCTTTACTTTTGCTACCAAGGCACCTGTTTCCAAATTTTCACCAAGGCACATTTTCAAATTTTTTTTATTTTTTATTTTTTTTATTTTTTCTTTTCATTTTTCTATTTTTTGGAAGAAAGCAAGCTTTTTAGATAATGCTCCTTGAAAGGATAAACCATGATATGTCAAAGATTTAAAATGATATGCTCAAAGATGCTGATAGGGAAAGAAAAATGGAAGAGAAAAATGGAGGATAAGGTTTTATGTAAAGCAAGTGAGGTTGGAAGATATGATGAATAGGCAAATGAGGAAAAAAGATAGAAGATAAAAGGATAATGAATGGAAGGATTGTGAAAAGGTAGATGGAAAGGAAGGAAAGACCAACGTCAACACACACCTTGAAGGGTGGCGAGAGGGTAGAGGAAACTTGAACGAAGGAATACGAGAAGGAATATGGTGAATGTTTAGCAGAGGTTGCAGTTCAGGCACATGGAATTGAAGAATATTTTTGGAAGAAAAGAGATACTTTGGAATCCATATAGCTTTAGGCTTTTTATTTCCTTTGGATGATTTAAAGATAATATCTTGAATGATGGATTTTGGAACCCATACTTGTCTTGTAGTTTTCTTCTTAGATATCTCTTTTGACTTTATGCCCCCATGTTGATTAGAGGAGACATGGTGATCTTCTTTTTTTGATGAATTCTTGTATTATTTTTTTTTCTTGTATTGAACATTCAAGTTACTTCCAAAAGACTTAGAACTTGTGGAAGAAGAAGGAAAATACAATTGGTTTAGATGGGTGGGTGGATGAAAAGGATTCAAGGGTATGCATCTATGTTGATCTTGAGGAAAGATAGGAGATGGAGGGATGTAAGGACCCAAGATGGATGATGAATTAGGAGATTTAGGAGGGGAAAGTGAAGGGACATAAGGACCCAAGATGGAAGGAAGACATGAAGCCCTTAGTATTGGTGGAGGAGGTCCAAGGATGGACGTGGAAGATGCAAAAGGATAATCATTAAGTTCATCAGCATCTATATGACAACCAAGGACATCAGCATCTTTAGAGTGAGAATTAGGATTTTCAATAGTATCATGAACATCTTGAATAGGAGCAACTTTGTTGATAGGATCATTCAAAGCTTGCGAAGATTTAGGAAGAGTAGAAAGTGGAAGTGAACATGGAGCGGTAGAACAAGAAGGTGGAAGACTTTGATCTTGACAAGGATCTTTGGATAGCATAAGTGCATCATTTTTATTTTTATTTTTAATAGGCTTAACATTGGAAGTAACAACACCATTTTTAATAACCTTAATGGAAGTATCATCTTTGGAAAGCGCAAGTGTGGTAAGGTTATTTTGATTATCAATAAGCTCAATAGTGTAAGTAGTAGCTTGATCTTGCTTAGGAGATGGTGGAATGAATGCGGAAGAGCATAGAGGATTGAAAGAACCATGAAATGAATGAGAGATATTATGAATAGGATTGGATGACATGGAGGGTTCTTGATCTTTATCTTTCTTTATGTTCTTTTCTTTATCATTTTTAGAGTCCTCTTGACATGGAGCCACTTCTAAGGACAAGGAAGTAGGTTGGAATTGTATGGAAGACTTTGGAAGAGATGGTAAAGAACTAATTGAAGTAGGCATTATAACGCATAAAGGCTTAGGCTCTTTAGGTTTAGTATTATTGAAAGTATTTTCAGCCAAGTGAAGGTTAGCTTGAGTTTCTTTAAGAGATAGCCCTTGAGAATAACTATAGGGAACCACATGAAAAGTATTAGGACTTTTGTTAGATGAAGGATTTGTGAAAGATTCAAAAGCTTTAGGAAATGTATGGGAATTGGATGAAGTAGAGGATGGAAGGGAACCATCACAAGACAAAGGTTCAACATTAACATGATCTTGCTTGAGAGTGCAATCTTTATTTTCAACATGAATGTTCTTAGAGGAAGGATTCTTTTGATGTTTGAAATCAGCGTGGTAGATTTTCTCTTCCTTAGTAGGAATATTGTATTGTTCACAAAAATCATCAAAGAATTCTTCAAATTTAGAGTCATGTGGATCACCATCACAATCTACCCAATATGACTCTCCCTTAGAAATCACAAGAGTACCACGAGGATGATGCTTAGGAATAGAAGTTTCATGGGCATCACTACATTGTCCATCATCATAGTCATCATAATCATCATAGGTGGGTGTGTCACTCTTTGTGGAAGAGACATCATAAGGACTATTACATTGCTCTTTATGGTATGTCTTCTGAAGAGAAGTAAGACTCTTTGAAGAAGTAGAAGAAGAATGAGATTGTGAAGAAGAGGAAGGTGAAGACCTAGTGGAAGAAGAATACTTGGATGATGAGGAATTTGAATGATGTTTAGAAGAGTCATGATAAGATTTGGAAGATAAAGAATATGAATAGTGTTTAGAAGAATCATGATAAGACTTAGACGATAAAGAATGAGAATGATGTCTGGAAGAGTCATGATAAGACTTGGAAGGTGAAGAAGAATGAGAAGATTTAGATGATGAAGAATGTTTGGAAGAAGAAGATCATGATATGATCATGTTTATGATTCTAGCAAAGGCATCTGATTTAATCATCTTTTCTTTTATTTTTTCTATAAATTTATCACTCATGAGAATTTTGGAGGAACAAGACTTTTCAAATATGTCAATGAGCTCAAGATCATCTATTCTTAATAAAGGTTCCAAAACCAGATAGTCAAGATTCATGGTTATAGAAGAGGAGGAATCAAGCATGGAAGAAATGAATAGATGAATAGAAGAAGGTAGACTAGATAGTAAGAGGAAAAGAATCAAGAAGAAGAAGAAGAATTTCCCATGGGAATAGAAGACTTTAGAAGAACCTGGGAAATGGAGAAGAAAGAAGAATACTAAGAGTCATCTTGTGCAATTGATACCATAATGTTCATTGAGATGTTGAGCAACATGACAACACTTAGGATCTGACCTAGACTGACCAAGGAAGACCAAGCTTCTAAGGAGAACTCACTACAGCAGGACGGAACTTAGTTTCAATATTCCAAATAGATCTTTTAAAAGATTTTGAAATGATGATCAAGCACATAGAATAGCAACCAGGGAGTTCAAGCAAATAGTCTTCAAGCAATGAGCAAGGGACAAAGCAACCTTGCGCATGAATAGAGATAGTGACTTAGTATGCTACTCCTTAAAGATTCTACTTGTGTATGTTCTTGAAAATATTTTAGCAGGCACATAGAACACAACAACACCTTAGCAAGATGTCTACAAAGATATACGTGGCTTTCTAAAAGGAGTCCTCGATATACACAAGGTATATGAGGCCCAAATTCATAGATGAGAAGAATCCAAAATCACACAGCCGAGGGGAGACGGTAACTCAAATCTCTTCCTTCACTTCTCAAAGGTATAAAGTTATTTGAGGCTTAGCCAAGAGTGATATCAAACTCAATTTCCAAGAGAGGTGTCTTTGGATTCACCTCCCGATATTTATACTCTGCTGGAACACAGGAGTTAAGGTCATCCCTTGAGGTGGTGTGTCCCCAAGCAGGCTTTCTAGAAATAAAAACTAAGTAATTCACTGTCAAAAGTATTTAGAGCACTAAAGGTGGAACACTTAACTCTTCAAGTAAATGCGAAGTGAGTCCAAAAGTGAAACATTTAACCCTTTAAGATAATGTGAAGCAAGTCCAAAAGTGGAACATTTAACCCTTCAAGAGAATGTGAAGTGAGTCCAAAAAGTGGAACACTTAACCCTTCACACAAACTCAAAGTGAGTCCAAAAGTGGGATATTTAACTCTTCACACCAACTCAAAGTGAGTCCACACCTTAGAAAACAAGTGAGTTCCAAAAAGCACAAAAGGGTTGCCTAGTGGAGCAATTAATGCTTCTTTCCTGTAGACCCCTCCCCTTTAATGTGACGCTAATCTTGCAACCACAGGGTGGAAATGAGGGGCCGACGGATTAGTGAGTCTAATAATCCAAGATAGCAATCTAGATCAATCACAAGTAATCTAAAGTTGCTTATCAATACTACTCACAAATGACAAAGGGTTGAATCAATGGAATATTTAACTTTCCAAGCAAACATAGAGTGAGTCCACAAAGTGGTGCATTTAACTCCCTATGTAAACAAGGAATGAATCCATGCCCTCAATCACTCAATGAGATATTTGATATTGGAACCAAGAATTACTTAAGGTTTAAACACAAGCATTCACTTACACAAACTTGTATGAAAGCAAATCTATGTTCATTCATTTCCCATTAAGAGCATCAATTGAAATGTGTTCTATGAAAGCATGTAAACACTCAAGCCAAACACATGAGAGGTTCAATTTTAATCTCAAAATCTAAATATTTTAGAGATAGAACAAAGTACCTCAAGTCCAACGCTTTGTTTTAAGCATTTTTCATGAAAGCAAGAGCACCTTCAAATGAACAAGACAAGAAAATAAGCAAACAAGATATGTAATGTATATCCAACTTATGCAAACCTTACGGTTAGATCTGAAAATCAATTGTTAGAAGCAATGATAACCAGCAAATAATCCAAATGATAACTCATATCATGCATTGAACAATGAAAAATAAGTGCATACCCATCACAAAATTTTATTTTTTTTGTATTTGACCTAGTCAACAAGATCTGATTTTTAACACATGAATTTGGACCCTAAACCCAAAATGCAAAAAAAATAACTGTATCAAAAAATAGAGAGCTTTCCAAAAATGTAAAAATTTTAGAAAAATCTTTTCATTTGTGCCTTAGAGACCTATTTTACCAAAATAGACTAGTTTTTATAAATTGACCAAATGAGCTATAATATGATTTCTAAATTAAAAACACAATGAATAGACCCCCTATAGAATTTCAAGACCTTTTCAGAAATATAAAAAATTTTGAAACATATGCTGATTTGCGCCAAAAATTGATTTTTTATGAAAAATTAAGAAAAAATCATAAAAAATACAAATTACCTCTAAAAATTCTTGAAATTTTTTTGAAGCTTCTCTGATATGTCATCAACCTAAAAAACAATTTTCAAACCAAAACACCAAGCCCTTTGAGAGATATGATCAAATCTTTCAAATCTAGGATTTTTTTGTCTCCAAACAAATCTGCATAAGGATTAGCTCCAAAAATAATCAAAATCAGCATGTAAAAAGTGGGTTTCCCCACAGTGGGTGCCAAAAATGTGTGCTAAAATATTGTCACACTTCTATGAATCTTTATATGCAAGAAAAATCAAGAATGAGCCCTCACAAATCGATCCATAGCTCTCTATGCATAGAGTTGCAAAATTTGTAAAATTGCTCTCAGCTAGAGCTATAAACTTATGACCTTGCTAGTCAACCACACAATGAGAGATTCTAAATAAATGCAATGCTATGAAAATCTATATGAGAATGCAAATTAATCTTATGAGAATGAAGATGCAATTAAGCTTTGAAAATGGAAATGAAAGAGTTACAAACCCTCTAATTAAACTATGTGAAATTAATCTAAAACATGAAAGGAAATGATACCATGATAATGCAACTATGATGCAAGCTAGGATGTGATGTAGATGCAAGATGAATGCCAATGATGCTCCAAATCTTCAAAACTTGATGCAAGAATGTCTCCAAAAGCTTCAATGACTTAGAAAACCTGTAGCATAATAATTCAAGTATGTATGGTGTGTGCAAATGAGGAAGAGAGCTCTTCTTTTATACGAAGTGAAAAACAATGGACTGTGGAGATTAAGAGGCAAAAGACTTAATCAAAGATGGAGAAAAAAAGAAGCTTGATCCTTGTGCACAAATATCCTCCAATAAGAAAATTAGAAGCATTTACTTTATGTTGAGAATTTAATTTATGTCCATGTGAGGCAAAACTACTTTTCTTTTATTTTTTATTTTATTTTTCTTTATAAATAAGAATTAAATATTTTATTTGTGCAACAAGGATAAGAAGAAAAGTGGGGATTTTTTATTTAAATAAAAGGAGAGAAAATTCTTTTTAATTAAATAAAGGCTTAGGATAAAGTGATTTTATTATTTAATTAAAAGATATTTTTAATTAATTAAAAGAGAGCATGTTCTCTTAATTAAATAAGATTTTTATTTTTTATTCTCTTTTAAATTAAATAAGGCTCAAACCTTAGGAAATATTGAATTGATTATGATTTGATCAAGGAAATTGATATAATTGATATTGTTGATTTTTGAAAATATTGATTCAGGGATTTGATAAATTGTAGAAATAGGGGCCCAAAGTCTAGGCGACCATTTTAGGGTGCATACGCTTAGTTATTCAACATGTTCAACATGATTATATATAATTTATATAATATAATATATTAATGATGGCGATTATGGAATATGTTGTAGAAGCTGATAAACAATCAGATTCAGCTCCAAGATCCAACTGCATGCAATAAACCTGCCACAAAGTATGAAGCAAAACATGGAAAAACAGAGAAACCCTCTTGTGCTCAAAATGGCAGAGCTCAAAAATGAATAAAGAGAATTACTGAAAAAAGATACAAAGGAGGCTTATAAGGTTGAAAACCCTAAAGCCATAAAAAACTAGGTTGCACATTATTAATTAATAATTAATTAATAATGCACCTAAATGAGGCTTAAGTAACTAAAGTATTATAAACTTATATAATTAAATCAATACGATTTAATTATTAAGCCAAAAAGAATAATACTCTAACACCCCCCCTTAAGCTGAATGCAGGGAGAAAGCTGACCTAGCAAAGCTAAGAAAACAAGAAAAAATAGGTCCCGACAACAAGGCCTGATCAGGTACCCAGTACAAGGAAATCTCTATAAACCGGAGTAAAGGAGAAAACCCAGTGGGAAAAACTCCTCTCCAAAAAGAGATGTAAAAGCAAGCAAAGACAAAAAGGAATGACTTCAAGAGACTCTCTCAAAGCCATAAGTACAATGCGTGCTGCCAACCCCCCCTTGAGAGAGGGTCGAAGCTCCAAAGCCCCCCCGGAATGAAAGAACCCCTGGATCAATGAACAAACCACTATGACTCCAATGTAGAGGAGTGAAAATCAGTGGACACTGTAGAGGTAACCTCAAAAACTAAGGTGTCACTGGAAGGCCGAGCTGATGCTCAAAGGAGTAGACAGGAGGATCCTGAAAGGGAATCCCCAATGTAGGTGGTATGACAGGTGTGTTGACACTATCATCAAAGAGAAGATGAATGTCATCTGTAGAATCCTCAACAACTGCACCTGGTGGCTCGATGACTGGAGCTGGAGGGTCAGGCAGTGTTGTAGGAGAACCGTGCTGAACAGAAAAGATCTCAACAGGTGGTGGCATGGTAGTCATAACAGTAGTCTCAGGAACCACACAAAGGTTCAAGCAACCTGACTGTACCACATGATGCTCTCTCAAAGTAGGAGAGTCATGCTCTGGCAAAGGTGGACCAAAGTGTGAGAAGGAGTAGAGACGGGTGGAATGATCAACTATCCCTGTAGCAACAATACCTCCTGTCATACTATCTCGGATGAAGACTGAATCTGGAGTGAACTCAACTGTCTTCCCTGACCCACTGTGAGTAATCTGAAAAACTGAGAGAAGGTTTGAAGACAGAGATGGAACATACAACACATCATTGAATGTGCCATCCTGAATGCATACAGTGCCTTTCCCACAGACAGTCATAACAGTGTTATTCCCAATGATAATATGGGGAATAGGAGAAGCCTCAAAAGAAGAGAAGATCTCCCGAGAAGATGCCATATGGTGAGAAGCACCTGAATCCAGTATCCAAGGGACCTGTGAAGGGGATGCAACAGAAGCCTGTAATGCATGACCCTTTCCAAGATCCTGTCCAGCTGTAGAATAGATAGAGGAAGACTGATAAGCAAACCCCTGTGAGCTAGAAGAGGATGGAGAGGAAAGATTGCTCTTCTGAAGAAGAGCTTGCAAATCAGCTATCTGTTTCTCGTAGCCATCAAACTTCTTCTGATAGCAAAGTGACTCATCATGTGTTCCCTTCTTACAATAGGAACATGTAGGTCTCTCAGTCTTCTATTTTTCCTTCTTAGAAGAAGGTGGTGGACCAGTAGAGGGCGGAGAAGAGGAATCTGATTTCTGCTTCGGTTTCTTCTTTTGTGAATCCTGTGGTGGATGAGCAATCAATGCCTGTGACTATGAACCTGGAAGAGAATCCATCTGAGTGAGCTTTGATTGCTCACGAGTCAACCTGTCACAAAAATTCTTGAAAGAGGGCATAACATGTCATGCACCCAGTACATCCATAGTGGAGTAGAAAGTAGAAGAAAAGATCTGAAATTGTCCCCGAAGCTTAGAAAGAATCAGATAAATGCACTCATTATCTATTTTGGTCTTCCCACATCCCTGTAAAACTAAACGGAGAGATTTGAACTTCATCAAGAAGTCCTCAATAGTGGGAAAAGAATCAGGTACCAATGAAGTCAACTCTGCCTCAATCTGTAGTGCCTTGAACTCATTCACAGTGCCGAAAAGTGACTGAAATTTGGCCCAAATGCCCTCAGGAGTATCACAACCATCAAGGTGAAAAAGGAGACTGTCTGAAACATGTAGTGACATCAAACCCATGGCTTCATCCATCTTGTTCCTGTGCTGCATGACCTCAAATGGTCGAGTCAACTGAGGCTGAACTGTATCCAAACAGGACCACAACCCCCGTGATCGAAGAAGACGTGTCATACGAGCCTTCCACACATGGTAATTGTGTGCAGTGAGAAGCTCAACTGATGCTGTATCTGCCATAGTGCCCTGTGCTCTGACTGATTTTTATTATTAAGTTTTCTTTCAGAACTAGACAGAAGATGCAGAAGGGGTTTTTTGTTTTGTGTGATACAATGTGTTGTTTTTTGAAAGAAATGATAGAAAAGCAAGGAAAAACACCCCCCACAATAGCTAAAACCCAATTCCAATACAATTCTGAAAGTGTGAAAGAAAGAAAGAGCAAGTAATGCTTCAGAATGTCAATATGTGTACCTTGACTTTGAGGCTCAAAAATGGCATCAAAATGGAATAATCAAGGAATGAAACTTGCACCAATGCGATGGGCTCGGAAAGACCTTTCCAACGATATATAATATGTCCAATTTTGAGTCCGTTTGCTCAAGTTACGAGCAAAAAACCAATAGGACCCCCAAATGGCATGCTTGCTGGAAAAACACAAGCACTGCAAAAAATTTGACGGCCGTACGGCTGTCAAAAGGCCATCGCCGACGTCAGCATGATGTCATGCTGATGTCACCTATACCCGAATGACATCAGCTTGAGCGGCGGACCGGTGGCGCAGTCTGGGTGGCGGCCGAGCGGCGGCGGCACTGCGGTGGTGGCTGGGTGGCCCCGCGGTGGTGCTGGAGCGGCGCGTGGGCGGCGGGGACCTACGCGGAGCTCCGGTGGCGTGCGGGAGGTGCGGTGGCACCCGGGTGGCCCCCGGTGGCGCGGCGGTGGCGCTGCATTTTTTGACCGCACGCGTTAATCAAAACGCGAAAAAATTATTTTTTAATGATTTTTTTGATTTTTTTTTTTAAATTTGTGTCGTACGGCCCAAAAGGGGAAATTTTTTTCCCAGAAGCTCCGGTGTCCAAAAAGGACAAATTTTATATGGATTTTGGGTATCTCGAGCCTTCTGGACGCAATCGTGAGGTCATTTTTTGTCCAAAGTGCCTCAAAAAATTGCAACCCCCCAGATCCAATATAAAAAACAGCAGAAAATGCCAGAAAAAAAGGGCTTGATCCACAGCTTCAGAAAACTTTGAACAAGTTGCAGCAGAATGGCTCTGATACCATGTAGAAGCTGATAAACAATCAGATTCAGCTCCAAGATCCAGCTGCATGCAATAAACCTGCCACAAAGTATGAAGCAAAAAATGGAAAAACAGAGAAACCCTCTTGTGCTCAAAATGGCAGAGCTCAAAAATGAATAAAGAGAATTACTAAAAAAAGATACAAAGGAGGCTTATAAGGTTGAAAACCCTAAAGCCATAAAAAACTAGGTTGCACATTATTAATTAATAATTAATTAATAATGCACCTAAATGAGGCTTAAGTAACTAGAGTATTATAAACTTATATAATTAAATCAATACGATTTAATTATTAAGCCAAAAAGAATAATACTCTAACATATGTAGCCCTAGACGGTAGGTTCAAATGCACCCATTCCTACCATTTTGTGTTGCTCTATCATTTTCGTCATAAAATTAGGGTGTCCCTACCTTACTATATTCTTCAGTCCCTCTGTCTTAGTATTTCCCAACATAGGAAGAAGGAGAAGAAACTCATTCTTCATGAAGTGTTAATTCTTCTAATTGTTGAACTTATTAAGAAGACTGCCAGTGATAGCCTTGTCATTTCTTCACCCAAAACTGGTTTGGGTAAGAAAATAATTAGGGAGATGGTTGCTAAAGAGGAGAGTCCTTCAGGTAAAAAGTTAAGAAAGGATAAGGAGGTTGGTATGGAAATGGATATCTCTGCTGATAGTGTGGAAGGTTATGATGACATGGCCGATTTCACTGAGGAAGATAGTTATTCTTCAACCTCGGTCTCAAATACGGCTTCAAGGGAAAATGATAAACCTAAAGAGGAGGCTACTAGTATTATGGAGATGGGTAATACCTCTGGAATCAAGAGTAACAACATGGATGATAAGAATGAGGAGGATGTTGGTGGTTAACAGGTGCCCATTTTAGTGGACTACAACAATTATGAAGATCATGACATGCCCATCTCCCCTAAAATAGAAGTGGTCATGGAGGGTCAGATATTCAGAAGGATGCCCTGGACGTGGAGAAAAATTCCCTTGATACAAAGACGGCTTCACCTGATGCGGAGAAAGTGAATGTTCCTAGCAATTCTCAGAACATTCCTTCCATAAAAACTATGGATATGCAGGAACGAAATGTTCAACTACTTAAGGAAGACATGGATGATAAAATAGATCCACCCTTTGGGGTTCTCCAAACTGCTAAGGCTACTTCCATGTATTCTTTTCACTTACTGAAATGGGTTTTTCAGGAAATCAAGAATTTAAATTTAAAGTATCGCTCCATTTCTACTAAGGTGGATTCCCTGCAAGAAAAGCTGGAGTCTAGTTTGAAAAATGTAGAAGGCAACATGAACATTGATGGGGATTAAAAAGTGCAGGAAATACAAGCTAGAATGGAAACGAAGGAGAAAACCATGAAAAAACACATGCATGACAACAATAAGTTTATGGGTTCAACCAATGACTGCTTCATGACCATTAAAGTTGAGTTAGATGCTAGCTCCCCCAACAAGAAACCTAATGAGAATACAGAGGACTTGGAAGAGGAAGGCCCAAGAAAATGTACTAAGTCTACGAAAAGGAGAAAGATTCAAGAAAGAATCCAAGAGCTCTCTGACTTCAACACCACATTAAAGAAGATATCTGAGGTGAAGCGGGAAGCTGACGAAACTCGCAAGGAGTTTGTCTAGTGCCCTGGGTCCCTGGTGCTGGCCTTTTGTTAGTTTTTTGTTTGTATTTGGTTTTTATGCTTGTTTTGGTTATGGCAGACTGGTCCCCAGTCCTATTTCTTTTTAGTTTCCTTTAATGCTAAACTTTTTATCTAGCTTGTACGAGGTTTTGAGTCCCCTTTAAAATCTATTTTTTCCTGCAATCAAAAATATTAATATAATATAATATAATATATTATTTTATAATATTCAGAATCTAATATATTATAATAATATCTATTATAATGTAATATATTATAATATTTTTGGCATGCTATGCTCCACCTATCGGTGAGAGCTATGAACAAAGAAAATAATTGGGGCCCCGAAAAGCTAGGCGGAAGCTGGGGCATATATTATATTATATTATATTGTATTATATTATATTATATTATATTATATTATATTATATTATAATATTCATAATCTAATATATTATAATAATATCTATTATAATGTAATATATTATAATATTTTTGTAATATTTATATGTACTTGGATCCAATATTGGATATTGAGTTAGCCCAGATGTATTGACACCCATGCATATGAAAAAATGAACACAAATTTTTGAATTTTGAGGAAGATGAAAAACATATTTTTTGTTTGTGTTGCCTCTTTTTGTCCCCCCATGATCCCACACATACCCGACATATTATTCTAAAATATTTATAACATGTTTTCAGTTATATTTTTCTATTGTGCAAATTGTTTCATTATGAGTGGTATTTAAGAGGACGATCATTGAATTACAAATGAAAGGAACAAGGCAACATTTATTCAATTTTAGAAGTCATATTTGGAAGTGGTTATCTCTCTTTTTTTGGAAACTTTGTCATAATTGTTAAAAAGTTTCTTAAGGGCATATTAAAGCTACTACAACCCAAAAGTGAGGCTATTTGGCATGGAATCAAAAATTCATTGTAGATTTAGTTTTTCAACAAGATTTTCTCATAGGTTAGAAAAATGGGTAATTTCTTTGTAGAATTAGTGTTTCCACAAGATTTTATTCTAGGATTGAAAAAGGGTCAATTTAAGCTCTAAATTGTGAAGGTCTTTAAAAAATGGAAATAAATCCACTTAAACTATTCATTTGAAGGTATTTGGAGTCATTTTTAATAAATTATTACAAGATTAGGGTTTCAATTTTTTTTTGAAAAGATTTTAAATAAAAAGTTTCTGTGAGAGTTGTTAAACAAGATATGACTTAGGTCAAAGTAACTTACAGTAAAATTTTAAGATTATTTAGAATTTTTTGTATGATCTATTGTAAAAAAAATTATTCCTACCATGTTAGAGCATAAAACAAGAGGAGAAAATAATTTTTTCAAACCTATGAAATTCCTAGAAGATGATAATATGGGAATAAATGAGATTGGCATTAAAGATAATCAATCTATACATGAAAAATTAAACAAGGAAACAAAAGGATTAATAAATAACTCATGTCAATGATCAATAAGAAAATGTAAGAGGTGTCGGAGTTAAATGATATTAATAAGATAGTTGAAGATATATTTTCTACCCAAGGTTCTAGATATTCCAATTATATGAAGTCATACAATAAGAATTTTGAACATAATGCTTTTAAGAGAAATGATTCTTATTTTTTACTTGAATCTCAAGATAAATCATCATAAGAATAACTCTATGAGTATGTATCTCATATCAAAGATGGATATACACAAGTTTCATGATAAAGATCTTATGAGTTGGACTTTCCAAATATAGAAGTTGTTTAATCTTCATAATACTACTTTAAACAAAAGGCTACAATGGAATCATTATTCTTGCATCCTGACCATTTAATTTGGTATCATTGGTAGTCTAAAGAGAACAAAATAAGGAAGATGTGGTACCGTAGATTTTTCCTTACATGTTCCATGGTGAGAATCTTATAAATAGCTACTTGAACTAACTTATCAAACTGGAGCAAAAAATTACAATCAAGAATTATATTTATATATATCAATCTTTCACTTTATAAGTGAAGAATCTATTACAAAGGAAAAATTGAGGGAATTAATACAAGGTGATTTAGAGGACCACATCATATTTGAGGTATGTATGTATTGTCCATATTCTATATCATAGGAAATCAATAGGGAAAGGAACATAGAAGGAATTATTTTTCCCTATAGAAGGAAATGATTCTTAAAAATAAGAGAGAAAAACTCTCCTAAATATTCCATTTATCAACCTACTACGTTGACTCTACAAAGAAAATGAAGAAAAGAGAGTAAAAGGTTATGTTTTAATTATGATAACATCTATAAATGAGGCCATAGATATTTTGAAAATAAATTTTTCCATATTGAAGGGCTAAGTGAGGAAGAAGAAGATGAACTAATGTCAAAAGGTGACAATGAGTTAGTTGAACAATCATGAGATAACTAAAATTTTCTTATAAACTATGTTTTAGATTTAGTGCTCCATAAACTATCAATGTGGTGGGCTTCCTAAAAAAGAGAGAGGAACACTATTAACAGACTAAAAAAGAACTCACAAATTTAATTGTAAAAGTTAGCTAGTCTATATTATTTTACATATCACACCTGATATTTTTGGGTTCAAATTGTGAATAGGATTATTTTTAGACCAATGATTTTTTTGTAGCTAATATTCACTAAGTGTCTAATAGTTGAAACTTAGAAATATAAATTGGCTAATAGCTCAACATTTATGATAACCTAAATTAGCATCTTTTTACAATTTTTTTAAATTTTGATTTAATTTTTAAATAATTTATTTTATTAAAAATTTTAACTCAAGGTTCGCCTAAATATTCAATACATGATTAGATTAGATTAACCTATATAAGTTATTGTAGTAATCTAAATCAATTCACCAATAATATAGCATAATTATTAGTTGCTTTAGAGTGCTCATTCTATAGTTTCCACCATTGATTTAAAATATAGTCTAACAGTATTCTTACAATCTTTGAGGTGACATTTACCTACAATCTATAATACTCATGGAGGATGATTGTTGGTCTTAATGGATATCAATAATCTAAAAGGATTAATCTCCTATAATTTAACGAGGGTTGGTAAGTTACATTTTAAATTACTGGTAGAAACTAAATATTATAGGGTTTCCCTTTAAACCAATAAGTGATTCCCACCTTTAGGATTTTTCTTTCCTATAAAAATTCTATTTTTTTTAAATGGAAGGATTCATTGTGGAAATTAATTAATTTTCCTATTTTTATCTAGGATTCAACAAGATTTTCCACAAAAAATTGCAATTTTTTAAAATCACTAGTAAAACTAATGTTTTTTCAAAAAATGAGAGAGATTCTCCTACAAAAATCAATATTTTTCCCACAACAAATGAAATAATCACCAAGATTTTATATCTTTTTTTGAGAAGGGGTTTCATAAAGTTATTCATATTAGACATTAATGAAAATAAAATAGTATTAAATATATCATTGGTGAATATTGCATTAACTTTCCAACGTCTATTATTTTTATAGGTTAAAAAGACGTATTGTTAGGAGTAGGATGACTCAATGCATAAGGGAAAATTGAGAAGCCTATTATTTTTATAGGTTAAAAAGATGTATTGTTAGGAGTAGGATGACTTAATGCATGACAAAAAATTGAGAGAAACCAAATAATTATTCATGTGATTTCATTCATAGGATGGTCTAACTAAGAGGTTTGTGTAAAAGTTTCTAATATATGGTAAGATTTCATTAAAATAAATGGTTTGATGGATTTGTGGCTCAATTATTTTTATTATCAACCTATTTTTCAAAAGCTCCTACCTAGCTAGATCTACAAGTTATTGATTATCACTCGTTAGTTTTGTAAGACATTCCTTACATAAATTTTCCTAAAATGCATCAAGTTCATGCCATTCAACTAGTACTAGGAAGCCAACCACCAAACATCAAGACCTATAGGTACTCATATACTTAAAAAATGTGAGATTAAAAAAATAGTTCAAGAGATGCTAGAATTAAGTGTCACCAAAGATAACTAGACTGCTTAATCCTCTCTTGGTGACAATGTGTAAGAAGTATGACACTTGACATGTGACCAAACTATAGGAAGCTCATAAATTAAGTACATTATCAAAGATACATTTTTAATTCCAATCACTAATGATTTACCAAATGAATTGAATGAAGCTGTATTTTTTTACAATAATTAATTTGGTAATTGTGAAATCAAAACTAAGGAAGAATCATCTTGGATCCATTGTTAATTCTTCAAGCAAGCATAAGGAAGTTGAGGACTAGGATAGTCATCAAGTATCTCATTCATTGAAAGAGTTTGCCAATTGAAGATGCCGCATGAGAAGTAAAAGAAAAAAAAGCAATAACAAAATGAAGTGACAAAGAAGAAGAACAATACGAAGAAGATGAAAAAGATAATGATGTTGAAGATTTTATGCAAAAGAATCTATAGTTAATCAACATTAAAGATCATTCTTTTTTGAAGATAGGGGGCATATGTTCTTAATCCAATGGTCCATATAATATTTTGAGTATGTGGTCTACGACTACCTTGAATCTTAATAAAGTTATATTATTATTTTCATATTCTTATTTAAATTTAGACCATCTTAAATATTGTTGTTTGATGCTTAAATTAGCCTCGACCATATAGAAGATATAATAAATAGAATATATATAAGAAATAAAAATTAATTATTATCAATATATTGAATATAATTTTCTTATTAGAAATATCCCCTCAAAATAACATATTATCAACAACTATTTCTAATATATTTTCAATTATATTTTTCTATTGCAAACCAAAACTAAGCTTCAATTTATATATGCACCTAAACCTATCAAATAATCTGCATAACGCAAGCAAATACCGTTCCGTCGATAGGGTTTGCCAAGTAGACAATGGATTACGATGAGAAATAGAAATATCTGCAGGAGGCTTCAAATTTCCTTATACTATATATTGTGGCTTGCACTGTTAACATAAAATTAATGATGTTTAAAAGAAATGTCAATTAAAGATATACAACACAACCAGAACATGTTAGATTGGCAAGGAGAAGACAAACAGAAATCCACAATTTAACATCGAAACACGTTAAAATGCTTATATAAACGAAGAATGCAAATCGCATCTCACAATGAATCAGCCTTTCAGGTGACAATAACTTGAGTTATATCTGTATTTGTATTTTTGAAAGGCGATATAAATCAGAATTTTTTTATGTACGACTGAACAAAAATATTCATTATAGATAGCATATATTCTGAAACTAAATTTGATTCACACAATCAAGACAATTCAGTGTAGATCTCTCTGACATAAACAAGATCAAGGTGGCCAAATTTCGTGGGAGAATCCGTTATAAGTTTTCTCCATTGAGAAGACATCCCCAAAAAAGCCGGCTTCACCATTGAAGGCATCGAAATTCTCTGCAACGCAACCTCTGATCGTCCTATAAATACCCACTTCCTAACACCTTCACTTCACACCCAAAACTTCAGAATTACCTCTTTCTAGTGCTGTACTTATATTCTGAAAGAGATGGAACTCAATGGAGCATGTTTGATGGCAATTTTAGTAGTACTCAGTAGTGTTGGTGTAAGCTATGCAACGGATCCTGATATTCTCATCGATTTCGTTGTTCCGGCGGACCAGAACCCACTTAATATGACTGGCGATTTCTTCACTTTCACGGGATTTCGAGCATTGGGTAACACCAGCATGACGGGGCAGACGGAATTTAAAGTGACAAAGGCAACGATGAAAGAATTTCCGGCGCTGAATGGGCTGAGCGTGTCAATGGCGGTGCTGCAGTTTCCGGTGGGCGGAGTGAACCCTCCTCACACTCACCCCCGTGCTTCTGAGCTTCTCCTGCTTGTGGACGGAACTCTCCAAGTTGGAATTGTGGACACCACTGGAAAACTCTTCACACAGACCCTCACTACAGGAGATTTGTTTGTGTTTCCGAAGGGACTCGTCCATTACCAAATGAATACGGATCCTGCGTACGAGGCCATGGCTATTTCTGGCTTTGGAAGCGCCAGTGCAGGCACTGTTTCGGTCCCTACTACTCTCTTCACAAGCTGTATCCCCGATGATGTTCTCGCCAAATCATTCAAGACAGACGCAAAGACTATCAAGCTGCTCAAGGCTGGCCTTAAAAGTCCCTGAGAACATGGTTTCTTCCAGTATTCATGCCTAACTGCTATAGAATAATGTTTTCTCTTCTCTTCTGTCGATCTTCTCTATATTAGCCTGGAATGTGTTTTTCAGTCAGACTGTTTTCTGTTGTGCTTGTCACTGTAATGAAGCTTGGAATATGTTTACCAGTCAGTCTGTTTTTTCTTGTGCTTGTCACTATAATAAAGCTTGGAATATGTTTTTCAGTCAGTCTGTTTTCTCTTGTGCTTGTCACTATAATAAATGTATTGATTTGTCTTTAGGGAAGGAGAAAGTTCATACATAAGGCAAGAGGCATCTCATTACCAACTAATATAACAATATCATCATTCTTACTTATATCATAAAAATAAAAAGATTAAGAGTGTTGTTTTCTTTCTTATTCAATAAAGAATGATAACTTTTTTTCCTTGTAGACTGTTGTTTTTATTGAGATTAAAATAGCAGAAATAAAAATGAAGGAACCAGAACAGCACACAACACACAGAAAGACACAAACAAAAAATTTATAGTGGTTCATCCAAACTGGACAACATCCACTCTACAAGCAAGGAACTCTCTTTTATTCAGAATACCTCTCTCTTTTATTTAGAATACTCTCTGTGTCTCAATACACAGCAGCTCAGTGTAAAAATATACAAAGGAAGAAGAAGAGAACATGCTCTCAATGCAGCCTAAGTAAAAGATGAATGGTTCAAGGAAACAGAGATTCTGTCATTACAAATCTAGGCAATGATTGGGCTTCAGCACCATGTCAGAGTCGTTACAATCTCCCACTTGAAGTCCAATCAATGCTGCAAGAAGAGCTGCACTACTTCATACCAGGAAAAAGAATGCTCAGAGATAACCCCGCAATAGGCTAAGGTAACTTCTTCAAAATGTCGAGAGAAGCTCTACAAAACTTGAACTTCTCCCTTGTTATAATGTTCCTCAAAGCATCCACTTGACCCCATCCAATGACATTCAAAGAATGCGAAAGCACAACTCCTGTCACCCACATGCAAAGCCTAAAAATGCCTAGAAGAAAGCCAAATTCACTGCTACCTAAAAAAAACAACAGAGTCACAAACTTTCACACAAGGCCTTTATCTTCTAGTTCAATATATTGATCACAACATGCATTCTGTCCCAACTGAGTATCACCATCAATTTCATCCGCCTGAGGTTCTTTGGCAGCAACATGCTTACTATCATCTACCTGATCCCCAAAACTTTCATTGTCAAGCATACTAAGAAATTCATTAATAATGGAATCCGTTTCAGCATCTAATTGATCCAAAGAACTTTTTTGGACAGTCGATATTTCACACAATGAAAAATCTGAAACAAGATGAACATCTCCCACTTCAACATGACTCTCTATTACATACAAAGTGCCTAATTTTCCGCCCCTAGCAATTACGAAGGCCCCCTTTTTAGCTTTACATCTATTTGATTCAAAACTAATTTCACAACCTTGAGAACCCAATTGTCTAGCCGAGATTACACTTTGTTTGAGCTCAGGAACATATCTAACATCATGTAACAACCAAATATATCTATTTTTCACTTTTAATGAAATATCCCCTTTTCCAACCACATCACAAGATTCATTGGTACCAAGAAAAACCTTACTGAAGTCACCAGTTTGCAGATTTTGGAAATACTCCTTGCACGGAGTAACATGAAACGATGAACCTGAATCAAGCACCCAACTATTTGTTGGAATTTATTCTTGGGTTAAAATAAGAACACCGACATCTTCTTGGTATGTTGTGTTGGCTTTGTTATTGATCAATGTTTCTTGAGTCTTTTTGTAGTTCCAACAATTCCTTTTTATGTGACCTGGCTTTCCACAAAACCAACATTTTCCATTTCGGCCCCGGACTTTGATCTTCCTCTATCGTTATCTCTACCTCTATCTTGACCCCTTCCTCTTTTGTCAATACTTATAGTAGTCAAGGCATCACTGGATGAGGGCTCTTGATTTTTTCTTCTCATGTCTTCACTAAAAAGAGTGGCTACAACATCATCAAATTTTAACTTGCTTTTGGCAACCACCGAAGTGCTCAGTGCCATCACCACACCTTCCTAGCTATTTTGTAAAGAGCACAATAATAAAATAGCCTTTATCTCATCATCTAAGTGAATACCCACAAAAATTAATTAGGTGACTAATGTATTCAATTCATTTAAATGATTTGACACAACTCCCCCTTCTCGCATTTTCAAATTATACAATTTCTTCATGATAAATAACTTATTGGAAGCTGATGCAATCTCATACAAGGATAAGAATATAGTTGCCTGAGCTTTCATGTCCATCTTTTCTCAATCTTCATCCGAAATTGAACCCTTTCCCTTCATTTTCCCTTCCAATGCGGACGGTAGATCCTGCTTGATTAACAATGACTCCATCTGCACTTTCCATAGTCCAAAGTTTGACCTGCAAATTTTTCAATCCTCCATTTGTCTGCTTCGTCCATTACTCTGAGAAATCTTCACCAATTTCCAAAAAATCAAATCGATTTTTCCTAACTTTGATACCAATTGTTGAGATTAAAATAGCATAAATAAAAATGAAGGAACCAGAACACCACACAACACACACACACACACACACACAAAGACACAAACAAAAACCTTATAGTCATTCATCCAAACTGGACTACATCCACTCTACAAGAAGATAACTCTCTCTTTTATTCAGAATACATCTCTCTTTTATCCAGAATACTCTCTGTGTCTCAATACACAACAACTCGGTGTAAAAATATACAAAGGAACAAGAAGAGAACATCGTCTCAACACAGCCTAAGTAGAAGATGAATGGTTCAAGAAAGCAGAGATTTTGTTGTTACAAACCCAAGGAATGATTCGGCTTCAACACCATGTCAAAGCTGTTACGGTTTCTATGATTTTTATGAATGTGACATTTTTAACTTGATATTTCTTGACGTCTTATACCGGAATTTTATTTATAAAATAAAAATATGATAACCTAATCTTCATTGGACAATGGTTATGGTCCCTCTCTATATCCCTATATGTATACACAACATTTGAAAGACAAGAAAGAAAGCATAATGAGATGTGTTAAACTTGTACTTGGTTTTGTCACAATCATGTTATAGAATTTACCTCCAAATTTACATCGGGTTCCAAAGAAATTTCTTCTCTGACAAGGTTCCATCACCTTTTTACCGAGCAATGTTCTCCGAGCCATCAAGTTTTCTACCTCATGCTCATTCAATACATTTTCATTCACCACAACATTCCTTCTATTACTGACCTTCCTATCTGCATGGGAAAATTCAAATGACCTATGTCCTTCTTCTCCAAAATTGTAACAAGTACCTTTAAATCCACCTCTACCAGTCCTTCTCCTTAGTCCAATAGGTTTTAGTTCATCCTCAAACATCAGTTTGTCCTTTCCTAACTTCTCTTGGTTCTCCTTCCATTGGGAGTTACCTTGACATCTTATCTTCAACTTATCTTCCATTTTCAAGGCATACTGGTAAGCATCCTCAACTAAATTAGTCTTCAACATGCCAATCTCATCTTGGATATTGAATCTCAAACCATTATTATACTTGGCCACCTTTTCTTTGGAAAGTTCTTTATGTCCAGACCAAATAGTCAGCTTGTAAAAATCCTCGGAATAGTCTTTCACAGTCATCTCCTTCTGCTTTAGGTTCTATAACTTCTTGAATAAATTAAGTTCATATTTGGAAGGAATGAACTTAGCCTTAGGTTTTTTCACCATCAACCTTCATCGAGTGATCTTCATCTCACTTTCTTCTTCTCTATCTCTTTGTAATTCTTTCCACCATAAAGCAGCATGTCCCTTTAATTTAGTTTGTGCTAAACTCACTCTAAGAGGATCTCTAATGTCTTCTAGCTAAAAGTAGTCTTCTAACTCATTGATCCAATCAATCTATTCCTTGAGTTTTAATGTACCTAAGAAACTAGAAACCTCCATCTGATGACTTGTACTCAATCAAGCCATAGATCTTTCCAACCAATTAGCTCTATCTTAAACAGATCTCTCCAACTAATTGGCTCTATCTTCCCCACTCAATCCAGCAACCTCAAAATATTCAATAGCTTCTTCATAACCATCCTTGATTCCAAGGTTCCTCGGTATGCCAACTATAGCTCTCATGATCTTTGAGACCATCTCATTTTTTATCATCTCCATCTCAGATCTGACATCCAATCTTAACCTTTTCTATATCTTCATCTCCATTCCATCACGGTGATCTACAATTGCCCTAGGGTCCAATATTCTCAAAGGAATCTTCCAAGATCTTTGAAAAACCTCTGCAACAAATCCCAAACCCGACCACCTTGTGAAAACCTCCCAATTATATGCAAATCAGATCCCAAACTACTACCTTGCACAAACAACTAGACAGGGTTTCACAAGTCCACACACACAGATCTGCAACTCATATCAACTAGATCAACCTTCCCTCTGATACCACTTGACGTAGCCAAGACCAAAGAGATCTTAAAAGAGATGTCTAGTCTTTTAGGAAAGAGACAACACAACGGAAAACATAATGCAACAACAAGATATAACACAATTCAACTCTTTATTATCATCAAAATCCAAATTATCATCAGAATCCAATTACATGCAACATGATGAGTTGTAAGGCCTTCTCAATTATGACCAATACACCAGCAAATTTAACAAGATCTCAAGATCTCACAAGATCCAATTACTTCCTAGCTAGCCCAGATTTGTTTACCGACATAAATCTGGTTGAAACTCCAAGATAGATCTATACTTGAGCTCGCAAGCCACCAAGAAACCTTCTTATTTTCTAAGCCAACACTTAGCTACTAGCACTAAATGAGCTACACTTTTCAACTACCTTCCACTACTTTCTATTCTACCCATACCCTCCTTTTATACAACATAGCCACAAGTCGACTTCAGAAATTAGAAATTATAAAACAACCAGTCGGCTCCAAGAAACTCATGAAAAAATGTGTTATCCTTCATGTTGGCTTGCAACAGTCATTAAATTCACATAGGAGAAAGAACCAACCCATATTTAGGTCCTTGCACATCCTAACAGTCGATCCACATCATGAAGAATGTGACCCAAATTAAATGCACATGTCAGCCAAGCAAAACATTTCAAATAAACCCATTGGCGAACTAGACCACCAAGCATGTAAGAACATCAACCAAGCAACACAAAACAACAACCGATGCCACTCGGTGAAAGGATACCAAAAGTGAGACCAAGCTCGTCGGTGAACCAAAATAAGAACATTTCACCGAGAACCCCAAAGCACTTACCAAACACAAGCTCATCCGCCAAGCTCAAGTCTCCAACCGAGAAAATGACCAAGAAACTCAAGTCTCCAACCGAGTTCACCACTTCAAACAATGAAAGCTAAAACCCAACTCCAATATATTTTGGTTGATACGGGATTTCTAGCTACCCAAGGATGTTCCCGCATTAAATTATCTTGTATGTTTTTGGTTCAATTAAGGTTATAGATTTTTCTCCAAAGTGAGTTTCCAATATTTCTTTACAACATGTTATTATCATTATGGGACTACTATATAGTATCTATCTTTCCTTCCTATGGATAGATAATTCATTTTTTATTCTTAGCATATTCAATTCTAAGGCTATGATCAAGTCCTCCATCTTTCATCATTTTCTTTATCTTTTGTTTCTTTTGGAGATGATCAAGACCCATAATCATCTTCGTGTATCACTTTTATAATAGTATACTACTCCCTTAGTCATACATAAAGGGGGTTGGTATGAATAAGGTATTTTATAGTTTATTTATTTTCGCGCTCCAAGTTGAAATGTTCATAGAGAATGCTCCTTGATATTCTAGGATGTTGACTAATTATTGGATGTGGATTAATGGTGAAATGAATGTCTATTAAAAGAAACAATAAAATCAACATCTAAAAATGTTCTAAGTCAACTCCTAACATCTATTACAAAACAATGAAATTCTACCTTTTGCATTTCAAACAATGTCTTTGGCATGTGAGATCGCTCTCTACATTAAAAATTGACTTGAGATAGAGTAGTACAAATTTAGTATAAATAAGACACATTAAGTTAAGACATATTAGAATCAAGACTAATAATGTTATGATGTATTAGAAATAATATATATAAAATCTAATATATTAGAATATACCAAAATAAGAATAAATGAAAATAAACAAGAATTGAAAAAAAAATGTCAAACTTTGAGAAATAATATAAAATTATAGATTTATTAGAAAAGAAAAATGTCGATTTGTGATAAAACATATTAGATTGCCATGAACGATGAATTTACAGCCGCGATCAATTATTCCCTCTTAAAATGGTCTTTGTCGAATCACAGATAGCATGTCTTCAGGAGACGGATTGTTGAAACAATTTATAATCTATCTAGATTTCTAGATTTTCAAGGCGGTATAAGTCAGAAAAACTATCCAACCTTGACCAAGCAAATTCACGGTAGGTATATTCTCAAACTAAAATCGATCCACAGAATAGAAAAGAAAATTGTGTAGATCGGTGCGAAATAATTTTACGTTAGGCTAAGGAGAAGAGATCAAAAACAAAGCTGGCTTCACCATTGGAGTACACGCAATTCTCCGCAAATCTCCGCAATCTCTGGTTATCCTACAAATACACGCTTTCTAACAGCTTTTCTTTACACCCAAAAGTTCAGAATTCCCTCTTCCTGCAGTATTAGTATTCTGAAAGAGATGGAATTCAATGGAGCACGTTTGGTTGCAGCTTTAGTGGTATTCAGTAGTGTTGGCGTTTCATTGTTCCGGCGGACCAGAACCCACTTAACTTGACTGGCGATTTCTTCACTTTCACTGGATTTCGAGATGTGGGAAACAACAATTTAACTGGGCAGAAGGCTGTAATAGTGACAAAGGCGGCGGCGAAGGAATTTCCGGCGCTGGATGGGCTGAGCGTGTCAATGGCGGTGCTGCAGTTCCCGGCGGGTGGAATAAACCCTCTTCACGCTCATCCCCGCGCTTCTGAACTTCTGTTGGTTCTCGATGGACGCCTCGTCGTTGGGATTGTGGACACCGCGGGAAAGCTGTTCACGCAGACTCTCAGTACAGGAGATTTATTTGTGTTTCCCAAAGGACTTCTCCATTACCAAATGAATAGGAGTAACCAGGCCGAGGCCTTAGCCGTTTCTGCCTTTGGGAGCGCCAGTGCAGGCACCGTATCAGTCCCTTCTACTCTTTTCGAAAGCTGTATCCCCGATGATGTTCTCGCCAAATCATTCAAAACAGATACGCATACTATCGAGCTGCTCAAGGCTGCCCTTAAGCCATAAAAAGTCTTCGATTACTTGGCTTCTTCCATCTAATTAATCCTTGATCGCCTACTGAATAATGTTTTATTTTATTTCCTCTTTCTTAGCTTGAACATCATGTTTTTCAGTTTGTTTGCTTTCGCAGGTGCTTGTCACAACAATAAATGTCTTCATTTGTTTTTGCTGACAGGTGAAAATAAACGCTTATGTATGGCAAGAGATGTCATTTAGTTTATTTATGTTTAGTGTTTTGGAAGATGTAACAAACAAGAATATTTTGATGGACCTCAATGAAAAATATCAAAATCATTGTTTTTTATTTCTTTATTCTGTAAATTTTCTTCTTATCTGTATAAGAAATTTTTCATTAAGAAAATTTTCATTTCATTTATCACATTTCAGAAGTCTAGCTTTTCTTAGGCATATGATTTGTGGATTGAAGATTCTTTAGAAATCCAAATCTTGCTTTTATATTTATGTAGGTTACATGTTTAATAGAATATATTTCTTCTTTATTATTTGAATGAATAGCTTTTATTTATTATGACAATCATATTTTCCTAAACAATTATACACATTCTTAAAATTAGAATCTTATATCATCCCACATCATTGAATATAATTGTATTGATTACAATATTTTGTTTAATTTTATTTTATAACTCTAAATAATAGATGAAAAACATAGTCATTATAACATGTATGTTTTCAAAAAGAAAAAAATAAAAACCTAACAATAAAAAGGCAAAAAGACATTCATTCAGTACAATGAGTTTAAATATGATAGCCTATAAAATTAAAGCTATATAGTATACAAAGAAACAAAGAGTCTTAAGCAATATACCTCTGATGCTTTAAGACATAATCTTCCCCATAACAAGAACTATCTCATTTCCAAACACATATTCAATTTTCAGCATTAACTGAAAGTAGTGTTGTGTCCCCTACAACTAATGAGGATACCTCCACCCATTAAACAATCATCATCCTTGGCTCAATAATGGAATTCCTAAACTCTAATTTTGGACTTCCCAATAACTGATGACACTTGATCTTTTCATGAATTACAAATCCTACCTTGCTTCTAAAAATGACTTTAAAACTGTCCCTTCATGTATCATGTTTATTGACTCCGTATAGACTTACAACTTTTCATCTCTTTGAGAGATTCTGTCATATGATTCGTGTCCTTGTATATTTTTCTGCATTTTGCACGCATGTTTACTTCAACACATTTATTATTGTCACCATTGTCTTCTTGCTGTTGGATTTGCTTTAAAGTTCTTAAACCCTCGTTAAGGGATCTGTTCTGTGCCTATCGTGTAAGGAATTTAATGTGTCTAATAGAAGCATGCATGGTTTCATTGAAACATATTCTATTTGAACGAGCCCAAGGTGTGGATATTCTTTAAGCTAATTTGGCAGGAAAGTAAATTTACCAAGTTTAGTATCATTGTGGTGGATATAAATAAAATATTTTATATTTTTTTTTCTTCTTTAATATGGTTAATCAACTCTCAAGATAAAAGAGGTTTATTCAAGAGGTATGATACTACCTCATAATTATTTGGAATAGCATTGTTTATAAAATGATTGTAATTTTTAGTTTATAAGTTTGTTTATGTTAGGAGGTCTAAATATCAAAGTATAAATATTTAGTGATAATATAAATTATAATATTAATCTATATTTTCATATAAATGAAATAATATTACTTATGAATACACATATATACATAATAAGAATTTGTTGTATAAATTATTAATGATCATAAATAATATGTATTAATTACAGGTATAGATATATTAAACATCACATGTACACACATACATATATGCATATTTACACTTGCATGTATATATGTCCATTTATGCTCATTTTCCTATTGATATATTCTATATTTATACTTTTCTAATAGTACATTTTATTATCAATCTACTACTATGAGATCATGTGTATAATATAGTAATATCTTAAACACATTCTATTGAAATCAATTTGTTTCCTATGGTAAAAAAAAAATTGGAGTGTACATTTGATTATTGAAATTTTGTTGACTATAAGTGATATAAAAAAGGCTCTATAAACAAATCCTTTCTTCAGAAGTTATATGAATCATTAGGCATTTCCTATTATTTCTCTATTGCATGAGAGATCATACATATTTTGAGGCGAATGAATTCCAAATTCATGGCTTTGGATAGTTTAAATTATCATGTCTTCATTAGTATGTAGAATTGGATGTCGTGGGGAAGCTTGTTAAATTTAAAAATTCTTGTAAGTTCAATATTTGTATCAAAACCTTTATAGTTCATAGCAAGAGAACATTGAAGAAAGGGTGACTAAAATTGAAAAAGTGAATGGTTGCAATAGAAAAAATACTTATTTAAAAAATATTTGAGTTTATTTTAGTCATTTAAATAATTGAAAATGAATGTCTTATATGCTTTCGTATTTTTTAAATAGGAAAAAAAGAGTCCAAAAAATATTAATGATTTGAAAAAGAATATAGAACATAAATATATTTTGATCTTAACTTATTAAAAATAATATGTAACCTTAAAAATTTATTTCTATTTAATCTTGAACATCCACCTTATACCACGCAGATTTTAAGGCTCTCTACATATAATGACCAAATAATTGTGAACTCACAAAGGGTGAAGGGGGCTTCTTGTAATGTTTGCATGACAATATGGAATCCATTTTTCTTAGCCATTGAGAATAACATGCTTTTAAGCGAAAAAATGTTTTAACATGTGGAAGCTAGTCACAAAAAGAGCAAAATAATAAAAATAGAATTTATGGGAGGATTAAAGGATAAATAAGTAAATGATCACTATTGTGAGCACGTGGATTGAATGAAGAAGTCTCTAGCTACATGAACATGACCATTTTTAATGGATCTACAATTTGACATAAAGATTGAGCAATTTTTTTAACCTTATATCTTCATGCTATCTTGTGATGTGAGATGGTTTTGATGACTACATCTAGTTATTTGAGAAATCATTTTAAAATTTCAAATCAATTAGGTTTCCACACCCATCTATAATTAAAAATTCTACTTTAATTTATTCTAACAATTTAAATAAAACACCACAACAAAATCATAGAATAATGAAGGCATATGATTTATCAACATTTAGTTTAACTTTTTACATGTAGGTTATACATGTTCATATCCAAAGATCCCTTATGTTTTTTATTAAGTAAAATAGGTTTTACAAGGTGCCTGAAAACCCATAGTCAAAAAAGAGAAACAAACAACAAAGAGAGAACATAACTAAATAGAACAACCTAGAAGTAGGCCACAAGCCGACCTAGGGCAAAGAAGCCATAGAAAAATAGAGCTAGTCATATTTTTATGACTCCCTTTGTACTTTGGATTCTTTCCTTATCAAGGATATTCTTCACTTCACTAGGGATTTCTTCACCATGTCTCCATGTCATCTTAACATCCTTCATGACAGCAAGATTAGCAAACCAGTCAGCAGCATTGTTTCCTTCTCTATAAACATGAGAGATATACACCTTCTCAAAAGAATTAAGGATAGCACCAGTTTCTGCAATGCTGTTGGATATAGACTAGGATGGGGGATGAGAGAAGTTTAAGCAGCTGATGATGTTCATCGAGTCACCTTCGAGCCAGAACTTCTTGACCCCAATTTCTTTGGCAAGAATGGTGACTTGGAGAGCCACACAGACTTTAGCATAATGGTTGGATTGAGAGCCCAGAGGTAATATGACAGTTGCTAGGCCAGAACTGAAATAGTTTTTGATGATACCTCCACTACCAAAAAGGCCAAGGTTCCCTTTGGTAGCTCCGTCAAAGTTGGCTTTCTCCCAGCCCGTCAGGGGATAGCTCCAAATATAATTCATTCTTTTCTCCTGGGTCATGGCTTGAGTCCTACTGGAAAAATGGTTAGTGCTCCCATAATAGAAAAAAATTTCTTTCAATGTGTGTTGGATTTTATCAAAGATGATTTTGGGGGGAGAAGAGCAGTCACGAAATATGCGGTTGTTGTGCTCTTTCTAGACTCCCCAACAGAGGTGAGGAAGGATCCAGATGCAGTAGGTCTGAAAGTCTGGGTTAAACATATTGAAATTCCATTGAGAGAAGAGGTCTTGGAAAGACAAGGAGAAGCGCCAAGTTAAATTCAGAGCTGAGAAAAGACATTTCCAAATGTTGCAAACAAAAGAGTAGTGAATAAATAAGTGGTCCACCGATTCTTCCTGGCATTTACAGAGAATGCACCTATTGGGAATCTGGAAACCATGCTTGGTGAGATTGTCAATAGTAAGGATTTGGTTCTGGAGCAGGATCCAAAAAAAACATTTATTTTGGGCGTGAGACTAGGAATCCAAGCTTTAGCCCACAGTGGGTTGACATCCTGAATAAGAGGTATCTACAAGGAGTAGGCAGAGGTGATAGTGAAGATACTATCAGGCGATTCTTCCCAGATCATCTTGTCCTGATCTTGGGAGAGAGTGACCACATTGATGGCTTTCATCAGAGGTTTTAGATCCTGAGAGATCTGGGAGAGATCCACCCATTTACCATCCCTTCTATAGTTGCTAGCTTGAGTCCCGTAGAGCTAGGTGTAGACATGTCTCCAGGAATAGAATATATCAAAATATCTCAAACAACCCATCTAGGGCCAATTGTTGTTCCAGAAATTGATAGATTGGCCATTCCTGATCTTCCATTTGGCTCTGGACTTAGCCAAATCCTTGGCACTAAGGAGACCATTCCAGATAGCGAAGCCTTTCGAGGAGTCAATCTCTTCAAAGAAGCTATTGATGGAGTTGTGCCTAAGCTATTTATCTTCAATAGTGTCCCGCCACTCACCTTTGTTGTTGAAGATTCTCCAAATCTGTTTGGCTTGAAGAGCTTTGTTAAACATTCTTAAATTCCTTACTCCAAGACCTCCTACTTTTTTAGGACAAAAAATTTTCTCCCAAGCTATGAGAGGGATACACTTCTATTCCTCAGTGCCAGACCAAAGAAATCTTCTCTGTATTTTTTCCATTATCTTTGTGACTTTAGCAGGAATGGAGAAGAGGCTGAGAGTGTAGGTTGGGAGGTTTTGTAGAGTGGATTTGACCAACTAAATCTTTCCAACCTGGCTGAGAGAGATCCCTTTCCAACCAGCAAGCTTCCTATTGAACACGTCAATAAGTTTATTCCAAAAGGCTTCTGGAGGTTTGACGCCTAAGGGCATGCCCTGGTAAGAGGATGAAAAGGCATTGATGCTCTAACCTAGAATATTAGTAATTTTCCTTTGTCTTTCCTCTAGGGTATTGACAAAAAAGATGGAGCTTTTGTTCAAATTAATGAATTGACCAGTGACTTTGATGTAATCATTTAGGAGATTCTTAACCACTTTAGCTTCTCTGACCAAAATTTCTCTACCAAGGATGGTGTCATCCACAAATTTTTGGTGCATAAAAACATTGGTTCCTAATGAAGGGTTGATGTCTTTCAGGTTCCCCTTCCTTTTAGAAGAAAAAATTAATCTACCTAGGCACTCAGCTAGGATAATAAAGAGAATACAGGAAAGGGGGTCCCATTGCCTTAGGCCCCTAGTAGGCTTAAAAGAGGAAGACAGGGATCAGTTGATCATAATCGCCAGAGAGGGGGTGGATATGATTTGCTGAAGGATCTTACAAGTTTGGGCATTGAATCCAAGAGCATCAAGGACTTTGAGGAGGAAATTCTAGTCAACCTGATCATAGGCCTTTGAGAGGTCAAGCTTGAGAAGGAAACCTTCCCTTTTTCTAGCTTCTAAGGAGTGAATAACTTCATGCACCATCAGTATGGAGTCCAAAATCTATCTGCCTGGCACAAAACCTAACTACTATTGCGAGCTCAGTGAAGGAAGGAAAATGAGCATCCTTGAAGTAATGACCTTGGAAATTATCTTTAGGAGAGAATTGCAAATTCTTATGGGTTTGAATTTTTTGAAAGAATCTGCTCTAGTAGACTTAGGAATCAACTCTAGGAAAGTAGCATTGAGCTCTTTAAGGAGGTTTTTAGAACCAAAAAACTCCTGCACCACCTTGACCACATCTTCTTTGACCACATCCCATAATTGATGGAAGAATAACATAGGGAAGCCATCGGGGCCAAGGTCTTTGTCTCCAGGAAGAGAGTCCAAGGCTCTCTTTACTTCTCTCATATCTAGTATTGAATTTAACGATTTGTTTTGGCTATCTATGATGAGTTTTGGTATGTTGCTAAGGAGTTTAATCTGGTCTACCTTAGATAGCTCCTAGTCTTTGGTAAGGAGAGAAGAAAAGTAGGCAATAGCTTCTTCTACTATATCCTTGTCCTCCTTCAGGGCTTGATCTCCCTTCTTAATGCTGCTAATCCTATTAGCGGCTCGATGTCTCATAGTAGAGAGGTGAAAGAAGCAAGTGTTTTGGTCTCCTTCCCTAAGCCAGATGGACTGCGATCTCTACTTCCAAAAATTTTCCTCTTGCCCAATAATATAATGATAATTAGAAAGGATGGATTTTTCCTTATTCAATCTATCTTCATCATAACCCTGTTTTTTAATTTCTTCTTGTATAAGATTCAAATCCTTAAGAGTCTTGTCTTTGGAAGTAAAGATATGACCAAATTCTTCTTTGTTCCATTTTTTGACATTGAATTTGGTAGTTTTTTTGCCACTCTAAACATTACAGTTCTCTCAACATTTATGTTCCACCAATGTTTGATTTTGTTAAGCAAGTTTGGGTGAGAAATCCACATTTTTTCAAATCTAAAGGGGAAGTTCATTTTCTTAGCTATTTGGTCTAGGGAGAGACAGATAGGGGAATGATCTAAACTAGTATGAGCCAAAGCTGAAAGGTTGAGACTATATTTAGAGGTTCAGCCATTCCAGAGAAATCAAGGCATGGTCCAACTGGACTTGGATGCAATCCTTACCTATATGCCTATTGGACCAAGTGAAATCAGCTCCATGGAGGTCCATGTCAAGAAGAACCTAGTCATTTATGAAGTCCATTAAATCTTTCCCGCTTTTCATGTCAGAGGGAATCCCTCCCTATTTTTTCCCTTCATTTAGGGGGGTGTTGAAATCCCCCATGATAATGGCCTTTGCAAATTAGAGGAAGCCAGGATCGCTCTGATCTTATTCCAATAGGCCTTTCTATCTTTTTTGGAGTTAGCATCATAAATATTAAAAATAAACCAACTTTCATTATCTTTAATTTTAGTGAATTGTAATAGGATTTGGTTACCTCCTTCATAGATAACATCACCTCTGAGAAGATTGGAGTTCCACAAAGTCATGAGACCTCCAGAGGCACCTTCCAAAATGGTGGATTTATTTTCCATGGCTTTACAGAATCTCAAGCTCTCAAGATTTTCCTTCTAAATCTTAGTTTCTTGGATTAAGAAAATATATGTTTTGTGATCCCTTATCATGTTTCTGATGACATCTTACTTGTGTGAGTTTTTTAGCCCACGTATGTTCCAGGAGATGACTTTAATTTCCTTTTGGATGCACAGTCTACATGGATGGTTAGCTGTGTCCCATCCGCAACATTCTTGATGGCTTCTTTTTTCCTAATCTGGCTAGCCCTCTTCTTACCTAGGGTTTTTGGTTTGACTTTAGCTTCTTCTTTGTTTCTACTTCTGGTGACTACTAGGGAGATAGGAAATGGGTCTCTACTATTTGGTTTCTTCTTATGATGGACATTAGTCCAGCCCTCCTTCTCTTCTTTGATCTTGGCAAAGAGCTCTTCCATTTCAGTGAATTGGTTCAGAGAAGCAAGGACAATAAGATCTTCCAACTATTTATACTTCCTTGAGTCTTGCAATACAAGGTAAGATTGGGAGTCTTGGAAGGGTGTACCTCTCACCAAGCTTGGTATCAGACTGGAAAGGCCAACTTCAGGGGTGGAGTCCTGGTAGTCTGAAACAAGGGAAACAGAGATGTTGCCAAGACATAGGTAAGCGCACTCCATCGAGGCAGCAAACTTGATATCCTCTGAGGTTTCTTGCTGGATAGCAATTTCCAGTTCAAGTCCCTCTTGAAGGGAGGTTTCACCACATGATCTTTTCATTTCGGGTTGCTGAATGGGCCACACCTCCTTAGCCATGGTTTCCTTCTCAGGCTATTGATAGGGTCTCTCCTTCTCTTCCATTGTTTCCTTGCCAGTCCTAATTTGGTGTTCTTTAGGGGCGGTCTTGGCTTGTTCTCTTTTCTTCCAAACCCTTTTGTTTTTTACCTCAATGCCCTTCTAAAGGATAGTGACCTCTCTTGAAGCGTCACCTTGATTTAGGCTATTTTTTCTTCCATTAGCATTTCCTTTTAAAGCCAATCTAGCTTTCCTCTCTTTCTCCATGCTCAAGAAAATAGGATAGGAACTAGCTTTGTGCCCCACTTCCTTACAATGGAAGTAGGCAAAGGGGATGCTTTCATAGTCTAGGTTCTGTACTTGCTTGCCCAATTTGGAGCAAAGTTCGATAATTTTTGACATGTCTTGGCCTTCTTCCACTCCAATGCCTATCCTAGCATAGGTTAGATGTCTCCTAGCCATAGTAACTGGGTCTATGGAGAGAAGAGTACCAAAGGATTTGGCTATCCCATCAAAAACATCTTCATTCCAGAACTCTAATGGGAACTCGAGTAGTCTTACCCACACTAGCGCCTAGACGAAGGAGTCGTTAAGATCCAGCTTGGTGGTCCATTTTTGCAATGCTACAGTGGCTTTTACAATGTCTATATTAGGTCTTGATCCAACAAACTTGCCAACAAGAGTATGGTCCATGGTGGCTATGTTGTGATCTACCAATTTGTTAGGAATATCTATAGCATATTTGCCTTTTTCCTTATCTAAAAGGTCCTTAATAGAAGGGAAAGAGGACTTTCCTGAGGGCTTGATCCCAAAGAGGGTTGACCACTGACGACTGATGTTGCCATCCCCATCATGTGCTTGGGTCTTTGTGGGTGAAGAAGGCCTTGGAGGAATCTTCCCTGCCTCATCCCCTTTTCCAGGGTCTTTTTCCTTTTCACGTGGGACCCCATCCTTGTCCTCTGGATCAACAAAGTCCTGCTCTACAAGGCAATCGAAGTAGACAATGCTCAAGGATCCCCCAGCTTGCAAACCAAGATTCCCACCTGCCTTCAAATTCAAGAAACCTCCCGCTCCTACACTCTCAACTCGTTCGCTCGCCATGTTTCTCTGCAAAGATCCCTTATGTTGACATTGTAGTTGTTTTCGTTAGATTTCTCTTTGGTTTTAAACTAACCAAAATCATAATTTTTTGTATATTATATGATCCACACATTCATGTAAGTTTCCACAATTTGCATGCATAATTGTCAAACATTTTCTACTTCATTTTGGATCTATCATATCCAAAATGATCTCTATAATTTCTTTAAATAGTAATAGTGTAGTATAAGCTAAAGCCAATCTATTACACTTTGATGAAATTTCATACCTCCATCCAAACTCCCATTCAGCACTTGTTCCTATACCTGACACTTGCAATTGCATGAAATATTCTAAAGCCTTTGTAGAATATTCATTTTGTGCATATCTTGCATTCAACACTTTCCTTGATTATCTAACGGATCATATGCATTGTATATGCCTCCACTTTTGATTTAATTTATAATTTAGAGATTTTGATGCTAACATCTATTAATTTCCTGATACAACCAAGAATTTCAATCCATACCCACTATTTTACTTCTAAAATTAAAAACCGCCTTCTTTCTTTCTTTCTAAAATAATAATAATTCTTTTGTTTCATTTAATTTGGTTTTATTTTGGCTTTTATCGAGGGTCCCTTTAGATCCTTTTCTCTTTTATTTGTTTCTTTTCTTTGGGTTCTTAAAAACTTAAAGCATTTTAAACCTTTTTCTTTGTTCCTATCAATCTATGATCCCTACTTGGAACCTACAACTTTATAATTCTAGATTTTAGATTTCTTTAGCAACATGACTCCTACCTTTTCCTAAAATTTCCCTTACTTCTTTCCAATTGAATAAAAAACCACATTCAAAGCATGGAATTTACTACCAGGTTCTCATCTCCTTTCATAGAAAAAAATCCAAATCTAACCTATTTCCTCTACAAATTTATGACACTTGATTGTACTCACTTTTGTGTAGATTTTTATGCTTCTTTTAGTTAATTTTTGGACAATTTTTACTTTTCACTTTTCAAGCTCCTAATGTCATTCTACCATATTGGAAAATAATTTTTAACTATTACCTTATCTTTCTTGATCAAAATTGAGATCTTGTTGAAACATATTAAACCCTAATCCTCACTCTCATGAGTTTCCTACTTCTAGTACATTGTCTATGAGTTTTCCAAGAAATTAAGTTGTGAGGTAGGTTTCATTCTCCATTCACCATTCTCTTTTCCTTTTGTTTCTTCACTTTTTGTGTAATTGGTTATTTAAAAGCTTTAATTTAGCATGTATTATTCTCTTAGAGTCATGCAGTCCCAATTTGTTCCCAAAAAATTATCTTGAAACCCTAGTTTTATGCTCTATTTTGTTTATCCATTGGCAAATTTGATTTTATTTTTAGATTTGTGATTAGATGTTCTAATTTTCTATTTTAGTTTGAGTTCTTGGGATTAAATTACAATTTTAGTAATACTTTGGTTATTTTTTCCTCTATTTAATTCATCATATTGTAACCCCAAGATATCCATTGGACTATTTGAAGTTGCAGGTGTCAAATAGAAGTAGCATTCCAAGTCCTCATTCACATCTAATCTTAGCTTCTCACTTCCCCATTTTTAACCAAAGGCTTTACACACATTCTTCTCTATAACCCAACTTGTAGGCATTAATTGAAATCAAGTACTTGGCAATAGAATTCAAATTCCATATTTCTCTTTGATCTCCTAGGTACTTTCATAAAAAAAAACCTTCCCTTCAAGATTATTTAGCTTCCTCATGTCTCTTGGGATTTAATGCAAACATGGAGATTAGTCCCAAATTATTGGTCCTTCTCATAAACCATATTTTTCCTCACAATAATAATTTCAATACATTTCAAATCAGATCTTACAATCTAGTAGGAACTTGGAACTAAGTTCCAATTTTTTGGTTTCTCACTATTCACACCTCACTAATTGCCTTCTAGTTTTGTCTTGTCAATGTTTATAATTATTACCCAATGAATCTAGAAAATTATGGGAACTAAAGAATAAGGTTGTAGTATCCTAGTTTAGTTCATAAGTTATAAATTATAAAGAATTTGAGGAAGATCACATCAGTCTATATGTTCCATTTGGGTTTGGGAGAAAATCGATATGCTTCCAAGAAATAACACATATTTTCTTTTCTTATAGTTTAAGCGAAGAATACAGTAGGAGATGAAACAATATGTCAAGCTATTTGGTCAAGGAGAATCATAGAAAATTTTAAGAAAGAACAAGAGGATGGAACAATAATTTTGTTGATAATGTTTGGTCAATAGTGTTGACCAAGAATCTTTATTTTCATGGAAGAAACAAGAATATTAAAATTAGGTATCATTTCATAAGAGAGCTAGTTGTTAATGATGAAATCATGATCAAGTTTTGCAGGTTTGAGAAACAACTTGTGGACATTTTCAAAAAGCCTTTGGGTAGAGAAAATTTTGAGTTCCTAAGAATAAATTTGGGAGTTGTTGATTTTTATGAAGATTAAAGATGTTTGAAACCTTAGGAAAAAGGATGGGGGTGTTGTAAATTTATATACATTGAGAATATCATTTCAATGTACCTATTAGGAGTAGCTATCCTTGTAGCAACTAAAAGATTGCTTCTATTGCCACCTAATTATCAAAAGAAGAGAATAGAGAAGAATCCAAAAGATTTCATTAGGATTTCATATCTCTCATTTCCCCCTAACATGCAATAGTAGTTTCAAGTGAAGTTAATTCTAGTAGGTGAATTTAAATTTAAATTTTTTAGGGGGATTTTTGGAATGAAAAATAATAGTCAACTAGGAAGATTGTTCTTACAAAAAAAGGTTAGAATATTTTGTATACAGTAGCAAGTTTGGTGTGCTATGATTTGAGTATAATAATATTTTGTGCAACAACATCTATGTGTGAAGTGAGAAAAAGATTGCTCTAGACAATTAGAAGATCCAGGATAGTAGTATTTGAAGGAGTTTTGAGTAGCTCCAAATCATTGAAAGTTTTTGTAATGAGTTTTAATCTCTATCTTTATTTTCAATTTATAAAATTATTTTGTTTTTTTTAATAGAAGAAAGGAATAATATTTTATATCTCCAACTATTTTTATTTTTTTTGTGGATATTATTTCTTGTGATGTGCATTTCTAATGATTGTAAAACAAAGCAATAGTCTTAGTAGATTGAGTTTTATATACATTGAAACAAAGCAATAGTCTTAGTACATTTTTATGAGAGAACTATGTGTTGTCCTTTATTTGTATTTTAAATACATCGAAGTAGTATCAATTGTAGCTAATGTTGAAGGCCTAGTAATGGAAGTGTTAATATGGATTTGGAAATTAGATATTTCTTTATAAGGAGAGGCTTGTATCTTAATAGCATCAAAGGTACATTTCTTAAGCTATTTTCTTGTGTGCCTATGATGATATAATTTTAATGTGTTCCACACAATTGTCATTTTATATGCCTAAAAGATATGTCCAGTGTTTGATGCTTGATAGCTACACTCCTCAATGGAATACAACTAGGCATTTCTATTAAGAATTTTGGAAATAAGTAGAAAGACTCTTATTCCATATTATAGTAGATTAGAGAGATGGACCTAAAAGATCCTTGTAGTATCTGATGCTTGATAGTAATAATCCTCATTTAAATAAAGGTAGGTATCTTTATTCATGAATTTTGGAAATATGTAGAAAGACTCTTTGATTTGCATACAAGAAAAGATTATAGACTCTCTATCTCTCTCTATAGATAGTTTTAACACAAGATAAACATGTAGATGATTTATATAAAATATGATAGTATCAATATTCAGACTAAAATTTATTTTCTTATGTGTAGTGAGAAATGTTTCATCTATTAACAAGTGTTGCATTTGATTCATTTGACATCTCCTAGAGTATAGTGTCCATGATTGGCATTTTTTTTTTGTTGGCTTTCCCTTCCACGTGAGCTTTACTTCATCTCATTTTCCTTTCTTCAATGAAATTTTTTCTTTACTCTATATTCTATGGTGTTTGTATTCTCTGCTTTCACATTTAAACTCACCCCACTAAATATTTTTTTACCTTCCTATTATTTAGTTTTGTTTTTTTTTTGTTTTTTTTTTATATTTTTTGGGGGGAGGAGGGAGATATATTTCACAATGAATCTATGATTCCCACCTATTATTTGTAACTAAAGATCATAGGGAATGTATTTATATTCAATAAAGTAATATTCTAATTTATAAAATGTATATATAATAATTTTAGAAAAAAAATTATGAATCTTAAGAGGACCTCTTCATTGTTAACAAAGAAAAAAATATTTTTAATAAAAAATATATAGTGGATACAAATATGAAAACAACCCCACAACCATGAGCATCCTAGAGGATTTTTGTTCCCAATGAACCTTCAACCCACAAAGCATATGCATAAGAAAATCTATACTTGTGAAATGTCACAAATGACATTAAGAACCTATAAAGGAGAATTCATAAGATAAAATAAGGAGAATTCATAAGATAAAAAGAAGGTAAGATTGGTATTGATTTTTTTTAATTTAGATTCAACTAAATCCTCCTCCCCAACATCTTTCAAAATACTAATGATAAAAGGATATATCACTCATTAAGACATATGATACTTTGACTGTAATGTCTTCTTCTTTACCATTATTAAGCGAAAATTTAAAATTGATAATATGAATATCTGTCTTCTTCATTACCATTATTAACTAAAAATTTAAAATTGATATAAATAAAATGATTGACCATTACAACCTCATACTTCTTGAAATGTACTTAAAACTATAATTCAACATCTTATTATATTTTATTTTTATTCATAAAATAAGATAGGTATAAAGAGAATGAGACCATGAAAGATTAAATGACATCTCTTCCACTAAAAATGAGGCTTTATTTTGACCTTTTAGTAAAAACAAATCAAGACATTTATTGGAGTGACAACCACCAAAAGGACTTTGTTTTGGAGCTCTTGTCCTTAACCCAAGCTAAAATTCATCTAATTTTTCAACGGAAACTTGACCTCCTCAATCTTGATTATTTCACAACGATCTACATAAAATATTTCTCGATTCTGTGGATCGAATTTAGTTTGAGAATATAGCTACCATGAATTTTTTGGGCTCAATTGTTAGATAATTTGTCTGTCTTACACCACCTTGCAAAGATACAAATCTATGTATATTGCAAATTGTTTTTACAATCCTTCCCTCATAAGACCAAGGCTTTCTGAGATTCGACGTGCCTGTCTTGAGCAGGCCATTTGAAGATGGAATAACTAATGGAGGCTATTAAATGCATCGCTATTTGAACAATTCAATGCCTTTTGATGTTATATATGTACTTTGAACATTAAAGTGTAAATTTTTGATAGTCTTCTCATGGAAATCCAGCATGTTATGTTTGTCATTTAAATTCAAAATTGACTTTTCTTCCTTTTTAAAAAATCATTAATTTTATAATTTTGTATCTTCTTCTTCCTTTTCTCTTTGGGGGGTTAAGTTTGATTTCTGGCCTACTTTCATTTATTTTTATTTTTATATATTCTAATACATTGAACTATAGTTATATCTGTAAGGACTGCACCTACAACACAATTGCCACATCAGTTAAAAATCCAAAATACAAAGGAGTCGGTCAACAAGTCAAAGGTCAAATGCATAAGTTGACAATATACCAATAGATTCTCTATAAAAATAGAGAATAAAAGATGTACAACTATGACCATAATTGTCAAAATGATAAAACATGCCTATGTCTAAAGGTAAGTGGAATGTCGACCATCTGTCGAATCCCATCAGTAAAAGATAAAGATTAGATCAAACATTTACATCTATATTAAAAACAAAAGTAAACAACAAAATTACCGAATACCACCATGTCAAAAACAAAGAAGCGTATAACATTGTAAATGAAACTCCTTCCTGAAAGAAGCTTCAAAAACCTATTCACAAAAGTCAGCTAGGGTGAGAATATTATGGGAGTGTGTTTCCACCCTACCACAAAGCAGTAACTCTTCCTCGGAATCCTTCCTGACATAAAGGATACCCAGTCCACCTAGAAGTAATCTAACAAAGTAAAACTAAGGAGTAATGGAATATGTGCTACTTGTTACATCCACATTCAGTTTCCAATATAACATGGCATGGACATCCAAAGAAAACCTTGTAATTCTACTTCCATTTCATACATATGAAAAATTTCATACAAAGATTCACATTTTATGCATAGTACATCAAGTTTCCATAGTGCATTCAACATACATAAAGGAACATAACAAAAATTCATCTCTTCACAATCAAAAACATGTCAAGCTCATAATATCCGCCAATATATCTTTTAGTTCAAATGATAATTATAACTTGAATTCTTCATAGTGCATAGAGAAAACCCAAAAATACACATATAACAATTTCATTTCATATAATGACACATAAATTATAACAATGATTAGCAAGTACTTTGCAATAGGTCTAAAGAATTAACATGCCTAAGCTTTCCTTCATCTATCTACTCATTAATATTTGATTTTCACCTATTTTATTTTGTATCTAACCATTATAGAAGAACATATACGTAGTTCCAATTAAAACACAAGACTAACGAACATTCCATCCTCGTGGTTCTCGATAGGCAATATAATTGCTTAATAAATCTAAGAAATTTCATGCACATACAGGCTTTTCTTTATAGGATCTTTTATTTCTTTAAGCACAAAGAAACACAAACAAACATTATTGCATACATCAGCACATGCAAATACAATTTACCTTATTATTTTATCTATTATACAAATTAATCATAATCTCCAAAACTATGCACTTTGAAATGATTTAGATATGGTCTTATATTCAAAGAATCATTCAATCTTTATAGTGAATTCACAACTCTTCATTCAATCACATAAAGGATTCAAGATCTTATTATTTTATGTATTTCTTTTGTTCAGTTCACATAAATTGTTGATTCCAATTGTGAAAAGTTTCAATGCACCAACTTCATTTTCAGCTAAAACACATTTTAGTTTAATTCATGTACATAATCTCTATCATTTTATTATTTATTTAATAACTCACATATAGGTTCTCTAAGCTTTATTACACATTCCAAGCTCATTTCTAACCTTTTATTTAATCTAGAACCAATATTTTTTAAATCATTATTTATATGATTCGAGCTTACATACTATATATCTCAGAAAAATGAAATTATTAAATTTGTATGGGAAAAGAAAAATTCAGTCACTTCCATTATACAATCTTTGGTGTCAAAAGAATGTGATGAAAAGATAGTGGAAAGAGAGAGCATAATTGATATCATTTTCTATTGTTAAAAACAAATACTGGGCTATGTATGTAGACAAAAGAAATTATAGTTCTCAACCATATTAACTTTAATTAGGGATCAGATCTTGTTTCTTTATGACTTGTTAGATAGACTAAACAAAGACAACTCTGAACACCACCCTCACAATTAGCCGCCTACCAAAAACTATTCCAACAACATCAATACAATGATGTTTCAAGAAGATGTTGATGTAAAGAAAATATAATTTATCAAATAACAACCACAAAACTCTATTTCAGCATTAAAAAATCTTCTATAAGGTATGTACTCCAATCTCCTTCTACAAGTCTCATTATTATTCTAATGAAGTAGAATTCTTATACTACCAAAAATCCTTATTCGTTTCCTTATAATGGTTACTAGTCAAAGTGGAAACTTGTTGCGATAAATGTATCTAGAAGTATTGTTCTTCAACCGGTTCTAGCTATAAGCTCAAGCACATGGAGCTAACCAAAATAGTCAAGAAAGAGAAAAATCTATAATTTGGGATTCTCCAATTTGATAGTGTTCAGCGCAAACCATGATTGTGTGCTAAATTTTTTCTTTCTCATACAAGTCTAGATGATTTCTATAATAGACCCCAATTAGTTAAAGTCGCAAAAAGAAGTATAGGTGGCTTTGGTATTCTAAGTCAAAGGGAACAATAGTAATGGAAACACAAAACACCCAAATCCATGCTAAATTGCTTTGTGTAGTGGCTTCAATGGCAAATGAGGAAGGAAAATTAACAATTCTAAGTTTGAGTATTATCTTAAATTTAGTTGTAGATGTAGAAGAAAATGTAAACATACAAGCCTAAGGAAAATGGTTTGTTCAACCAATACAAGTTCACATGCTTTGGGAAATACAAAAGTTGAATCTTGTTTAATAAATCAAAACGGCATCCACCAGTGGTGAGATAAAATCAAGCATAAACTTGGTAAACAAACACCATATCACGACATATCAATGCAGGAAATAAATAACGTTCTATGTAAAACTAAATTCTACTTACTTCCAACATTCCATGATAGTAAGCAATGAAGCAATTTTTATTTAGAATCAAAATAAAATAGAAGAATGGAACCTGATCGACTAACGCCACAAATTGCCTTTATTATTTCTAGCATCCAATAGTTGAACTGTCCCCAGCTTCTCATCTCTATCAAATCCATTTTTTATTCTAGCCTGATTCTTTTCCCCAAATTGTCTGCCTTCTACATCTAATAATGATGATTGGCTCCTTCATTTTTCTATTGAATATGCATTCATTATCATTGTTGCTAACATGTGGGCCACTACAAACTCTTGATTCCATCTTTTTTCCAAATAAACAAATTGAATTCTCCAGATCTAAACAAAGCCAATTTATTTAGAAAAAATAGGGGTTTTCACGATGAAAAAGCATTAAAAAGAGTTGCCACTCTAGGATGAACGAGCTAGTCAAAATACACCTAAATTAGTGAAGCAGTGCCCAAGTAAGAATATCTTGGAGGAGGAAATTTCTGTGACAATGCAAACATTTTTCTAGGAAAGTGCCCATGTACCATAAAACTTGCTACCAACAATATTTGCTACACCAAAATGCAAAAAAACTTCAATAGAGACCAATTTTATTTAAATTAAACTTCCAGCAGTTTTGTCATGGTGGCTCATTTATTACTCCTTTTAAAAGAAATATGCCTCTTATTTTTGCACACTCACTTGGAGATGATGTGCACCACGAGTCCTTTTTCTCTCCCACTTCCACTATATCCAAAGAAAATAGAGAAATGTTCTCCATCCCTAAAATAAGGCATAACTAAATCCTATATTTAAGGAAATGACACGACAGCAAAATAAAATAAAAATGGGTTATGACATCCTTCCCCCCTTAAGAATGCATCGTCTCGATGCATAATTTAAAATTTACAATCATAATCAAATAAAATGACCAAATTCACAATTGACATAATTTATAATCATTCATTATTCAAATTCATGCATACACTTTTAGATTCTAGCATAAAATCAATAGAATTTAATTTCATTTGTTTACATAAAGTCAAATTTTCATTAGTATGCATTGTAGTAAATACACACACCAAAAACAAAACACATTTGGAGCAAAACAAACACACTTGAATCATAATTATTTCAATAACATTTTCTATGTGAGTGTGTGAATTCTATTACTATCCTTCAATTTTACAAGGTTAGAGTTACCTCTCTCTCACAATATTCCCCCTCTATTATAATGTGTCATTCCATCTGAAAGACATAGGAACAACATCATAGCATTAGCACATGTTTCTATCATAATCAAGTTTTGAAAATCTAACAATCTCATACTCTATGTTTCCAGAAATAACTTACATGATATTCTTAAGTAGCATCAAAGTACCTACATACATGTACTTACTATATCATACCATGGTATCATAATAAATTGAGCACATTTCTATTTTCCTTGGATCTACATTCTTGGTATAATCATATTTATATACTCACAATATTTTTATCCCAATCATAGTGTCAATACATCAGAAAATAATTTTTTTAATATTCTCTATTAATCAAGAGAAAATAGTCATTTGAAGATTGCAAAATATCTACTAAAATATGTTAAATAAATCAGAATTGATCATAAGTAAGTAAATCATTCATACGTACCTTCTACCATGTGGTACTTAATAAGTGAGAAAATCATCTGTCCATTCGACAATCACCTATGAAGGTTAGTGGATCCATTTTTCCATTTATGTGACCTAGGCCCTCATACCCATCTTGTCACAAAAATATTTCAAAAGAAAATTTTAACACATTTCATCATAGCATTTATATTCATCTCTAAAACAATATAAGTCCTAGAAGTCTTATATCTTAATACAGGTAATCTTTCACATTTTCATTAATATAATTCAAGTGTACTTCATCTAAGCCTAACCATCCAATAAATCATGATAATTCATTACCATATAAAATCAACACATCAATGTATGTTATACATCTATAGCAAAGCATCCAAAAACATAACCATAAAGGTCAATCATGAAACAAGACACTTAATAGTAATTGGACATATGTCCTTCTATACGACCCTATATCCTATGCCATTGGATAGTCAATCATTCATCTGAAAATCTTGAGAGAGTAGTGTGGCTCGGATGCTTGTCTGTTTTATCCACAAAGCTTTACACTTCCTTGGGATTCTACCTACTCGCAGAATTCCCAACCCTGCAATGCCCAACAAATAAATGGCAGGGGGTATCTAGTGCAACCATGACACTAACTACTTTCCCTATATGTCTAAGTAGAACTAATCATGGATATGGTAGGGAGATGGAACATGGGAAGCATATTTATGAAAACATATGCGAACAAGCTTTGGCCAAAGCATCTTTTTATCACCAGGAATGAAAACTAGTAGGTAGAGAAATATCCATTTCTACCCTTTCATGTTTACTTCTTCCACATTAGCACCCTCACTAGAAGGTAAGCTTTCCAATACACATACATAGTACAAAAATAATACCAACACAAGTATATAATTTATTTATTTCCCTTTATTATTGCATTAACAAAAGCATAAAAGTCACACAACAAATCGACTAGTCTTATGAATTTTTTCTTTCATCATGAGAAATCATAATACATCATAAGCATTCAAGTAAGAATAAAGTATTGACCATTCTATATAAACACCAATAGTGCTTCATAACTAAATAATTCTATTCCATTTTCATATAAAAATATGTCGACCTACTCGGCGTTCATCAAATGTATCAACTAGTACATCTATTTCCATCACCTCATAATAATTTCATGCAAAGTATCAATTAAATCACCCATGTGCTAGTACTATCATATTAATGTCAAAAAGATATATTTTCTATGGATTCCATCATTCTGTGAATATCCATGCAATGCTCCTCATACCATCAAAACTCACATCAAATAATATCAACCAATATTAATTATTTCACAAACTGTATTTCTAATATACACAACTATTTTCATGTCAATGCAGTTTGATCATTTCATAATAGTTGAAACATATTTCAAGTAACATATGAATGCAAGATTAGGAATGGTATGTTATTCACAATCTACTCCCTTTTACAATCTATCAATGTTATATGTTGAACATGACAGATGACATTACTTCACATCACAGGACTAGCAACATAAAACACATATTATAGCCACCACAAGATTATAAGAAATCACAATATTTCAAGTTGCAAATTTCAATTCAAATCCTCAATGGTCATAAGAAAAATTAAATAAGTGGGAAAAAAATCTCAGTTGATTGAAAAACTCACAATTGATGGCTACATGGTCACAAGACAACTTAAAATTTCAAGCTAGTCCTTCACCACTTTTAAATTTCATCAAATTTTATTTTTTTTTATGGAGGGTTCAGACATGCGAGGTAACCCAGTGAGGCACGAAGCTTGCTAGCTACCAACCAGCAAAGGCCACCACAAAGATGATTTAGGAACCTGATACGGGCCCAGTCATGCCTAAAACCTCTTCGAATAAGAGCCAAGGACTATGGAGTATCCATGCTGCCAAATTCACTTGGGGCACACTCCTAGCCTCATCCCTTATAATGTCAGAGCCTTGCACTCAAAAAGACTTGATCCCTAGTGGGCTCATTGCGAGCCATTCAACTTCACCAGTAGACCAAGGGCCCATTGATAGTTCATCAAATTTAAAAATAAACACTAATACATTTGGGGTGAAATTCTGACGGCAATTTGCGACGGCAGGCAAATGTCATGCGGTTTTGGCTTTTTTTTTTCAAATATAGCCCGACACCGTTGCAATTGTGATGCCAATACATTTGGCAACGTCGCCATTGCGACGTTGTCAGGATATAAGGGCAAAAAAAAAAAGGAACGTTGTCATTTGTGTTTTCAACAGCACCGTAACCCTCTGCGAAATCACATCGAGATATAAGGGAAAAAAAAACAAGAACGTTCTCATTTGTGTTTTCAATAGCGCCGTAACCCTCCGTGAAATCACATCGGGATATAAGGGCAAAAAAAACAAGAATGTTGTCATTTGTGTTTTCAACAGCGCCGTAACCCTCCGTGAAATCACAGCTACAATTTCTGAGTACGTTGGGTTTATTTTTCTTTTGTCATTATTATGTAATCTGGTATTCAGCTGTTAGAGAGCTAAAATACCTAGAAATGAGGACATATCTGTGTTGAATTTATTGTTAGCGGCTTTGGTTATTTAGAAGTTTAATTTTATTTGTTCATCTTTCAAGCACAAATGTTTTGTGGACCGTAACGTCTTCATTGTTTCGGGTATGCAGTGAAACAGCCCTAACTTGCAATTGCGACGTTGTCGGGATATAAGGGCCAAAAAAAAAAGGAACGTTGTCATTTGTGTTTTCAACAGCGCTGTAACCCTCCGCGAAATCACATCGGGATATAAGGGCAAAAAAAACAAGAACGTTGTCATTTGTGTTTTCAACAGCGCCGAGAGAGATTCCCTCCGTGAAATCACAGCTACAATTTCTGAGTATGTTGGGTTTATTTTTCTTTTGTCATTATTATGTAATCTGGTATTCAGCTGTTAGAGAGCTAAAATACCCAGAAATGAGGACATATCTGTGTTGAATTTATTGTTAGCGGCTTTGGTTATTTAGAAGTTCAATTTTATTTGTTCATCTTTCAAGCACAAACATTTTGTGGACCGTAACATCTTCATTGTTTCAGGTATGCAATGAAACAGCCCTAACTTGTGACTACCTTCACGGTACTTGTGTACATTATCATGTTGTCTTTATAGTGACTGTCCTCATTCAAGTGGCAATTACACAAGGGACAGTCACTGTGAGATGTCCTCATTTGTGACAAGGACAGTCACACTTAGGACATCTCATTGTGATATTCCCTTATGTAATTGCCACTTGAATGTATTGCTATTGAACCACATTAATGCTTTTCTTCTTCAACAAATGAGGACAGTCACTCTAAAGACAACATGATAATGTACACTCACTGTAAGGACAGTCACAAATGAGGACATCTCACAGTGACTGTCCCTTGTGTAATTGTCGCTTGAATGTGTTGCTATTGAACCACATTAATGCTTTTCTTCTTCAAAAAATGAGGACAGTCACTCTAAAGACAACATGATAATGTACACTCACTGTAAGGACAGTCACAAATGAGGACATCTCACAGTGACTGTCCCTTGTGTAATTTCCGCTTGAATTACACAAGGGACAGTCATTGTGAGATGTCCTCATTTGTGACAAGGACAGTCACACATGAGGACATCTCACAGTGATTGTCCCTTGTGTAATTGCCACTTGAATGTATTGCTATTGAACCACATTAATGCTTTTCTTCTTCAACAAATGAGGACAGTCACTCTAAAGACAACATGATAATGTACACTCACTGTAAGGATAGTCACAAATGAGGACATCTCACAGTGACTGTCCCTTGTGTAATTGCCGCTTGAATTACACAAGGGACAGTCATTGTGAGATGTCCTCATTTGTGACAAGGATAGTCACACATGAGGACATCTCACAGTGATTGTCCCTTGTGTAATTGCCACTTGAATGTATTGCTATTGAACCACATTAATGCTTTTCTTCTTCAACAAATGAGGACAGTCACTCTAAAGACAACATGATAATGTACACTCACTATAAGGACAGTCACAAATGAGGACATCTCACAGTGACTGTCCCTTGTGTAATTGCCGCTTGAATTACACAAGGGACAGTCATTGTGAGATGTCCTCATTTGTGACAAGGACAGTCACACATGAGGACATCTCACAGTGATTGTCTGTAATGTCCCCTTTTTGGCTAACTCGGAAAACAGGAACAATTACTCCACTTCTCAGACTTACTCTATCAGATACTTACAATTAAACTAAGTAATGGAGGTTACTTAAGATATCAACCGCTATTTCAGATTCAATCACAATATGTGTGCAAGATGATATTGATACCAATATGTTTAATAACACTGTCGGATATAATGATATGAAATATGCTATGAATATGATGTTTCCTATCACTTATAGTGATAGTATAATGATGCTATGTCTAATATAAACAATATCGATATACAATCAATAAGTATTGCTTGCAGCAATGTATTTGTTGTGTCTGATATGATGATGTAATTATGCAAATGTGTAATATCGCTATGAGTGATATGTTGCTATTTCAGATTCTAAATTATATGCTTGCAACTTCAAATATTGATGCTGGTTCTGACTATCCTTTCTATCTGTGCAATCATGGTGATGTCTCTGATCTGCAATGATAAACTTGAAACCAAACTGCCAAAGGCAGATGCTCTATTGAGTATATCCAAATATGGATAAGTAAATAAAGTTCCAATGATGCCTTGAGTGACTGACGAGAATGCATTCTTATATTGTCTTTAACAAATGAAGAGATGCTATGAATGAGACGTGTCTTGTTTCTTCCTCCATGTCCCTTTGTTAATCACACCTTTCCATAATCCAACAGTTCGCATAATATTATTTCATTATTTTCTGATCATAGATAACTCCCAGATTGACTCAATATCAAATCTTTTTATGAAGGTAATCTTCCCTAATTGGTAGTGCAACCAGTAGTTAACATCCACTGTGTTTGTATTAGTTTGGTCTAATTATCATTAGTATTTAGTCAATTGATATTAACTCTTGCCTTATCCCATATTGTTATGATTATATCCAATCTTTCTACTTTGATATAAGTTGATATCATTTTCTGATAATTGTCCATTTATTGGTTGATTGCTGGTAATGGAGTTTGATCTTCAAATTGACTTCCATTCCTGTTAATACTTAAGGATACATTGTACTTATTATCCACGACTGATGCCTCATTCATTGATAGCTTGTGATATAATCACTGATGCTTTTGTGTTTCTACAAGATGTGGTTTATCTCAGACAATTGATAATCTTTCAATCCTTTAGTCGATATCCTCCTATGTGGTGTCTATTGATATAGATAGTAGAATTCAATCTAGTTTCTGTTATTGTCATGATAACATAGGAAGTGATGGTGCATATTTGCTAGCGGGTCTTCATGTTTGATATTGCTTTATCGGATATGTCATTGTCTAAACTTGTGCAATTAATGATTATTTATAATATATGAATGGTTATCCTTCTTGCTTATCAATACATCTTCTGAAACACATAGCGACCTATCCCTTATTCATATCATGTTGATCTTGACTTCATAGTATTCGGTTCATTAATCATCCTCTCATGGTATCGATGTGTAATGACTAGTGATTGTTGTATCACTTCTTCATTCCTCATCATGATAGATAATGCAGATGTTTAACGTAGATGTATATCGATTACAGATATTCGATATTGCTTTAAACGTTATTATTATTATTATTATTATTATTAATGTTATTGTTATTATTAAATATTATAATTAATGATGTTAGTAATATTAATAATATTATAATAAATATTATTATAGTGATAACATATTGTTTTATATTGAGAGGTTTATTAATATTATTTATATATTAAAATTATTATATCAATAATTGATTTAATATTATTACTTAATATATTATTATAATATAATATATATAATTTATTAATAATTATTTATTATTAATTTATATTATAATTATAATCATAATTATATTACTTATTAATATTTTAATATTATTTAATTAACATATTACTTATTATGCTAACTATATATTATTATTATCTCTTGATAATAATTATATATTATTGTTATATACCGTTAATAATAGATTATTATATATCATCTAATCATTTTATTATTATACTAAGTTCAATATGTCATGGCTCATGACATTGTCCCTTGTGTAATTGCCACTTGAATGTATTGCTATTGAACCACATTAATGCTTTTCTTCTTCAACAAATGAGGACAGTCACTCTAAAGACAACATGATAATGTACACTCACTATAAGGACAGTCACAAATGAGGACATCTCACAGTGACTGTCCCTTGTGTAATTGCCGCTTGAATTACACAAGGGATAGTCATTGTGAGATGTCCTCATTTGTGACAAGGACAGTCACACATGAGGACATCTCACAGTGATTGTCCCTTGTGTAATTGCCACTTGAATGTATTGCTATTGAACCACATTAATGCTTTTCTTCTTCAACAAATGAGGATAGTCACTCTAAAGACAACATGATAATGTACACTCACTGTAAGGACAGTCACAAATGAGGACATCTCATAGTGATTGTCCCTTATGTAATTGCCACTTGAATGTATTGCTATTCAGCCACATTAATGCTTTTCTTCTTCAACAAATGAGGATAGTCACTCTAAAGACAAAATGATAATGTACACTCACTGTAAGTGTACATTATCATGTTGTCTTTACAGTGACTGTCCTCCTTCAAGTGGAAATTACACAAGGGACAGTCACTGTAAAGACAACATGATAATGTAGAGAAACGTTGTCATTTGTATTTTCAACAGCGCCGAGAGAGATTCCGTCCGCGAAATCACAGCTACAATTTCTGAGTACATTGGGTTTATTTTTCTTTTGTCATTATTATGTAATCTGGTATTCAGCTGTTAGAGAGCTAAAATACCCAGAAATGAGGACATATCTGTGTTGAATTTATTGTTAGCGGCTTTGGTTATTTAGAAGTTTAATTTTATTTGTTCATCTTTCAAGCACAAACATTTTGTGGACCATAATGTCTTCATTGTTTCGAGTATGCAATGAAACAGCCCTAACTTGTGACTACCTTCACAGTACTTGTGTACATTATCATGTTGTCTTTACAGTGACTGTCCTCATTCAAGTGGCAATTACACAAGGGACAGTCACTGTGAGATGTCCTCATTTGTGACAAGGACAGTCACACATGAGGACATCTCACAGTGACTGTCCCTTGTGTAATTTCCACTTGAATATATTGTTATTCAACCACATTTATGGGCCCGTTTGGAGCATGACACATAGTAGCATCTACAGAGAAGAAGTTTGGTATGCAATGGTCTTGAAACCTCCTGAGAAATTCTTGGTATGCATTTGTGTGGTGCAAAAGCTTCGTTGAAAGAGAAAAAGAAGAAAAGAATAGAAATGATTTTTTTCTTTTTATGTCATATACTGTAACCAGCTACTTATAACTTGCAAAAATTATTATAACCATTTGAAATTGAAACTTGGTTTAATGTGAAACTGAGAACTGCTTTATTAGAGCTTTCTGTGATTTAGATTCAGACATCAAGAACATTTTTTGCCTAATATTGTGATTAATGCTTATTTATTAATATCTCATACTAACAAACAATTAATAATTATAGGGAAAACGTCATTGGGGGTCTTTGAGGATCCACCAGAAGCCAAGGAGAAAATGTATTCAAAAGCTAAAGATGGTGTAACAGTCCTTACAGCTGTTGAACCTTGCTGTGTAGATCATCTCTGATTCTCCAAGTTCAACAGTACTGTGGTATTCCTTTGGATACTTCTAATGGTAAATTTCAGACATCAAGTTCTTTTCGTATGAAACTACTACATTTGTAATATGTAGTTTTAAACTTTTAGTTTATAAATGTTCATCAGCTTTAGTTCGTATGCTGCCATTTCAAGTATGATTAATGAAGTTACCTTTATCACAGGATGAAAGTGAGCAGTTAGCATACTGGTACAGAGCTGGCAGCATTGATACGGTGACTAGGACATCGTTTAATGGTGGTATTGTGTTTTCCCGTGTTTAGGGCATCGGCCTTTTGAAGCATTGCCTTCATCTTTCTTAAGTCTGAGTTTTAAGTTTGTTTATCTCTCTCGGCGCTGTTGAAAATACAAATGACAACGTTCTTGTTTGTTTTCCCCTTATATCTCGATGTGATTTCGCGGAGGGTTATGGCACTGTTGAAAACACAAATGAAAACACAAATCCCTTGTGTAATTGCCACTTGAAGGAGGACAGTCACTGTAAAGACAACATGATAATGTACACTTACAGTGAGTGTACATTATCATGTTGTCTTTACAGTGACTATCCTCATTTGTTGAAGAAGAAAAGCATTAATGTGGCTGAATAGCAATACATTCAAGTGGCAATCACACAAGGGACAGTCACTGTGAGATGTCCTCATTTGTGACTGTCCTTATAGTGAGTGTACATTATCATGTTGTCTTTAGAGTGACTGTCCTCATTTGTTGAAGAAGAAAAGCATTAATGTGGTTCAGTAGCAATACATTCAAGTGGCAATTACACAAGGGACAATCGATCACTGTGAGATGTCCTCATGTGTGACTATCCTTGTCACAAATGAGGACATCTCACAATGACTATCCCTTCTATAATTGCCACTTGAATGAGGACAGTCACTGTAAAGACAACATGATAATGTACACATACAATGAGTGTACATTATCATGTTGTCTTTACAGTGGCTGCCCTCATGTTGTATATTCTTCTCTGTAGATGCTACTATGTGCTAGGGAACTTCTTAGAACTGTTGGTATATTCTTACAACTTGTTACACCTGGGATATTCTTCTCTGTAGATGCTATTGTGTGCCGTGGTCCAAACAGGCCCATAAATGTGGTTGAATAGCAATACATTCAAGTGGCAATTACACAAGGGACAGTCACTGTGAGATGTCCTCATGTGTGACTGTCCTTGTCACAAATGAGGACATCTCACAGTGACTGTCCCTTGTGTAATTTCCACTTGAAGGAAAAAAGCATTAATGTGGTTCAATAGCAATGTATTCAAGTGGCAATTACACAAGGGATAATCACTCTGAGATTTCCTCATTTGTGACTATCCTTACAGTGAGTGTACATTATCATGTTGTCTTTACAGTGACTGTCCTCATTTGTTGAAGGAAAAAAGCATTAATGTGGTTCAATAGTGATGCAGAGTAGTCAGCAAGAAACTTGGATCTATGTCCCAACCCACTTCAAGACACCAAAATGACTCAACCAATCAATTAGGCTCTGATTTCTATAGGTTAATGTTTAAACTCTGCAAAGTAATGAATTTGAAGGTTTCAAGGATCACACAACAACTTATGGACTCAATCCCATTCAATAACAAATTTCCTTTTAGGGACAAGTTCCCTGATTTTCTATCAAAAGAGACTTTTAAGGTTCTAGATCTTACTTCCTATATAAAAACTTAGAAACCCCTTAGATATCATCTAAATAACAAGAATCATGCATTGGTTGTGATCTAAACAACCCAAGACATCAAAATAACAAACTGACCTAGTGACCCTAGTAGGTCTCCCAAACCTGCTCTGCAGCCATAACTCTGCAACTTGCCAAAGGACTCTAAGAAGTTATATGTTTTCTAAGTACCCTTTTTGGTTTTCTAATAGACCACCAACTCCCAGACCCTGACTCCACTCTAGCATATCAATGTCTTCATTGAGTCCGCAGACCTAATGCATGCTTTTAGGTGTGGGTTCCAAAACAAAGCATTGAAAATGGGTGTATGAAACCAAGATCAGAGTTTTGGAGTGTTCTCCTAATCCAGATAAACAATAATGCACAAGTTTTCAAGTCCTCAATATGATGCAAGCTTCTGATTTTATTCTGATTACCATCTTCCCAGCCAAAAACATGGTAGTTTTTGATCTAGGGCACGCTCTCAACAAATGCAGATGCAACCCCCTCCCTCGGGGCTTTTAGAATATACAAATATACATCCTTAACTCTCATTCCACCAAGGAAGAAGGAATTCCAATGGTTGAAACATGAGTTAAGGTCTTTACATCAATCAAACCCTGAAAATGAGGGTTTGTAAACAATGCACAGAAAATTTAAAATAACTTAGATATAAAACAAAGAGAATCAATCAAACCAACTTCCAAAGCATCAGATGTCACTATTACAACTTCCAGGCAAATTTTATCATCCAACCACCATCCGTACAGCCGTACAGAGTTCATTTTTCACCAGAAATGCACTAAAACAGGGTTATTTTTATTTTTTATGAAAGCAAAATGATTACAATACTGGTTCTTTGTCTGTCTTCGACCATTTAAAGCCTAAAATAGGCTCTCCAAATGTTGGTTCAACCATCTAGGTGGTTAGAACAGTTTATCCAACAAATGTCAACTTTGCTAAGCAACTTTTAAAGTTGCATTACAACTTTGCAAACAACTTTGCCAAGAAGGTTAAAAATGTGTTGTGAAACTTTAGGAACCTTATTAAAGTTATTTTGGACCTTCAAACTTCTTAACAACATCTAAAAAACACCTAATAAACACTTACTATGCTCATTTCATCCAAGGACTCAAAAGATGCCCAAGGTTTATAAGTCACGAAGGGGTCTTGTGTCCAACAAGTGGATGTTTATAAGGAGATAAAATCAATCCTTAATATTTATTACAAACCAAGAAAACATCTAAAACTCCTATTCTAATTTATTGTCATTCAAAAAGACTCTGATTTGTCATTCAAAAAGACTCTAATTTGTCAATCAAAAGGACCTTTCACCAGTCAATCCTTCAAAGCTCCAAGGTGAAAATCTTATGTTCCAATTGATAGGATTTGACTCCTTTGCTTCATGGAAACTTCCTTCAATCATGGTGTCTTTGGCTTGCATTAGGGATGCCCCTGCATCAAATAGAAATGCATTCAAGTGGCAATTACACAAGGGACAGTACATGCCCATTAAAGTTGGTGTTTTGTTATCCAGCATGACAATGGAGACAACATACTCTGTGTCAATTTTACTGATCAAATTTCCCTCCGCCAGGCAAAGCAACAATCTGGGTATGATAAGGTGAAATTTTGTAGTCCTTTTGGGTATGATAACAGTTCCAGTTTCCAATAAGATGGTTCATTTTTATAATCTAGCTTCAATTTCTCTTGTGAAAATCTTTTTTTCATTTTATGGGTGGTAAAATATAATTATTATGCTAGAGGTGTGTACTTATGGATGATAATGAAACAAAATGATAAGATTTAAGACTCTTGTTTTTTTTTTAAATAGCAATTTAAGTTTCCTTCTATTATAAATTACTGTTTTTCTATTTTTTAATGTATCTTTCCAGATCTTTTATATCAATTTTATTTATGAAATATAAATATATTAATAATGTTTTAGTGTTTTTAGGATTAGTTTATATCAATTCTATTCATCATCATTCGTCATTCAATTGTCAGTATTATTAATTTAGACTGTGCAATTGTAGAACTACTCGAATATGGGTTGGATGGATACTCAAGCAGGGGAACCCTCCTCAAATATCTCAAGCAGTGAACTTGGAAAAATGTGTCCTGAAGGAACCCTTTCCATCAGAGAGATAAAAGTACAAACAAGTAAAAGAAGCAGGCTCTGCAAATATGTTTTTGAGAAGAAAAATGATAGATTATTCGAGTATGGTTCATGAGGTATATCTAAAAAGACATTTTTTTTCTTATTATAATAAAAGAGGAAGTTGTGAATGTCAAAGTTGAGTGAAACAAAAATTATTTTCATCAAATTTTGTTAGGCTTGCTTTTGGGAATAGTTTCTTACAATATTGCTATTAAGATTTTTATTGTGTAGTTTTTAGATTAGGTTTATAAAATTATATTTCATGAGTAGTGATTCATATTAATGAATTAACGATACTTTTGGAAGGTATTTTCAATGTGTCAAATTTTGATATTTTTACAAGAATTAGATTGTGTAATTTTTTTAATTAAAGTCATTGACTCATATTTCATAAATAATAGTTCTCATGAATCCATCTCTTATAAGATTGAATAGTCTATTTAGGAAGTATTTCTGATAGTATGTCAAATTATGATATTACTATTACCATTAGATTGGATGGCTTTGAAGTCAACCTCGTTGACCCATATTCTTCTCTGTAGATGCTACTATGTGCTAGGGAACTTCTTAGAACTGTTGGTATATTCTTACAACTTGTTACACCTGGGATATTCTTCTCTGTAGATGCTACTATGTGTCGCGGTCCAAACGGGCCCATAAATGTGGTTGAATAGCAATACATTCAAGTGGCAATTACACAAGGGACAGTCACTGTGAGATGTCCTCATGTGTGACTGTCCTTGTCACAAATGAGGACATCTCACAGTGACTGTCCCTTGTGTAATTTCCACTTGAATGAGGATAGTCACTGTAAAGACAACATGATAATGTACACATACAATGAGTGTAAATTATCATGTTGTCTTTATAGTGGCTGCCCTCATGTTGTATATTCTTCTCTGTAGATGCTACTATGTGCTAGGGAACTTCTTAGAACTGTTGGTATATTCTTACAACTTGTTACACCTGGGATATTCTTCTCTGTAGATGCTACTGTGTGCTGTGGTCCAAACGGGCCCATAAATGTGGTTGAATAGCAATACATTCAAGTGGAAATTACACAAGGGATAGTCACTGTGAGATGTCCTCATGTGTGACTGTCCTTGTCACAAATGAGGACATCTCATAGTGACTGTCCCTTGTGTAATTGCCACTTGAATGAGGACAGTCACTGTAAAGACAACATGATAATGTACACAAGTACCGTGAAGGTAGTTGCAAGTTAGGGCTGTTTCATTGCATACCCGAAACAATGAAGATGTTACGGTCCACAAAATGTTTGTGCTTGAAAGATGAACAAATAAAATTAAACTTCTAAATAACCAAAGCCGCTAACAATAAATTCAACACAAATATGTCCTCATTTCTGGGTATTTTAGCTCTATAACAGCTGAATACCAGATTACATAATAATGACAAAAGAAAAATAAACCCAACGTACTCAGAAATTGTAGCTGTGATTTCACGGAGGGAATCTCTCTCGGCACTGTTGAAAATACAAATGACAATGTTTCTCTACATTATCATGTTGTCTTTACAATGACTGTCCCTTGTGTAATTGCCACTTGAAGGAGGACAGTCACTATAAAGACAACATGATAATGTACACTTACAGCCCGTGTACATTATCATGTTGTCTTTAGAGTGACTATCCTCATTTGTTGAAGAAGAAAAGCATTAATGTGGCTGAATAGCAATACATTCAAGTGGCAATTACACAAGGGACAGTCACTGTGAGATGTCCTCATTTGTGACTATCCTTACAGTGAGTGTACATTATCATGTTGTCTTTAAAGTGACTGTCCTCATTTGTTGAAGGAAAAAAGCATTAATGTGGTTCATTAGCAATGTATTCAAGTGGCAATTACACAAGGGATAGTCACTCTGAGATTTCCTCATTTGTGACTATCCTTATAGTGAGTGTACATTATCATGTTGTCTTTACAGTGATTGTCCTCATTTGTTGAAGGAAAAAAGCATTAATGTGGTTCAATAGCAATGTATTCAAGCGGTAATTACACAAGGGATAATCACTCTGAGATTTCCTCATTTGTGACTATCCTTACAGTGAGTGTACATTATCATGTTGTCTTTACAGTGACTGCCCTCATTTGTTGAAGGAAAAAAGCATTAATGTGGTTCAATAGCAATGCATTCAAGTGGCAATTACACAAGGGACAGTACATGCCCATTAAAGTTGGTGTTTTGTTATCCAGCATGACAATGGAGACAGCATACTCTGTGTCAATTTTACTGATCAAATTTCCCTCCGCCAGGCAAAGCAACAATTTGGGTATGATAAGGTAAATTTTTTGCAACAATTTCTTGCTGCTGCTAAGGTTACCATTGTTTATGGTTTCTATTATATAGTTCTATCTATATTGCTATATGGCCTTTTGTTTAGGATTAAGTAGACGAGGGAAAATATTTCTTTTGTGGATTGTAAACAAAACATTGAATTATTTTAGAGAACAGATCTAAATCTATAAGATGCTACGATGGAGCACATGACCATGTACTTGTGAATATTAGGATCCATGTTAATCAAATGACTGCTTTATGTAAATTACTTTTGAGTAAGTAAAAGGCAATACAATTTTTCGAAGTGTGCAAGGATTTTTATGATATATAGGTGTATGAAGAAATGAATTTGTGTTGTTTTGGATCAATATCAAACATCTCTGATATATTTTCATGTTTTTATAATCTATTTTGCAGATGGAAAGTTGAAATGCCAGCTATCCTAGAGCAGTCAATAAGAATATTGTCTGATGCTGGTCTTGGTATGGCCATATTCAGTCTGGGTATGTTTTGAATTCTTCTCTATCTCTCTGATTGAGGAGTACTCGATATATGCATGTGCTTTTTTCTTCTTTGATGGTTGTGAAGCTCTGTTTGTTCTAAATACCACCGTATTGCAATTGTATTAGTTTCATTATTTTCTCTAAAGTCACTGTATTTTTTCTTATTATAATAAAAGAGGAAGTTGTGAATGTCAAAGTTGAGTGAAAAAAAATTATTTTCATCAAATTTTGTTACTGTCACAAGGGACAGTAACAAAGCCCTAGCTTTTCCTCTAATATAGCCTTCTCCCATACCTCATCCTGAGATTCTTTGTCTTCTATGTCATCTGATCCTCCTATACAAGTTGCAAATGAAATTTATCATTCATGTATAGACTGAGATAATATAATGCACTCGATATTTGAATCATCGTACATGTATAGAATGATAGAATATAATGCATTCAATATTTGTATTATCGTTCATGTATAGATTGAGATAATATGATGCATTCGATATTTGAAAAAAGTGATCGGATACCTTCTTTCTTGCCAAATGTGTTTTTACAACCTTCACATCTGCAGCCATCTAAGTAGCCAACCCCTGCCTAAAATAAAAGATACGAGCACTAATCAGAATACACATAAACTACTCTCCAGCCTTTAACCTTAAATTAAGCAATCAATTGAAGATATCTACCTAATAGCATTCACAGTATTTCTTCAGACACATTGATTTCTTACAATTGTAGCCTCTTTTGTGCCTTGTCGATGTTGGAGTCTTGGTGCACTCTCTCTGCTAAAGTAAGATAGCGAGAAAGATAAGAACTCTCCATAGATAGTTAAGTAATAGTGATACTATAAAAAGAAAACACTAGAACAAAGGAAAACCTCTCAGTATTTTCTCACCCCATTAGTTGGTGGAGAGTCAGCACCATGAACAATTTTAGGAGCAAAAGCAAGTGGATTGCGTGATTCTATCTGCTGGCATGTGCCAACAACCATATCTGTATACTCAGGTTTGTTAAAGCACTCTTGACATGTGCAGGACTCAACGCAGTATACTCCTGCTACAAAACACTCACAATACCTGCAAGAGTACTAGTAAGAATTTCATTTAAATTAAAACTATAAATCTAGTCATGTCAATACATGAATTGAAATGCAAAAATCCAAAAACATCTATTTATTTAATTATCTGATCTGCTGCATCTAAGAGGTACGTAAAATGTTCTGGGTTGCAATTTGCTTTTCTTAAGTGCTAACACACAGACCTTCATAGAAATGTTCAAGTTCTGAGACAAATAGAAAAGACATAGGAACCAAATAATAAACCCACTCTAGTGCACAAAGACTCACAATTTAAGGCATTTTGACTTTTTACAATTGCAACATTTGCAGCCTTCTTTATCCCCAGTTGTGGCAGACTTTCTTCTGGGCATTCAAAGAAAAAGTCAAAGCTAAATAAAAGGATGCAAAAGTGAATTCAAAATTATCCAGACAACAAAGCATTACAAATGAAGACAAATCTCTGTAAAGTTGATAAAATCCTACAATTACCTTTTCTTCTTAGGACTGCTCTGATTATACTCTTCCCCTATACCAAATCCAGGTTGTTGAGAAATATCTTGTAGCGCTGGCCTCTTCTTGTCAAGTGGACTTGAGTTCATATATTCAATTTTAAAACATTGCCTACATTGCAATGGCTTTATGCCAACTGTTAGGGATCGGAAACATGTAGTGGACTTTTTGACTCCAATCTGTGTGTTTCCAGAAGACTGCACCTCCTGTTGATCAATTCTAGTCTTTCCCACAACTGACACAAGCATTCCAGGAGCCATGCTTGTATTTGTTGATACTGAAATATTTCCACTTGAGCTTACAGGAAGTAAAGAACTTGTTCGACTGTCACTGGGAGCCTCCTTCACTCCAGACAAAGTCAGCATTCCCTGCATGCCAGTAGCTCCCTTTGAAGTTGTTAGCAGCCCAGTTCCATAATTTAATGACATTGAAGAGGCAAGGCTATTTAAATGCAAACCAATCCCAGTTGGCATACCCACTGACATAGAAGAATGCCCATTATTTCTAAGTGAGCTGTCAGACTTGTCTGAGTTACCCTCAGATGTTTTATAAGAGCAAGATGAAAACTGTCCAACAGATAAAGATTGGGAACTTCTCCCAGCATCTGTACCTGCATCTCTCTTATATACTACAAGTTGCTTGCCATCAAAAATTATAGTTCCCTCACGTGACATTGATGGTGAAGTGTTCTTTTCAGAACCATCATCTGTGGTTACCAATGCTCCTGTTTTAGGCAATAAGTTTGTTGCATTCCATGAGCCATTGGTCAAGTTTCTTCTACGAGCTTCTGATGCCTCAAAATCTAAGTAGTGCCTACGCATGCCTCGTTGTGGTTGATTATCATTCTATACATGAATTATAATGAGTAATCAATTTTGGGCCTTGGAATCTTGTATGTAACATGCACAGGCATTTCATGGCTAAATGAATCTATTTTAAAAGCATCAACTTTTCTTACATGATGCTGGATACATAAGTAGAACAAGCGTATATCAAATTGGAAGCAATCAGAACTCCACCATGACATATTATTTAGAGTACTCTTCAGTTTAAGTAATAATGCATATATTGACACTGTAAAGACAACATGATAATGTACACTCACTGTAAAGACAACATGATAATGTACACTCACTGTAAGGACAGTCACAAATGAGGACATCTCACAGTGACTGTCTCTAGTGTAATTTCCACTTGAATGTATTGCTATTCAGCCACATTAATGCTTTTCTTCTTCAACAAATGAGGATAGTCACTCTAAAGACAACATGATAATGTACACTCACAGTGAGTATACATTATCATGTTGTCTTTAGAGTGACTATCCTCATTTGTTGAAGAATAAAAGCATTAATGTGGCTGAATAGCAATACATTCAAGTGGCAATTACACAAGGGACAGTCACTGTGAGATGTCCTCATTTGTGACTATCCTTACAGTGAGTGTACATTATCATGTTGTCTTTACAGTGACTATCCTCATTTGTTGAAAGAAAAAAGTATTAATGTGGTTCATTAGCAATGTATTAAATAATTTTTTTTTTAATCCACCCACGGGCGTCGCAATTGCGACGGGCGCCCATCGTAATGTGATGCAAGCGCCCGTCGCAATTGCTTGGGAGGCCCGTCACAATTGCAACGACCCTCCAAAGCCATGCGACGGGGGGGCGACGCCCATGCCGCTAACAAATCTTAGTGACATTGCAACGGGAGGGCGTCGCAATTGCGACGGCTACCCATAGACGTCGCCATTTGTGACTAAAAAACTACGATGTCTATGGGTGTCGCTCTGGCGACACATAGCCATCGCAATTGCGACACATAGCCGTCGCAAAATGCCCCCAAATGTATTAGTGAAAACATCAATTAAAAACCAAAATCACATTTACAGAGTGACTAACACTAGCCACAAGAAGGGATTAAAAGCTACACATCACCTTGCCTCCAAGGTATGCTAAAAAACATGGCCATACTTCTAGAACATAAATATCAAAGTTTACATCATCATGTAATAACACATTCAATTACCTTAAACAACATTTCTCTATCCACTAAAGCGAACCCACATGAATTTTTTAATTATCTCTTTTCTTTTGAAATCTCATGCCATGCAAGGTAAGACATATAAATATATTTTCACAATTTTTCTACAAATTTATGTTTCATATAAAACATGTTGAATTCTTCTTCCCAAAGAATTTCATAAGGTTCTAGTATTAAAATCCTTTCATAATGCATGCAAAAATACATTATAATAATACATTTTTCCATCTTTAATCACAAGCTAACTCCTAAATTTTGACAGGCCCTCATACCATTATTGCATAACCATCATTATTTAACTACATAATATCTCATAGAATTTTATCATCTTTCTTTACTACACTAATGTAGAGAAAAAGACATCAAATTTTTAAGTGTATCTGACACACAGTCTACCTCATGAGTAATCTAACAAAGTAATCTAAGGAGTAATGAAATATGTGATACTACTTACATCCACATTCTATTTCCAATATAACATGTCATGGACTTCCAAAGAAAACCTTGTAATTCTACTTCCATTTCATACATATAGAAAATTTCATACAAAGATTCACATTTTATGCATAGTACATCAAGTTTCCATAGTGCATTCAACATACATAAAGGAACATAAAAAAAATTATTTTCTTAACTATCAAAAACATGTCAAGCTCATAATATCTGCCAATATCTCTTTTAGTTCAAATGATAATTATAACTTGAATTCTTCATAGTGCATGGATAAAACCCAAAAATACACATAACAATTTCATTTCATAACAAAGCATAAATTATAACAATGATTAACATGTACCTCACAATAGGTCTAAAGAATTAACATGCCTAAGCTTTCCTTCATCTAGCTACTCATTAATATTTGATTTCACCTCTTTTATTTTGTATCTAACCAATATATAAGAACATATGCATAGTTCCAATTAAAACACAAGACTAATGAACATTCCATCCCCATGGTTCTCAATAGGCAATATAAAATCTTAATAAATCTAAGGAATTTCATGCACATATAGGCTTTTCTTTATAGGATATTTTATTTATGTAAGCACAAATAAAAATAAACAAACACTATTGCATACATCAAGACATGCAAATACTATTTACCTTATTATTTTATCTAGTATACAAATTAATCATAATCTCCAAAAGTATGCACTTTGTAATGTTTTGGATATGGCCTTATATTCACAAAATCATTCATTCTTTATAGTGAATTCACAACTCTTCACTCAATCACAGAAAGGATTTAGGATCTTATTATTTTGTGTATTTCTATTGCTTAGTTCACATAAATTGTTGATTCCAATTGTGAAAAGTTTAAATGCACCAACTTCATTTTCAGTTAAAACACATATTAATTTAATTCATCTACATAATCTCTATCATTTTATTATTTATTTAATAGCTCGCGTACAGGTGCTCTAAGCTTCATTACACATTCTAAGCTCATTTATAACCTTTTATTTAATATAGAACCGATATTTTTGAAATCATTTTTATATGGTTCGAGCTTACATAATATATATCTCAGAAAAATGAAATTATTAAAGTTGTATGGGAAAAGAAAAAGTCAGTTACTTATGTTATACAATCTTTGGTGTTAAAAGAATGTGATGAAAAGATAGTGGAAGAGAGAGCATAATTGATATCATTTTCTATTATTTATAACAAATACTGGGCTATGTATGTAGACAAAAGAAATTACTTCTCAACCATATTAACTTTAATTAGGGATAGGCTCTTGTTTCTTTATGACTTGTTAGATAGACTAAACAAAGACAACTCTGAACATCGCCCTCACAATTAACTGCCTATCAAAGACTATTCGAACAACATAAATACAATGATGTTTCAAGAAGATTTTGATGTCAAGCAAATATGATTTATCATTAACAAATAGAAAACTCTATTTCAGCTTTAAAAAGTCTTCTATATGGTATGTACTCCAATCTCCTCCTACAAGTCTCATTATTATTCTAATGAAACAGAATTATTATACTACCAAAAATCCTATTTTTTTTCCTTATATTGGTTACCAGTCAAAGTGGAAACTTGTTGTGATAAACGTATCAAGAAGTATTGTTCTTCAATCAGTTCTAGCTATAAGCTCAAGTGCATGGAGCTAACCAAAATAGTCAAGGAAGAGAAAAATCTATAATTTTAGATTCTCCAATTTGATAGGGTTCAGTGCAAACCAATGATTGTGTGACAAATTTTTTCTTTCTCATACAAGTCTAGACGATTTCTATAATAGACCCCAATTACTTAAAGTCACAAAAAGAAGTATAGGCAGCTTTGGTATTCTAAGTCAAAGGAAACAATATTAATGGAAACATAAAACACCCAAATCCATGCTAAATTGCTTTGTGTAGTGGCTTCAACGACGAATGAGGAAGGAAAATTAAACAATTCTAATTTTGAGTATTGTCTTAAATTTAGTTGGAGATGTAGAAGAAAATGTAAACATACCCACCTAAGGAACATGGTCTTCTCAACCAATACAAGCTCACATGCTTTGTGAAATACAAAAGTTGAATCTCATTTAATAAATTAAAATGGCATCCACCAGTGGTGTGATAAAATCAGGCACAAACTTGGTAAAAAAACACCATTTCACAACATATCAATGTACGAAATAAATAACATTCTATATAAAACTAAATTCTACTTACTTCCAACATTCCATGATAGTAAGCAATGAAGCATGTTTTATTTAGAATCAAAATAAAATAGAAGAATGGAACCTGATCGACTGATGCTACAAATCACCTTTATTATTTCTATCATCCAATAGTTGAAGTGCCCCCGTCTTCAAATCTCTTTCAAATCCATGTTTTCTTATGGTCTGATTCTTTTTCTCCAAATCATCTGCCTTCTAACTCTGATAATGATGATTAGCTTCTTCATTTTTGTATTGAATCAACATTCATTATCATTTTTGTTCACATGGGTGATACTACAAACTATCAATTCCATCTTTTTGCCAAATAAACAAATTGAATTCTCCAGATCTAAACAAAGCCAATTTCTTTAGAAAAAAACAAGGGTTTTCACGATGAAAAATCATTAAAAAGATTTGGCACTCTGGGATGAATGAGTCAGTTGAAATACACCTAATGTAGTGAAGCAGTGCCCAAGAAAGAATATCTTGGCAGAGGAAATTTCCACGATAGTGGAGACATTTTTCTAGGCAAGTGCCCATGTACCATAAAACTCACTACCATCAACATTTGCTGCACCAAAACTAAAAAAAACTTGAATAGAGACCATTTTTATAAATTAAACTTCCAGCAGTTTTGTAGCGGTGGCTTGTTTATTACTCCTTTTAAAAGAAACGTGTCTCCTATTTTTGTGCACTCACTTGGAGATGATGCGCACCACCAATCCTTTTTCTCTCTCACTTCCACTATGTCCAAAGAAAATGGAGAAATTTTCTCCATCCCTAAAATAAGACGTAACTAAAACCTATATTTAAGGAATTGACACAATAGAAAAATAAAATAAAAGTAGGTTGTGACATCCTACCCCCCTTAACAATGCATCATCTCGATGCATAATTCAAAATTTGCAATCATAATCAAAGAAAATTAAGAAATTTACAATTGACATGATTTATAATCTTTCATTATTCAAATGCATGCATACAGTTTTAGATTCTAGCATAAAATAAATAGAATTCAATTTCATTTGTTTACATAAAGTCAAATTTTCATCAGTATGCATTGTAGTAAATGTTATCCTAATTTTCCTACTCTATGCAATTTGGCTAAAATCCATTCAAGGGCCTCTGTTTTTACCTTGCCAAGCATCCCTAATAGTTTCATGGCTTTATGACTTGTCTTCTGGCCTCTGCAAATTTTATAACTCCCTGGTTTGTAGTTCAAAAATTTGGAAAACGTAGTCATTATTCCAAAAACCCTAAGAAGCCCTAGCTCATGTTCTAATTTGTTGTTACTTTATCGACCACTTAAGTCCCTCAATACCCATGTGTGCTAAATTCTTAATGGTCGGTCACCTATTCTCTTATTTCCCCGGCTGTTACCTTTTCCATTCGGGGATTCAGTGACTGCAGTGATTCTCTCAGTCGCTTAATGTTTCACGCTAACTGCTAAATGGCTAATGACTTAGCGAGTGGTTAACAATTCCTTTGGTCACATGGTCACTTAATGATTTGGTGGTCTCAGATTTGTGGGGTCCCAGTCCATCAAAATCAACGGTCATCGTAAGTTCACAAGGGGTCTGTCAGAGGCTTGCGATCTTGCAAAAACCGTTGATTCTTCCAAGTGTGCTATGCTTCAAACTTGTGTGGGTCCATTGCCACATCGTCCTATGTGGAATCTCCAGATTGGCTGAAGAGTTGTGATGTGTAACCTTGTCAGAGTGGGCCTAGTGGACTATGTTCCTTTAAATCCTATGGTTGGCGCATGATCTCATGGGTTGTGTCAGAGCCATGCGATCATGCACCGACAGTCGATTTCACTTTATTGTCAGAGCCTTGTGGGTGGGTCCTCATTTGTTGATGTGCTCGTCTTCTATTGGTCCACATAGTGATGACTAAGATTTGTCAGTGGGGCCATGTCAGAGTCTCTGTAGGGATGTTAGAAGGATGAAGATCGACGGCTGGTGTATCTTTGCGAAGAAGTTTTTTGACACATGCGATCATGCAACTTCCGTTCGATCTGCCAAGTGTTCAAATCCTATCAATGGGTCCAATGCCAAGTCAGGATGATATGTCATCTTCTTATTGGCCAAAGTAAAGGTAAATGTCAGGTGGGGCTAGTGCCACATGTTGCTAACTTTCTCAAATATGATTGATTGTCATGTGTTGATGAGGATTTGTAGGTGGACCCGTGTGTTAGTGGGGTCCCAGTTCTAATAGGATCTATGGATGGTGCATGATTGGAAGGAATATTTGGCAGCCATGAGATCATGCACCTACCATTGGATCAGAATCTTATCTTCAGTGGGTCTGATGTCAAAGAAGTGTCGAGGTGTATGCCTATAAAGTGGTCAGAATGAATAAAAGAATGACAAGTGGCAAGTCTGGGCCTAGGGTTTAAAGAGTTCTTCGTGACTTAAGAAGACAAAAATCAAAGTGGGTCCAAGCTAACAGGTATGCTGACGTGCTAAAGTTTCATTGGCTGCAATGTGTCAAGGTGGGCCAAAGACTTTTCAGAAGGTTTTATAGCTGTTGTCAGGATAATCTAAGTCATTTGACTGCCAGGAGATAAAAGATATCAATGGTTGTGTTTTAAAAATGACCTGCTAACTATTGTTATTTTAATTCAAATATTTCTGAGAAGGGTTTCGCCATTGTTTCTCACAGAAAGCCATATAAAACAATGTGGTAGCTCAGAGTTATTCCTTCCAGATGGTTTTGGTTGTGAAGATGATAAAAATGACTGTTGGCCAACATCTATAGGGCCCTTTGCCATGTTTTCATGATAGGAAAGAGTTGGCGCCACCTTTTGAACGGTACTGTTACCTAGGAAAATAAGATCAGATTCTGAGCCTTCATGGCTTAGTGGAGTTGCAGGTGGGTAGATGAGTCAAGGTTGGTTGTGTTTGCAGGTGGACTCAATAAGGAGATGTACATGCAAAGATATAGACATATCTAATCAGCTAGGATATTTTCAAAATTACATAGTGTAATTGTGCTAAAAGGCAGTTAGGGTTTGATTATTATATGCAGAATTATGTAAAGGAGAGAGTCCACTTTTTGTAAAGGAGAGAGTCCACTTTTGAAAGAAAGTCATCCTTTCTCAGAAGGCCATCTATGGTATCTTCTCTACCCTCTGGTCTTCTACTCTTTGTAATCTCCCATTGATTATTCAGGCAACTTTAAGGTATTTGTGACAATTCTTCATGTCCCTATCCTTTCATTGTTTGGATCATCTCTTAATGAATTGAAGTCTATGCATGTTTTCAATGACAACTTAGGGTTCCTGATCCCTCTTACTTTCTGTAATTGTGTGTCTTATTGTGTTTGATCTGATTTAGATGTTTTTTGTGGGTATACTTCAGCCCCCTAACAGTCTTGTCTCAATCCTACACCGAGTTGCAAAAGTGAATGTTTTCTTGTAGGTCATAGGTTGTATCTTATGTTCAGGCCCTCCTATGAAACACTTATGCAAGCCTATTTAGTAAGTTGTGACCTACTAGACCTAAGCCTTTCATTGATTTTATCCCTCTATGCTAAAATTCATACCCTAATTTTGGTGTATCACCTAGTAGGTAGTTTGCTTTTAGTCATTTCCCTTTCCAAGCATTCCTTCTATCCCTTTCCCTCAAAATTTTACTTTCATGTCTAAAACAAAATTAAGGAGATTATCCAAGAGGAACCAGCCTAGAACCTGGAGGTCTCATCTCAGTTAGCATAGGTCCCACACCTGGAGATGATTCCCATGTTATACTAGGTTATCAAGACTATGAGAGCTTGAAACAAGGGTGCAAACTTAGTGTATAACAATTCTGGCATGCCTGGTGGGACTACAAAAGAAGTTCATTGTTTGAAGATTATGTCATCTCTGATATACAAATTACATAATACAAGCTTTTATAGGTTTTTCTATCAAGTATATCTGGTGACTCCACTGATTTCAAGGATTTAGGCTAACCTTGTTCAAAGTTTATGAGAAAGATTGAGACTAGAAGCTCAAAGCCTACTAAATTTGCAGAGTTGCCCTTGAAAAGAGGCTACAAGGGAAGGTCAACTCAAAGAGCATCTCCTGCAAGGAGAGTTCAATCAACACCACCTGATACTTCAGAAAGGAGACCTTTCACCTTTCAGCTCAGAAGAAGAGGAAGATCTCTAACCAGAGATCTAGAAGAGGATTTATATCTAGCATCAAATACAGCTCATATAGTTGTAAATCTTCAAGTTTCAGCTCCTACAATGGCTAGACAGTTTGCTTTTGTACCTTTCAACCAGGGAAGTCCATTGACTTTTGTTGTGCATAATGATGTGCCCTTGATAATGTTGAAGAGCTTACTTGATTTCACAAGTGAAGAGAAGACTACTACTTTTGAGCACATAAGAGATGTGACCACCATCTGTAGCATACACAACATAATCCAAGAAGATGTGGCCACCAAATTGTTAGCAGCCTCCCTAAAAGGTAAGGCTCTTGAATGGTTTAGAACTCTAACTATTGGTTCTATTAATTCATGGGATGGCTTAGGAGATGCATTAAGTAAGCATTTTGAGGATAAATCAGACAACCTATCTTTGGTTGAGCAATTGACAACCATAAAAAGAGACCCTCAAGAGAAAATGACAAATTACAATAGTAGATTCCTCAAGACATGGAATAGAATTCCAATCTCTGTGAGACCATCAGCTGACCATGCTTTCCTATATTACTTGCAAAGTTTGAATGGTCAAATTTCTATCATGATCCAGTCTATGGGTGGTACTACTCTACCCCAAGCTTTTGACATAGCTATCAGAGTTGAAAATTGTTTGATTCAAGCAAGCATGATAGCTAGAAGGCCACCAATGCCCATTTTTCCTAGCCTTCAACCCATTGCACCTACACAAGTACCCCCGTTTACCCCTATTCCCACCATATTGGCACCTCAGGCTAGTACCAGTGGTCAAGAGCTGAGAACAAGTTTTTCTCAAGAGCTGCAAGAGATGAAGAATAGCCAAGCAACTAGTATGCAAGAAATGACAAATTTTTTGCAAACCTTGACTAAAGAGGTCACAAATCTAAAGAACCAAGGTCAAGGAATTAGACCACCATTTCATCCACAAGGCCAAGGTCCTAATCAACAATACCAAAATCAAGGATAGCCTTATCAACAAAATAGGCCACCATACCAAGGAGGTTATCAAGGACAAAGGAAAAATTTTAATCAGAGACCATTTCAACCATACAACACTGCACCTCTCAATTTTGCAAATCCGGATAGGGATATGGTTCCCAGTCAAAATAATATGGCTATGGATAATGAATGGTGCTTTCCTTGTAATCAGCCTCATAATTAGGCTACATGTTCAAATGGATGGATGAACCAAGCTCTAATGGTTCAAAATGTCTCACAAGCTCAATCAGAGGCTTCATCCAGTGGGTCAGTTCCTCAACAAGAACCACAAGAAAATGAGACTGCTCTCTTTAATTGGGAGCAACTAGACTTCAATGGAGTCAATGATGAAGTTTCTTTTGTTGCCTATACAAGAGCAAAGAGAAGAGCTCAAGACATGGAGAGAGCATATTCTGGTACTAAGGCCACTACATCTACAGAGCCACTCTAGCAAGCTAATCCCATCACACCTAAGAAGGCTCCTGCCATTACAAGTAAAGAAGGTCAAACTCTCAAAGGAATGGAGCCTATCATGCCAAAGACATAATAAAGAGTACATAATATAGCACCTTATAACATTGTAGACAACATGAAGAAGGTGAATGTCACCATGTCCATGTGGAACTCTTTGGCTATTCCAGGACAACCTGAGATCTTGAAGAAGGCTATGACAGAGGTATCAACTCCTCAACCTACAAAAGAAGCTACAAAGCCAGTGTTGGTTAACACTGATCAAGAAAAGGAGGCTCCAAGTAGCAACTCCAAGGCCAATACCATGCAAGGTAGGAATTCAAAGCCACCTCCCTTTTATGTATCTTTGATCATTAGAAAATATTTAGTGCATAATTGTATGGTAGATAGTGGAGCTACTAGCACTATAATGCCCAAGAAAGTAGCTGACCAATTAGGACTCAAATATGAACCCTTTCAAAAGAAGGTCACACAACTTGATGGATCCTCAGTCAATACTATAGGTGTGGCCAAGGATACCAGTCTAATCCTACATGCTAGTCCTAATTTTTTGATCCTCCTTGATATATATATCATAGATCTCCCTGCATTATTTTCTATATGTCTTTCAAGGGAGTTCACAACCAAGATAGGAGGCTATCTATCCTCTGACTGGTCTCACATGCTATTTCATACAAGGTATTGGACCAAGGTCACCATTAAATTAGAGAAATTGGCAGCACACCATATAGAACCTTATGTGTCCAATATCATCAATGCAAACTACCCTATATTTGATAACAGTGACTTCCAAACCATTAGCGAAGAAGACACTAAGATAGAAAGTATCCCTGATATTTTACTAGATGAAAGAGCTTCAAAGGCCCAAGAAAATCTTGTTTGGGATTTTGGTTTGGGAAGTTATTTGATACAAGAAAGTGGATCCCAAGAGCCAAGCCTTCTCAAAGAAGACACTGATTCAGAGGATCAGAGCAATCAAGTTTGGGAACTTTTTTTTGATGGAGCTAGAACTAGACATGGTTCTGGTGGTGGTTCTATGTTAGTGTCCCCAAAAGGAGAAAGGTATTATACTGCCTTTAGATTCAGTTTCTCTTGCATTGGCAACACTACAGAATATGAAAGCCTTGTGAATGGACTAGAGTGGGCTAGAAAAAGAGGGCTTAAGGCCTTAAAAGTTTATGGTGACAATGAGTTAGTTGTTAGCCAAGTAAGAGGGATAAGTGCAACCAAGAATGACACTTTGAAAGCATACAAACATAGAATTTGGGATGCAATTGAAGATTTTTGTGCTTTCAATATTGTTGCTATCCCTAGGAAACTAAATCAAAATATAGATAGGTTAGCTACTGTTGGATCTCAGTATGACATCCCCAATAGTATTTCAAAAGAAATAGACCAACAGCATATCAAAGTGATTTTCAGACCCTCTATTCCTGATAATGATGTCAATTGGCAGGTGTTTGACAATGATGAACAAATTCTACAATTCTTGTTTGAAGAAGATGTCCTTTCAAGGCATAATCAAGAGAGGCTATCACAAAACTATGGTGATCAAGTGATACAACTTAAGTCTAATAAGATGCCTAGAGGTCTTGTCACCTTAGAAACTATCTTCAACAAGGATGATCAAGTCAAGAAGAATAAAGCTGGCATGGTAGTTCAACAAGAACATTGTGTTGAATTAGAGTTGGAACCAAGTAGGAGGTTACAATTTGGAAAAGTAAACACTAATTTGGAAAAGCAGGATTACATCCAATTATTCAAAGAATTTGATGATGTGTTTGCATGGTAGTATGAAGACCTCAAGGGTTTTGATCCTACTCTTGCTTAGCACACTATTGAATTAGAACCTAATGCCAAACTAGTAAGACAAAAGCAAAGGCTTGTTAATCCTAAGCTTGAGCCACTTATGCATAAAGAAGTGCTCAAATTGACAAAAAGTGGTATCATCTACCCCATTAAGCATACTAGTTGGGTTTCCAACATTGTTCCTATCAGGAAGAAGAATGGGGAGCTGAGGTTATGTGTTGACTTTAGGGATCTTAATAGGGCCTCATTAAAAGACTGCCATCCACTGCCCTCTATGGAACAAATCTTACAATGTGTCTCTGGATCTGAGAGATTTTCATTATTGGATGGCTATTTAGGATACAATCAGATCCTAGTAAATGAAGAGGATCAATACAAGACTGCATTTACAACCAAGTGGGGAACCATGGTTTATCAAAAGATGCCCTTTGGTTTGTCAAATGTAGGTGCTACATTTCAAAAGGCAATGGATATGGCCTTTAAAAGCCTCATGTACAAATTTGTACTGGTCTACTTAGATGACATAACTGTCTATTCAAAGCATGCAGTAGATCACATCAAACATTTGAGGAAGATTTTTGAAAGGTGTAGAGAATTTGGGATATCTCTTAATCCCAAGAAATGTGTGTTTGCAGCTCATGAAGGAAAATTGTTGGGATACGTAGTATCCAAAGAAGGGATCATAGTAGATCCTGAGAGAATTTTAGCCATCCTAGAACTACCATTACCACATCATAAGAAAAGTCTCCAATCTTTCATAGGAAAGATTAATTTTGTTAGGCATTTCTTGCCTAATATTGTAGATTTACTAAAACCTTTAACAGCCATGTTAAAGAAGAGTTCAACTTTCAGTTGGACTAAAGAAGGAAAAGCTAATTTCTAGGCTATCAAAGAGGCCTTAACAGAAGCTCCTGCTCTCCTAAACCCAAACTTCAGTAAGGATTTTATCCTTTATGCTTATGGAGGGCATGATGCTATATCTGCAATGTTGACTCGAGAAAATTCAGATGGATTGGAGTAGCCTATTGCTTTCTTTAGCAAAGGTTTAGAAGAGTATGAATAGAGATACTCTTTTGTAGAAAAACATGTACTTGTCGTGGTAAAGAGCCTTAAGAAATTTAGATATTTGTTGACCCATAGCAAGGTACACTTGAAAGTTACTCATCCAAGTGTCAAAGAATTTTTGCTTTCCAAAGATCTAAATGAGAAAAGAGCTAGTTGGATCACCAAGGTGATGGAATATGATATTGATATTCAGACCACCAAGATGGTTAGAGGAAGAGGTCTTTGTGAACATTTGGCAGAGGATGAAAGTTCAAAGAAATCAGAACAAATGGATGCATCTTTGGTTATGCATTCTACAAAAGAACATGTTGAGGCATTAGGTTGGTTGCCTAACATTATTCATTATTTGAAGATAGGACAATGTCCTGCAAATTTAGATTTAGCAAAAAGAAGGTATTATAGATTGCAATCTATTTCTTTTGTGCTGATAAATGAAGTTCTTTTTAGAAAGGATCACAATGGTGTCCTTTTAAGATGCATTGATTCAAAAAAGGTAGCAGACATCCTATTTGAGTTTCATGATGGACCTTCTGGAGGTCATTTTTCTCCTAGGACTACTACTTTTAAGATCATGAGGGCTAGATATTATTGACCATCTATCTTCAAGGATAGTCATGATTATGTAAGAAAATGCATCAAGTGTGCCCTATTTGCAGGAAAGGAAAGGCTTGCATCTTTTCCCCTTCAACCAGTCAGAACAGAGCAACCTTTCATGAAGTGGGGCATAGATTTTATTGGCATGATTAATCCTCCATCTAGTGCAGGACACAAGTGGATAATTACTGCAATAGATTATTTCACCAGATGGACAGAAGCAATTTCTTTAAAAGAAGCAAATGAGAATGTTGTATTAAGTTTTTATGATGACATAATTCACAGATTTGGCATTCTAGATTCTATAATTTCAGATAATGCATTGGCATTCATAGGCCTCAAAGTCTCAGAGTGGGCAATCATTAATGGCATTTATCTGAATACAAGCTCAAATTATTACCCTTAGGGAAATGGCTTAGTAGAATCAACAAATAAGAACTTGATTAGGATAATCAAGAAGACCATGCAGGATAACCAAAGGAGTTGGCATACTACATTGAAGTCTACCTTGTGGTTAGATAGGATTACCCCAAAGAAGATCATTGGGAATTCTTCTTATATGTTAGTGTATGGGAGAGAGGCTAAGTTTTCCATTTCAACTAAATTACCAGCCCTAGACTTAGCTACTCAATATGCCCTTTTTGAAGAAGGAGATCCTTTACAGATCAGGTATGCTCAGCTCATGGAGTTGGAGGAGTTCAGAGATAAATCCATGAAAGATGTGGAGTTTCACCAAATATAGACAAAGAAGAACTTTGATAAAAGAGCCAAGATCAAAAATTTCAAGGTTGGAGATGTAGTCCTTAAGTGGGATGAGTTCGGATCCAAGCCTGGTAGACATAAAAAAATTTATTATTTCTGGGGTGGACCATTTGTTATAACAGAGTGCATGGGATCCAATGCTTTCTAGCTATCAAATCTTGAAGGAGTTGCCTTGCCAATCTCAGTCAATGGATTCCACTCGAAGCCCTGCTTTGAGGTTAATCCCTCTCTGTAAATTCTTGTAAATATGTTTTCTTTCCTTCTTCCCCTATTTTCTAGGTTAGTTTCCTGATTTTCAAGAAGTGCCTATGCACAACTTTGTCTCTCTAGTTCCAATTTTATCTCTCTGTCAAGTTTTGTGCTCAGTATGACCCCATACCCAATGGATTGCATTTAGGCCACTGGTTTTCAATGTATAGCAGGCTGACATCCAGCAGAAATTGCCAAAATGTTATCCTAATTTTCCTACTCTATGCAATTTGGCTAAAATCAGTTCAAGGGCCTCTATTTTTACCTTGCCAAGCATCCCTGATAATTTCATGGCTTTATGACTTGTCTTCTGGCCTCTGCAAATTTTCTAACTCCCTAGTCTACAGTTCAAACATTTGGAAAAGGTAGCCATTATGCCAAAAACCCTAAGAAGCCCTAGGTCATGTTCTAATTTATTGTTACTTTATCAGCCACTTAAGTCCCTCAATACCCGTGTGTGCTAAATTTGTATTAGTCGATTGCCTATTCTCTTATTTCCTCGACGGTTACCTTTTCCATTCAGTGATTCGGCAACTACAGTGATTCTCTTAGTCGCTTAATGTTTCACACTAACCGCTAAATGGCTAGCGACTCAGGGAGTGGTTAACATTTCCTTTGGTCACATGGTCACTTAATGATTTGGCAGTCTCAGATTTGTGGGGTCCCAGTCTAGCAAAATCAATGGTCATCGTAAGTTCATGAGGGGTTTGTCAAAGGCTTGTGATCTTCTGACAACCATTGATTCTTCCAAGTGTGTTTCACTTCAAACTTGTGTGGGTCCATTGCCACATTGTCCTATGTGGAATCTCCAGATTGGCTGAAGAGTTGTGATGTGTAACCTTGTCAGAGTGGGCCCGGCGGACTGTGTTCCTTTAAATCCTATTGTTGGTGCATGATTTCATGGGTTTTGTCAGAGTCATGTGATCATGCACCGACCGTCAATTTCACTTTGTTGTCAAAGCCTTGTGGGTGGGTCCTTGTTTGCTGATGTGCTCATCTTCTATTGGTCCACATAGCAATGACTAAGACTTGTCAGTGGGGCCATGTCAGAGTCTCTGCAGGGATGTCAAAAGGATGAAGATCGACGGTTGGCATATCTTGGAGAAGAATTTTTTTGACACATGCGATCATGCACCCGTCGTTCAATCTGCCAAGTGTTCAAGTCCTGTTAGTGGGTCCAATGCCAGGTTAGGATGACATGTCATCTTCTTATTGGCTAAAATAAAGGTAAATGTTAGGTGGGTCCAGTGCCACATGTTGCTAACTTGCTTGAATATGATTGGTTGTCATGTGTTTATGAGGATTTGCAAGTGGACCGGTGTGTCAATGGGGTCCCAATTCTAACAAGATCTATGGCTGGTGCATGATTGGAAGGAATATTCGGTAGCCATTAGATCATGCACCCACCGTTGGATTGAAATCTTATCTTCAATGGGTCCGATGTCAAAGAATTTTCAAGGTGTATGCCTACAAAGTGGTCAGAATGAATAAAAGAGTGACAAGTGGCAAGTCTGGGCCCAGGGTTTAAAGAGTTCTTCGTGACTTAAGAAGATAAAAATCAAAGTGGGTCTAAGCTAACAGGTATGCCTACGTGCTAAAGTTTCATTGGCTATAGTGTGCCAAGGTGGGCTAAAGACTTTTTAGCAATTTTTATAGCTGTTTTCAGGATAATCTAAGCTGTTCGACTGGAGGGAGATAAAAGATATCAATAGTTGTGTTTTAAAAATGACCTACTAACCGTTGTTATTTAAATTCAAATATTTCTGAGAAGGGTTTTGCCATTATTTCTCATAGAAAGCCATATAAAACAATGTGGTAGCTCAAAGTTATTTCTTTCAGATGGTTGTGGTTGTAAAGATGATAGAAGTGACTTTTGGCCAGCGTCTGCAAGGTCCTTTGCCATGTTTTCATGATAGGAGGAGCTAGAAAGAGTTGGTGCCACCTTTTGAATGGTACTGTTACCCAGGAAAATAAGATCAGATTGTGAGTCTTCATGGCTTAGTGGAGTTGTAGGTGGGTAAATGATTCAAGGTCGGTTGTGTCTGTAGGTGGACTCAGTAAGGAGATGTACATGCAAAGATATAGACATATCTGATCAGCTAGGATATTTTCAGAATTACATAGTGTAATTGTGCTAAAAGGCAGTTAGGGTTTGATTATTATATGCAGAATTATGTAACCCTAATTAGGTTTTGACTCCAGCCTGTGTACCAAATAGGAGATGTATATAGTTAATTTTTTGGAGCTTCAGAGCGGAGAGAGTTCACATTTTGTAAAGGAGAGACTTTTGAAAGAAAGTCATCCTTTCTCAGAAGGCCATCTGTGGTTTCTTCTCTACCTCTGGTCTTCTACTCTTTGTAATCTCCCATTGATTATTCATGCAACTTTAAGGTATTTGTGACAATTCTTCATGTCCCTATCATTTCATTGTTTGGATCATCTCTTAATGAATTGAAGTCTATGCATGTTTTCAATGACAACTTAGGGTTCTGGATCCCGCTTACCTTCTATAATTGTGTGTGTTATTGTGTTTGATCTGATTTAGATTTTATTTGTGAGTATACTTCAGCCCCCTAACAATCTTGTCTCAATCCTACACTGAGTTGCAAAAGTGAATGTCTGCTTGCAGGTTATAGGTTGTGTCTTATGTTCAAGCCCTCCTATGAAACACTTATGAAAGCCTATTCAGTAAGTTGTGACTTACTAGACCTAAGCCTTTCATTGATTCTATCCCTCTATGCTACAATTCATACCCTAATTTCGGTGTATCACCTAGTAGGTAGTTTGCTTTCAGTCATTTCCCTTTCCAAGCATTCCTTCTATCCCTTTCCCTCAAAAGTTTACTTTCATGTCTAAAAGCAAATTAAGGTGATTATCCAAGAGGAACCAGCCTAGAACCTAGATGTCTCATCTCAGTTAGAATAGGTCCCACACCTGGAGATGATTCTCATGTTATACTAGGTTATCAAGACTACGAGAGCTTGAAACAAGGGTGCAAACTTAGTGTCTAATAGTAAATACCTGCACCAAAAAAAAAACACATTTGGAGAAAAACAAACACACTTGAATCATAATTATTTCAATAATATTTTCTATGTGAGTGTATGACTTCCATTACTATCCTTCAATTTTACAAGGTTAGAGCTACCTCTCTCCAACAATATTCCCGCTCTATTATAATGTGTCATTCTATCTGAAAGACATAGGAACAACATCAAAGCATTAGCACATGTTGCTATCATAATCAAATTTTGAAAATCTAAAGTTCTCATACTCAATGCTTCCAGAAATAACTTACATGATATTCTTAAGTAGCATCAAAGTACCTACATACATGTACTTACTATACCGTACCATGGTATCATAATAAATTGAGCACATTTCTAGTTTCCTTGGATCTACATTATTTGTATACTCATATTTATATACTCATAATATTTTTATCCCAATCATAGTATCAATACATTAGAAAATAAAAAAAATTAATATTCTATAGTCAAGAGAAAAGAGTCATTTGATGATTGCAAAATATCAACTAGAATATTTTAAATAAATCATAATTGAGCATAAGTAAGTAAATCATTCATGCGTACCTTCTATCATGTGGTACTTACTTAGTGACAAAGTCATCCATCCCTTCCACAATCAGCTGTAAAGGTTAGTGGATCTATTTTTCACTTTATGTGACCTAGTCCCTCATACCCATCTCATCACAACAATATTTCATTAATTCATTTCATCGTAGAATTTGTATTCATCTCTAAAACAATATAAGTCCTACAAGAATTACATCTTAATATGGATAAGCTTTCACATTTTCATTATTATAATGTAAGTGTGCTTCATCTAAGTGTAAGCATCTAAGAAATCATGATAATTCATCACCATACAAAATCAACACATCAATGTATGTTATACATCTATAACAATTCATCCAAAAACATAACCATAAAGGTCAATTATGAAACAAGACACTTAATAGTAATTGGAAATATGTCCTTCTATACATCCCTATCTCCTATGTCATTAGATAGTCAATCACCCATCTACAAATCTTGAGATAGTAGTGTGGCTTGGACACTTGTCTATTCTATCTACAAAGCTTCACAATTCCTTGGGACTCTACCTACTTGCCAAATTCCCGGCCCTGCAATGCCCAAAAAATAAATGGTAGGGGGTATCTAGTGCAACCATGAAACTAACTACTTTCCACATATGTCAAGGAGAACTAATCATGGATATGGCAGGGAGATGGAACATGGGCAGCATATTTATGAAAACATATGTGAACAAGCTTTGGCCAAAGCATCTTTTTATCACCAAGAATGAAAACTGGCAGGTAGAGAAATATCCATTTCTATCATTTCTTGTTTACTTCTTCCACATTAGCACCCTTACTGGAAGGTAATCTTTTCAATACACATACATAGTACAAAAATGATTCCAACACAAGTATAACATTTATTTCATTCCCTTTATTATTACATTAACAAAATCATAAAAGTCACACAACATATCAACTAGTCTTATGAATTTTTCCTTTCATCATGAGAAACCATAATACATCATAAGCAGTCAAATAAGAATAAAGTGTTGACCATTCTATGAGAACACCAATAGTGCTTCATAACCAAATAATTATATTCCATTTCTATATAAAAATATTTTGACCTACACGTCGTTTATCAAATGTATCAACTAGTACATCTATTTCCATCACCTCATAATAATTTCATGCAAAGTATCAATTAAATCACCCATGTGCTAGTACTATCATATTAATGTCAAAAAGATATATTTTCCATGGATTCCATCATTCCGTGAATATCCATGCAATACTCCTCATAGCATCAAAACTCACATCAAAGAATATCAACTAATACATTAATTATTTCATAAACTGCATTTCTAATATACACAACCATTTTCATGTCAATTTAGTTTTATCATTTCATAATAGTTTAAACATATTTCAGGTAATATATGAATGCAAGATTAGGAATGATATATTCTTCGTAATCTACTCTTTTACAATCTATCAATGTTATATGTTGAACATGACAGATGACATTACTTCACAGCACAAGACTAGCAACATATAACACATATTCTAACCACCACAAGATCATAAGAAATCACAATATTCTAAGTTGAAAATTTCAATTCAAATCCTCAATGGTCATAAGAAAAATCAAAGATGTGTGAAAAAAATCTCAGTTGATTTAAAATCTCAAAATTGGTGGCTAGGTGGTCACAAGAGAACTTAAAATTTCAACCTATTCCTTCACCACTTTTAAAGTTCATCAAATTTCAAAATAAAACATCATTTAAAAAGAAAAATCACATTTACAGAGTAACTAACAATAGCCACAAGAAGGGAGTAAAAGCTACAAGTCATCTTGCAGCCAAGGTATGCTAAAAAACATGACCATACTTCTAGAACATAAATCTCAAAGTTTACATCATCATGTAATAACACATTCAATTACCTTAAACAACATTGCTCTATCCACTAAATCCAACCCACATGAATTTGTTAATTCTCTCTTTTCTTTTGAAATCTCATGCCATGCAAGGTAAGACATATAAATATATTTTCACAATTTTACTAAAAATTTATATTTCATACAAAATATGTTGAATTCTTCTTCCCAAAGAATTTCATAAGGTTCGAGTATTAAAATCCTTTCACAAGGCATACAAAAATACATTATAATAATACATTTTTCCATCTTTTATCACAAGCCAACTCCTAAATTTTGACAAACCCTCATACCTCTACTGCATAACCATAATTATTTAACTACATAATATCTCATAGAATTTTATCTTCTTTCTTTACTACACAAATGTAGAGAAAAAGGCATCAAATTTTTAAGTCTATTCGACACAACCTCATAATATTTCACATATTCTTAACAATTTTCTATATGAAACAAAAAAAAATCACACCACTCAAAGGAAAACAATTGTCAAGATCACAAAATTATTTCAAACTTTTAAAGTTTCAAGAGAAACTAGGGACATTCAGAAAACTTCACACACGTAAGAAATATTGTCCCTAAAGTGTCTATTTCCCATCAAACAAGGAACATCCTATCATTTTCTATCATAATAACTAAAATTGAAAGACACTCTAGTCAATCTAGGGAGCCACACTTATGTTCATATGCCACACATTAATCGACTTGCAATTTTTACAACTAAGGGTCGCAATTAATCATAGTGAACTCAAGCCCCTAGTATGGAACCCAAAGCGCTAATACCATATTTAAGAACTGCGCCTACAACACAATTGCCTCATCGGTTAAAAACCCAAAATATATGAGATTCACTCAACAAGTCAAAGGTCGAATGCATAAGTTGACAATATACAAATAAATTCCCTATAAAATCAAGAATAAAAGATGTACAACTATGACCATAAATGTTGAAATGATAAAGCATACATACATCTAAAGGTAAGCCGAATTTTGACCATCTATCGAATCTCATTAGTTAAAGATAAACAACAAAATTACCGAATACCACCATGTCAAAAACAAAGAAGTGTATAATATTGTAAATGAAACTCCTTGAAAGAATCTTTAGAAACTTATTCATAAAAGTCAGCTAGGGCAAGAATATTGTGGAAGTGCATTCCCACCCTAACATGAAGCAATAACACTTATCCAGAATCCTTCCTGACATGAAGGATACCCAGCCCAGCTAGAAGTAATCTAACAAAGTAAAACTAAGGAGTAATGGAGTATGTGCTACTTGTTACATCCACATTCAGTTTCCAATATAACAACATGTCATGGACTTCCATTGCAAACCTTTAAATTCTACTTCCATTTCATACAAATGGGAAATTTCATACAAAGATTCACATTTTATGCATAGTACATCAAGTTTCCATAGTGCATTCAACATACATAAAGGAACATAACAAAAATTCTTCTCTTAACTATCAAAAACATGTCAAACTCATAATATCCACCAATATCTCTTTTAGTTCAAATGATAATTATAACTTGAATTCTTCATAGTGCATGGAGAAAACCCAAAAATACACATATAACAATTTTATTTCATAATGAAGCATAAATTATAATAATGATTAATAGGTAATTCGCAATAGGTCTAAAGAATTAACATGCCTAAGATTTCCTTCATCTATCTACTCATAAATATTTGATTTTCACCTCCTCTATTTTGTATCTAACCAATATAGAAGAACATATATGTAGTTCCAATTGAAACACAAGACTAATGAACATTCCATCCCCGTGGTTCTCAACCTAGGCAATATAATTGCTTAATAAATCTAAGGATTTTCATGCACATATAGGCTTTTCTTTATAAGATCTTTTATTTCTTTAAGAACGGAGAAACACAAACAAATATTCTTGCATACATCAACACATGCAAATACCATTTACCTTATTATTTTATCCAATATACAAATTAATCATAATCTCCAAAATTATGCACTTTGTAATGTTTTAGATATGGCATTATATTAACATAATCATTCAGTCTTTACAGTGAATTCACAACTCTTCATTGAATCATAGAAAGGATTCAAGATCTTATTATTTTGTATTTTTCTATTATTTAGTTCACATAAATTTTTTATTCCAATTGTGAAAAGTTTCAATGCACCAACTTAATTTTCAGCTGAAACACATTTTAATTTAATTCATGTACATAATCTCTGTCATTTTATTATTTATTTAATAACTCACGTACAGGTTCTCTAAGCTTCATTAAACATTCTAAGCTAATTTCTAACCTTTTATTTAATCTAGAACTGATAGTTTTTAAATCATTGTTTATACGGTTCGAGCTTACATACTATATATCTTAGAAAAATGAAATTATAAAAGTTGTATGGGAAAAGAAAAAGTTAGTTACTTTAGTTATACAATATTTGGTATCAAAAGAATGTGATGAAAATATAGAGGAAAGAGAGAGCATAATTGATATCATTTTCTATTGTTAAAAATAAATGATGGGCTATGTATGTAGACAAAATAAATTACAGATCTCAACCATATGAACTTTAATTAGGGGTTGGCTCTTGTTTCTTTATGACTTGTTAGATAGACTAAACCAAGATAACTCTGAACACCACCCTCACAATAAACTACCTACCAAAACTATTCCAAAAACATAAATACAATGATGTTTCAAGAAGATATTGATGTCAAGAAAATATGAGTTATCATTAACAACCAGAAAAATCTATTTCAACATTAAAAAGTCTGCTATAAGGTATGTACTCCAATCTCCTTCTACAAGTCTCATTATTATTCTAATGAAGCAGAATTCTTATACTACCAAAAATCCTAATGTGTTTTTGTATAATGGTTACCAGTCAAAGTGGAAACTTTCTAGGATAAAAGTATCTAGAATTATTGTTCTTCAACCAGTTCTAGCTATAAGCTCAAAGGCGTGGAGCTAACCGAAATAGTCAAGAAAGAGAAAAATCTATAATTTTAGATTATCCAATTTGATAGGGTTCAGCACAAACCAATGATTGTGTGCTAAATTTTTTCTTTCTCATACAAGTGTAGATGATTTCTATAAAAGACCCCAACTACTTAAAGTCACAAAAAGAACAATAGGCAGCTTTGGTATTCTAAGTCAAAGGAAAAAATAGTAAAGGAAACACAAAACACCCAAATCCATGCTAAATTGCTTTGTCCAGTGGCTTCAATGGAAAATGAGGAAGGAAAATTAAACAATTCTAAGTTTGAGTATTATCTTAAATTGAGTTGTAGATGTAGAAGAAAATGTAAACATACAAGCCTAAGGAACACAGACTGCTCAACCAATACAAGTTCACATGCTTTGGGATATACAAAAGTTGAATCTCGTTTAATAAATAAAAATGAGATCCACCAGTGGTGAGATAAAATCTGGCACAAACATGGTAAACAAACACCATTTCACGATATATCAATGCAAGAAATAAATAACATTCTATGTAAAATTGAATTCTACTTACTTCCAATATTCCATGATAGTAAGCAATTAAGAAAGTTTTATTTAGAATCAAAATAAAATAGAAGAATGGAACCTGATCGACTAACACCACAAATCGCCTTTTTTATTTCTAGCATCCAACAATCAAAGTGCCCCCAGCTTCTAATCTATATCAAATCCATCTTTTCTTCTAGCCCATTTCTTTTTCCCCAAATCATCTACCTTCTACCTCTAATAACGGTGATTAGCTCCTTTATTTTTCTATTGAATCCGCATTCATTATCATTTCTGCTGACATGGGCACTGCTACAAACTCGTGAGTCCATATTTTTTCCAAATAAACAAATTGAATTCTCCAGATCTAAACAAAGCCAATTTCTTTAGAAAAAAAAAAAGGGGTTTCTGTGATGAAAAAGTGTTAGAAATAATTGGTACTCTGGGATGAACAAGCCGACCGAAATATACCTAAAGTAGTGAAGTGGTGCCCGAGAAAGAATGTCTTGGAGGAGGAAATTTTTGTGACAGTGCAGACATTTTTCTAGGCAAGTGTCGATGTACCATAAAACTCACTACTAGCAATATTTATTGCATCAAAACTCAAAAAAACTTGAATAGAGACCAGTTTTATAAATTAAACTTCTGACAGTTTTGTCACGGTGACCTGTTTATTACTTCTTTTAAAAGAAATGTGCCTCATGTTTTTGCGCACTCACTTGGAGATGATGTGCACCACCAATCCTTTTTCTCTCCCACTTCTATATGTCCAAATAAAATGAAGAAATTTTATCCTTCCCTAAAATAAGGCGTAACTAAATCCTATATTTAAGGAATTGACATGACAGCAAAATTAAATAAAAATGGGTTGTGACAATATCAATCTTTATACATTATAACATTATTAAACTCAGATTCTAATGTTTCAACTTGGTGCATTAGAATAAATACATATTGCATTATATTTTATATCCTAAATGAACTTCTATTCTTTCTCGTTGTCTACTAATAACTGACAAGGGAGATGTATGAGGAGATTGGGTTTCCTCACATTAAAACAATCTTAAAAATGCATTTCTTATTGTTTGTTGTATTGAAGTGATAAAGGTTCTAGAGCTACACATATTTATAAATCATATTTGTATGTCAAATATTATATTCATAATCTAAAAGATGAATCTAGATCCATGGGATCACACTTTTGACTAAATCAAATTCTAAATCATGTTCAAGTTGGTTACAATCTCTTCTTGTGTGACCTTTTTTAAGGACCTCCTCTCCTTCATCATAAGTACCTTCATATTTCTTGGCTCATAATTGTTAGTAGATAAAACAATTTAATGAAAATCAAGTGATCTATACCTTTCTATATTTTCCTTTGCTAAGGAGAATTTTTGAAAGTGAGAATTAAGGTTCAAGTCATCATCCCTAAACTCTTCATCCAAATAACCTTCATCTAAAGGTGTCTCTTGAAAATCTAGTTCATTCTAAAATGTACTATAATTGGTCTTTGGGCCCATATATTATGCCTCTTTTTTCTCTTCTTCTCTTAATTTATCAAGCTTAGGAATATATTCAATTCTTCTAATTATCACAATTTGGCTATGCTCAATCTTCCCTAGCTCACGATTTCAAAGAAACTATCATGTCTCACCTCCACTCTAACTAATGAAGATACATAATGATCTAAGGTGAATTCAAATATATTAACTTCTTCTCATTTCGTGTAATCATACATGTGTCACAATTGAGAACTTTAAGATATTGATGGGATCTTATATTTCCTTTAAAAGGGATATTAGACATTTTATAAATAAGTGTTGATATACAATATATGTTCATAACATAAAAGAAACATTGATTATATTTTCCTAGAACATATGGTTTGTATTATTACCACCAACCATGATCATCTCTATGTAATAGCCCCCAAATCAATAACATAGAAGTGATGCCAAAACCCTTTTTTGCACACTTAACATCTACGTGTTTTCCCCAATCTTCTAAAGAAATACAAACATGGGAACTATTTCTATTACTTTAGGGGTGAAGATTTCTTTTCACATCATTTATATGAGATGTTTTATAAGGATGAGGTATTAAGGTATACATCCTATGGTGGTTTTCCAATAGTTGATGGAGAGTGATGGATCTTCCCCCAAAATGGCTTGGCATTTGACCAACCTGATCAACCATTATTTCTATAGTTACCATTTTTACGAAAAGATAATATTTACTTTAATATTACTAGTTTTCTAAGTGGGTTTATATATATAGAAATAATTTGATCCTCCTTCTTAGAAGAATAAAATATCACAAGTTCATTTCATACAATGTGATCTTCATCTTATCTAAAATTGACAATATTACTCATTAAGAGTATTATTACTATTTTGAATTGTCAAAGTTAATGTGCACTTTTCCAAAATGATATTCTTTTTCACTTTACCCATATCCCCTAACTTGATAGGTGTACCACTAAGAACCCAAAGTTAATTTTTGGCACTAGTATAATAAGTTAGAGCTAAGTTGGCATTGAGATTTAGTACATTCATTCTGGTTTACTTTTAGCTTATGCTAACTTCAACATCATTTATAGAATCATTCATACTACTAGATTATGTTTAGTTTAAAGATATTATTATAATATTCATTTTAATGTGGTTCTCCATTTATCTAATTATGAATTATTTATACACAAAAAGGTGAGTAAATGTAAGAAGTTGAGTCCACTTAAGGTGAGATATTTGTACTTATCCAAAAATGAGAATTTTCACTCAATGAAATGGGATCTTGTTTATGGTAAATAGGATCTTGTTTTTCTTTAGGATTTTGAGCTAAAATTAGAATGGGGTCACATGTGCTGATGTGAGATTGAGCCAAAAATTTTGAAATGGGATCCTAATTACTTCTAAATGAGATCCAACTTGTAAAAAGTATTCATTTTTTTACAAAACCTTATGTCGGGTCATTTTCACGTAGAAGCTAAAGGGGATCTCACTCTAAGCCACTATCTCCAGCCACTATAATATCAAAGTACTTGTATTATTTCTCATTAATTATGGTTCTTGTTTTTGTGTTTAGTATTTCATTTTTTTTAATTAAAAAATATAGTTTATTTTCTATATTTTGTTTTTGATTCCATAAAATAGGTTTTATAGGGTACCTGAAACCTAATACAAAGCAAAATAAAGAAACAAAGGTCCAAGTCTAAAACTAGTAGGTACTAAGAATGAAACGGGCCACTAGGAGGGCCATAAGAATAGCCAAAATAGAGACATAGTAAATTAAAAAGTGAACCACATACAAGGATAAGAAAAAAAACTAGGGAAAACAGTCAGGAGATATGCCTGAGTAGGGTAGCTACATTGGACTCAAGGAGATCTATTTTCTCATAAGCCTCCTTAATCTCATGGATGTCCATGGACTCTTCATCCTCTGTATTCTTCTTGGATCTAGCCCTAGTCCTCTTTCCAGGTCCTTCATCTAGCTTCTACACTTTATTCTCTTTTATGATCTGCACTTCTTTCCCTCCTGGATATTCTTCCATTTTCTCAATCAGAAGCTTGATTTGCTCATTAGAAGCCTTCAAGATATTAAAACTTTTTTCTGCAATTCCTTTGAGAGTGTCCTCAAGGCTCATCATTTTCTCCTCCATCTTAATAATCATGGTTTCCAGATGTTGATAATCCTTAGTCCCTCTGCTGTCCTTATTGTTGTTAGTCACATGCACTCTATCTTTGAGATCTCCCAATTCATGGTAACGCCATTTGATTGACCTAAAGTTATCTATTTTTTTGTTCTTGGCATTGTTGAGGAATTTAAGATCTATTTCCCTAGTGTTATCACTAAGGACCACCAGAGCTAGGTCAATCAATTCCTCCCTCTAAATCCCACCATCCTCACCCTCAAGAACTTTGGAATTAATGGATTCCCTGATAATCCCCATCTTCATGGTGTTAACATTAAAGTTATGCCACACTTTATTCCCCTTGATAGAATCATTGTTGCAATCCTCGTTGAATTGGTCCTTCTCATCCTCCGAGTTGTAGGGTGAGGATGTTAGCACTAGGTAATACTAAGAGGGGGGTTGAATCAGTATTATAGAACTTTGATTTCAACTTTAAACAATGATAAACAATCCAAAATAATGTAGAAATGAAAAGAACATATAAGTATAACACATTACTCATGACACCATGATTTTTTCTCAAGGAAACCCTAGCCAAGGGAAAACCCCGGTGGGGATGGTACCCACAAATATGCACTAAAATATAATATCCTTGTTAGGAGATCTAGCCCTGTTAGGAGCTGATTGTTACATAGTATATTTCCTTGTTAGAGTAATACAAAACCCTGTTAGGGGTATACAAAACACCTAGTTAAAGGTGGTGAGCACACTACTCTTACAATCAAAACTGTCTCAAAAGAGTTGTCCAAAAAGTGAACAATAAAAGCACTTATCTTGCTTAGATAGTTTAGGTTATAGTTCAACCTCTTACTGATCTTGCATCTGATCTCTACTCTTAGATTTGCAATCCTACTCTATCATCATAATCATAACCATACATCACTTTCACAAAAGCATTCTATACTTATACAAAATTAGCCTTCAAGTCATCTTCACAAATACCATCTAAAACATAATAATAACTTATGCAAATGATAAGTATGGAGTTAGAAATCTTATATTACCAAAGAGTCAAAAATATACTCTATTCACCTAACTTATCACGTTACCATATCCACTATACTCTCCTTGATCTTCACAACTATTCATATACCCTGTTATGTTGTTTTACTGTCTTCGTATACCTTTTGAACATTGTATCTCACAAATATGGTAACCAAAACTCATGCACTCCTAACTGAAGCATGTATACATCCCAAAATACCTTCATTTAACTTCTCAAGCTCTAATACCTTGTATGTCTTCATCACTAACCAAACATGTAGTATTGTACCCTATTATCCTAATTCTAGACTTAATCATTTTCATGACTGTGACTCCAGTGGCAATCTTCTCAACATGCAATCACTCCAAACATAAGTTTTTCCATAAATAAAAACCCTCAAGTGATCCCTAGTGCTCCAAAACATCACTTTCCAACAATCTCTCCCTTTTGCATTTATGGCAACACTTATAAAAATGACTAAGTGTCACAGTACAAATCTCTTCTTTTCTTTTTCTCTTTTCTACTTTTTTTTGTTTCTTTTCTACATCTTTTCTTTGCTATTTTATTTTTTTTATTTTACTCTCTCATGTTTCTTTCTCTCCCTCATTTTTCCTTCTCTTTCTCTCCCTTTGACATCAATGGAAAAGGTACATTCAAAATTTGCAAAACTCAAGCATAAAAGATTTAGTGCTTACTCACCAGATTTAAGATATCTTGGAAAGAGTTTTCCAAGGTCTTTACTTCCTCGGCCCATGAATTTATTAGGAGCTCACTAACATGGATTAATCCATTCAATGTATATGGTGTGGTCTCTAGTACCTTAAGCTCTATAAGTGTAGATACATTCATTGAACCTTCAAATTTTACCATCTCCAGAAGATGTGACTCAAGCATTGTGAGTTTAGGGGTCAGTAGGCTTCTCAATAAGCCAAATATATATATGACTCTCCCTTTCTCCATTTCTAGTACCCCTATCTTATCCAATATCTTGGATGTCTCTTTGTTCATTTCTCCCACAATTTATGAAGATGATTCACAACTATCCATAATACTTTCAAGGGTAGCCCTATCCTTGGCTATGATCTCTTCAATGTTCTTAATGTGTCTATAGGGACTTATGTAGTAGATGTATATTTTCCTGCCTTGTGCTACACAACTCTTGGCCTTAAGAGTAGTAGCCTTCAAAATGTCTAAATCCCATGAAATGGACTTACAGACTTCTCTTAGCTTCTTTTCCAAGAAGTTCCTCTCAGCATTTTCTTATGCAATTTTTAGTCATGAATAAAAATGATTATCAAAGCTATCCAATACTATACCAAGTTTCTCATCTTTATCCTTTTCTTTGAAGATAACTGGTGAGGGGAGTAGCTTATTCACTATTTCTATAGCCCTGACCATTACCTTAGCTCTTTTGTCACCTTTCTGAACTAATCTTTCCTTAGCTTTAGAAAAATCCATCAATGCTAGTATCATTGGCTCATCCTCATCCATGTTGTCCACATCAGAACTTATTGTTTTGGCCATACTTTCCAACAATAAGGAAGTGTCCAAACTAACTTCGGCAACATTTTCTGATTTGATCTCTTCTACCTTCTTCAGCTGAATTTATTCTTCTTGTACTTTTTCTTCATGTTTCTCTTTAGATTTCTTTTCTTCTATCACCTCCTAATCTCTAGCCTTCATCACACTCTCCACATTATCCAAAAATGGATCATTAACATCATGTAAAGTGTCAAGGGTCATAGGCACACCAGCGACAAAGAAATCTAGTTTCATGTTGTCTTTAACACTTACATCTATTGTCTTGGAACTTTTTCCTAAACCCAAAGATATAGGCTTAGAAGCCTTAGGAGGTGACACCTTCTTTGGCATGTCATACATTAGAACTTGGTCTAATGCTTTTTGGGTGTCCTCAATCACCTCATCATACTTCCTAGCCATAATTTTGACTAGTCTAGTATTTTTCCTTAGTAAGGGTTTAAGTGCATTTATGATTCTCTCTCTCTCCTATAGAGATACAATCAATAACATATCTTCAATTGTTTTGTTCCTTATGTTCTCATCCTCTGAATGTGCCAACTGTAAATCCTGATTTCTAGTTTGTTGTATAGGGCTTTGGGACTGCTTCCTTCAATCTCCAACAAGTTCTTCTTAAAGATAAGAAGATGCTCAATAATAGTATCTTCAATGACTTCTTGGTCTTCAAAGTTATATATCTCACAATATCTATTCATTGTTAATAAATTTCCATCTTTGATTACTCTTTTCTGTAGTGATTTAAGGGTTGGTTTCCATAAGGTTTGTGGATCCTTTTTAGTAGTTTTCTCTCCCTCTTTCTCAACTGCCTTTTCTTCCTTCTTCTTCCTCTTCACTTCTGTCTCTTTTTCCTTTGGACTGTCCTGCTTACATGTCCTTGTTGATCTTCTAGGAATAACTACAAGAAAAATATCTTGTGGTCCTTCCTCTTGAGAGGTTGAAAAATCAATAATATCAACAGTAGGAGCTATTGTCTTTTCTGTCTCCAATGGAATGGATGAATCAGTGGCAATGCTAGAAGATGTCTCCATCTTATTTTTCATATCTATCAATTGTCTTTTTGTGATTCCCACCTTCACAGTGATATCCTCAACAATCTTGCTAACTTTTATTTTCCTTGTTACCTTCTCTTGCTCCTCTTTGACTTTCTCATACTTATCCCTATATGTTCCCCATCTTTCTTGGGTAGGGTCTTTTTCTGCTACTAGTGCATGCTCAACTTGCATAGTTAGGATTTCAGCACTTACCTCATATCCCATAGGATAGCACCACTTGGTTCTTAGCTCAACTACCTCAAAGAAGACACAATCAATTTCAACCATGAAATAGATGGTGTCCTCATATTTTTCCACTAAGTTCTCTGGTATCATGTACCTTTCTTTCATCTGCCTCTACAGTGTCTTAATCATGCCAAATAACTCTCCATCTACCTAGTCCTTCTTATGTCTTCTATAGTACTCTGAGATCTAAAGTCTAGTGGGTTCATTATCTCTCCATGCTCAAGGATGCATGCCAAGAAAGTTGTGAATGATATGAATATACATGTGAATTAGCAATGATCCAAAACCTAAATACCTTGGATTTATCTTTCTTTATAGCCTTCATATTCTCAATAAACTATTGAGCTAGGATTTCATAGAGATTATACTTCTTCTTTTCCTTTACCATTCTATAGGCCATCATGATGACTCCAGTAGATACAAAATTAGGTATGATACTATAAAACAACTTGTAGCCTAGCAACATTGCTACCAATCTGACATCCTGTAGATAAATATCATTAATTGTCATTTCCCTCTTATCCCACTTTGAGTGTGTTAGGGTTTCTTCTAGTTTCCTTAGGTTCTTTTCAGCTACTGCTAGGGCTCCTTCATTGTCAAGGCCTGTAATATCATAAATCAACTATGCACATATTTTCATAGGTTGTTCACTAATCCATAAAAACTGGTCATGAACTCTACTAAGAATGATCTTAAACCATTCAACTTCTGTGAATTTTGTGAGTCAAGCTAACTTAAGGATTGGTTGATCTTTTAGGTGCTTGAATTCCTCTACCATGGATCCATCATCTTATATCATACTAGATTCAATTCATTGAAGATGTTAACCTCCCCAATGATCTCATACTTGTAGTATATGTATACCCTAATGTCTTCTACATACGTGCAACACGCCTACAGGGGTTTGTAAAAACACTCCTTCTAGATCATCCTCATAGGATTTGAATGGATGCCTCTTGAATTTATACCTATGTCTATCTACAACATCAAAGACTACTAGTGAATCCATGACTTCTCTAGGAGATTAGGTCTAAATACCTTAAATATGCATGAATTTGAAGTTTTGCTTCACATGATCACGTAATCACTTTGCCATATGGATGATAATATTATCTAATCTATTCTCCTTATGCGCACATCAACAAATGGTGTAGATGTGATGTCTTTTAAGTCCTTTTATCCATTGCAAGTTGAGTGTGTGAATTAAACAAGGGATGGATAATTTTTGTTTACTGCATCCAATGCTCCCCATAAGGCCATAAGGCCAGCTAGGTCGATGCCTCAAAGAACTCTAAGACATAGTATCATCAACTGTCTCTCCCTAAACCATTGCTTTATTTAGAAATTTTACTTTCCATATATTATTATCCTCTAATTTCTTAAAATGACTCTCAAATTCATTCATGTAGTCATTTAGACTCTTACCACTATCACCAATATTCTTCCTTATAACCATAGGAGGTGGTCCTTTTGGTTCACTTGGTCTTCTTGGTCCTCTTCTATTGTCATCTCCATTATATCTATAGAACTTCACAATGTGACCTAGATTGTTACATTTGTAACAAGTAGATGGTCTTCTTCTATCTTGATTAGTCTGCAGCTTATAATACCTTGTTGTATGCCCAAGGTTATTACATTTTTGACATGTAATCTTGATTGTTGATTATACTCTGACATAGTCTTGCCTATACCCAAACTAATCAGGTTTTCTACAATCTTCTTTCTTATGTCCATATTCATAGAAATTAAAATAGTAACTAGTAAAGGGCTTAGAGTTACCTTTACTTCTGCAATCTCTTTTCATGTGTCCAACTTTGTTGCATCTTAAACATCTACCTCCGAAGGGTCTGAACTGTTCTCTATGTTTTTCATGAGTAGGTCTCTCTTCAGGAGTAGGTCTTTCCTCAATCTTGGCTTCATTTAATTCTTCTTGGGTTTTTGAACATTTAGCTTCATTGAATCCAACTCCAATCATATCTCCTTTAGGATTTTTTCTTGCTCTTTGTTCATCAATCTTGTCACTGCTCATGTGTAACTTCTCAATGTGTAATTTGGCTTGAGTGAGTTCACCTTTAAGGATCTAATTGTATTTTTATAATTCCTAATATTTATCTTTGTATTGGTCAAGTTCAGTCTTCATTTGTCCTATCTACATATTAGCTTCTTTTAGTGATTCTTCAACTTTTTTTCTTTCATCCTTTTCATGCTGAATTTCTTTATTCATCAAGAGATTAATTTGTTCTTTTTCTTGCTCCAACTTCTTGATTTTGTCTAATGTGTCATTTTCTGAACCTTCTTTGATCTTCTCCATAAGGTCTTGTCTCTAACTCTTTTCAATCTCAAGATATTCTCTTAGTTTCTTGATGAAACCTTGTGCTCTTCTTAATTTGAATTTTAGTTCACTATTCTCAGCTTTTGAACATTTTATCCAAATCTTCAAGTGCAGCTTCAAAGTTCTCTTGAAAATCTTTGGAATCCATTTTGATCTCCCTTAAGTTGTAAGGATTTCTCTCCAAGGGCCAATGGCTCTAATACCAATTGTTAGGATTAGGTAATACTGAGAGGGGGGGTGAATTAGTATTATAGAACTTTGATTTTAACTTTAAACAATTATAAACAATCCAAAGTAATGCAGAAATGAAAAGAACATATAAGCATAACACATTATTCATGACACCATGATTTTTTCTCAAGGAAACCCTAGCCAAGGGAAAACCCCGATGGAGATGGTACCCACAAATATGCACTAAAATATAATATCCATGTTAGGAGATCTAGCCCTATTAGGAGCTGATTGTTACATAGTATATTTCCTTGTTAGAGAAATACAAAACCCTATTAGGGATATAAAAAAAACCTAGTTAAACATGGTGAGTGCATTGCTCTTACAATCAAAACTATCTCAAAAGAGTTGTCCAAAAAGTGAAAAATACAAGCACTTATCTTGCTTAGATAGTTCCAGTTATAGCTCAGACTCTTACTGATATCACATCTGATCTCTGCTCTTAGATTCACAATCTTACTCCATCATCATAATCATAACCATACATCAATTTCACAAAAGCATTCTAAACTTATACAAAATTAGCCTTCAAGTCGGCTTCATAAATACCATCTAAAATATAATAATAACCTATGCAAATGATAAGTATGGAGTCAGCGATCTTATATTACCAAAGACTCAAAAATATACTCTATTCACCTATCTTGGCACGTTACCATATCCACTATACTCTCCTTTATCTTTGCAACTATTCATATACCATGTTATGTTGTTTTACTATCTTCGCATACCTTTCAAACACTGTATCTCACAGATCTGTTAACCAAAACTCATGCACTCTTAACTGAAGCATGTATACATCCCAAAATACCTTCAGTTAACTTTGCAAGCTATAATACCTTGTATGTCTTCATCACTGACCAAAAATGTAGCACTTTATCATGTTATCCTCATTCTGGACTTAGTCATTTTCATGACTGTGACTCCAGTCACAATCTTCTCAACATGTGATCACTCCAAACATAAGTGTTTCCATAAATGACAACCCTCAAGTGATCCTTAGTGCTCCAAAACATCACTTTCCAATAGAGGAGACTAGGGAGAGGGGCCTTTCTAGTAATTATCTTTAGGCCTATCCAAATAAGAGTCATGGATCTTCTCATGGGGGCCAGAATAGGGGGTGTTTCTATCGCTCATGGCCATGTCTTCAAGAGACAGTCTACCAAAGCTTTCACCACTGTTCTTTATTTTTTTGTTCGAAATCCTCTCTATAGTAGGTTCCCTTTTCTTCTTGTATTTTCCACTGGATACCTCCTCCTCATCATCCATATTCATCCCTTCCTCATCATTATATTCCTCTTCTAAAGAAATAATAGTTCTAGCCTATTTTTTGTAGGATTTTTCTTCTTTAACAGAACTAGCAATTCTCTTTTTGGAGGAAGAACCCTGCTTCTATTTTTTGGTGTCACAATACTCCTGGTCCTCCGAATGTAGACCAAAACTATCTTTAGTTTCTAAGGGGACATAGTTAGAGCCAAAAACATCCACTCTACCCTCATTAATAGAAATTTCCTTCCCCGATATTTGGGATTTAAAATATTCATAAATCAAGAGTAATAACCCCTCATGAAAGGTAGGATTAGCAATATCCTTATCCCTATAGCCATTAATGGTTTCATTGATAGAATAATATAAATAGAAAGGGATGGAGACCTTCATACCATGTCTAAAGTGTTTCAAAAGGATAAAATGGTAGGTCCTTATCCTATCAAACCTTGTATCCAGCATCACGTAAGAGATGAAAACCCTCAGGACAAATCTCCACAACATTTTAATCCCTTTAGGTTGGTTGTGAGTACCAACTTTGGTGATGGCTTTCTTCTCATCCTCATCCCTCACAAAATCATTGATTGTAGAGTCTGATATTTTTCAATCCCTATTAAATTTCTTACCCACAATGGAGATACCAATGACATTCAAAATAACCTCCTCAGTGATAGTGAAATTCCTCCCATCTATCACCACACAACCCTCATTCCATCTTTTCATGAACATTTTGGTCACCGTCAGCTTGCTACCATGTAGCCTTTCAATGAAAGTAGAAATTCCCCCCTTCTTGTAGGGAATTCTAGACCTTGGTCTGTCTCCTCCATTTCCCACTATCATTCAAGGGTTCCCTTCTATGTCTTTCACCTCCCATGGCACAAAAATGCTTTAGACAAGCTCTCTAGTATAAAAAATTTCATTTGTTCATATTCTTTGTTGCCAAGGTATTCTATATCTTTCTTCTATTATGTCTTAAAAGGTAGGTTTTAGCTTTGGGAATGGACATCGAGAAAGCATGTGAATGGGACATAGAGTAATTTCCCTTCCTACCAATCTGGTACTTCTCATTTATGGGAAAGCACATCCGATAAGGAACATTAACTTTAATTCTTTCTAATTATGATTCCCTCCTTTTGTTGAATTCTATCCCTTTTGACTAAATCCTTCACCTCATGTGGGAGATCTCCACCATGTAGCCATCTAATCATTGTGTAATTTTTAACAGCCAAGTTGGAAAACCAATCAACTAATTGGTTGGCTTCCTTGTACACATGGGATATGTGTACATTTTTAAAAGAGTTTAAAAGAGTGCACATTTCTTTAATCATACTAGTTATACTCCACAAAGTGGAATGGTTGGAGTTTAAACAATTTATGATATTTTTAGAATCTCCTTCAAGCCATAGATTTTTCACACCAATTTCATGGGCTAGTTTAGTTACTTGGAGGGTAGTGTTAGCTTCAACATAGTGCTTAGATTGTGTTGCCCCACTTTTCACCCCATAACCATGCTGTCAAAGTGGAAGATTTTGATCTCATAGTTAGGTTTGGTCATGTCTCAGTCTAGGTCTAAGTCTTTCATTGGATAGGCTATCCTTGTCAGGGTTCCCCTACTATTGTCTTATCTTTTATAGCTAGGTGGGTTATTTGGAAGTCTTGTCATAATGGGTAGGTTATAGATCCTAACCTAGCAAGGATAATGTGCTTCTACTGATGTTCTTTCTCAAGAAGAATGATGATTGAAAGTCATGATCTCTAGACATTCACAAGAAATCAGAGAAAAGATCCCTCATATGAATAATGTAGGGACAGAGCCGGCATTAGACTATTCAGAATTCCACTTCATATTGCAGTGTGTACAATCCAATTGAAGAAGAAATTGCATCTGAAGACATTGATTTCTGTTAAAAATTTGTAATCTAAAGGGGTCTCAAGAAGTGTTCCTAGATAATTGTAGAATGAGAAGGTGATTACCCAGGAAGAATACACTGTTGATCCCAACATCAAGCAAGTGATAGCATTATATCTACTGATTTGGCATCAACCTTCAAGAGCAAAAACTTGGACAGACATAGATTGAATTATATCTAAGTTCTTTTTCAAAATGAGATATATTTCCATGGTATCAGTGATGAAGGTCGAGAAAGCACCACTAGAGTCATATGCAGACATTGGAAGTTTAGATTCTCAAATTAAAGAAATTAAAGAAGCAGTGGAGCTTCCTTTGACTCATTCTGAATTTTATGAAGACATTGGTATAAAGCCTCCAAAAGAAGTTATCCTCTATGGAGAACCTGGAACAAGAAAGGCTCTTTTTGCAAAGTATGATTGCAGGGTATTTCTTTTATATCTAACTGGTGTACCTAAAATGTTACAAACACTAGTAAATTTGGCCTCAAATTTCAACCAAGAATTGGTCGAAATTTTGACCGAAATTAGTCGAATTTACGACCAACATTGTTGTCGGTCTTTTTTTGTCAAATTTTTGACGTACTTATAATCAGTTGAAATTTTGACTAAAACATAGGTCAAAAATTTGACTGAGTCCATGCTTCAAAATTGTCATCATTTTTTTATAATGGTCAAAATTTTGACCAATTGTCAAAAAAATTTCCACCTAGTATTGATCAAAATTTCAACCGGTGGCAGCAAAAATTTCCACCAAATGTTGGTCGAAATTTTGACAAAAACATCAAATGTTCGACCGAGATGCTATACGTTCGATGGATGAGATGGTCAAAATTTTGTTGTTTTGGTCAAAATTTTGTTATTTTGGTCAAAATTTCGACCATCCTTTGGTGGAGGTTTTTGGTGGCATTGGTCGAAATTTTCACCAATGCTATTTTTTTTTTAAAAAAAATGTTACATACATAAGGTGCATTTAGAGTTCTTTTCATTAACCTGTGATTCATGAGTAGTGGTTTACATGAACCCATCTCTCATGAGAATGAATGGAATAGTTAGCACTCATTGGCTCTAGGTGATGCTTACGGAGGTGAAGCACCGAGACTTCCCGGGAGGTCATCCATCCCAGTACCACTCCAGCTTGAGCACGCTTAACTACGGAGTTTCCTCCATGGTTAAACCCACTCTGCTTGCATCCTCATTTGAAAAACCTTCACCAAGTGTTATGCCTTATGAACCATTCATTAGAAAGCCCCTTAAGCTCATCAATTAATAAGTAGGAGATATTTTCCACAGCAAGTCAAATTGTGATATTGCTATCAACATTCAACTGTGTAGTTTTTTGAGTCAAACTCATTGACCCATGATTCATGAGTAGTGGTTCACACGAACCCATCTCTCATGAGAATGAATGGAACACTTAGCACTCATTGGCTCTAGCTGATGCTCATAGAGGTGAAGCACTGGGACTTCCTGAGAGGTCACCCATCCAAGTACTACTCCAACTCTAGCGCACTTAACTATGGAGTTTCCTCTGTGGTTAAACCCACTCTGCTTGCATTCTCATTTGCAAAACCTTCACCAAGTGTTGTGCCTTAGGAACCATCGATTAGAAAGCCCCTTAAGCTCATCAACTGGTTCGTAAGGCACAACACTTGGTGAAGGTTTTTCAAATGAGAATGCAAGCATAGTGGGTTTAACCACGGAGGAAACTCCGTAGTTAAGTGCGCTCGAGTTGGAGTAGTACTGGAATGGGTGACCTCTCGGGAACTCCCGGTGCTTCACCTCTGTGAGCATCAGCTAGAGCCAATGAGTGCTAACTGTTCCATTCATTCTCATGAGAGATGGGTTCGTGTCAACCACTACTCATGAATCACGGGTCAATGAGTCTGACTCAAAAAACTACACAGTTGAATCTTGATAGCAATATCACAATTTGACTTGCTGTGGAAAATATCTCCTACTTATTAATTGACAAGCTTAAGGGGATTTCTAATGAATGGTTCATAAGGCATAACACTTGGTGAAGGTTTTGCAAATGAGGATGCAAGTAGAGTGGGTTTAACCATGGAGGAAACTTTGTAGTTAAGCATGCTCAAGTTAGAGTGGTACTGGGATGGATGACCTCCCAGGAAGTCCCAGTGCTTCACCTCCATAAGCATCACCTAGAGCCAATGAGTGCTAACTGTTCCATTCATTCTCGTGAGAGATCCATTTGATAAAGCTTGGTGAAATAACTTCAAACATTTTGAAGCATCTATTGGATTCTGTCACCCAAAAGGAAGATGGATTTCCCAATTCAGAAATTCCCAACCACCATCTTTAATAAATTTATCTAGATCATCTGAAATGGTCTTCAAAATTGGCCGCCAGTTCAAGTTCATTCTGCTTTCATAATACTTTATATCCATTGAGTTTAGCCATTCTTTGATGCCATCAAGAGAAGATTGAGGAATAACATCAATGCAGAGTACATCCCACTTGAAGTCTTTGAAAACAATAGCCATATCAAATGCCTTTTGCCCAAGTCCTACTCTCTCAAGGTTAACTATCTCAATCTCACTAATGGTTATTACTAAGAAAGGCAATTCCACCAACTCTACCAAACAGTTTACGGTAGGAACAATAAAAGTAGAGGCTTTGAAAGGAACTCCATGAAAACCTAGCTCTCTAAATGGTATATCAAACTCCAGTTCAAAATCTTTTAGATGAGGCTGCTCCCATAGCTCTGTTACTCGTTTAACAAACCCTTCAAACTCTCCATTGATTTGATTTTTCCTGTCCCTCTCTTTCTACTCTTCCTCAATTTCATCAGGATCATACATGGACCTTCTTGCCCCTCCTAATGTTTGGACCATGTCCATTACTTCCACATAAAACTGGACATCCTTAGTCTTCTTAGTTCCCACCATAATATGGTTATGCAAATGAAAATGAAGCAAAGTAATCATCTCCTTCTCTGCTGGCTGGAAGAATGCATGTTTAATATTTTGATACATGATATCAGCTCTCTCTTCTACTCTCATGGTTGAATACCAAAATCCATTATAGTGGGCCTCCAGAGTTCTAGTCATCTTTCTTCCTCTTCCACCAAATGTCGGCCTGATCCACAAGTCTGCCAACCTAATTGGCTTTGTTTTTGAAAGCTGAAGTTTCTTCTGAGTCACCAGTGTAGGTCTCTCTACCTTTTTAGACTCTATCATAGCTATAGACCGTCTGTGGGATTTGATCATTTTTACCACTTGGTTGATGATGCAGGGGCATCCAGTAGGGCACCTGAGCCCAGGAGTGGAATGGCATTCAGAGATGTTCAATTGCAATGTTAGACTCAATATTCAAAGAAAAATTCATAATCAAGTCTAAAGGTCATTGTAATGTAATAAGGAATAATTCACTATGTAAGCAAGATATGGACGTACAAAAAAAACCAGTGAGCTGTTTAACAAATCCCCAAAAGAAATCGATATCAAGAATGTAGCGAAAAAGATGTGAGTAGAATGGAAAAAGATGTGAGATGCATGAACATCAAAGATTAATATGGCTAGAAGATAGAAGCAATGAACTGTTCATGAGTTCCAAGCACTTAAAAAATGTGGAGTTCAGTCAGCCTGTAGTAGCAAGCTAAAAAAATTCTTTCAAGCCATTGATTCAGTTTGCCATGTTTATTGACCTCAAATTTGGTCTTTTCATTAACCTGTGATTCATGAGTAGTGGTTTACATGAACCCATCTCTCATGAGAATGAATGGAATAGTTAGCACTCATTGGCTCTAGGTGATGCTTACAGAGGTGAAGCACCGAGACTTCCCGGGAGGTCATCCATCCCAGTACCACTCTAGCTCGAGCATGCTTAACTACAAAGTTTCCTCCATGGTTAAACCCACTCTGCTTGCATCCTCATTTGAAAAACCTTCACCAAGTGTTATGCCTTATGAACCATTCATTAGAAAGCCCATTAAGCTCATCAATTAATAAGTAGGAGATATTTTCCACAGCAAGTCAAATTGTGATATTGCTATCAACATTCAACTGTGTAGTTTTTTGAGTCAAACTCATTGACCCATGATTCATGAGTAGTGGTTCACACGAACCCATCTCTCATGAGAATGAATGGAACACTTAGCACTCATTGGTTCTAGCTGATGCTCACAAAGGTGAAGCACCAGGACTTCCCGAGAGGTCACCCATCCCAGTACTACTCCAACTCGAGCGCACTTAACTATGGATTTTCCTCCATGGTTAAACCCACTCTGCTTGCATTCACATTTGCAAAACCTTCACCAAGTGTTGTGCCTTAGGAACCATCGATTAGAAAGCCCCTTAAGCTCATCAACTGGTTCATAAGGTGCAACACTTGGTGAATGTTTTGCAAATGAGAATGCAAGCAGAGTGGGTTTAACCAAGGAGGAAACTCCGTAGTTAAGTGTGCTCGAGTTGGAGTAGTACTGGAATGGGTGACCTCTCGGGAAGTCCCGGTGATTCACCTCTATGAGCATCACCTAGAGCCAATGAGTGCTAAGTGTTCCATTCATTCTCATGAGAGATGGGTTCATGTGAACCAGAGTATCAAAACCCACGATGAGTCAGGTGAGTTATCCTGACTTGCGGGTCGAGCCATGGCTCCCAGGTTTTGGTGACCCAGCTGAGTCATGGGCTGAGTTATGGGGCATGACCCGCGTGACTCACCAAGTCAGCGGGTCATGGCCATAACTTGCGGGTCTGTCCCTCATGACCCGCGTCGTGGCAGGCCCGAGCCATAGACTTGTCAACAACAGTGATATACATGTTGTTGAAGGATGAGAAAAATTGTGACAATCACTTAGAACAAGACAATAATCTATTGTTTCAAAAAGGAAGACTGTGCCAATGATGCAGTCATAATAAAAATGATATGAGAAATAATCGATGAATGAGAGCAGCAAACAAAAGGATGTAGAAGACAGTATGCTGGAGGACAGTGGCTTTCATTTTTATGACAGTGATCAGAAATGGAGAAATGTAGAAGAATATAGGTGAAAATCATGACTGTTATGAGAGGACATGATAATTAACAAACAGTCACATCAATGTCTAAGGACATTGATCATCTTCATGAATCTCTAATGACAGTAGGCTTCATGAATTTCTGATGACAGTAGTCTTCAGTGAGTGTTCAAGGACAGTGTTCAAAGAAAGAAGATAGCAAACAGAAGAATGAATCCTAAAGCAGTCATTAGTCATGAAAAGTCACTGATAAAAGATGATTAAAAGCAGTGTTTTGCAATGTGATAGCAGTGAAAAGAAAATCGATCAGAGCAGTGATGTATAGCAGTGATTACATGATGAAACAATGACGAAACAATGACATATAAGGATCAGAACAGTAAGTAAATGATAGGTCATGAAGAGCAGTCCAAGGAATGTCAAAAAAGTTAGCCAATGAATAAATAAGAAGAATCATAAAGAAATGAGAACAACTGACGATGTATCACAAGAATATCAGTTAGAATAGCCATGATTCATCAATGAGCATTCGTGAGTTGTTAAAGGGAACAGTAGGACAAACGCCTTGGGACAATGAAGATTGAAATGCTAAGAATCAATGATCCACAAGATTCAAATTGGAGAGATCGAATGAAGACAGTGAATGTAATGGAAAAAATAGTGATCAAATTGCCTTGGTTATTGATTGAATCTACACATTTGAATATCTATATATATTGAACTAGCAAATAAGAAAAGATGTGACTGTTCACATTAGAAATGACATGTTAGTTCATAATGAAGTGATGTGACTGTTCATAACAATTACCATTCATTCCCTTCATTATCGATTATACTTTGTTCTCTTAACCATATCCTTTAGATGTTATTTGACCTTTAGATGTGATGTGATGTGTTTTTAAGCTTTATTCAATAATGGGTGCCTGAAACAAGTTTTAAATTTTAAGAAATCTCTTTTTTTTTTTTGCCGAGTCATAGCCGAGTCGTTGCCGAGTCATTAGCGAGTCACGGGTCGAGTCGGCCTTGCCGAGTCTAAGTTTTGATTCTTTGGTGTGAACCACTACTCATGAATCATGGGTCAATGAGTTTGACTCAAAAAACTACACAGTTGAATCTTGATAGCAATATCACAATTTGACTTGCTGTGGAAAATATCTCCTACTTATTAATTGATGAGCTTAAGGGGCTTTCTAATGAATGGTTCATAAGGCATAACACTTGGTGAAGGTTTTACAAATGAGGATGCAAGCAGAGTGGGTTTAACCATGGAGGAAACTCCGTAGTTAAGCGTGCTCAAGCTGGAGTGGTACTGGGATGGATGACCTCCCAGGAAGTCCCGGTGCTTCACCTCCATAAGCATCACCTAGAGCCAATGAGTGGTAACTATTCCATTCATTCTCATGAGAGATGGGTTCATGTAAACCACTACTCATGAATCACAGGTTAATGAAAAGAACTCTGAATTTCTGAATTGGGAAATCCATCTTCCATTTGGGTGACAGAATCCAATAGATGCTTCAAAATGTTTGAAGTTCTTTCACAAAGCTTTATCAAATGGATCTCTCATGAGAATGAATGGAACAGTTAGCACTCATTGGCTCTAGGTGATGCTTATGGAGGTGAAGCACCGGGACTTCCTGGGAGGTCATCCATCCCAGTACCACTCCATCTCGAGCACACTTAACTACGGAGTTTCCTCCATGGTTAAACCCACTCTACTTGCATCCTCATTTGAAAAACCTTCACCAAGTGTTATGCCTTATGAACCATTCATTAGAAAGGCCCTTAAGCTCGTCAATTAATAAGTAGGAGATATTTTCCACAGCAAGTCAAATTGTGATATTGCTATCAAGATTCAACCGTGTAGTTTTTTGAGTCAAACTCATTGACCCGTGATTCATGAGTAGTGGTTGACATGAACCCATCTCTCATGAGAATGAATGGAACACTTAGCACTCATTGGCTCTAGCTGATGCTCACAAAGGTGAAGCACCGGGACTTCCCGACAGGTCACCCATCCCAGTACTACTCCAACTCAAGTGCACTTAACTACGGAGTTTCCTCCATGGTTAAACCCACTCTGCTTGCATTCTCATTTGCAAAACCTTCACCAAGTGTTGTGCCTTATGAACCATCAATTAGAAAGCCCCTTAAGCTCATCAACTGGTTCGTAAGGCACAACACTTCGTGAAGGTTTTGCAAATGAGGATGCAAGCAGAGTGGGTTTAACCACGGAGGAAACTCCGTAGTTAAGTGCGCTCAAGTTGGAGTAGTACTGGGATGGATGACCTCCCAGGAAGTCTCAGTGCTTCACCTCCATAAGAATCACCTAGAGCCAATGAGTGCTAACTGTTCCATTCATTCTCGTGAGAGATCCATTTGATAAAGCTTGGTGAAAGAACTTCAAACATTTTGAAGCATCTATTGGATTCTGTCACCCAAATGGAAGATGGATTTCCCAATTCAGAAATTCCCAGCCACCATCTTTAATAAATTTATCTAGATCATCTGTAATGGTCTTCAAAATTGGCCACCAGTTCAAGTTCATTCTGCTTTCATAATACTTTATACCCATTGGGTTTAGCCATTCTTTGATGCCATCAAGAGAAGATTGAGGAATAACATCAATGTGGAGTACATCCCACTTGAAGTCTTTGAAAACAATAGCCATATCAAATGCCTTTTGCCCAAGTCCTACTCTCTCAAGGTTAACTATCTCAATCTCACCAATGGTTATTACTAAGAAAGGCAATTCCACCAACTCTACCAAACAGTTTACGGTAGGAACAATAAAAGCAGAGGCTTTGAAAGGAACTCCATGAAAACCTAGCTCTCTAAATGGTATATCAAACTCCAGTTCAAAATCTTTTAGATGAGGCTGCTCCCATAGCTCTGTTACTCGTTTAACAAACCCTTCAAACTCTCCATTGATTTTATTTTTCATGTGCCTCTCTTGCTGCTCTTCCTCAATTTCATCGGGATCATACATGGACCTTCTTGCCCTTCCTAAAGTTTGGACCACGTCCATTACTTCCACATAAAATTGGACATCCTTAGTCTTCTTAGTTCCCACCATAATATGGTTATGCAAATGAAAATGAAGCAAAGTAATCATCTCCTTCTCTACTGGCTGGAAGAATGCGTGTTTAATATTTTGATACATGATATCAGCTCTCTCTTCTACTCTCATGGTTGAATATAGAAATCCATTATAGTGCGCCTCCAGAGTTCTAGTCATCTTTCTTCCTCTTCCACCAAATGTCGGCCCGATCCACAAGTCTGCCAACCTAATTGGCTTTGTTTTTGAAAGCTGAAGTTTCTTCAGAGTCACCAGTGTAGGTCTCTCTACCTTTTCAGACTCTGTCATAGCTACAGACCATCTGTGGGATTTGATCATTTGTACCACTTGGTTGATGATGCAGGGGCATCCAGCAGGGCACCTGAGCCCAGGAGTGGAATGGCATTCAGAGATGTTCAATTGCAATGTTAGACTCAATATTCAAAGCAAAATTCATAATCAAGTCTAAAGGTCATTGTAATGTAATAAGGAATAATGCTATAAAAGCAATGTAATAAGTGAAAATCCCATGTAATGAGTCAAAATGTCATGTAATGGTCATATAGGGTTAAGGTCTAAGTGGTTTTAGGTTTATAGGCATTAAATGGGTCCTTGACAAAGAATAGTCTCAATGACAGAGACAAAGGATCAGTCTTCAAAAAAGGAGCATTGATTGAGGATACATTACCTTGAGACTGAGATCTTCAAAAGGTTGCAGTCAAATGGAAGATTACAGTCTCAAAGGAATATAGGAGAAATGTTTGGAGACAAAATAGTGAGAGAGGCTTTACTCAAAAAATGCATCCAAGAAGGTGAGTACCTGGAAGATGGTTTGCTTCAAGGAAGTTAGAATTCTATTTCCTCAGTTTGATTGTTACAGTAGAGGATAGAGAGCAGCTGTTACAGGGTTCTTTTCTCTTGAGTAATTTGAACCTCAAAGGCAGAGCTCTTCTCATCTCTTTAACATTACAAGTGGTTGTTTAAAGAAGATTTCTAGGTTTGGATGGTCCATAGTAAAATTTCCCAAAGAGTGTATCGAGTCTTCCCACATAACATTTTAAGCTTGATGGGAACATAGGAAAAAAAAAAGTTTCTAATTAGATTTTAACAAAATTTTAGCCCTTCCATTATATTCATATTATTTAACATCTTCATAATCACCACTGTAGCTTGCAAGGTGATTCATCAAATTAAAAACAAAGCCTCCATGGCTTCTTACAACCTTTGAGTATTGTAAACTATAAGTAATATTCAGTAGAGAAATATAGCGAGGTAAGTGAGGACATTCTTCATTATAAGAATGAAATGATAGACAAGGGTAACTCTCAGGTTTAGTCTTTAACCATGCAAACTGTAATTGTAGAGACCGGCCTAGTTATTACCGTTGACATTCAATTATCTATTGAGCTTACGAGCTTGGAGAAGAGAACTGCAAACTGCAACACCCTCACCAACTGTAAGAAACAGCCAATTTGGTCATAGAATTTTAGTGAACTTTTCCTTTTGAAGATTCTCCATGAGATCTGACCCAGGGTTGCTCAATGCAAGCTAAAGATCATGTATACTCCTTGTTAGTATAATTCACATTGTTTACAATACAAAATAGATTTTTGTTAAATTTTGTTATAACATAAAGATAGTCACACTTATTTAAAACTTGTAAGCTTGGTGAGCACTTGGATTTTTATTGATTTATATGTAGGTTCTAGGCTAGTAATGAAACAGTACGCAATTTAAAAAGGTCAAAGTTTAGAGTTTACTGTTTAAACCAAAATTCTATGAAGTGTTGATATAGTTGACATGTTTTATATAGAGTACATACTGCTGAACACGTTTAAACAACACATTCTAAGCTTTCATTTCTTTGGTTGATTTATTAGGAATGCTTTTACTTAATTTAATAAGACCCACTTATTAAATTTATTAGGAATGCTATTACTTAATTCAATAATACCCACTTATTAAATGATTTTAGATGAATGACATAAACAAATCAAAACTTAAAATAAATTGTTTAAACCAAAATAATATTTTGTTCAAACCAAAATTATGATAATAGTTACCTAAAGGCCTTTCAGTTCAATTATTCTCTTGAGCTCTTTGAGCATTTTGATTCCACTGGTGTCAACAGTGGTTATAGCTGCATAAGCGAAAAAAGAGAATGAAAAGCAGCACCAAAGTACAATACAAACCAAACCTGCTAGAGTTTGACCATATACAGCTGTATATCTAAATCCCAGAATAAAGGAAACAGGAATGGTTGTATATGATAAAATTAGGGTGCATTTATTCCATTTTATTCTGCTCCATAGTTTTGTTACTAGAAAACTGATTACAAGTGAAGGGAAATCCTTTTACAAAAAAGAAATGATGCATCAAATATGTAAGCTTTCAGAACTTACGGCCCATATCTATAATAACATACTACAATGTGTCTTCCTTCAGCTTGGCAAGATGCTCCTCTCCATCCATTATCCATCTCATTATCCTGCGTACATTGTAAACTTTATTAAGGTCCCCAATAAACAATCCATGTAATGAAGACTATGGATTAGAGATGTGTCAAAGCAGAAGAGCTCAGAAGAGAAGGGTTATGGTGAATGGGTGCTCATGACATTGCTATTGCTTGGATTACTCAAAACATCAAATAACAAATAATATATAAAGTTATAAACTGTTAAGGGGAGGGAGAACAGTAGTCGTATGGACTATCTTCTTCAATATCAAATACCATCATGCAATTCATTAAAATATTATGCTTAACATAATATATTCTCAAAATGACATTTTTGAAATTCTACCAAAACTTAATCTAAAAATGACTACTATTCAAAAGATGAGTTATTCGAAAGATGGGTTATTTGAAAGACGGGTTATAAATAATTGAATCAAGCATGACTACATTTAGGAAACTGCATGACTGAATTCAGGAAGCTGACCCTACACATAGGACATTCATTATGTCTATTGAAAAATAAGCTTTTAAAATAAACATAGACAAATCACCTTTCTCTTAAGTAGCTTGAATTGGAAAAATAGATTCAAGCTACAATGCTTTGAATTCAATAAAAACTTAGAATTAAATAATATTTTGTAGCTTAGCAATTTAGGAGTGCTGGAGTGATTACCAGTTGTGATGTAGCAAGATGTGCATGAACCTTCAATGTTCATCGTGTCAATGGCAATCATCTCTTTATTGCCATCAATATTGTAGTTCTTGAACAGTGCAAAAGTTCTGCCAACTGCTATTCCTTCCTGTACGGGAATAATTCAAATCAACTAGAGGTAATAAATTACTAGCCAATGAACATAATTATAAATCTTTGATGAGCTGATCTTTTAAAACTTTTTTCTTGCAAATTCCACCTTTTAAGGAAAAACACAAAATTGTTAGATATAGCCACTAAAAGAAAAGACCGGAATGAAAGGAAAAATACTATACCAATTAATGATATGAAAAAAAATAGTGGGATGAACTTAGTTCACTTATGATGTTCCACCTTTTACGTATGGTGGGCCCGAATATATGCAATGTTAGGTCATAAATTTTCTTATAAAACATATCATTTCCTACAAAAAATGTCATGGGATAATCAATCCAAAACTTGTTATGAATAGGTAAATGCATATTAAAATATAAAAAATAATTATTTAAAGTACCTGGAATCTGAGGACATTTTATAGGCATTGATTCATTATTGTCAATCAATAATGATGTCTGCATCGCACCCGTGCTAGTAACATGGGTAGATCTAAGAAATGGTGGTGAATTATCACCAATACATGCAGATTGATCAGTATCTGGTGTACCAAGCGGTGCCACCGGGGTATCTCCTGCTCCAAAAAAATAATCCACTATGTGATGCACCCAAGATTAAAGTACACCAGATACTGATCAATCTACATGCATTGGTGATACCCACTTGATGTCGCCTTTGGTCTCATCATCATAAGAACATGACCCCCCATTAGCAAGGAAATATTGCATGCATTTGTCAAATTTTTTTCTAATCTTTTGCCACATCAACTTGCACTGAGTGGTCAACAACAAGATCCATAGGTACCTACAATCATAAAGTTGATAAATACCAATAGTTGGCATAAAGAAGAAAAATACCATAAACAATAGCATTTCAAAAATGACTAAGAAATATATATCTGATCTAGAATTTAAAGTAATAAAGACAGAAAGAGCAAAGATAAAGCAATTGTGATTAAATAGTAATCTTCAAAAACCTATGTTGTTAATCTTTCCATCATACAATGTATTAGGATTTATTGAAGAATATAAACACACAAAAAAATTGACAAGAAAATAATGTAGCACATAGGCTTAGAGTCCCTAAATCTTCAACAAAATATGGAATGCAAAGCCAACACAATGAATTTCCATTTCTCAAGCATAAGAAATTCAAGCTTATTTCTCATGGAACAGCACAAGACAGAAACAAAGATGTATAGGAAAACACAGTGTGGTATCAATGTACTAATCTACCCCATAGGCACAAAAGAGACATACTAAAATACACCCATAGTTCAATTATTAAGTGTTATTTTTATCTTTTCAAATATTTGAAAAATGTATGGCTATCAAATACAAAGCTTTGTGCTCAATAAATAAAAGGTAAGGTTTTGAACATGTAGATCCACTTGTTATCTGAGGTTCGAATACATCGTAAACTCAAGCGAATTAAACTGGAACTCCTGGAGGGGAATTGGATTTCTATTTCAGCACAAAATAGAAACATGATGAGAAATGATGAAAATGTTTTATTTTTCACTAAGCATAAGATATAGAAACTAAAGAAAAAGTGCCACCATTTTATACTAAAATGAAGTAAAACAGTCTTTCAAAATATGAAGGCAACAACAATACTTACAGATAGGGACCATAAATCTTTACTTGACGAATATGGGTATCCTGTCCATTTTGATGATTAGACAATACAGCAAGCTGCAACATAAATGTTTGCACAAATACATCCTTGAAATGAATTAACAAAGGAAAATCTGTAAGTCTAAGAAGAATGGAAAATGTTTAATTAAACAAGATCACCATCACGAAAATCTGTAAGTCTAAGAAGAATGGAAAATGTTTAATTAAACTAGAGATGTTACCAATCTCTCTTGGAATCTGACCAATGAAAATAGAGTCGTACAAGCTTAAATGCCTTAAATTGTTGAGCTTGTGAAAGTGTGATGGGATGGCAAGAGGAGGGAAGAAGGCATTGTGACTGAGGTCCAAGTGCTCTAGATAGTGCAGTTGGAATAGTCTCCCACGAAGTTGCCTCCACGTCATGAATGGATAGATTATCTGATCTTGTGCGGTACCTCTTGTCTTGGCTCTAGCAATGGCTGTGCTGGTTTCAAAAATTCTAATTTAGAAATGTATAATTCTATTAAAATAAAAGCATTAAAAATTTGACTGTTCCAAGAAAACATAGATTGAAATGAATGTTGAAAACCATACCAGAAATATGAAGTATGTTTCTATCGTACTTCTTTGCTGTATGAGGTGATTTTAAAACTCATATCAAGCTGAAGAATCTCAAGCATAGAGTAACAAAAAGGAATGATAATAAGACACCTGAATGTGAATCTAGATCACAAAATCCTCCATATGCACCACCGCTAACACGTACATGATCCCACAACCATGTATTTCTTTGTATCATAATGATCTAATGCAGGAGAATAGAGAAGCTTGGTGAAGGAGCAGTGTTGGATGATAATTTGTTGATGGAGGTTAAGCCTGAACAGACACCAGTCATGTTGAAAGTTGGTTGTTTCATGATTGAAGAGGTTTGGTGATGGATTACCTATAAGGGGGTCTATGGTGAGGTGTTTACATAGTTAGTTTGGCCTGGAGTTGATGGGAGGGGTCCTTTTGATCAAACTCTCATGGTATGTCCCTAAAAGAAAGGGTTTGGTGGCAAACGAGTTAAGTGAAGGGTGGAGACTTGGTGAGTTGGAAATGTGTCATTTCTCAACCTCTAGAATGACTTTTTCAGCCTTTTGAGTCTTGGGAGCAAGTGGAGTTAGGGGTTGCTATGTAAAAGTGGAGAATTAGGCCTGGTGAGGATAGGCTAGGGGTATTGGATCTTGGGTATGGTCCAAAGGAGTATAGGTTGAATATTTCAGAGGATTTAAAGAGCCCAAATGGGTATTTAGATAATATTTGAGTTTACTTAGTTGTTTGGGGAAAGTAAGAGGAAAAGTCAATTTAATGACTGGTGAGGGCTACAAGCTTCAAGGACTGATTGTGTGTGTTGGATAGAAGATGGGTTGTCCAAATCAAATGGGTTGTGGGAATATGGTGGATAGGTCATAAAAAGATGTTTTGTGAATTTAAAATGAAGGTTGGATTCTTGTGTGAAGGTTTGGTGTTTGAGAGAAACTAGGTACACTTGGGAGTCAAGGCATTGAGGGATATTGAGGTAAAGAAGCAATTGCAAAGTGGAGTGGATTTGTTGTCTGAGGTAATCAATATGGATGCCACACACCAGCTCTACATCAGGTTGCAAGAAAAGTGGGCTTAACGTTGGAGGAACCTTTGTAGTAAAGAGCACTTGAACTAGAATAATATTGGGATGAGTGACCTGCTGGGAAGTAGCGTTGTCTAAAATGAATCAAGGCAGTGAACCTGTTGCAGAGGAGTGTTTGGTTGATATCCTAAAGTCAAGAACTTCTTATTTATCCTCGAGTTGAACTCTAGTTCCTTGAGTGGATTCCAAGACGTTGTTGAATCCTCGAGTTGAACAGGGTTCCTTAAGGGGATATTAGAAGGCTCTGCATCAAAAACTCTAAGCTTGTCTTTAAAATTTGAGCTTCACTTGGTTTTGAGAATAGTTTAATATTCTCTACTAAACAAGGCCAACCACGTGAAGTTGGAAGCTCATTTGGCCCCTCCCCCCCCCCCCCTTAACATCACTCTAAATTCCCCATTAACATTTAATAACATTCATTCATTCATTCATTCATCCGGCATTTTTGAAATATAACATTCAATCATTATAATCACATGATAACATTCATTAACACATAAAATTCATTAACACACAACATTCATAAATAATTCATTAACACACAACATTCACGAATAATTCATTAACACATATTAACACACATCATTCATCAACATTACTAGTACAAAATTACATCCATTAAGACAAAGTTCTTTCATTAGCAATAAATGTTAATTACAATCATTTCTTTTTGGGTTTCTTTCTATTTTTTTTAATCATATAATTTCTAAGAGGAAGATCAATGTCCTCATCATTCCCCTCCTCTATTGAGTCTAATCCCAATGTGTGTCTCCTCCTCATCTGTTCAGGAATAGGAGGCCGCTGCGCTGAAGGGGGGTCTGCTGCAATAACTACTTCATGAGTTAAATTCACACTTTTATATTATTGAATTACAAGTATTTATGTAAGTAAAAGAACTATAAATCAAAAAATTAATTTAAAAGAACAAAACATAGATTTTCTTTACCTGAATGTGCCACATGATCTACATGGTGATCAGTCTGAACATCCTCCGGCACTCGTTCAGCATCACCTGATTCTGTATCCTCTAAAATATACACAAAAATGTTACACCAAGTTCAATTTAAGATGTTAAATTATATTAATAATTACATAATTAGTTTTAAATAGCAAATGAGCACCTCCTTGGACAGTATGATCCACATCAGCAGCTTCATGATGCGGTGCTATAGGCTGCATTGCAATGTAATGGACATTATTATCAAATTGATTGTTGCTCAAGTATTCAATTTCTAATATATTTTTTGGCATATTTACCTATGCACATGATGCAGGAGACTCTTCGATTGGGCCAGTGGAAGCTTGTCGTAGGCGTTCAGCCATGCCTTGATAGCCTTCCTTGAAGGCAATTTTTCTGTGTTCTTCTGTGGCCTCTAAATTAAAATCAGAGCCCTGCATTTTTTGATTAAACAAAATTATTTGCATTTTATAAATAATTTTTCTCTGCAATTCATTTACTGCTACTTACAATGCGAGCTTTAATTTTTGAATATCTGCCAGTGCCAAGTCTGTGTTGTCCAATCTTTTCCAGCCTGGCCTTTGTTGCCTTTGAAGTGTCCTACAACCTATGAAAAGTTTGAAAAATGGGTTATAAAAACATGTATATGGAATAACAAATGAAACTTTGAAATGCTGAACACATTGCCTTCAATGGTGAAAATGTCTAAAACATCATACCAAGATATTATATTGAAAAATGATGATTGCATCATCTCAAAAGTCCATGCCAAACACCTTATCACTAGTAGTTAATACTATTGCATACCTTCTCGCATTTTTTGGTGAAACTCCTTTTTGAGCGTCTGCTTTCTCCTTTGCATCTAAAATAAATTCACTCCAATCCCTCGCTGAAATAAAGGGAGGACGTTCATACTTTGGGTTCTGGATGAGACTCTTTCTATATTGGTCCCTCACAGTCTTAAGATGTTTGCAAGCTCTTTCCAAAATTTTCTTCTCATCAAAAATATTATTGCCAAACTCATGCTGTAAATCTTTGATGAGCTAATCTTTTAAACTTTTTTCTTGCAAATTCCACCTTTTAAGGAAAAACACGAAATTGTTAGATATAGCCACTAAAAGAAAAGATGGGAATGAAAGGAAAAATACTGTACCAATTAATGATATGAAAAAAAATAGTGGGATAAACTTAGTTCACTTATGATGTTCCACCTTTTACGTATGGTGGGCCCGAATATATGCAATGTTAGGTCATAAAGTTTCTTATAAAACATATCATTTCCTACAAAAAATGTCATGGGATAATCAATCCAAAACTTGTTATGAATAGGTAAATGCATATTACAATATAAAAAATAATTATTTAAAGTACCTGGAATCTGAGGACATTTTATAGGCATTGATTCATTATTGTCAATCAATAATGACGTCTGCATCGCACCCATGCTAGTAACACGGGTAGATCCAAGAAATGGTGGTGAATTTTCACCAATACATGCAAATTGATCGGTAGCAGGTGTACCAAGTGGTGCCACCGGGGTATCTCCTGCTCCAAAAAAATAATCCACTATGTGATGCACCCAAGATTAAAGTACAAATTATGAAATCATAATTAGCACAAAACCAAATATAGTAAAACAATGATTTACCAGATGCCATAGCCCTTGAAGGCGTTGATGTTTGCATGGCCCTTGTGGCCGACATTGCACTCGACAATCTTCTATGGGCAACCTGGCTAGTAGGAGTCTCCTGCAATTGAGGACCTAAACAATACATTGTTAGCAAAGACATTTTCAAATAATAAAAGTAAGAGTTAACTTGAGAAGTTTTTGAATGTTCCAAAGAAAAAATTCCTTGTAACTTGTCAACTAAAGGATTATTTTACCTGAGGCAGCCAGAGGTCTACTAGTACCGGCCTCATCCGCACATTGTCCTTGACCAGGTACTAGAGATTCCATAAAATCCTACAACAAGAACACATATTACATATATTTTACTTCACAACATAAAAGAGTATAAAATATTAACCTTTATTGAAATTTTGTTATAACTAAAGATTCATTACTGCTTACTTGATACCGATGTCCGAGTGCATTCAATTCAGTTAGCCTCCTGAGCATCTCCTCACTTGGATTTCTTTCATACAAAATGTTAATTCTATCTTTATTGATTTGTTTCATTTTTTTCTTTACCATGATTATAACATTAGGTGAATCTGCAAAAAGATCATCATCATCAGGGGTAGCTATTGCCTCTACTGTCGAGGGTGCTTTTCCCTTATCCTGAACATCAAATTGTGATAGGAATATCAGTAAAACTATCATAAAAACTCCAAAACCATAAATAAAATAATGTAATAATATAACATTTTTCAACTATCTAATTTGTACAATTTTAATAAGGTTTACCTTTGCTGAAGAACAAGTGGGAGGAGCATCCTCGTGGCCTCTATCATGTGCAGGATCCATATCATCCTGTGACAAAGATTAAATATAAAAACTTTAGCGAACTAAAAGCAATAGACTTAGCAAAAAAAAACTTATTAATAAAATAGTATATAGTACTTACCACCCTCATGATAGTAACTTTGTTTGTATCTATGCGATTTAAATGATAATCTATTAGCAGTTCTTCCCCTGCACTTATTGATTTTATTGCACATACAAAAACTTGATTCCCCTCGCGCGCCTCAAATATGCAATTGGGTTGCTTATTAGTTGATGAAGGTCGTGTACTATTTATAAAACCCACAATATTACCTATTGCTTTTGGTCTCCCATCAATGTACATTGCAAATCTTTTACTTTGATCATTTTCTTTCCTTTGTATATAATTAGCTGATAGTGCATACCTACGCATACTTTTTTTATATTGAACAATCTGCATCCAATCATTGTAATTGTAACACAGACCGACATACTCGAACAATTCAACAACTCTATTGTAATATACCTTTATCTCATCCATGGAAAATAGGCCCAAACCATGTAATGAGGATGGAGCAATGCGATATATCCTCTCATTAACACAAAAATTAGTATTAATTGGAGGTAGCTCATTGGGTACCCATTCTTTCTCAATGTGTGTGTACCGAAAGGGCACCTTGATGTCGCCTTTAGTCTCATCATCATAAGAACATGACCCCCCATTAGCAAGGAAATATTGCATGTGTTTGTCAAATTTTTTTCTAATCTTTTGACCTCTAGTTGATCTCCCTGTTTTAGCCGTACTACATGTAGAACTTTCATCTAGCATTCCCTCATTTCCCTCATTTGATGTAGATAGATCTGACAAGTACCTATTTGGTGGGTGTTGCAATCCATCAAATGAGATATTGCCACGTCAATATATATAGAATAATCAAGTCGTGACCCATACGTACAGTTCTTCTTTGTCTATACATGAGAGATATAAAATGTACTAGGTTGAAAGTGATTATATATTATATTTCTATACGGTTCTTTGTCTATATATACATTATATGATTATATAATATGTCTATTTATAACATATGTGCTCAGTGATAAACAAGAAGAATATAAGAAAATTATGTCTAATTATTGACTTATACCTGCCGATCCATGTCACTGTGCACGATCCACGCCAAAGGGGTCAAATTTACTGCATATGTTAATCATTTATCTTAAGTTAGCTAAATATTACATGATACGTATGCTACAAATAACTTAGAAGATAACATGAACAATATGCAACATCGTAAACATGAACAAATTTACCTTATGTATGGAATGCAAGATCGTCAACAGAAGGCCGGGGTGACAATGTCTGTAGTCAATTGCCTGTTTGCAAGATAATCAAACACAAATATACATGTATCAACAGTAATTAATTGAGCATGGTAAACAAAAAATTGGTAATTATAAATCACATATGTCGTAATCATTAGAATTGAACAGAATAAATATGTAACCATTACAATTTAAAGAAAAACATAAATATGTAATCATTAGAATTGAACACAATAAATATGTAACCATTTCAATTATGTCATTGATCATCATCATCATCATCATCATCATCATCGCCATCACCATCACCATCATCACCATCATTGCCATCATCAACAGCATCACCGCAATCATCATCGCCATGATCACCATCACCATCGTCATCACCATCATCATCATCATCATCATAATCATCATCATCATTATCACCACCATCAGCATCATCATCATCATCATCATCATCATCATCATCATCTACTTCTTCATCATCTTCAGTATCTTCTTCTTCCATAACATTATACTTTATCGGCCTTCCTCTTGGATCATGTCTAACAACAAATGACCAACCCTGTTTATGTGGAACCTCTGAGTAAAACACTTACTCACACTGGCTTGGAAGAACATAGGGCTCATCTCCAACTGGCTCAAATGACCTTGTATTAATCATTGTAAATCCATTATCATGTTGAATAACAGTTCTATCTGGATCATTTTGATTCAGTCGTAGCCTATACCATTTGACGACAAATAGAACTACTTTGAAGGAGTTAAAGTCACACTCAATTATATCATCTAAGATGCCATAGTATTGATTTTGAGATTGTTGAGGATGTAGGTCATTTCTAGATGATATATTGGTGACCTCAAAAACTGCACTTATCCTAGCATCACAAGTTTTCTTTGTATCATCCAACTTTTTTATACGAAATTTGTGGCCATGATAGTACATAGCTTTGTGGTGCTTGACCTGCAATTTTTAAAGTGTGTAAATTATTTGTATCATGAGTTGATATGAAACATACGAGTCATGATCATTAATAAATTTGTACGTACATGTCCACCTCTTAAACCATGTGCTAGATCAATTACCATTGGAGTAACATTGGGATCTCCATTACGATGAGCTTCTCTAACCAATGAAGCAACACCTTCCCATGGTAATGAACAACCATTTTGTTGACATCGTTCAATCCATACGGTCATCCAATCAAGATTGTTTGCAATATACAAATGTATTGCATCCCATTCTCGACTAGCTGTATCAAAAACATCTTAGATTTATTGCATCTGACTCTCGACCAGATTTATAAGAATTAATTAACTACAATAACATCTTAGATTTACCTCTCACTTTCCTCAATCTACCTTTGCCCATCAAGTGCTCCCCTTCAAATTTGTTAATGGAGTTGGGATCCCAAATACGATCTACATGGATCTTTGCTGCAAACTTAGGAAGATATTCACTAATGTACACCATGGTCTGGTATACCATATATCCCTCTACCATAGAACCCTCAAGATGTGCTCTTTGTCAAACCAAGTCTTTCAAAAATTTCAAGTGCCTCTCAACCATCCACATTGACCTAGTTGGTACAGGTCCGCACAATTCAATCTCCTCAACTTGATGTAAGAGGTAATGTTCTTGTGCATTGAAAAAAGTTGAAGGTAGACACTTTTGCATTTCACACATAAGAAGAGAAATTTTTCTCTTCCAGTATTTTATATCTTCTTTATTGATTTCTTTAGATGACAACCACCTCATATATTTTCCAAGATCATATATAACTTGTTTGACACCGTTGGCAAAGTGGTGTGGGAGAGATAGAGGTAGAACATACTGCAATATTTGTAAAATGATCTCGTCAATATTTTATAAAAGAATGCAATGAAAACCACATGTAGTATACAAATATATAGTGAATACAAAGTAATATGAATTACCTTAATAAATATATGCCAATCGTGTGTTTTCATCCCTGGCCCAAATTCACTTTTCTTTGATATGAGATCATTTATGTTCGCAGCAAATCCTGTAGGAAATCATATTTTCTTTATAATTTCTTTTATAGCATTGCTCTGCTGCTCCGACAATAACCATGGAAGAGCACTTGTATCAATCTGGTCTCCATTTTGATTGGATTGAATAAAAATTTTCATTGCATGGTTGGATTCTTCAATGTCACTACAAATTTTGATGATTTGGTCTTTGTCACACCTTCCATCCAATATTTTCCATAATGTCTCTGTTACATTCTTTCCAATATGCATAGGATCAAACAAATGCATGATTGGGAGTTTTTCGTAGTACGGCAACCTAGTAAATTGCGTAGGATAACTTTTGAGTCCTTTTGGAAGTTGGTCATTGATGCCTTGACGACCTTCACAAGCATCAATTACATCATCAGTAAACAAAACACAATATCAAAAAATAAATTTGAAACAAAACCCATCAGATGGAATGACATTACCTCGACGATTTATTTTATTGTATGCCAACTTCCATAGGTGAGGTGTCATTCTCCATGGCTTTGATGTAGTCTCTTCTTTCCCATTGAAAAGATGTTTTTCAGTAATTCGGTACTTATGATTTCTATGGAGAAAGTGTCTATTCTCATCGAACACCTGCTTTCTCAAACTTTTTGAATGACGAGATTTTGTCTTTGGACCACAAACTGGACATGCAAATTTTCCCTTTGTCTGAAGACCTACAAGATCATGTCTAATTGGATTAAATGTGTTAACTTTGTGTTAGCACTATAACATACCAAAAAAGAAGCGTTATGAAGAGAACATACCACAAAAATGTGTTAGCCTAGGGGCATCATGTATTGTCCATACAAGCATTGCATGGAATTGAAATTGTCTTTGTCCTATTGGTCTAGAGATGTCATACATAGTGACCCCATTCTATAACACCATCAACTCATCGATAAGGGGCTCAATATATACATTGATATCTTTAACTTGGTACTTACCTAGTTGAATGAACAAAAACATTACATAATTATTATGACCATTTTGATGGATTATTAATAATAAATTAATTTAGATGACCATTAAATCAAAAAATACCTGGAACAATCAGTGACAACATTATGTGCTCCCTCTTTATGGACAACCAAGGAGGAATGTTATTGTTGATAACAAAAACAGGCCACACCGAGTAAGTAGATCTCATCTCTCCAAACGGATTGACACCGTCCGCTGCCAATGAAAGCTTGAGGTTACGAGGTTCTTCTTTAAAGTGTGGCCATTTTTCTTCTATTTCCTTAAATGCTGAGCCATCTGCAGACATTCGCATAATGCCATCTTGACTTCTATTGCATGCATGGTAATCCATAAATTGTGCCAAGCTATTGCACTTGAATAATCATTGCAAATGTGGAATAATGGGAATATGTCGAAGAACCTTGCGAGGCACCTTTTTTGTTATTCGATCTGATTGATATCTACTAATATGACAAATAGGGCATTCTATTGCAAATTCATGCTGTTTATAATATATAATATGATCGTTCGGACATGCATGTATTGTTTGATATTCCATTCCAATATCTTTCATAATGGCAGATAATTCTCGGTATGAGCGAGGTAGGATGTTTGATGGTGGTAACAAACACTCACCTACCAACCTACGACCAAAAATATAATTTGTTAATTTAAAGAATATTAATTACTACACGATTCATCCAATATTAATTGCAAGGGAATTACAACTAAAATAATGAAAAAATATGACATACCTTAACATACGTGTCATTGCTACGTTGGATAAACCATTCATAACCTTCAGGTTCACCAACAACAATATAGCGGCAAGAAGAGTTGTTTCGGAGCCTTCATATAGGGGCTCGTGTGCCTTCTCAAGTAAAGGTACATCAAGCTCTGCATCAACATCATCATCATCTTGATCATCGTGATCATATTGATCTTCTTCATCATCGTGGTCTTCTTCCATGATATCATTACCTTCTACTTCTATGTTCACACCTCCATGTTCCCTCGTTTGGAAATCCACATTCTCCAGATTGTCATGGTCCATAACATGAAATTGAGGGACGTTGACCTATATGAAAATGATGACCTTATATTAACCATGATCATGTTGTCATCATCAAATCATGTCTTATGTATTTTATAAAATATTAAAATACATACCAATGGACGAAATTCATTTCCCCCTTCAATGTGACCATGTTGCCTACAATGTTCCTCAGCTGTTTTGATTAGATATCTTCGAGTCTTTAAGCCCTTACAAAGTTTGCAAGGATAATAACATTTTCCATCACCCTTTCTTTTTAAGCTAGACCATAGTCTAGCAATTGTCTCCCTATTTGTTTGTGCGTTGATATCGTCAGACATGGTCTTTCTTGAATGGAATGACTCATTGGTGGAAGAAGGATGATTTGTTTGCAACCTGCTGATAAAAATCGTTAGTGAACAACCATTTTCTCAACCATTTTAATATCGAAAAAATCATATGAAATATCTTTATCATTTAGATTTTAATGCTATATTTTAACTTTTAATCAAAATTATGTGTAATATAAGGACCCTATATCACCATTTTACTAAGAGTCAAGCATCAAGTCATCGGTAAGTTAACACAACTTGATATGAAGATCTGAAGATATTTGATACTTCCATCATCACCCATGACATAACTCTCAAGCCTAACATAAAGTCATTCATACAAAAGTAGCAACCTGTTAATTTGTTGATAGAACCCTTAATCTTCAAGGAAGTTCAAAAGTTGTTGCAACGATAATTTTTCCTATCCGCCACTCCACTTGGGTGGAAAATTTGGTGCATGTACAGAAGAAGCAAGAGGAGATCTGTGTTAATTTTTGTAAGCTTAAAAAGGTGTTAGATTGGACACCCTAAGCCTCTGCATCAATTTTATGAGTTCACCTTTCAATAATGTTGAAGTGAGGTATTGGGCCCTCGAGAAATAAGCTTTCAGCTTGGTTAGATAATTCAAGAAGTTTAGACAATATATCTTGAGAAGCAATATATATGCCATTATGCCTGACCAAGTGGTCAAGAGATTGGTTATGTAGTCAGATTTGGGAGAGCATCACGAGAAATAGATGGCTATTTTGCAAGAGTTTGATTTAGAGATGCATCCTGTGGGATTGGTTTAGAGATGCATCCTATTTGATTTTTGAATTTAGCCACTAGCAGTTCAAAATTTGAAATGTATGGATCTTTGACCACTTGCATTCTTCAAAGGTGGCCACGACCTTCCGAATGTAACAAACTAATCAAATAGTGTTAAGGTTTTCTTTTAAACCTTTGTATATAAAGCGACGATGTCGAGTTTTCTTCCTAGTTCTTTCCTGATTGAGCTCTTTTTGAATCAGTTTTTATAAATATAAATATATATAGTGGTTCTTCCACTTTTGTCTAAACAAAATAAAATAAAACAAGATACCCTATAAGAAAAGATAATCATCTCCATCTTATCTACATTGATTCTTAGAAAATAACATGATGCACAATAAAAAATAACCAATAAATGATAATCATCTCCTTCTTATCTATGTTGATTCTTATCTCTTTTATATATAATCAATTTTAGAGAATGAAATAGTATGCAATAAACGATAATCACCCCCCTTATGAAAAACAGATAATCATCTAAGTTCAATATTCTAAAAAACAAGATGCCACTTGCAATAAAGTGACCATCTCCCTTCTATGTACGATGATTCTATAATTGAGTAAACTCTAATTCACAAGTAAAAAAATTCATACTATAATTTAGAAGGTCTAATTCACAAGTAAATAAATTCTTGGCAGCTCCTACATAACAAATTTTTTAAAATATATTGCACATTGAATCAATTTAAACCCAAGATGTATTTAAATTAAATTAAAAAATATATTCAAATTTAGATAAATCAACATGATAGATCATCAATATATCACTAAGTCTACAATAAGCAACATTTTGTTACTTAATTCTTCCTTTGTTAACCCCATCTTCTCTTCTGTGAAACATAATAAACAATCACTAACAAGCTTCTAACATCTTGTATGTTTCCATCTTCTGCAATGACTACAAAATATCTCCTACAAAAAATTCACACAAAAAACTCAAGTATAAAAATTAGAAGCACTTTGAACCTAGATATATATTAAATACTTTTGGAGGAGTTGTTTAAAGCTAACTACACATGTAAATGTGTGCACGATAAAAATGTGATATAAATAAACATACCTATTTTAGTGGATGTTGACATATAGTCATAATAATTAGAAATATTGAAAATGAATGTCTTCAAAGATTTTATCTTTGTTGTATACCTATGCAAAGATGGATGCAAAATATTGAAGCATATCGAGTATGCAATCTATTGTCAAATGTTAAAAAAAATAATAGATCTTTTAATCTCAAATCTATAAAACATCACATATCCCAAATAATAACCAAATACAAATTATAATTTTTTTTCAAATATGGGACAATTTACTCTTAGCTTTTTTGGATAAGTATCTTGCTGATTTTTTGGTTCCTCATGCCTCTCTTCTTTTTAAATCCAAAGACCAAGAAGGTAAAAAAAAAGAGAAGAAAAACCTACATCATCTCCATTTTTATTTTCTCATTTAAATGAAAATGAGGACTTTAGCATTCTCACCCCACAATTTGGAAATTTCTAAGTAGGGAGTAAGTGACTACTCCACTAGACTAAGCAGGATAAATGGATGCAAACACATGAATCCTTCCATCAATTCATAGATACATTAATTGTTACAATATTTTCAACTTGAAACTAATTAAATAATTTAATATTTTATCTTTCATTTGTAATAGAGCTCTAGTCACCTCCATCAATATATTAATAATTAGAAATAAATTTTCACACATATACTTTGTGCTAGCTCTTCAAATGAGGACATTGATATGCCTGCAAAGATCATAAATATAGTCATTGCACATATGCTAACAAATACTAAGCAAGGTTCTTATAAATATGTCTGTAATCAAAGATTCTTGCCTCTATTATTTGATACATATATCTGCCTTTCTCATCATGCCCAGTGAAATGAGGACAGTCTCTCTAAAGACAACATGATAATGTACACTCACTATAAGGATAGTCACAAATGAGGACAGTCACTGTAAAGACAACATGATAATGTACACTCACTGTAAGGACAATCACAAATGAGGATAGTCACTCTAAAGACAACATGATAATGTACACTCACTATAAGGACAGTCACAAATGAGGACAATCACTCTAAAGACAACATGATAATGTACACTCACTTTAAGGACAGTCACAAATGAGGACATCTTATAGTGAGTGTACATTATCATGTTGTCTTCATAGTGACTATCCTCATGTGTCATAATATTAGAAGTTCACAAAATTATTTTTGTGAACTGTAATATTATTTTTGTTTTGTAATTTTTGTGACCTTGTGTAATTTCACAAAATGAGAAGTTCTCACATTGACTGTCCCTTGTGTAATTGCCACTTGAATGAGGACAGTCACTGTAAAGACAACATGATAATGTACACTTATAGTGAGTGTACATTATCATGTTGTCTTTAGAGTGACTATCCTCATTTGTTGAAGAAGAAAAGCATTAATGTGGTTCAATAGCAATACATTCAAGTGGCAATTACACAAGGGAGAATCACTATGAGATGTCCTCATGTGTGACTGTCCTTGTCACAAATGAGGACATCTCACAGTGACTGTCCCTTGTGTAATTTCACAAAATGAGAAGTTCTCATAGTGACTATCCCTTGTGTAATTGCCACTTGAATGAGGACTGTCACTATAAAGACAACATGATAATGTACACTTATAGTGAGTGTACATTATCATGACAACATGATAATGTACACTTACAGTGAGTGTACATTATCATGTTTTCTTTAGAGTGACTATCCTCATTTGTTGAAGAAGAAAAGCATTAATGTGGTTGAATAGCAATACATTCAAGTGGCAATTACACAAGGGACAGTCACTGTGAGATGTCCTCATTTGTGACTGTCCTTACAGTGAGTGTATATTATCATGTTGTCTTTACAGTGACTGTCCTCATTTGTTGAAGGAAAAAAGCATTAATGTGGTTCAATAGCAATGCATTCAAGCGGCAATTACACAAGGGACAGTCACTGTGAGATTTCCTCATTTGTGACTGTCCTTATAGTGAGTGTAAATTATCATGTTGTCTTTACAGTGACTATCCTCATTTGTTGAAGGAAAAAAGCATTAATGTGGTTCAATAGCAATGCATTCAAGTGGCAATTACAAAAGGGATAGTCACTGTGAGATGTCCTCATTTGTGACTATCCTTATAGTGAGTGTACATTATCATGTTGTCTTGACTGTCCTCATTTGTTGAAGAAGAAAAGCATTAATGTGGTTCAATAGCAATACATTCAAGTGGCAATTACACAAGGGAGAATCATTGTGAGATGTCCTCATGTGTGACTGTCCTTGTCACAAATGAGGACATCTCACAGTGATTGTCCCTTGTGTAATTTCACAAAATGAGAAGTTCTCACAGTGACTATCCCTTGTGTAATTGCCACTTGAATGAGGACTGTCACTATAAAGACAACATGATAATGTACACTTATAGTGAGTGTACATTATCATGACAACATGATAATGTACACTTACTGGTGCAGAGCACCTAAATTCCATCAGCAATTCCATCAGATGTTATCAGACTTTTCACATTCTATCCAACTTGGACTCCTTGCTTGGCAAGAACACACACTGTTTGCAAGTTCCTTGTATGGGATAGCAGAATCTTTGAATGGTTTTAATAAAGTAATATAAGATGTTTTGTTTGTAATAAAAGTTAAAGGATTGATTTTATAATCTCCTTATAACCCATTGAAATGTATGGACACAAGACCCCTTGGTGCACTTATAAACCTTGGGTATTGATTGGTCCCTTGGATGAAATTTTTTTATCTAGGTGTCTTTAGGTGTTTTAAGAGTGTTTGAAAGTCTAAAACATCAAATAAGGTCTTTTAGTCTTCCAAAACAAACTTTTTGTCTTACTCGACAAAAGTTGTTTTAAAGTTGTAATGCAACTTTTAAAGTTGCTAAGCAATTTTGAGTTTGAATTGGTTAAATAGTTACAACCATAAAAATGGTTAAGCCAATGGTGGGGAGAGCCTATTTAGGCTTCCAAATGACTGAGGAAATCGAAGAGATCCTCATTGTATTCAAATTGCTTTCAAATCAATAAAACTACCTGTTTCAGAGCAATTTTCTGTGCAAATCACGGTGACAGTACGGTGTACGGATGTGAAGGGGTGATCAAAACCTGTCTGAAAGTTGGAGCATCTCCATTTTATGCTTTTAGAATTGGTTTGATAACTTCAAGTCATTTTATATCAGAGTTATTCAATTTTCTTGTCTGCTGGTCTGAGAAACCCTTGTTTTCAGGGTTTAGCCATTCAAATGGCCCTAACTTGAATTTTGACCATTGGAAATTCTTCTTCCTCGGTACAATGCAAGTTAGGGAGGTCCTTTTTCATATTCCAAAAGCTTTGAACCAGGAGGTTGAGGTTACACCATTTGGGAGCAAGCCCTAGGTCAAAAGCTTCTATGTTTTTGACTAGGAAAATAATATATAGTGAAAAATCAGAAGGTTACGGTGTGTGAAGGACCTTAAAACTTGGTTTTTGTGGACACCTAGGGTGAGGAGAACAACCTAAAACTTAGTGTTTGATCCCAGGTACCCATTCCTCATACTTTGTTTGGAAACCCAATCCTAAACCGCATGCATTAGGCCTGTGGACCTAACAAAGGAAGTGGACTATTGGAGTGGAGTCAGAAACTGAGATTTCAAGGTTTCATGGTGGAACTGGGGTTTTCTTGGCCTAATTTAAATTCTTGATGATTTGAGTATTGTTTTATGGCTCAATCGGAGTTTGAATAATGAGACTGAATGCTAGGATTAACTCTCTGTTCTATATGTTGTTTCTCTTCGTCTCGATGTAAAATGTGGCATCGGATTTTGGTGTATATTGTAGCCTCTTGTTAGGGGTGGTTGTAGATTATGGTGTTGTAGTGACATTGTAAATAATTACACCCTAGTTGAAACGGTTTGGGCTGTAAATTGGTTTTGTTTGCAATGAAGGGTGAAGAGAAGCATTTGTGTCAGCTTGGTAGAAATTTTTTGGAGAGAGCTCAAATGAAACAAAAACAAGGAAATAAATATGGTTTCCTATCCTCAGGAAGGAGATTATCTAAGTGGGTATGGAAGAATAGGATTAACTATGGCAAGATAGACAGAAGCATGAAATGTAGTTGTCTGTATAAGTGTTGTTCGGGCAAGGCAGCGTTGCATAACTATGAGAATTTTCGTAAGAGTTCAGTTCCGACGAGGGTGATGTATTTTTGGAATGGCTCATGGAATGATTTTTCTGTCCAAGTTTTGGATTCACTTAGAGATGAGTTTTTGGCTGGCATGCCCACTATAGAGTTGGCAATAGATGGCTCTCCATATCTTGTTGATTTTTTGCGAATGCTGCAAATAGATTTGAGGGCTGGCTGTCAAAGGTCCATTGCTTGGATTGATGAGAATGGTTCATGCTTCTTCCCCAAAGTTATCATTGAGGGTAATGCCGATGAAGAAGTTGCCTCTAAAGTTGAGGTCAAGATTGAAATTTGAATAATTCCAACCGAGGCCTCAAATGCTAAGAATTGTGATAGAGTTGCTGCTAGTATGGAGGTTTCCAAAACTGAGCAAGTTTGTATTCCTAGTAATTTGAAGCCTATGGCTGAAGTGGTATCCATGAATGTTCCTAAATTAGATGAATTGATCAAGAAATATTCAACCGAGGGCCCCACTGGTACAAATGAATTGTATAGAGATTTAAGAGATTCAAACTTGTTTAAGGATACAAAGCCACAGCCTGTAACCGAGTTACCTATAAAGACTTTCCAAGCAAAGCAGTTGCTTCATAAAACATCAGCTAAGGTTTGAGCAGGTACAGATGCAACTCAGTTGGATAATGGTCAGATATTGTGTGATGAGGTTAGGGATGGTGTCATTAATCACAATTTGCTTTCTGAATCCCAACAATGTTCTAGTTTTGTGGCTCGTGAATTTGAACAGGTGGGGGACAAATTGATCAAATTAGTGGATTGCGATACAGAGTATGTAGCTGTGAAAAATTGTTTCCTTACTGGCCTAAATAAAATTGGACTTGCAACCAATGTTACTGGTATTTATCAAAATTCACATACAGATAGGCTGGGACAGGCTCGACTGAAGGTTTTCAACAAACAGGTTGAGATAACAAGAAATTCTCGTGGTAATGCAAATGTTAAATATGCATGGCATGGAGCATCTGATACAAGCATATCATCAATTATACTACATGGTTTTAGTAATAACAGATTAATGAATGGTGGTCCGGCATATGGTGTTGGTGTTTATCTTGCTCCAAAAGATTGCTCGTACCTGAGGTAGGAAAGATTATATTCAAAGATAATCTCTTTGGTGGGGATTTCTTTTAAATGTTTGAGTTCTAGAATGTTCTTTTCTTTAATACACTTTTTTTTTTCTAAGAAGGAATGTTTGACTGACTATTATTTGCTTATTCTTTACAGTGTTCCATTTTTAGACTTGGACATTAATGGGGAACAGTATGCTGTGTTGTGCCGAGTTATTTTGGGGAATGTCGAGGAAGTTCCTCTTGGCTCTCATCAGTTCCATCCGAGCTGTGAGAACTTTGATTCTAGCATTAATGATATCACCAATCCAAAGCATTACATTATTTGGAGCACTCACATGAATACACACATTCTGCCAGAATATGTTGTCAGTTTTAAGGCTCCTCACCAGTCGCCTGGTATTGTTGAATTGTGCTTTTTAATATCATCTCATACATGCTAATAAGCAATCTGCAATGTGGACAGTTGTATTTGTTGTATGCCTAGAGTAAAAATGCTGCCTAAATAATGTTTTTTGAATGTTATAGCATGTTCAGATGGATTGGAAGCAAATGAAGTGTCTGAGTCAGAGACATATTTTTTAAACTTTTCTTAGATCATCATTAAAACATTCAAAAAATCTGCATAGTTCTTCTTGTTCCCACTAATCAAGACTCAGAATTTTCTCCAGGGAATAACAATAACTATTTCTTTAATTGATCAAACATTCATCTCATATGGGTATCTATAGAAGCATCATAGATTTTTATCAGATGATGTGCAGACATGTGTGTGAAGTGTGAAGTACAGACAATGCATTTGAGTTGTTTGACAAAATACCTTGAATGGTATAAGTGTTGTATTAAAGATCAGTTGAAACTAGGGCTTCAGAAACTTTCAAACAAATGCGATTGGCAGGTATGGAAATAAATCTTTTGCCAATTTTTTCCTTGCCTATGTGAGCAAACAGTGTTGGAATCGAAAATGAACGTATATCAGAGTATGTTGGTAGGAAGATTTTTGGTAGTTACTACCAATGACTTAAATGTAAAATGTGGAAGCCTGAACTTGGCACACGAAGTGTTTGTTAGAATGCCTCGAAGAGAAATTGCCTTATGGAAGGAAGTGAGACAATTTCAGAATGTGAGCTAATATGCAAAGTTTTGGTAAAGAACATCCATTGAGGCATAACGTGCTAGAAGATAGGCATTCAGAGTATGAAATCATGGATGAACATCACTATGCCAGTATAGCAGTGTTGTAACAATGTTTGTGTGCCTGATAAAGTGAGATGAAAGGATGTGTTTTTTTTCTGATTTTGTAGTTTCAATTTCCTCTAATAGACATAGTGAGGATACATTGACAGGGCACGACACTTTCAATGAGTGTAACTGGCTGAGTATGTGATTCGTTGGTGCCATTTTGTTTTCTTCCTCTCATACAAAGGATTATTACTATGCAATCATAGGAAAAGAGTGTGAATTGTTGATGTGTCATTTGGGGGAGATAAAATGTAGAAATTGTGCATATATCTATACAATAGTTTTGCAAACTGGGTTTTGCAAGGAAACTCTCAAGGCCTTTGAAGTTTTGAGACGGTGAAAAAGTAATGGTAGGAGAATTTTTGTCAGATATTATATGGTTTGGATTGCTCTGTTCAATGTGCTTACAAAATGTGTAATCATGGAGAGTGTAAATAGTTTGCTTGATAGCATACTCTAAAGAAACACTGTCACATGGATTGTCATAATTGTGGAGATGCACAATTCTAGGGTATTGGATTGTGTATGAACACCCATTAGAAAATGTACAGTATAGAAGACTTTTATCTAATGATGAGGTTCCAAGTATATTGCTAAACGTAAATGTTTGAGGGTAGCTCAAAGGGGATGCTATCTCATGGACTATAGTGTTTGTAAGTTGCACAGAAATAGGAAACCTAAAGGGCAGTGATCTTCAAATCATGAACAGGTTATGGAAAGGGCATGAAAGGATATTGTTTCCCTGATTATTTTATGAAGAACATTTACAAGTGTGAGACAATGTACATGTATACTATAATGTGATGCCAAAGGTTAATGAACAGAGTATGCTGGATATAGTGAAGGAGTAATGTATGGAATGTTATCATGAGAATGTTTTTAATAAGAAATATTAAGCGGGAATTTCTACAGGCACTTTACCTTCTATCTGCTATCAATGAAATACCAATGTAGTAATGTTGCTCACAGTTTTGCTTGACTGTCACAAAGACCGATTTCACACTTAAACATTTAACATCTTCAACAAAACTTGATACATAAGTCACCGTAAATAGAATCTTTCCTTCATTAACTCAACCGTGGATACAATGAATTAAATCACGTTCGATAAAAATAATGAATTAAATCATGTTTGATAAAAACAATGAATTTAACATCTTTCCTTCATTAACTCGACCGCGAATACAATGAATTAAATCACGTTCGATAAAAACAAAGATCTTCAAATGGAGCGTCTGAGTCAAAAAATTCATACACAGTTGTCCCCGCCTTCTCGCCCGCTCCCGCCCATTGTCGCCCGCGCCGAAAAAGAAAGGGGAAAACTTAAAATGAAATGCATCTTTCTTTTTTTTTTACCTTTTATCCCTGTATTGGTCAAAATTTTGACCAACGTGGGGATAAAAGGAAAAAAAAAAGAAAATTTTAAGACCATTTGCACTTTGGTCGATAAATTTGGTCAAAATTTGACCTCAAATCTACTAGTGAAATTACCCAGTGCAAGTTATTGTTGACAAGGGCCGATGTCTGGTGATATGTGGAGAGAGATGCTCCCAAGATATGGGAATGCTGAGGTGGAAATGGTGGGTGATGGAGAGTGGTAGTACTATGCTGCTTGTGTTGGGTTAGAAAAGAGTGGTCGCATGATCGCATGGATTAAAATATTGCTATGCGATCTTGCGAAAAGGTAAATAGTTAATGCTGGATGGATGGAAATTTGGCACATAACCGCATTTGAAATTTTTGTGATGCTTAATGTTGGAGGACATGGATGCCAACTGGGCACCTTTCTAATCTTCCTTGTCCTTTTCCGCACTTCATCCGCACCTACCCGCTTTGCGTTATGCCTTGTCGCATGATCTCAAGGCAGTTTTCTTGGTCTTGCGATCATGCGACAACATAAGTCATTGAAGATGCTTGGTGGTAAAGTGGGATCCTTCCACATGTCAAGGTGGGACTGAAGATGCTTGTAGATTTGACCAATCATAGAGCGGTCGCATGATCGCATGGATTAAAATATTTCTATGCGATCATGCGACAAGGTGAAATGAGTAACCCCCGAGCTTGGCATAAAAAGAAATGTTATTATTCAAGTGTTTCAAATAGCATGTGCTTTAGTTAGAAAGATACTCTTGCACTTAAAAGTGACAGGTGGAAATATGTTTAAGCGCTTCTCTTCAAAGTGGTCGCATGATCGCAAGAATTAAACAAGTATCATGTGATCATGCGACAATGCAAAATGGAAATCGAGAGTGATTTGGACAGAGTAAAGTACCATAAAAACATTCCAAGATAAGTCACGAGCATGCTTTCATCTTTTGAGATTTGTCAACACATAAATTGATTAGCAAGGCCAGATGAAGGGACAAAGCCATGCTAGTTCCTCCTATTGTATTTTTGTAAGTCCTTGGTTTCAGACTTTTCAAATTCTAGAATTTGAAACATTTTGTATTCCCATGGATGCCATACGATTGTAAACTCTATATATACTGCTGAGAAAATTAATAGAAGGGTCAGCAAAATTGTTGGTGTAAGAGACTTGATGTTGCAGAGTCAATTGAAGAGTGTTTTATGTCAATGATTTTCTGTTCCATTTAGTTAGAAGTTGTTGCTTCTATGTTTCTCTCTTTAAATCTAAATTATAGAAGAAAAGGAAAGATGTTTCATTCTTTTGTCATGAGGATATGAATAAACCACAGTAGGATGTGCTTTGGGGTGTTCGAAGAAGGATTCATTAGAAGTCTTTAATCATTTCATTTATATTTCTGTTAGTAATTGTTGTAGATTGGTTAAACACTAAGTGTATGGATTCATAGTATGTGTGAGTTCTACAACTTGGTTCATAGATAGAAAGCTTTTCTTGCCTGAATTAAGTTCTGGTTAGAACTAATTTGGTTTGCCTCTTCTGCTCTTGGGTTAAGAGCATACCCCGCATTAGTTTTAGGAACAAAACATAATTCCTTGAATACCATTCACATAGGGAGCTATACCTACCAATTCAGAGAAAAATCGGTAATCAAAAAATGGCTTTTCAACTGTTGTAACCAGATATTGTTCATCATTTGGGCATTAAGAGTTATTTCCACAAGAAACAAGAAAGGACAAATCTATTTACTAACAGATTGGATACCAAGAGGGAGAGTAACAACTGGAATCTCCATTCCATAGCAATTTCTGATCACTCCACCACTTCTCACCTTTCATTGATTACCCTTGGCTGCACCATCAAAGTTAGCCTTAGACCAACCTTCCAAGGGATAGCTCCAGGTGCAATTCTATCTTTTATTATTGTTCTTCTTAGGGTTAGCATTCTAGTCTTTTCTTGCAAAAGGGTTAGTACTACCACTAATAATAAAGTTTTCTTTTAAAGCATGGTGGATCTTTTCAAAAATGATTTTGGAAGGAAAACAAAAAACCCTAAAGATACAATTATTTCTCTCTTTCCACACCCCCCAACACAAATGCAGGAGTGCTCAAGAGCACAATTTGTGAGAATCAGTGTTCTTAATAGGAAGGAACCATTGATAAAAAAAAGGTCTTGAATAGAGGAGGGAAAACACCAGAACAGCCCAAAAGAAGAAAGGAGATACTGCTAGATCTTACTAACATAAGGGCAATGGATAAATAGGTGGTCCACTAACTCAACTTGGCATCTATACATTACACACCTATTGGGGATCTGGAAACCTCTCTTCAGAAGATTATCTACAGTGAGGATGCGGTTCTAAAGTAAAATCCAGAAGAAGACATTAATTTTAGGAATAAGGCTATGGAACCAAGCTTTGGCCCAAATAAGCATGGCATCCTGATACATTTGGAAATAATAGGTAGAAGCAATTGAAAAGGCCTGATTAGGTGAACCTTTCCTTATTAGGACATCCTAAGAGGGGGAAATGGAAACCACATTAAGGATAATCAAAATAGGAATCAGGTCCTGAGAAATAAAGAAAAGGTTCACCCAGGCATTACCCACTCTATAATTACAGACCGGAGAGCCAAATTTTTGGATACACTAATCCATCCACATATTGAAAGGCTCATAGTCCTGCAAGGGTCCCAACTGGAGCTAATTATCATTCTAGAAGTTTATAATTTGACCATTCCCAATTTTCTATTTAGCCTTAGATTTAGCAATATCCTTAGCATTGAAGAAGCCATTCCAGATATAAGGACCTTTTGGAATATCATTAGAGCCAAAAAATGGTTTATGGAGTTGTTATCAAGATACTTGTCTTCAAAAGTGTCACGCCATTCCCCCTTGTATTGAAAATACATCATATCTATTTTTCTTGAAGAGCTTTATTGACAGGTTTGATCATCCTAATCCCTAAATCACCAGCTCTTTTAGGAAGACAAAATTTTTCCCAAGCTATAAGAGGGAGTCTCTTATGTTATTCGGGCCCTAACCAGAGAAATCTTCTCTAAACTCTTTCCATCACCTCCACAACTTTAGCAGGTATAGAAAAGAGACTTAAAGGATAAGTGGAAAGATTTTGCAAATAGATTTAACAAGCTATATTTTGACTACTTGGTTAAGAGTGACCCCCTTCCAAGCAGCCAATTTCTTGTTGAATATATTAATGAGTTTGTTCTAAAAAGTATCAGGGGGATAATGCCTAAAGGAAGACCCAAATAATTTGTAGGAAGAGAATCAATGCAGCAACCTAGGATGTTTGCAATTTTCCTCTATCTCTCCTCAAGAGTGTTGAGGAAGAAAATAGAGCTTTTAGTCCAATTAATGGAATGACTAGTTACCCTAGTGTAGGAATTGAGAAAGTTCTTCACCACTCTGGCTTCACTCACCGAAGCCTCCCCACCTAAAATGGTATCATCCACGAACTGTTGGTGAGAGAAGACTATGTTACTAGATGATAGCTTAATACCTTTCATAACCCCAGTCCTCCTATAGGCTGAAATAAGTCTCCCAAGGCATTTGGATAGAATAATTGAAAGAATGGGGGATAGGGGGTATCCTTGTCTCAAACCCTTGTAAGTTTTGAAAAAATCCAATGGGGAGCCATTTTCTATATTTTATTTTTTAAATGTAAAATTTAGTTTTTTTAAATAATTTGATGTATTTTGCATTTAGGGTAAAGAATTTTTTGTGTTCATTTATTTAACTTAGGAAATTAATTATAGTTTGTATTTTACATGTAAAAATAGAGAATGGAAATAATCAACAAACTAACAACCTAGACTAGAAACAACAATCAACATAGATAATAAACAATAATAAATGTAGACAAAGAAAAAATAAAATTAAAACAACCTTGATTACAAAAAAAAAAAAAAAAATAGGTTAAATATAATATATTCTCCATTTCAAATAAAGGGCACATGATAGTGAGTGGGAAATGGGGCAATAGGGGGCTTTCAAATAAAGGGGTTGTAGATGAGGATGTAGAATATGAAGATGATGAGGATGGTCTCTCAAGCTTGGTTTTGGATTCTCTTGCTAAATCCATATGGGTGAGTAAGATGTTGGATGCCCTTTTTTCTCCACTAGTTTCTAGTTTGGGTTTGTCATCCTAGTAGGTTCCTTGACCCACATCTTCTCTATTTTCATGGAGGGTATTTTGGGTTTTCATGTTTTAGAACTAGCATGGTCAAGGATTTTGTGACATGGCTTTATTTTTTGGGCACTATAGAGAGAATATTTGGGGTTTTTGAAGAAGTCTTTATGTGTGTTACAATTATTGGTTGGGCTTTTGGTTATGATGTTTGGTTTTTTTTCCCCATAAATGTCCTTACATCTTGGGATTTTAGAGTTTTCAACATCTTCTCATGTGTTTATTTGAGGATGCAGGTCATATTTCTTGGTGGTTATGGAAGAATGAGTAGCTTCTATGGTGAGGATGGTTTTTTTCTCATCAAAACCCTTATTTTGTGTAGGGTATTTTTAGCTCCTTTGGGTGTTGTGGCAAGATTTATCTTTGTACTCTACTACATGGAGTTGGAAGATTCCATATCTAGGGTTGATGTTTCCCACATGTATTCTATTAGAGTTAGGTTTGAATAGCTTCTCAATTTTGTGAGGGGTCTCTTGGATGAGGGAGTCTTTTCTCTCGTCATTTGGTTCTTGGGTACAATGTTGGTGGAAGGTTGGATTAAAATTTTTTGATAGTCCAAATATTTTGATTCTCTCATCCCCTTCCCTTTCCACTCTCTATGATGGGGTTCTTCCACCTTGGTATTTTCCATGTCAATTTTTGGATTAGATATATCTTACATATGTTCTAAGAATTATTCCCTTATTTGGGGTCTCTTTGATGATGCTTGGGATTTATGGCTTTTCTTATTCTAGGTTCATTTTTCTACTTTAGGTTTTCTTATATGAGAAGTTATTTTATTTCTCTTCTCGAGGATTTTTTGGTGCCTCAATTACATGTTGGGGAAATTTTGGTTTCAATATATTTCTACATAACAATTTCTCCTTGTTTGGAGAAGGTTTTTGTTCATGCTAATATTGAAAGGATCTCATTGGTTTCTACTATTCCTTTTATTTTGTGGGACTTTTTCTCTTTTTTTTATACTCTTCACAGTTGTCATATTGAAAGTGGAGTAGTATGGAACTAGTTAAGTTGTTGTTATTCTTTTGTACTATTTCTTATTTTATTGTTCATATTAAGGTGGATACCTCTTTAGTTGAGGCTGAGAGGGCTTTTGTAGGAGATATTAGGACTTTCTATTTGAAAGACCTTTCTAACTATTTCAAGATAATTTGGGAGGAATTTAAAATCCCAATGTGAAGGTTTAGGAGCCTTCCAAAACCCTCTATTCATGATCCTACTCTCAATTTATTTGGAGGTTTAGCTTATTCACAAAGTGAAGGTTATGGCAATCTTGTTAAAATCTGTTGTTATGTAAAGGGAGCTTGGAAATATCCTTGTATTATGTTAAAGGTTAAGAAAACCTATAAAATTCCTTTGTATTGACATTAGGGGCTTTGGCTTATTGTTGTAGAAAAATTTTCATTATATTTTTCATCTCCATTAGGTTTCTTCTTTTAATCTTTTTGTGGGATTGTAGTTTGGTTGTGTGCTATATTTTTAAACTACTCATTTTAGGATCATAAATCTTACCAAAATCTACTTGTATATAATTTTTGGGCCCCTTGAAAATATTTTTTTCCTTAACCAAAAACATAGGTAAAAATATCATTGAGAATTAAAACCCTTAAGTTATCCTATTAGGACCACTAATGGAACATGAACTTGTGTGTCCCTTTAAACACTTATTTTACCTAGGAAATTTAACCATAGATCTTAATTACATGTATCAAATATTATCATAAAATATATACTTTGATCATGCATTCATTATAAATCATAAAATATCCTATTAGGACACTTTAAGACATTAACTCTCATGACTTCTTACAATATCTAATTTTTTATAGGAATTTAAACCATAGATCTTAAAATTATATTTAAATTATTATGAAAAAATGATACACACTTTGATCACATTCATCGCATGTATCCGTTGAGCTCTCATTAAATGCATAGGATGTGTAGAGAACCTAAAATAAAAGGACCTTATGTACCCTAGAGATCCTAACTATATAGATATCTAATGCACGATCATTGATACATACTTTCATCATATTTATCATACATTTTTACTTTGATAGATTGATCTTCAAGTGTTCTCCCCTTAATCCATCCTATTATATGACCCCTTAATTATCTCTCAATTCAACTATGATCTTTAGCCATAGATCCTAATTATATAGATTTCTAATGAATGATCATGTGATATGTACTTTCATCATATTAATCATCTATATATGTTGATATATTTTTCTTGAGTTCTTCTCTCCTTAAATCATTCTATTAGGACCCCTTAAGATGTGCATGAACTATATCATGATCCCTTAAGCTCGCATTATATAATAGGACCTTAAACCATATATCATAAAGTGATATACATAGGATTAATATTCATTCACATTCAATATGTACATACATTGATTAATCATAGTAAATATGGACCCCTTAATACATAATATTTCATTACCCTTAAGTTCTCATTTCACTAATGACCTTAAGCCATAGATCCTAATTGTATAGATAAATTGGTTATTATTGATCATGATATATATACTTTGATCATATTAAATAAGCATTAATTAGTAAATGGTATATTGTTGATTAGATTCTCCCCTTATACCATCTTATTAGCACTCCTTAAGATGTGTATGAATTAGATCATAAATCCTTAAGCTTGGATTATATATACATAAGACCATAAACTATATCTAGATCCTAAAGTTATATATGATATGTGAAAGATGAAGAGGGGCCAAAGTAGGCCCTTAAGTGGCAATGAAATTTTAGAAAAATAAGGTTAGGCAACTTGGCGTGAAATTTCCAATAGGTTATCAACCTTATATCAAAAAATATGTATTAATAGAATCTATAGGAAATTGAATGTAGTTTCTCAACTACTAGTTATTTTAAAAAAAAAAAATGAATCTATTTGGTGAAGATTTGAAATTTCAATGTAGTAGTATGTAAATATGAGGAAAAAGATAAGAATAAGGTGCATGTCTAACCACCCTAACCACAATCAAATGATAATATTTCTTATTATATTATAGATATAAATAAAAGACTCATGTCTGAATGTGACACATATGATTTTGTAATTATTTCTAAGTAAATAATTAATTACAATTTTATTTTTAGAATTTTTTTGGAATATAAAAACTTTTTTTTGACCACCATAACTTGGTCAAAACTTAATTTAAAAAAATCTTGTAGTATGTGAAGCATAGAATGGGACCCATGTTTAAAATTTGAAAAAATTCATGTCGTTTGAAAGTTATAGATATTTTGCAAGCATCCTATCAATCAAGACTTAAGATGAAATCCAATTAGAAAATAAATAATTATTATTTATTAAACTCAAATTTTGACAAAATACATATTGGTGGAAAGCTAAGAATCTCCATGGGAGACCCTTTTTGTTTCATCAATTTTGAGTTTAAAAAGTTGTCAACTACATGGTCAAAGTTTGGAAACATAAAGAGATCTCATAAACATGTTTTCTATTTTGACTTTATAGGTTTGGAATTCCTAAGTCAAATGCTATAGAAATTATAAGGAAAATCCCTAGGATGCAGATTTGTGTTATATGCATCACATATCTCATTTTTTAATTCATTTTGAAACTATATAATATGCTAAATTATATATAATATCATATAATATGTATATTACTAATAAAATATGTATATAATATATCAACTATATAATAAATAATATATAATGTATAATACACATAACAATAACACACACACACACACACACACACACACACACACACACACACACACACACATATACACCAATCCTTATATAGTGCAATATGTCTTGAGTGACATAATTTATTATACTTGTAATGGTGAAATTTGCATGCCCATGCAAATTTCATTTAGTTTTGGGCTCATTTTAAGATAATGCCTTGACATGATTATATAGTAAGATGTGACATAATTTTGCACTAAGTTTAGCTCCTTCTCCAATCTTTATCTATCCACATTTATTCTCAGTTTCACATGTTCCCATGCATTTGACCTTATCTAGATTTCCTATACTTTTAAAACATTATTAAACTTGATCCCTATGTTTAATCAATACTCTAAGTTCTAGATTCACCTATCTATGCCAATTCTATGAGGTGGTGAATGACACAGATGTAACCTAAATTCGGAAGATCAACTTATTTTACTCAAAAATATTGGAAGTGGACATAATAAATGTTTATGTGATTATTCATTATGTATTGGTATTTCGAAACATTCATTTAAACATAAATTGATATTCAATAATTAGTCAACACCCTAAAATATCAAAGATTATTCCATAGGAACATTTCAATGGATACATTATATTACAATTGAAAATAAAATTCCTATCTATATTCCGGCCAGCTAACCAAATTAACTCATAAATTCATGAATTAAAAACATATAAAATTGTTAATTTTTAAAGGAAGAAAACATGTTAACTTCAAATATAAAAGCCAACCAGAACATGTTGAATTTCCATTAGAAGACACTCACAAATTTCCAATTCGATAACCAGAACATGTTAGATTTTCATTAGAAGACAATCACAAATTTCAACTTTGTAATGAAATATATAACATCAAAAGACCAGTCAAATTGACTAAATGTGAATGATGCATTTAGTAGACCCCATTAGTAATTCCCTCTTAAAATAGGATGCACAAAACATGAAGTCGAATTACCAAGAGACGGATGGTAAAAACAATCAAGAAATTTTGTAAAGATCACTCTGAAATAATCGACACTTTCGTGGAAAAATCCGTTAATGGTTTCCATTGTTTTGAATTCTGGCTTTACCGAAGGAGGGGTGCCGGTGGTGGCATAAGGACGAAGAAAAAATCCAAAACAAAGCCGGCTTCACCTTTGAAGACCACGGAATTCTCCGAAACGTAACCTATAAATACACCCTTTCTCACAACTTCCCCTCACATCCAAACATTGAGAACTCCCTCTTTCTGCAGTATTAATAGTGGGAAAGAGATGGAAATCAATGGAGCTTATTTCATGACAATTCTAGTGGTATTCACTAGTGTTAGCATAATCTACGCATCGGATCCTAATATCCTCACTGATTTCGTTGTTCCGGCGGGGCAGAACCCGCTAAATTTGACTGGTAATTTCTTCACTTTCACAGGATTCCGAGTTGTGGGTAACACCAATCTGACTGGGCAGACGGCAGCAAAAGTGACAAAGGCGGCGGTGAAAGAATTTCCGGCACTGGATGGGCTGGGCGTGTCAATGGCGGTGTTGGAATTCCCGGCGGGCGGAGTGAATCCTCCTCACACTCACCCGCGCGCTTCTGAACTTCTGATGCTCATGTATGGAACTCTTCAAGTTGGAGTGGTCGACACCACGGGAAAACTCTTCACGCAGAACCTCACTTCGGGAGATTTATTTGTGTTTCCCAAGGGACTCGTCCATTACCAAATGAATACTGATGCTGCGTACGAGGCCCTCGCTATTTCTGGCTTTGGGAGCGCCAATGCAGGCACCGTGTCGATCCCTTCTACTCTTTTCACAAGCGGTATCCCCGACGATGTTCTGGCCAAATCATTCAAGACTGACATCCAGACTATCGAGCTCCTCAAGGCTGCGCCTAAGCCTTGAAAATCTCTAATTACTTGCTTTCTTCCACCTTAATCCTTGATCGCCTGCTGAATAATGATTTACCTTTTGTTTCAACATGTTTCTCAGTTTTCGTGCTTTTTTTCTGTGCTCATCGCCATGATTTATGCCTTGATTTGTCCTCGTGAAGGGAGAAATAGAAGTCCATATTTAAGTGTTGATTTGGACGATGGCAGTTTGTTAACATGGTGAAAATTACGGTTTCATTGTATCATGTAACAAGACTCTCTTTCAAGAGGTGATCTTCTTTCAAGAATTCATTCATCAGATTCTTTATTTTTATTTCTTTGTACTACTTTTATTTTTCAAACATATGTTTATTTTTTTATAACAATTTGTACTCTTTGTGTTAGAGTTATTAATAAGTTTAGAGCAAGCTTTAGGTATCAAACGGTAAAAAAAATTGGTTGAAGCATAGTGTGTTTTAAAGTATGGAGAGTTTTGTTTATTAAGTTGGTTTATTCATTTATTTTGACAAATGAGTGATTTTTATATTAAATAAAGTATATTGAAAAGTAAGTATTTAGGAGTGCTAACGGTGGTTAGCATCTATTCAATTATTAGAAAAATGCCTCGATAAACGCTTCATCTAAGTGAGCATGGAGGGTGTTGAAAAAGGCAACAAATTAGAATGTTAGAGCATAAAATATAGTATGGGAAGTTAGTGCAATGTCAAGGACATTCTCTGTAGAGAAGTTATTAAAATAATCTTATGCAGTGTATTACAATGATTATTTCTAGTTCAAACTCAATAGTAAAGCTTATTTTCTTTTTGGGGTTTTCCATAATGGTTGACATGCCAAAAATTCGAGGGTGTAGTTTCTTATATTTTCCATATTTTTACATGCTTGTATTACATTTCATTTAGGAATTCCTTCAAAAAATGTTCCTCTTGTGTATCTAGGTGGTTTTGGCTTTATAAGGCATTTATGATCCACATTATTGCCAACACTTTTGTCATATGTGAAATTTTCAAATCTACATTTAGTTGGATGAATGTTATAGTGAATGAACTTGTGATAAAGGGTACTCCCCTCACAAACCAAAATACACAACAAAAATAGACAAGAAAATAGAAAATGCAAGATAGAAACATGTACTTTGTATTATCCCCATGAAATAAAATTATAATGTTTATAAAAATAGCATGCTACAACCACATGGCCATTCTCATTACAATAATATGCAAGCCAGAGCCACCATATGCACTATCAGAACTTCCCCTTGTAACCCTTGTTTCACTTATTTATATTCTGAAATTTAACCACCCTAGAATGTTCTGAAAAATGTACATCACCTTTTTTGAGACCAAGTACCACTTTAACATCCTTTTTCCCAATAATGGAATATACCAAGAATATGCCCAAAATGGGTTTTGGCACTCACTAGAATATTTCAAGATTTTTTGTATTTTACGTCCTAAAGTAGCACACCTTCCAAAGGTCATATCTTTTAATCTGGCCATTGGATTTTCAATTATCATGTACATTGTTGAAAATCTTGAGAAGATATATACGCCATGTTTCCCTTAAATCTATAAGATCTACATTTTTTTACCTAATCCAAGGCTTTTAAGGCCCTCAAAAATGCATCTAAAGTTTTTATTGCAGAAATTTCCTAGAAATTTTGAATATCTCCCAAACCCCACAAGATATTAAGGTAATTCACTCATCATTAGTGATGTTTCACTAGTTAGGAGGCCTACGCAAGATATTCAAAAAACTTACTAAAAATAGTAACCCTGGCAAAAATAGTAACTCTTCCAAAAATAGCCCTTATTAACAACAACAAAATATTTTTGGGTGATGCAAGATTTCTCTTACACCCTAAATTCTCTTGCATTAGATGCCCAAGGTAATTTGAGAAGTGACTTTGTGACATCTTAGGTATTCAAAGGAAAATCAAGGTAGTCAACCTTTTCTTTTAATAGCCATGATGAATTTTCAATGGCTCTTCCTTTCCATTTGACCAAATACTCTTCATATTGTTTTTTTCTTGTCTTCTTCTCATGTGACTATCCAAGATATCTTTTATCTCCTCCTTAGTTAAAGTAGGTGTTCAAATATACCTTTGTACTTCCACTATTCCATTTTTAATATTGTCTTCATGATACTCTATCAAGTATGAAATATTAAAAATAGATGAAATGTTAAGTCCACTTTGCAACTCTACCTCATAAACATTTCTAGAATCGTACTTCTTAAATATTTTTCATGGTCCAAATTTCTTCATCTTCAACTTAAATTATATGTTCCTATATTAGAAACCTCTATTTACATAGATGAACCATGACTTCATCACTAATACGAAATTCCTTATATCTCCTCTTCTGATCTATTGTAGTCTTGTATTGAATATTCATCTTATTAATATTCTTTCTCACATCTTCATGCAAATTATTTAGGTTTTTTATAAATTCTTCATCTTTAGCACTACTCTTTTCACCTTTGTCCAACTTCCTTAACTCTAGAGCATTTCTAGGACTACATCTATGTACAATCTAGAATGGTGATTTACCAATGCTCCTATTGATAGAATTATTGTGGTAAAAAAAAATCCAACCCCTTGGGTCTATCTCCTACTAAGCATCTCAATAAGTTCTCCAAAATCCTATTCACCACTTCTATCTACCCATCATTCTGCATATGGTGTATTGAACTAAAATTTTAACCTATCTTTGAATGTTTCTACAATGTCCTCCAAAAATATCCAATAAACTTAGTTTCTTGGTCAGAAACTATTCTCTTTGGTAGACCATACATGTAGTCTTATGACTTCTCTTGCAAATAATTATGTCACATGAATAATAGATCATTAGTCTTCTTACAAGAAATAAAATGTGTCATCTTTGAGAGCTAGTCTACTGCCACAAAAATGGAATCATGTCCTCTTTGATTTGTTAGTAAACCAAGAACAAATTCCATACTAATATCCTCCCATGGAATCTCTACTAGATAGGAAATGGCTAATACAACCTTGTATTCTACTTAGTTTCTGTTCCTATCTAACATATTCTACAACTCTATACAAACTTCTTAACATATTGTTACAATTTTGGCCAATAATAATGTTCACTAACTAATGTAATGATCTTATCTTGACCAAAGTATCCAACTAATACTCTAGTGTGCTTCTCTTCAATTAGGTTCTACCTCATGAAACTCTTTCAAATTCATTTTGTTTAGTTACTTTTTTCCATCTAACATATATTCTATAACTCTACACAAACTTCTTAAAATCTTAATACAATTATGGTAAATAATAATGTTCACTAACCAAAGTAATACTCTTATCTTAACCAAAGTGTCCAACTAATCCTCCAATATGCTTCTCTATGATTATTTTCTACCTCATGGATTATAACATCCCATCTTGGATTATAACATCCCATCTTGGATTATAAAATTCAACCACCTAGTCTTATGTAAAGTAACAAGATCCAAGCAATCTCTCTAGACCTTACCAAAATTAGGATCCTCTAGATACAAACCCTTGAGTTCATGGAGCCAAATCAATTTTATCTCCATCTTTGTTAACAAATTCTTCCTCCTACTCAAGACATCTCCAACTCTATTAGGTCATCCACTCCTATGTTTTAAAACTAAGTTGTAACTCTACAAAATCTCAACCCTTTTAAATGCATTTGATTCAACTTTCCTTGACTATTCAAATACTATGAAACTTGATGATCGATAAATAAAATAAGTTCTTTAGGTGAAAGGTAATATCTCCACTTTCACAATGCCTGAACTATACCATAAAAATCTTTATTATAAATAGAATATTTTATTTTGGCATCATTCAATTTTTCACTAAAATAGACAATGGTTTACTTTCCTGACTTAAAAAATCTCCAATGGTATTGCCACTAGCATCATATTCTTCATGAAATACCTTAATAAAATTAAGAAGTGCCAAAATAGGTTTTTATGTATCTTTTTTTTAACAAATTAAAATTATTTTCTTATCCCAAAGTTCACTTAAACTCTTTTCTATCCCCTCTCATTTTTTTACTTACAGGGCCACAGATACTATTAAAATTTTTGATAAAATTTATATAAAGACTAGACAAAACATGGAAATATCTCACCTTGGTAGCACTAGACCATTCAAGGATAGCCTTCACTTTCTCTAGGCCCATTTTAAGACCATTTTCTGAGATAAAAATATCCTAGGGACACTAACTCCTTCACAAAACTATACTTCTTCATGTTAATCAATAACTTTCCTTCTCTTAACTTCTCAAAGGCCATACAAATATGCATCATATGTACCTCCAATGTTTTACTAAAAGATAAAATATCATCAAATTAAACAATAACAAACTTTCCCAAAAACTCCTTTAGTATATCTTTCATGAGCCACATGAATGTGCTTGTTGCACTAGTTAGCCTCAAAGACATGACCAACCACTCATACAAACCCTCCTTGGTTTTTGAAGGATATTTTCCATTCATATTTTTCTCTAATAAAAATTTGGTGATATCCACTATTTAGATTTATCTTTCTGAAGCACTCAAACCCACTCAAACAATCCATAATATCCTCCATCTCTGGCACAGGTAACCTATACTTTATAGTAATCTTAAATTTATACCTTGGGAGATTGTACAAATCCTTCATTCTCTATTTTATTTTGGTACTTATATTGTATGTACCATACATGGGCTTTTAAACTCTCTCAAATCATCCCTTTCTAAAATGACTCTTGTACTTGTATGTTCAAATCTTCACTCTCTATTTCAAAGTCATTTTATGGGCTTCCTTATTCAAAAAAATAGCTCCTGGAATTAAGTCCATTTGATGACTGATATTTCTCACTGGTATTAATCCATCAAGTAAATTATTAGATACAATATCCTAAAATGCATCCAACAAATCTACAGCTTCCATAGGTACATCTTCTATTTCCTCTTTATCAACTTTTGTAATTAAAGAAAAACATGTATGCGCATGTCTTATACCTTCTAAAAACTTCCTTCCATCAACTAAACTTATTATTTCATTATTGCATACTTTTTCTTCTATTTCCTTCAATTGCTCCATCTTCTATTGGACTCCATCCTTTCTCAAATAATAAGTGTTGGCATATCTATCATGTACTGCATGACAATCAAATTGTCATGGTTTCCCTTAAAACATGCGAAAAACATCTATACGCATAATATCACATAATACTTTATCATGATAGTTTCCAATTTTGACATTTTCTAGACATTATTTATTGACCAAAGCCTTGTGGTCCTTTTGTAAGCAAGTCATCCGGTAGGGATTTGGATGCTTCCTCTCTAACTTCAATTTACTAACCATTTCCTATAAAATAAGGTTATTAGTACTACCACCATCTATTATAACATTAAAAACTTTACCATTACACTTACATCTTGTGTGAAATAAATTATTCTTTTGTGATGGTTCCTTCTCATCATTTACCAAAGCTCTTCTAGTAATAAGATCCTCTCCTCTTTTAGCATCTTCAAAATGTGAAGGCTCAGTATCCTCATCTATATTTTCAATTTTTTTGTTGCTCTTGGTTTTAGGCTCTATGTCCTTCTTCATATTGAAACATGTTCCACATAAACCTCTTCTTTCCAATCTTTTTCCTCTACCTCCTCTTTGATCTCTATTATTTTGATTGCAAGGACAATAAAAATTATCTCCCCTCTAATTATGACTTCTATTAGATTCATCATTCTTCTTCTAATCTTTATTTTGACCTTTATAAGACCTTACACTAGTCTTTTCACCATGACCTATGTCATTTTTCTTGTTCTTAAACCTCATGTTTAGATTCTCTTCTACTTTCAAAGAAAATTGATATGCATCTTCAATGATAGATATTTGTACCATTGTAAACTCTTATGGAATACTCAACTGCAACCCATTTATGTAATTGGAAACTTTCTTCTTGGTTGTCTTAGAATGATTTGTACTCATCGAGACTCAATGGAACTTTTTTGTATATTCTTTGGCCCATATTTTCTTGCGTGATTCAACCCTTTTATTTTCTTCAACAAAGAAAGATCATATTTGATAGAAATGAATTATCTCTTCAATTTTTCCACCTTCCAATCTCATCTTGTTCTTTTCTATTTTCCTCTTCAATCTTCTCTAACTAAACTTATCTCCACCAAATTTTAGCATGACCTTTCAACTTGGTGTTTGCAAACTTGACCCTCTTAGGATCTTCTTCTTCTTCATACTCAAAATACTCTTCCATATTATTGATCGATTTGATCAAATCTTTTAGATTAATACTTCTAGAAAACATGAAAACTTCAACCTTTGGCTTCTTTCCACTCTTATAGATGGCCCTAAAAAATGTTGCCTCATCAGGATTTATGGCTACTTCTTGCTCTTCCTCAAACTATTCTTTTTTAGATTCATCTTCACGTTCATCTCTTTCACTAATATCATATCCTCTTGAAATGCTTGACTTGTCTTTAGAGATCTCTAAACCCCTCTTTTTTCACACCAGCAATCCTTTCATGAAAAAAAATTTGTGGAGGTATTTTTCCTCACTTATCTCTCAGACCTAAAAATATAGCCTTCGTGAAAATTTCCTTACATTTGGTGATCTACTTACATATTGAGAAATGTCTTCTCTAATTTACCACTTGATGAAGATCACTCCCCTTACAAACCCAAACACAACAAAATTAGACAAGTAAATAGAAAATACAAGAAATAAACATTTTATTTATATTATCCCTATGAAATGAAATTAGAACATTCAAAAATATAACATGCTAGAGCCACATAGGCATTCTCATTATAATAATATGCAAGCCAAATCCACCATATGCATAATCAAAATTGTCCCTTATAAACCCAATTTGTCTTCTTTACATTGGGAAGTTTAATCAGCCTAGAATGTTTTATAAAATGTAACTCCCCCTTTTCGAGATGACTACTTTTATATCTTTTTTCCTATATTGGAATATGCCCAAAATGAGCATTGGCACTCACTAGAATATCTCAATAATATTTATTTTTCCTCCTAAGGTAGCACAAATTTTAGAGGCCATAATTTTTCAATCCAAATATTAGATTTTCAATTAGCATACATTGTTAGAAATCTCACAAAGAGATCTACACAATGCTTCTATTGGATCTATGAGATCTCTACTTTTCGACCTAATCTGAGGCTTATAAGGAAATCAAAAATGAATTTGATTTATTTATTGGAGAAATTTTTTAAAATTTTGAATATATTTCAATTTCCACAAGGTATTAGGGTAATTCCTTCATGATTATCTCAATTTCACTATTTAGGAGGTCTATGTAATATTTTGTGTAAAACTGACAACTTACTAAAATATAGTAACCCTACCAAAAATAGTAAATATGCTGAAAATAGCCCATATTAACAACTAAGCAATATTTTTTACTGATGCAAGATTTTTCTTACACTTTGGATGTTCCTGCATCAACTTGGGTCTAGTCAAGAGGGATCTGGAGTGGTATAAAATTCAATAGTTTAGATGGTATTTTTGGTATATCATTGACTTGAAAATGATCTTGGTGCATGGCCAATTTGAGCATAAAAATTTCATTATATAAATATTTATAGTATTATCAATGTGTGGATGAATTTATTAGACAACAACCCTCTAATTTATACATTATCTTTTTATTCAAGCATAGTGTGTTTTAGAAGTATGGAGATTTTTTTCTAGTAAGTAGGTTTATTAATTTATTTATTTTCATGAAGACTTGATTCCCACATTAAAGAAAGCATTTTAAAGATTATTTAGGGGTTCTAAGGGAGCATAGAGAGTGTTAAAATAGGAAACAAGTTATCATTTTAAATTTCAGGGCATTGTCAAGAATATTCTTTATGGAGAATTTCATTATGACATGGGTGAGCTTGCTTTATCCAATGATGCTTTGTTAGATCTACAATTCTTTGAATCAATTTTGGAATTGATGAGCATATATATTTATTGAGAGTGGGGTGAACTAATATACAAAAAAAATTACTTTTCAAATGTTAACAACCATAAAAGTATCAAATTCACAAGATCTAATAATTATGGAACGCTCCTCCTCCATAGATGTCTATTGCTAACTCCTACTTGTTGCATTTTTAAATTCTTTCTTTCTTTCTCCTCCTTAGAATGTTTTCTTCTACTAAAGATCTATTTCTTCTCAATTTGGTGGTAGATCTTTCATCTCCTAGTGGGATTTTCTCTCAACCTAATGTGTTTAGTCATGTGTTGGTTGCAATTTGGGCTCCGACTATAGGGGTTCTAAATTAATTTCTCTAGGCTTGGTTCCCACTCCCATTCCTATAAATTTGGGTGTTTTTCTCCTTGTGTTTCCTCTAGCTCCAATCATCATGCTTCCTATGTATATCTACCTATAAAAATCTTACCTGCTACAACTAGTGCCAAGGTTGATAGTTTTAGGTAAACAAAGGGTTCTGTTAAGTTAACAATCATGTGTTGCTACTACTCTCATGATTTCTCTAGAGAAATAAAATTTGGATTGAAAGGATTGTTTTTTTAAATATGGCTTAATATGTACGTTTTTCTAATTTTTTGGCCTTCTCAGGTCCTGATTTGTACCATTGGGTTCAGGATGTTTGGTCCCCTCTAGTTGAGGGTAAAATAGAGCTGTACTCTTATGCTAGAGAATTTTTATGGTGTTCTTTGACTCTTGGGATGATGGGGAAGTTGTGCTTAATGGTGGGACCTGGCAGTGGCATTCTTATCCCTTCTTTGTCCAAGGTTGGATTTCTTCTTTAAAACCTTTGAAATATTCAACTGATAGCTTACATGTGTGGGAAAATATTCTTATCTTCCCCTTCATTTCTATTGTGATGAAGCCTACAAGGCTATTCGTAACACTTTAGGTAGAATATTAAAGGTGGATTTTGTCAAATTATTTGGTCACACTTCATTTATTTGTATTCTAGTTGAAGTGGATATTTCAAAAACTCTTCCTAGAGAAGTCATTATAGAGGTTAATGGGGGATCTTGATGTCAGAAGGTGGACTATGAGGGGATCCTCTTTTTCTACAAGCACTATTTTACTATAGGGAATTTGGCTTTTGAGTGCTCCTATAGTGCCAGTAGGAATTCTTCCTCGACTTGGTGGAATAATTTTATTTGTGACCATTTTATTATTTTCCCTAATGCTACTTCTAAGGTTGATGTTGTTCTAGATGATTTAGAACCATCCACTCTTACTTATTATCCTCTTGGTTCTATTAGGCTAACTTTAGATTTGGGGCTATAGATTTCTCTTATTTCTTCTTCTCCTACCCATTATTCTATTGATTTGCATGTAGGTGTTGTTCTCTAGTCCAAATTTTCTTCTAACATTAAGATTAGTGGTGTTGGGTCTATTTTCTTTCCCGATGATATTGTCAAGGATTCCTCTATTGCTTTGGTTTGCATTGTTCATGTCTCTAATAATTTTGGTTTTTATAGTAATATTATTGTTTTTAATGCTATTGGGACACTTTTTGTGTGTATTTCAACATTTTCTTGATTGTTCATGATGCCAAAATATTCATACCACTAATTCTTAAAGATCTACCACTTCTTATACTCAAGACTTAATGGGATATTTGGCCAACAAACAAGATTTTACATCTATGTATCTCCCCTACACTTTAGGTTGGACCAAAGCAATGGGGGTATCCCTATGAAACTATCACATTTAAAACTAAGGAGCTTCCAATGAGATGATATAGACTGAATCTCACACCTTGAGTTAAGAGACTTAAAATTTTAGTAATAGAGTACATACAATTCTCATAATCTTTCAATCTATTTACAATTTAATAAAGATCAAGAAAAAACAAAACTAAAAACTAAAAGAGAACATCTAAAAATTGATGGTGGGTATGTAGGAAATTATGCATAAGTGTAAGGTATACAAGTGAGACTAGTACCTTGCCAAAAAAATTCATAAGAAAGCATAAGTATCCATCATCTATAACTTATTCCATGACTTGAAGGTCATAAAGTGACCATTTCCTTGAAATAGTGCAACCTATGTATGGATTACAATTCAGGCACTCTTGATTTTCCAATTGCAACATAATGCATACTTTTCAATGTTGGAGAATTACCTATTCTAACTTAAGTAGATGATAGCTACAACATAACATAATGTAGGAAAATTTGTAAGGAAACATAACAATCTTTGATTAAATATCACTAGAATGAAAATATTCAAACATGGAGATGCTCAAATTAAAGTATCTATTCAAAAATAATAATCAGATGAGATTCATAAAATCTATATGTAAAAAATCATACAACATTTCCTTTAGAACAGATACAACATTACAATCTAGAGACTAGAAAAAATCCCAAATACCCCACTTTACAATGCTACAAAAATTGTCTTTCAAAATTCAGGCATAACATTGATATGACATTTGTAATCACAATTAAAACCTTAAATCAATTAGATTTAACCAAATATAGTAAATTTTGTATGCAAACATAAATCCATGATATTCTATCATTCAAAAATCATATTATGATGGTATGGCATGAGAACACGAGCCCCAAAATTGAAAGGCAACCTCAAGAAACCAAATCAAAATTGGGTCAATTTGAAAAGTATGTTAGAATATTTATACCAATTACAAAGGGACATGGAAGAAACTAAATTTTATTTTCAATTCATGGAGGTACCTTCTTTTCTTATTGGGCCTAGGAGATTTTGGTGCATGCTACTCAGATATCTAACTTTTACTTAGTGTTACACTACAAATGATTCATGACCTAGAAGTTCAAAAATTTGAACACTTCATTGGCATCCATAAATCATATTAATAGTATCTTGGTTGTTAATTGTGAGGATCAACAATTGAATTTTTATTTATAAAATATTTCCTTGAAAAGGCCAACACAATTGTCCACATACTACAGTTTCGCACTCAAGAATAGTGGAGCATCACTCTCTCTCTTGCAAGAATAGGCCATGTCACACTTACATTCATCACCACCATCCCCACTATCAGAATCAATAAAACCTTAGTTAGGCACAAAAAATTGGTAGCTAAAACCCCCTCGAAACCAAGAATGACCTCATAGCCACAATGCATTCTCACCAATATATTTCTTTCCACAATTATGATCTAATTTTGTTTGAATTGGAAAAACTTTGTAGTCACCAAGTAGGTCACACAATTTATCTCTCTTCATCTTGTAACTCTTCTTTCACACCATGATTGGCTAGGTTGGTTTATGATATTTTTCGTCACCTCATGTTTTATACTTTTATATCTCTGATTGGACAAGACATGATGATGAATTTGTACAATATGTATTCTTTTTATTCACATAGATAAAATATTAAGGTAACATATAGGTTGCAAGCATACATATTTTCTTAATAGAGATATTTAACAATTTTGAAATAGACAATAAGCACATAGAAAGGGGTGGAAAATATTATAACTTTAAGTGGAAGGCACATAAAAAAACTTAAAGGTGCTACCAATTGTAATAATGGATCTAACTAGATATTTGTTCAACATAAGAAGAAGTATCCCACTAAAAGGTCTTCTTTAGTTAGGATGTAAGATAAGGAGTCTCAAATATCTAAATCAAAATAGGATGTAACCTATTTGGCTCCAATTTTATTATTTTTCTTCTTGCCCTATTTTGTTGTTTCTCTTACTAGTTTTTTTCTAGTTCTAATTTTTAAGGTTTGCACTAGATCTATAATGGGTTGAGACCCTTCCCTACTTGTTTTAATAAAAAATAATTATGAAACACAAGAATAAAATAATATTTAAATTGAAACACTTTTAGGATAAAACCATCACAAAATATTACTTATATATAATTATTTTTACAATATTCATAGTGATCAAACCATAGTAGACACTAGTACCTTCTTAAATAATGTGTAGGTACTACCCTACTAGAGACACCAATCTCCTTTTAAATTATTTATAGGAAACAACTCACTAGAGACTAAAATATGCTCTTAAATGATTTGTAGGAACCAACCTCTAGAGACAAATCCCCAAAATTGAGCACTAATAAAAAAAAAAGAGACACTAATCTCTTTTATTAGGAAGCACCAACTATTGAATTAACTTCTTCAATGAATCCTCTTACAATTTTGCTATATTTTTCCTCTAAATCGTCTTACAAGTCTATAAGAGTTTTTTTATAAATCCTCTTGCAAGTCTACAATAATTTCTCTCTAAATCCTCTTAGTTTCTCTTCAAATCCACTCTCATATCTATTATTATTAGGAAGATATTTCATTAATAACACACTCTCTATCCTCAAACCAATCTTCTATTTACACAAGTTGTAATCAATGATAATTAATCCAATAATCTCTCATAAGCCTTTTCAATATAAATGATAATTAATTCCAAAAGAGTTGGATCGGATATGAGCTATATTAATATTTATAAATCAACTTCCCTTAAAACTAGGTTTTTCTTAGTGATGTGTGTGTGTCTGTGTTTGTGCACTTGCGTGTATGAGTATGTGTATGTGTATGTGCATGTGCATGTGCATGTGCATGTTCATGTGTATTTTGTTGTTTTATCTCAATCATCCTTTCTCTTGTAAATTCTACGTATGTTTATTTCCAACATTTTTAAAATAGGCTAGAATGTTTAAAATCTATGATCTTGAAAATTATAGTCATTATAAAATTATCAATCAATAAAATAAAATATTATTAAAAAATAAATGTATGTGTATGCATATGCGTATGCATATGTGTATGTGTATGTGTATGTGTATGTGTATGTGTATGTGTATGTGTATGTGTATGTGTATGTGTATGTGTATGTGTATGTGTATGTGTATGTGTATGTGTATGTGTATGTGTATGTGTATGTGTATGTGTATGTGTATGTGTATGTGTCTGTGTGTATGTGTTTGTGTTTGTGTGTGGGTGTATGTGTGCATGTCTGTGTGCATGTGCATGTGCATGTGCATGTTCATGTTCATGTTCATGTTCATGTGTATGTGTATGTGTATGTGTATGGATCTATCCTTTAAAATTTAAATCTAACCTATGAACTAAAAATATACTCTAGAAAGATGTGCATTTTGACAACCTATTTTGCTATGATCACTTTTTTTGTTGGTAATTAAGCATTAACAATATTTAAAAATACTTTGAGAGGTTGTTGAATTGTGATGAATCACATTATTCTCATTTAATTCCTTTAAATGGTTTCTTTATGACCTTTAAATATGTTGGATGTAATTTATCTAAGAAAATAAGTTTGTTATATTTATCAAACATTTAAGATGTCCTTAGTGAATAATCCTTGATGTTCTAGGATTGTGACTTATTGTTAGATATAAATTTATGGTCAAATAAATGTCTTTAAAAAATAATACACAATGAATCATCACATTAATATGCACTATCTCAACTTCCAACATCTATTAGGAAAGATAAAATTTGATATTTGATCTTATATGTTAGATTTGTGTTATCCCCCACACCATGGAATTGGCATAGGATAGGTGAATCTAGATTTTAGGGTATTATTCAAATATGTATATACCAAGGTTAATAATTATAGATAGGATCAAATGCATGGGAATGTGTGAAAGTGATAATAAATGAGGATGTATAACATTTGGGGAAGGATCCAAACTTAACACATTATGCAACATGTTACTATGTAATCAGATTAAGATATTCTTGAAAATTGGACCTAAAACTAAATGAGAATTTTCATACATGCAAATTTGTTAATTTGATTAGAATCACTGTTATATCAATTAAGAATTGATATTTTTATTCTTACCTAAGTTCAAACGATTATTAGATAATTGAACCAACAAGCTTCGTGGATAAGTGAGTTTCTATACTTTGTAAACTTTGTGCTCCTATTAAGTCATTATTTTCTTAAATTTGGACTGTCGATTATAATTTAAAATGAAGTCCTAAATTAACTCAGTTAAGTTCTAAATTCTGGCAGAGACTAAACTCAATTAACTCCTCAATCAAAGACAATCACAAATCTCCAATTTGATAGAAAAATATTAGGACTTTTCAATTGAATAGAAGTGAACGCTGCATTTAGTAGGTTCCATAGTCATTCCCTCTTAAAATAGTATGCACAAAATATGAAGTTGAGTTGCAACTCAGACTAGCTAGTGGCGGATGGCCAAAACAATAAGAAATTTTGTAAAGATCAGTGTGAAATAATCAAGATTTTCATTGGAAAATCTGATAAACCTTTTCTGACATTTTGAATTTCAGCTTTGTCTAAGGAGGGGCACCACTAGTGGAAATTAGGATTTAATTGTATCATTTCACATATATATAAATGATTATTTTCAATTTCAAAATTTAGTGGTGTTTTTCACCTTTTCATGGTTACATTTTCATTAGTTATGTTTGTGGGCTTTTTTGGTGATCAATGAATTGTTATTTTGTGTTACAGATCATTCTTTTTTATTGTAATTATTAATCTATTGATTGTACTCAATCTTTCCAAAAAAAATTATGTATTTATTAGAAGCATATATTTAACCAACTAAAACCTAAACCATGTCTAAGAGAGACATAAAGTATTTTTTAAACTCCCCTTTGAGTGCATTTATTCAATATTAAAGAGAAAAGGGGTCTTTTAGATAACTGACAGGCGAGTGAATCAGTTATGTTCAATTATCCTGCAGTCCCAAATTCCTCTCTGATGTATAATATCAACTTGAGAAAATAAACTAAACCAATCGGTAATAACTTGTGTGTGACTTTATTGATTAATTAACTAGTTGTCAGATAATGTAAACCAACTAGCAATTACCATATATCAATTTAACCAATTACTGTAATGTGTAAAGTAAAATATCAAAACATCATAGGCATACACATTTAACACTTGGTTTTTAACATGGAAACCCTGTTAAGAGAAAAAACCACCTAGGAATGGTAACCCAAAATATTTTCACTCTTCTGAAGTGAGATCGGTTAAGAGCCAACCCTATTAAAGGTTACAAAACACACGGTAAGGTGTGACCTTGTTAGAGGATTTATCACTAACAGCTCTCTATGACCATACATTCACTTGGGTCAACAAGAAAATAAGTAACATTCATAGAATGTCAATAGAAAATAAAAAGACTGTTAAGTCTCACTCAGCTAAGAGATTTTGTCTGTAGCAATTTTTAGAAAGAAACAGTATATGACCTGATTCAAATGCAACTTCCTTTTCTCATTTTCAGATCTATGCTAAGCTCAATATCACTTTGGTTGTCCTAATCTCTTCATTCTCCTTCTCCATCTAACTATGTTTTGCTCGGTTATCTCTTTCTATTACTCAGTTTGGTCTGTAGAATCACTTGGTTCTCACTTCAACCTGTCTGACTAGCTTTGCATGTATGCACCAATAATTTGCATAGGGATGCGATCTTCTCTCTATATTCTCACTATATTTCTTGTCTCCTTATGTAGACATGTAAACCATTTTCTTTTCAACCATTTATTTTGCCTCTTAATCTCCATCGTTGGCTTTGCCTCTTTAACCTTCCTTGGAACTTGTGCCTTCAAACATTTTCAATCTTAATTATTCGATCATCCTTGAATTTTTCCATTCATTGATCTTCATAAAAAACTTTATCTTTATCCTTGGAATCTTCTAGATTCGTCCATCTCATCATCTCATGTCAAAAATCACATGTTCCTCCTTATTTCTCCTCCTCGGTCAATACAGTGATATGTGGTTTCTTACTACTCAGTCAATATAGTGATATGTTAGTTTCTTCCTACTCGGTTAATACCGCACTTGATGTACACTACATCTGCTTGGTGTATACTAAGTTCTTCATATACTGACCAAAGTAACTTGTACATTCTTGATCTTCAACACTTAGTAGACTCATGTAATCCAAGAAAATCACTATCATATTGTCATAGAATCATCAATAAGTTTCCCAATGAATACCTTAATCATAACTTACTCATGCATCTCATCTTAATGCTAATATCTCCTTTCTTTCACCAACATTACCTTCTTCAGATGTTTACAACTATCATGATAAGTAATTTCAAAGCTAGTTGACATCAATGACAATATAACAACTGATCTAATGTCTCACATATACCTTATTATCTCGGTGATCATCTTCACATTCTCCAATTTTGTTCTCCAAGTTGTCTATCAGTTGTAGTTCCCACAATCTCTCCCTTTGGCATTGATGGCTATACAATATGAAATATACCATAGAATACCAAACAAATATTAAGTGTCTACAACTCAATCTTTATGTTGTGACTCACTTATCTCTCCCTTAGCTTATGCTTTTAACATGTTTAATCACTATACAACATATGTCTCTCTTGTAGTATTTCTCTTTACTATAGACCATTTTTCTCTCTTTTATGCTCAATGCATATTCTCTCCCTTTCGATTAGCTTCTTTCCTAACTACATATTTCATGTATAATCATCTCTCCCATATTTCAGCTCTTCGATATTCCATGCATAATCATCTCTCCCTTTGACAAAAATGCCAAAAATAAGCTCTTCAATAGCCAAATAAGTATCTTTGTTGTTCATTTTATAGATTATTGTACCTTGCATGTATAGATATTCTTAGTTTCAGCTTGGCTTCAATCTTATTGTATCGTCAGAAAATGGAAGCACTTCCATTTAGGACTAGTTTAGCTCTCTGAGTAAGTGGTTTGGGGTCATGTCGAATGCCTTGAATGGGTCTTTGACTTGGATCTGGCTTTTTCCCCTATTCTACCCCATTTTCCACTTCTTCCCAACATAATTCTTCCATCTTGAATTGAGAACCTGATATTCTTAGCGTCGGGATCAAGGTCGACCTTTTAGGTCAAGGTCAACCTCGACTCTAACCTAGGTCAAAGTCAACCTTGACCTTGACCTAGGTCAAAGTTGACCTCAACCTTGACCCTTGGGTCCGAGATCCTCAGCGTTAGGTTCCAGTTTTGGGGTTTCATCAAAATTTTATCTTTGCCCTCTTCGAGGACACTATTTCTTGAGTTAAGTGTCAAATTCTCAAATTAACATTTGAGGTGCACCTTTCTCGAGATTTTTTTAGGATTCCTAATTTATTATTTGAGATTAGCCTTTCTCAAGTTTTGTGCCTAATGCTCAAATTAACTTTGGGGTTGGCCTTACCTTGAATTTTGTGACAAGGCTCTTAAATAATTATTTTTATTTATACATTAAGGGTGGAACCCTTTTAGAGTTTTGTATCAAGATCTTAATTTAATTTCCTCTCCATGTGCAACTCTCTAGAGTTTTGTGTCATGGACCCTTAATTATTGTTTTCTATGTGGCCTCTCTAGAAGTTTGTGCCCTAGATCACTATAAAAGGAGGCCTTCCTCTCTCATTTCAATCCACCTTTCATCCATCTCTCAAGAATCACTCAAGAAAACATTTAATCCTTCAAGATCCAATTCATCAAGGAGATCCATTAGTAGCCATTGAAGGATTCAAGATCTATGGAGCCCTCTTGTTGAAGATTTATCCATCCACATTCATCCAAACCTCTTCCTAGTCCAAGATCCATTCAAGATTGGTATTGAAGATCTAAGAAAATTGATTTGAGACATCCTACATCCAGTTCTACATTCATTTGGAGAATCCATACTTGTGGATTAAATGATTCAAATCCTCCACAAGGGTTTCAACATAAGCAAGGTGAATTATTCCATTTACTTTGTTTACTACTGCAATTTCAATTCAATTTCAAGGTTAATTCCTAAATTAGGGTTTGACTAAGGCAAACCCCTCCCTCTCAACAAAAAAAACCATTTTTCTTGTAGGTACAAGTGTGGGATAGTGAATATCATTTCAGATCTAGATACCCTTTTCGTCGAACTTTCAGGATTCACAAACAGAATTTTCATCGGAGTAGTCCAGGTCAAGGTCAGAAATAAAGAGGTAAGATTGTGTCCTAGGGTAAGATCTTACCCATGTCCTGAGGTCAAGGTCAACCTTGCTCAAAAAAGAAAAATATTTCTGGGTTTTGTAGATCTCGCAGTTTCATTACAAGGTTGCAAAAAATCAACAGTTTCTGAGATCGTCTGACATGATTTTCAGCAGATTCTTTTTCGGAGGTAAGTGCCTTTTATTTCTTCATTTCAATAATAATCTTCTACATTTACTTTCCATATCATTAAAATGTCATGTGTGTGTAAAATATTGGTTTTTGGGTCTCTTTTATGTGCAAACCATTGTCCTAGACCCCATCCATATTTTTCATCTTAAATTTTGGTGAACCCACAATAGACAACTCTTTATTTTTGGTGTTAGATTTACCTTTTTATTACCTTTTGTGTTCACCTTCATCTTACATTTTGATGAACCTGACAATCTTACCCCCTATCTTTTGTGGAATTAGATGCCCTATTGTGTTAGATTTCCCTTTGTATTGTCTTGTATGTTCACCTTCATCATACATTTTGGTGAACCCATTTACGACAACTCTTTCTTTTTAGTGTTAAATTTACATTTTGTGTTAGATCTTACATGCTTACAAAAGTAGATTTCTTTTATGCTCTTGCATTTAAACATTTCAAAAATACAAAAAAAAATTGCAAAATTTCTTTAAAAATACAAAAATATTTACAAGCTTACCCCCTATCTTTTGTGGAATTAGATGACCTATTGTGTTTGTGGTTTTCGATTTCCTTTTCATACTTATAAATTTCATTTGGATATATCTAGCTCTATTTTCTATGCATTTCTTTATTCATTATCATGTTGCACAAGTTGTTTCAAGTGTTTTTCAAGTGCCTTATTGATAGGGATGATAATCCTCCTATTTGGGATGCACCTTTGGATTTGGATGTTGATTATTCTCTTCCTCATGAAACCATTGTGGATGATCCCTTGAATAAAGACATTGATTTATCCCCTCCTCGTGAAGAAGCTTTGATACAAGAGGGTGATTTATTAATGGATGACATATTCATACATGATGATGACTCTTTTTCTAAAACACACTCCCCTTATGCAGATATTTTAGCGAAAGAAGATGACATTATAGATTCTTTACCTCCATTTGGGATTCCTTCTAGTGATGAGGCATTAGCAGAGAATGATATGAATTTCCTTAATGCTCTCCATCTTAGTGATGATCTTATGGAGAATCAATATCCTACCTCATCTCCTCCTAGGATGTCTTCTTTGCTTCCTTGTGAATCTATTTGTAGTGTTGAGACAACTAACATGGTTTATCCAAAACCCTTGTTGTCTATCAAAGGTTGTACTCGCATTACTATAAAAGGTAAACCTATGGAGTCTTTAGAGTCTTTCAGTGACTAAGATTCTATAGCTCACACATATCATACAAGGAATAACCTTCAACCTAATCTGGTGGTTTCTACTTCTTTGCCACCTTCTCAACCCATTCTTCCTTCTCCACCCCATCTTCCTAGCAAGGAGTATGATTTGATAAACCAATTGCAAAATACCCCTGCCAAGATTTCTTTATGGGAGCTTCTTCAAACTTCACCTACCTACTATGAAGCCTTGCAAAAAGCTCTAGCAACTCTTCCCACTCCACCTCCTAATCAAGAGAACATCAATACTTTCTTACAGTGCATGCATGCTACCCTGGGTCCTCCTAACATTGTATTTACTCAAAAGGATTTACCTTCTAAAGAAGTTCAGAATCAATATGATGCTCTTATGGTTGTTGTTACCATCAATAAAAGTATCATTCATAGGACCTTGATTGATAATGGATCTGGGCTTACTGTTTATAGCATGGACATGCTCAAAGCGATTAACGTTGATCTTTCAACTATTCAACCTGACAATGTTCCTATATGTGGCTTTGATAACATTGCTAAGAACACTTTAGGCATCATCACCTTACCTATCAAAGTAGGTTCAGTCATCCTGAATACACCTATTCATGTTATGCCTGGACCTCTCAATTATAACCTTCTTTTGGGTAGACCTTGGTTGCATGAGATGCATGATATCCCTTCCACCCTTCACTATAAAGTCAAGTTTATACATAACAACACGATGTATACACGGGTATATGCACAAAGATGGGGGACCAAAAAGGTTCCAATTTTCTTGTTGGTCCCCCGTCGACCATAGTGTGTATGCACTAAAGCGCATGCACCCTATAGGGTGCACGCGCTATGGCTTGGATTACCCAAGCCTTAGGCTTAGGCAATCTAAAGCATAGTGGGTGCACCCTATAGGGCGCACGCACTTTGTAAAACACTAAAAAGTATTTTTACAAAGTGTGTGTGCCCTATAGTGCACACGTGCTTTGTAAAAACACTTTATAGTGTTTGTTGTGTTTGGGAAAGCTCATTTTTCTTTCCACAAACCCGCGTCTGCAGCAAAAAAGAGCTTCCCAAGTGTGTACGCAGAATCGTTGTTCTTGTTGAATCCATTTTTTTCATTCATTCATCCATCAATTTTTATACAAAATGGCTCCATGGTGTCATCAACCTCGATCCGGAAGAAGAGGTAAGTGTTTTTACAGCCCATGCCTCTTATTTTTATTGAAATTTTAGTTTTGTTAAAAAATTTTTTCTTAGATTTTATGTGTAATTAAGATTTTAAAATCTAGTTTTTTTAATTGTGAGGAAGAAATAATCTCCCTTAACCAAACCCTCCACCAAACCCTCCATCTCCTCATGAAGAAATGAATGAAGAAACAAATGAAGAAAATAACCAAGAAAATTAACCTCAATTGCCTCCACCAATCGAGAAACCTTCTCCTGGAACACAAGAAAATTTGATCAACTAAATTGAAAGAGGGAAAAAAGAATTAGAATCTTTAATTAGGAGGTTAAAAGATTCTATTGGTACAAATCCTGGAAGGGAAAGACTTGCAAAATCATTGGAAGCTATCTTGACCCACATAGGCTCGATTAGTGGAAAAATTAATTTATGGCAAGATAAAAGAGAAGAACAAAAACAATATTATGTAAATAAATTATCTTATGCGGTCATAAAAAAGAAAAAAATCATAAAAGATGACATTTACAAACTCTTTAAAAAACCAGGGGACACAGATACTCTTAGAACTACAAAAAGGAGGTTCCCAATTCATTGGTGCTTAAATAAAGACATTAAAAACAACTTTTGGGAGAGATGGTGGATGGTCTTTGATTCCCCTCCTTGTAACAATCATGAGGTTCCTATATATTTCTTGAGGAAACTCTATTGTGAGTTTGTACTCAAGGAGGTGCCAAATTATTTTGACTATCTAGATTCTCAAGGTAGAGGAGGGGAGCCATCATTTGATAGATCGAGGGCACATTGGGACCCTAACGCACCTAGGGTTCTTATTGGCAAGTCATAGGTGGATCATGTTAGTATTCCTTCCATTGTGAAGGAACATGTATAGGTGGACACACTAGGCACAATTAGTACTCTGACAGAGACTCTCATTCAATGTGTCACTCCTTTAGTTGAGGTTGACCATGGTCAATCTTTGAGGGGGCATATTTGTTGGTCATGTGGATCCTTGTGCACATTTGGTACTACCGAGAGAGAGGAAAAGGATTCTGGACTGATGACTGATGATTTTCTAAATATGACATTTGGCATTGACACACAGGTAAATATTTCCAAGTTCATTAAATTTCTTTGATCATATTTTATTTATAAAAGAATAACTAATTAATTTATTATCTATTTATTATGATCAAATTTCAGGGCAAGAGTGTCGGTAGTGGTGGCAGTGGCAATGATCCTCTTGTCCTCTTCTACACATCGTCATCAATTCCACAAGTATGTATCGAATAAAACATTTTATTTAATATATTTTATTATTATGTAATTATATGAATAATTGTATCATAAGTTATTGTTCATGTGCATTAGACATTCACTAGTGGACCATCGACATTCACAACAGACGACGAAGGGCATCGTGCCACTTTCCTTGAGGTATCTTTATTTGCATGTTAATTTGATTTACTTGATTATATTTAATTAATAAATGAATGAATAACTAAATTACCAGACAAATTATGATCAAAATCCAGAGGCACGATGATCACATTCTTTCATCTAGCTTTGTGACATCACCATTGAGTCCATAGGTATATATGTAATAATGCATTATAATTAACATGTCACTAGTACATTCTTATATGAATGGTTATCTTATAATTTTCTATGTACATGTGCACTAGTTGAATGTTGTAGCTTCGACATTGACACTGCACATCGGAGGACGTGGTGGAACCTTCATGGAGGTATCATTTACTCATTATTAGGGTTGTAAAAAATATATGTAATCTTGATAATTGCATGATACTTTTTTTGTTTCATTTTTAGTTATTGACATAAGAGAATCCTCCTTATGTTCGTGATACTTTGGATCATGGAGTAGCTACAACAATAGCTAGTTTTGAAGCACTGACTGAGGTATGAAAGAGATCACTTAATTTTTACTATTATTTTGATAGTTTGTATTGAATTTTATAATGATATTCTTGTATGTATTTTAATTATTATTTTTATCATTGTTGTAGGGACTTATTACTCTAGATCATCATCATACACCTTCGGTGGATGTACATAGTGACTATTTGCTAACAGTAAGTGAATATTCCATTTTATGTCATTGTATAATTCAATTTTGATGTATATTAGTTATTGATGCTTAAAAAAAAAATTATCATCTCGAGCTACAAAAGAGTCTAGATAGGAGGATGAGTGAGCGCACTCAAAAGACTACAACATCCACTACATCTCCATCAATGCGATGATCGAAGACAGTTTGAGATTTGTTTTCTTCCCTAGCAAGAAAGGACTAGATTAGGGATATAGATTGTATGCCTATATGGCATTAGTGGACATATTTTTTGTATATTGTATAAGTGATACATTGTACATCCATTTGGATTTAAGGAAGCTAGTTTAACTGTATTGAATATATTCAATGTATGACATTATTGGACATATATATTTGGCTTCATGCCCTACAAATATATAGTTTTTTATGTTTTAGGTATGCAATTCATGTTTTTGGTGTATTGATGTATACTAATTTATGTTTATGTGGATGTCTTATGCTTTTTAAATTTCACATGCCTTATAGTTATGCTTGTATGTTTATCGATGTATATTGTTACTATCACCCTAAGGAGACTAACTTGACAACATTCACTATCACCCTAAGGAGACTAACTCAGCTTGAGGATTCTAAAAACAACTTGGAATCCACTCAAGGAATTAACCTCACTCAAGGATCTAGGTAAGTTCTCTGAATTTTTAAGTCACTCCCACAACCATACTACTCAAATTCAATTCCTTGTTTCCTTGTTCCAATGCCTTCTAGCATTAACTCTATCCTAGGCCACCTAGTGCACCTAGTGCCTCCACCATGCCAAAACTACAACTAGACCTCTCACCTTGTTCCCAACACCATAAATCATCTTATCATGGTCTATTTACCATGTTCCAACTTCCCATTCACTCCCATCAACTCAACTTCAACCATTTCTCTTCTATAGCCTTTCTAGGCCTGTCTAGTAGCCCTTCACACCCTGAAATCAGCAATTTACTCACAAAATCCCCAAACAACCTAGAAAGGTATTTACATTTTCAAATACCATTTTCAAATTTATTAAACTCCTAACAACCTTAGGTTTCTACCATTTTACTCGTGAAGACTTTCTCCACCCTCTAGTTCTCCATCTAGACCTAATTAGCCCTTGCTCAAAGAAGCAACTCTTATCCCCGCTTATCTCTAGGACTCAAAGGCTTGAAACAATCTTCCTAGACCTTCAAAAACATAATATTTTCAAACTCTTAAAGTCCCACCATTCATCAAACTCCCCAATCAATAAGCCCTTGTTTCTAGGGTCAATAACCTAGGGTTTTAGGGAAACTACCCTTACCTGGAACTCACAACCACACTAAAGGTTCTAACACCTTCCCCTACATCCACATAGACCATTTAAACCATCCCTTACCCACTCCCTTCATTAGGAATCTTCCAAGCATGACTGGTGCTTATCAAATACACCCTTCATTGTATGTGTTCACCAGGCCTGCCACTGTTCCTTCTCACCACCTTTGCTCCTTCCCTGCACTTAGTGTTATATGAAATGCATGAAATATATACAAGGCATCTCCCACCAATCTAAAATTAACACAAGGGTGGGAGTGCCCTTACATGTTAGGGAATTTCAACCCTTAGTTGTTGACTGTACCCCTATACCAGTCACTGTCAATACACCAGTTAAATTCTTGGTGCTATCAGTGATGAAGGTAATGAAAAGATATTATAGACAAGTCAAAAAAAATGCAAATAAACATTCCTAAATCAAATTAAACAAGGATCACATTCAAATCAACTACAACAATTCACAGTTGTTGACTGTACCCGTAGGCCAGTGGAATACCAATGTGTAGAGAAATTTTGATTTTATTGATTCAAGCTAATACAAAATCGATCCATTTCAAATCAAAAAAATTCTCACCCTGCCCACTCACATGGATCCCTTCCAAATAGACTCTAATCTTCCAAAAGACCGACTAGAACCTACAAACTAACTTCTAACTGTCCCCTAACTGACTGATTGTTAATGAAAAACACTAGAATTAGTTGTCAAGTTGACAACAAAAGTTGTCAAATCGATAACCCAACACCCTTTGCCCACTCTAACTACTTATAAAAGGTTTAGAGACAACCTTTACAAACCAAACTAACTTAGAATTCCTACTAACCCCTGCTAACTATAATTAAGCCCTATTTGGCTTATATTGCCAATATAGACAATTTACAAGATTGTTCACATTTAGTGCTTTTAACACCATGTAAAGGCTCTAATGGCCTTAGTACATATCGATAGACCCTTATAGGTTATTTCCATCAACCCCTAACCTAGGATCAATACATAACCATTCCTAGTGACCCCTAGGTACCTTTTAGGCTTATCAGTGCCATTAAGGCTTACATTTAAGATTGGGTTACAATATGATCAATACATGATCCAAATAACATTCCATGATCCAAATACATGATCAAATTTCAAAATGGACCACAAGCCCTTTTGCATCTAAATACATATTTGCACTCATCCTCCTGCTCACCCTGGAGTGGTCGATGGCATTCAAATGACTATGTGTGTCAAACAAGGTTGTCAGTAGCGTTTACTCGGCCATTTAGAGTTGTTGGAATAGACGGTTTGATGCTACGACCGATGGTTTGAAAGATACGCAATGTTGGTCATTTGAACTGAGGAACACTGTGAGTTTTGACATCGACCAAGAATGTGTTGCCAAATTTAAACGAGCTTGAATCTCTAGAAACTGAGATAGGCTATTATAGGCCTCAGCAACATGGTCCCATAGAACCTAATGTCTTGATGCTACCTTGTACGAGCTCCAAGATATGAACCTTTAAAGATCCCTAATTTCATGCTGAAGGGACCTTGAGGGACACTTCAGCACAGAGTGGTCGGCCTGGCAAATGAGGTTTCCACTAGCATTTACCTAGCCATTTGGGATAAACCAAAATGTAAACCTTCCATTTTAGAGAGGGAGAAGTTAGAAAGGAAATGAGATAGTGCATCCTTGAATTAAGTTGGTTCCTTAAGGCTCTTCCATGGCCTTCCAAGTATTATGTGCCTACAAGTCATTGGCATAACATCATAAAGCTTTTTTATTAATAATGAGAAATATTTTTACAAGTCAGCTCATTAGGAGCACTGGAGGAAAGAGCTAAGTAGAGAAAACCTTTGGTATTGCCCCAAAAAATAGAAGAGAAAGGTTGTCATTAAATCTTACAAACTTCTCGCTATACATACGGGGTAATGCATGAGCAATTTACAGTCCACCCAATTTATAGTGCTATATAAATTTGACATTACAATATGTTGTATCTCCATTTAGTCCAATGAACCAATTGGATATGCCCTACCCTTGATTGTCTCAAGTATTGCCTCATGGTCTAACTCACGAACCTTCCAAAGATTTTTATTATGCATTCTTCCCCCATATCTGATCAAGTGGACATTTGATGCAACGACGAGGTTTGAATAATGAAGAATCTTTTTGTGTGTCTCCCAATCCTTGAACAACCACAACCTAGGGTTCTTCATAGCATACCATCTAAGCCATGTACTAATTACAACCACTGCTCCTATAGGGTATTCTAATTCTTCACCATCGATAACCAAGTGATCCAATTTCTTTTTTGCCTCAACACAATGACACAAATAATAATATGTCCCTTCTTCATTGTCTTTAGGTGAAATAACAACAAAAACATGGCCTGTAATGATATAAACATAATGAGGACATTAGTTTACTGAATATTTACGATAAAGTGCTAAATTTGAGATTATTTGTATGTGAAAAATTTACCTGGTTGTACTAGATTAGATAAGTGATCAAAGTCAATGGATGATTCCATTTCTATCAGTTGTAGTGATTTATGGGGATGATAGGAGGAAAGTGGACTCAAAATACATGTATAACATTCACCAACCCATTCCTTTGACTCACACCCATCCCAATCTTCATCTACACATGATGAACAAAAGCACGCCATATGTCGTGTGTGGATACTCCATGAACCTGCATTACAACTTCTAAAAGAGTGTAGCTCACTCGATCCTATCAGTGGACAATAATTCTTATATGGTGCAATGTTAGTTTCATCCATCAACCAAAAAAATCTACAAACCGTAGACTCACCTTCATTACCTAGACCTATTGTAGCATTACACGACTAGATAATGCATCCTGCATCTGACAATGTTTCTTGCTCTTTGTACTTCAATTCTTCATATGATAAGGCTCTTTTAACACATGCACCTGTACCATCGTGCTCTCCCTTTCCATGATCGGCCTCTGTGAAATTCCACATATATTGAATTCCAGTAATCTTATGCATCCTGCACAACCAATAAAACATCTGAGAATTCTTGAATTGTGATGCACAATTATCTAACCATATGATATGTCGATGATATTTTATGCCCCTATTAGCCAAATGACCATAAAATAGTTGAAAGATATTGTGTACAAACTCTGTAGAATGTGAGTGATTATCGCTAATATAAAAATGATACTCCCTTAATATCTTCTTGTTCTCTTCTGTACTGTCAGGTGAATGCATGAATGCTATATGAATAAATATAGCAACCTGTTGAGAGCTGTAATAATTTTCTTGCACCTCATTCTGTAGTTGTAGTGTGTAGTTCTCTGCAAATTCCACAACTGAAACAATGGTATCAAGTGGGAATGTGTCCTTGCACAACTTGAATTGCATATCCAACCATCATGCTCTATGTGTATGCCTTGCATACTCATAAATATTTTTTTGACAAAAAATGTCCATGAACTGATACACTGGAATTTTTTCAATTACTAAATCACATCTTTTAGCCTCTTTTCCATCATTTAGATTGTATGTCACGGTCTTATATTTTCCAAATTTCACTATTTCATTACTGATTGTATGCGTACTCTCCATATGTTGACAAATTGGCAAATGTCGCAAACCTCCGCAATCTATCCATGTACCATTCAAGCATGAGAGCTTGTAAAATTGTTGACCATCCACTCTTTCACATAAAATGGTAGATATTAATTCCCTCGAAGATTTAGGTGGGAAATTTATGTTACAATCCTGCAAAATATTGTTAGAGTACAAATCTACACATATATTCTTATAAACTTCAAAATGGTTAGATTCAATATGTACCCTACAACAACAAGTTGTGCATGTGTGATTTATCTTCACATAAAAATGTTTACACATTTCAAAATATCTCTGACTAATTTTAATTTGAGGATACATATGCGTAAATTTTGCAAAGAATTGTGATTGAGTTGAATCCAAAAAATGTTTTGGATGTGGAACATGAATTTGACTACCAATCCTCCTTACAACATCTCTTTGATTAGGAGATACCCGTGTGTTATTCTTCCAAAAATCTTCAATCAAGGATTTCAAAGCTTCAACAATTGATTTATCTTTTCGTGGTAGTCTACTAGAAAATTCCCATAACTCATTTCTATTTGGATCTTCCACTCTTTGACGCCTTCCCATGGCTCTCATTAGAGACTTTCTACTTGTTTTCAATGTTTTGCTTGTCTTTCTAATGAGTCAAGATTTCTTCATTTGAGAGCTTACTATTGTTGATGTAAGTATCGTGTGACATTACTATATTTCGTGCATGATGTAGAACCCACTCTCATATGCAATCATTAGATTCCTTACAATAGATTTTTCACTTGACTCATCCATCGCTCTTAGCCCAAGAATCTTCATTATGGGCCTAAATTTTAGATTTCTCATCATTTCAACAAATAGTTCACATCTTCTTGTCATGTTTAAATTTTCAAAAAATGATCTCCAAATACGATTAGCATTTCTTTGACAAGTACACTTGGGAATCTTGTCAGGCATTATTTGCAAAATGTTAGTATCAATATCAATCAAATATTTTGGCTTTCTATAAATAATTCTAGGAGCACCAAGAACATTATGTGTGAATTGCGTACCATCTTGAGTTCCTTCAACATGACACGATATTGTGCCTACACCTTGGGATGTAGATAATGGTGTTCTTTCAACATGATACAATTGTGTACCTCCACTTTGGGATGTAGATAATGGTGTGCCTTCAACATGAAACAAGGGGGTGCATACACCTTGGGATGTAGACGATGGTGTGTCTTCAACATGATACAAGGGTGTGCCCACACCTTTAGAATTAGACAATGGTGTGCCTTCAACATGATAAAATGGTGTGCCTCCAACATTGGATGATGATGTCTCTTCAACTTGGGAACTCATAGATGATGTGCCCACATCTTCATAATTCAATTTTCTTGTTGCACGCAAGTTTCTCATTTGTTGTCTTTTTGTTTCCAATTCTCTCTTACTTTGTATTGATGTTTCATGTTCCTCATCCAAAGAAAAATCTTCTTCTATGGTATCCAATTTTTTTTGTTCACGAAGTTGTCTCATTCTTTCCCTATTCTTCTCTTTGTCTCTTTCATTCTCTTTTGGTGTTAAAGTCTTTGCTCATTTCCGCGGCATGATGATGATTTCTACATATGAATTGATTACAATAAATTTATTATAATTATATCAAATTATGTATTCAACGAGTCTATATCATACCAATTATAAACCAAAAGACTCTTTATTCACATTTCACATGTAAAATATTAAAAAACTTACCTCAAACGATAAATTTTGATGAAGAATGATTGACTTTCACAATTCAATGTTGATTTTTGAACAAAAAGATGGTGCAAATTGATAGCATATGCTTCTTTGTCACCTTCAAGACCATGAAAAGATAATATTTGTCAGATAAAATGCAGAAACCAAACAGTATACAGAAAAAGTGGGCCTCTTTCATGAGATATTTAACACATAAGACCATTTTTTTTAGTCTTACATAGCACGCACGTGCTATAGTGCGTGCGCCCTATGCAAAAATACAAAAATGTAGTCCATATTCTTACATAGTGTGCAATCCCTATAGGGTGTGCACCCTATAGCGCATGCACCCTACGCAAAACTAGAGAGAGAGAGAGGGGGGGAAGAGAGAGAGAGAGAGATCTCTTCCTATCACTTTGACTATTTCTCCTCACAATTGAAATCTATGACTTAAATAGGGTGCACGTCTTATAGCATGCACGTGCTTGGTAAGGCATTGGAATTTACCAATCCTAAGGCTTGTATTTTCCTTGGAGATCCAACCCAAAGGCTTGGAGGATTCAAATAGGCATGAGACGTGTTTTCCAATAGACATACAAAAAAATGATAACTTTTTTTGTGTGCTCTTCGTTAGGTTTACTCATGGTTCAATAACGTAAAAATTAGACGAGGTGATATTGTAGATCTCTTGGTTAGCTATCTAAGCATATAATTTATTTTTAATTCTGATTATGTTAAGTTTTTCATCTCTAATTTGTTTTGTGTGTATGTCTATTTTTTGTAAAAAACCAACGTGTAGTATTTTGGGCATAGATTTTGGCTCCTTCATCGAATTTTGCAGCAAGTTACATTTTTAGAAACTAGACTCCATTCTGCACACTTTAAAATTAAAAAAAAAAATTGATTTTCGATTAATTTTAAATGATTTATAGGGGGAGCACACAGAAATTTCATGTTTTCAGGATGTGTGCACTTCATAACTTCATCAAAAATTATACATTCATCAAAAAATTAGCAAAAAAATATGGGATAAACTACATGGTGTTAGCTAACTTCTCACTGGAGTGATTAAAAAAGTTCAAAAAAAAAGTTAACATTTTAGGAGGAGCACACCAGATGCTATGTTATGTTTTTTCACAAAAAATAGGACCACTTTTTGCACTCCCCCTTTTTGAGGGCCTTAATCTACACCATTTTCAAAATAAATTAGTATTTTAGGAACTAGAACTAGAGTATTACAACTCTTGTTCTTGTCGCATCTTAAAATTTTGAGTCTAACTATCTTCAATTTCTTGTTGAAGTTCAGAGTTTGCTGATTTCAGGAAAAAAGTGGCATCTTATACCCCATTTTTGGTCCCCCATCTTTGTGCACTTACCCACACTTCATGTGGATGATGCACCAAATCCTTGTTTGAATATTCAAACCTACAATACTCCTATTCTTAATCTTTCTTCCTCTAATGCTCTTCCTCGCAATGATTGGGGAACTTTGGATTTTAATCCTACCTTTATGGGAGAGTATAAGGTTTCTGATCTTGATTTTATGAAGCAACAAAGAAAGTTTGAACAATGAGTTTTTTCTCCTACTTCTAAGGCCCTTCATAATAACTTTTTTGTTGCTTCTACCCACAATGAATCTATCAAACCTACTAATGATGACATAGTGACTACTGAAGTTCCATTGACTCCTTCTGATATGGCTTCTTGTTATGGTCCTAGTTATCACTTCCTAGTTAAATAAGGATTTAATGGTCAAGGATGTGGTAAGCATAAAAAGGGAATTCAAAATGCCCTTACAGAATGAGAGGCATGAGCATTCTTATGGATTGGGATTTAATCCTCAACAAAAAATCAATGTTAACAACATCTCAAATAAGACTTCAAAACATGATGAACGTATGAAGGAATTTGACCAAGAAGTTCATTTGCCTAAACTCCTTGGTGCTAAGATGATTACTAGACCTAAACGCAAAAAGAAACATAGTCCACACTTAAAGACTCTTCCTTTTTCTTTGTATCATAAATTTTATGATCATTCTTCTAATGAATGTCAAGCTTTACATTATAAATTAGGCAGCTCATTGATAGTAAGGTTATTTATATATCATGTGGCAATGAGTTGTATTTAAATCCTATTTTCTCTAAATAACATTTATGTTCCTATTATGTAGCTCCACATTATGTAAAAAATGTTAGCCTAATCCTTGGGGGCTCGTTGTCTTGTATAGTGTTGTGAGCGATATAATAGGTCCCCTTCAATCCTTGTTCCTATGCTTGGGGGGCAAGGATGCCATCTCCTTTTTTGTCTTTTTGGGATCCACTTTTCCTTTGGTTAAGCAGTATCTATCTATTATGTGATATCCAATCATACATGAAAATTTTTGTTTGCATTAAGGATCTATGTCCTTGATCACAACCTCTTTCATTGGTTGACATTGGGTTTCCATGGTTGATAAATCTCTCACCTTGGAAGCGGAATAGTGTTCTATCCCTCACAAGGGTTGCTTTATCCTTGTTCTTTCCTCTGAAGGTAACGCACATAAGTTGCTAAATCCTGAAGATACATGTATTTTCAATTTCAAATATGTTAATTCTCAGAAGGTAACACAAATAAGTTGCTAAATCATGAAGAGATATGCATTTTACAAATGTACTCTATGGTGATATGAGGATATGGATCCGTGGGTACTTCATAAAATCTATCAAAAGATGCACTACATACATGCACAAAGCTACCAGAAGGCGCACAAATTTATGGGGTGACTATCAAGTCCTGCCTTGGTGGACCATCCTATCCTTTTTGTGGTTCACAGTGAGATACACACATCTTACTGGGTGAGCTAGCCACTCCTCTCTCCTCTTTTCTCTCTTTTTTCTAGTGATGTCTCTCTTATTTCAATCTTGGATTTGACGAAGACTCGAGTCCCTGGGGGCTTGAGGATTCCTCTGTCCCTTTGATTTCAATAAGATTATCATTTTCTTTGTGATCTCCTTTACCAAGAGTTTACATCGAGTCCATACTCTTGCTAAAGTGGGGGCTAAATATATCATCAAAAAATGGAAGCACTTCCATTTAGGACTATTTTAGCCCTCCGAGTAAGTGGTTTGGGGTCATGTTGAAAGCCTTGAATGGGTCTTTGACTTGGATCTAGATTTTCCCCCTGTTTTGCCCCATTTTCCACTTCTTCCTAACATAATTCTTCCATCCTGAATTGAGAACCTGAGATTCTTGACCTCAAGGTTAAGGTTGACCTTTTAGGTCAAGGTCAACCTTGACTCTAACCTAGGTCAAAGTCAACCTCAACCTTGACCTAGGTCAAAGTCGACCTCGACCTTGACCCTAGGGTCCGGGATCCTCGAGGTTAGGTTCCAGTTTCGGGGTTTCGTCAAAATTTTATCTTTTCCCTCTTCGGGGCCACTATTTATTGATTTAAGTGTCAAATTCTCAAATTAACATTTGAGGTGGACCTTTCTCAAAAAAAATTTAGGATTCTTAATTTATTATTTGAGATTAGCCTTTCTCAAGTTTTGTGCCTAATGCTCAAATTAACTTTGGGGTTGGCCTTACCTCGAATTTTGTGACAAGGCTCTTAAATAATTATTTTTATTTCTACCTTAAGGCTGGACCCCTTCTAGATTTTTGTGTCAAGATCTTAATTTAATTTCCTCTCCTTGTGCACCTCTCTAGATTTTTGTGCCATGGACCCTCAATTATTGTTTTCTATGTGGTCTCTCTAGAAGTTTGTGCCCTAGATCACTATAAAAGGAGGTCTTCCTCTCTCATTTCAATCCATCTTTGATCCATCTCTCAGACATCTCTCAAGAAAGAATTCAAGTCTTCAAGCATTCAAGCATTCAAGCATTCAAGCATTCAAGATCCAATTCATCAAGGAGATCCATTAGTATCCATTGAAGGATTCAAGCTCTATGGAGCCCTCTTGTTGAAGATTTATCCATCCACATTCATCCAAGCCTCTTCCTATTTCAAGATCCATTAAAGATTGGTGTTGAAGATCTAAGACAATTGATTTGAGACATCCTACATCCAATTCTACATTCATTTGGAGCATCCATACTTGTGGATTCAAGGATTCAAATCCTCCACAAGGGTTTCAACATAAGCAAGGTGAATTGTTTCATTTACTTTGTTTACTAATGCAATTTTAATTCAATTTCAAGGTTAATTCTTAAATTGGGGTTTGACTAAGGAAAACCCCTCCCCCTCAACAAAAAAACTATTTTTCTTGTAGGTACAGGTGTGGGACAGCAAATATTAGTGCAAATCTGGATACCCTTTTCGCCAAACTTTTAGGATCCACAAACAAAATTTTCGTCGGAGCAGTACAAGTCAAGGTTGGAAATAAAGGGGTAAGATTGTGTTTTGGGGTAAGATCTTACCCATGTCCTAAGGTCAAGGTCAACCTTTCTTAGAAAAGAAAAATATTTCTGAATTTTGTAGATCTCGTAGTTTCAATTTAAGATCACGAAAATCAACAATTTTTGAGATTTGTCTGACAGGGTTTTCAGCAGATTTTTTTTCAGAGGTAAGTGCCTTTTATTTCTTCATTTCAATACTAATCTTCTACATTTACTTTTCATATCATTAAAATTTCATGTATGTGTAAAATATTAGTTTTGGGGTCTCTTTTATGTGCAAACCATTGTCCTAAACCCCATCCATATTTTTCATCTTACACTTCTTCACAACCTTAGGAATCCCAAAGTGTGAACATTTTGCATCAACATAATTAGATCTTCTGATAAAGAATAGGTTGATGTAGCCCCATATCACATTAGTGACTATTAGATAGGGGATGAACCCCTAGTCTACTTCTCAAGTACTCAAATGTATCCTTCAGCAAGGATTTTGTGAATATATCTACAAGTTATTCTTGTGACTTCACATATTCTAATGTGACATATTTCTCTTGAACTTGATCCCTTTAGTAATGATATTTGATGGATGTGTGCTTTTTCTTTGCATGCATCACTGGATTATTTGAAATGTTGATAGCACTTGTGTTGTCACAATAGATTGTCACTGGATCTATTACTTAATCATTCATACTTTCCAAAAATTTCTTTATCCATGAAATATTAGAATAGTTGGCAGTAGTAGTTACATATTCAGCTTCAGCAGTGGACTGAGAAATGCAACTTTATTTCTTGTTTAACTATGTTACTAGTCTTTCTCCTAAAAAGAAAGCTCCTCCAGTAGTGCTTTTTCTATCATCAATATTCCCTTCCCAATCAGTATCTATATTAACTTTAAGTTCAAAATTGCCTTCTTTCTTATACCATAGTCCATAGTTCTCAGTGTTCTTTAGATATCTCAAGATTCTTTTCACAACAATCATGTGTATCTCTTTAGGATTTGTAGAAAATCTAGCTATAGTGCCAATAACATGTGCAATATCTAGTCTACTATGCACAACATACATTAGTTTGTCAATCATATATTTGTATAAGGTTTGATTTACCTCTCTTGACATGTCATCCTTGGTTAGCTTGCATCTAGTCACCATAGGTGTACCGACTAGCTTTGAGTCTTCCATACTGAATGTCTTCAAGATTTCTTTAATGTATTTAGACTATGTGATGTAGATACCTTCCTTCAGTTGTTGAATTTTTAAACCAATAAAGAATTTGATCTCTCCAAACATTGACATTTCAAACTCCTCATTTCATCAGCAAAAGATTTACATAAAGTATCATGACCTCCAAATATAATATCATCAACAAAAAAATTCAGCAATAAAGATTTTATCATCAAATTCACCTTTCAAATATAGATTTTTGTTATCACTTGTTCTAACAAATCCAATTCTTATTAGATAAGAGTGAAATCTTTCATACCATGTTCTCGGTAATTGTTTCAGTCCATAAAGTGCCTTGTGCAGCTTACAAACCATGTTCTTCTGAGTTGGATCTATAAAACCTTCAGGTTGTTTAATGTATACCTCTTCTTCAAGTATCCCATTCAAAAATGCAGATTTCACATCCATCTGATATACCTTGAATCCTTTATAAGAATCATATGCAAGTCGAATTCTCACTCCTTCTAGTCTAGCAACAAGTGCAAAAGTTTCTTCATAGTCAATTCCTTCTTCTTGTGCATAACCTTTACAAACTAGTCTTTCCTTATTTCTTGTAACATCTTCATTCTCATTTAATTTGTTTCTAAAAATCCATTTGGTTCCAACACATTTTTGTCTTTAGGCCTTAGTACTAATATTCATGTCTTGTTTGTTCTATATTTTCTCAATATCTTCATTCATTGATTTAATCCAATCATCATTTGTCAATGCATCCTTAATAGTTCTAGGTTCAAATTCACAAACCATACATGTATTGTTCCTCAACTTACTTCTTTTCATCATCCCTACTCCTTTGTCTCCAATTATATGATCCTGTGGATGGTGTCTTCTCACATATTTTGCTAATATGGGCTCAGATCTCTATTCTTGAATGTTTTCTCCACTTGGTGCATGATCATCATTTTCCTTAGTAACTCTTTGTTGTTGTTTGGTAGCAGTATTTTGTTGCTTGATGACACTAGGATGTTTCTCAAGTAAAGTGTAAGGATCTTCATTTTGTATGTAAACAAGTCTATAGTCTTCTAGTTCCTTCTTTCTTTCTTCATCATTTTTCTCAGAAAACTCATCAACTCTCACATTTGCACTTTCAATAATCTTGTTAACTTAGTCATGTTCAAACATTTATATGCCTTACTTCTAGTAGACTATCCTAGAAATATGCCTTCATTGCCTTTAGAATCAAATTTTCTATTTCTATCATATTTCAGAATGTAACATCTACTTCCAAATATTCTAAAATAGTGTCATGCCCAAAAGTTGAGCAAAACACAACTACAAAATTTTCTAAAGACCTACTGACCATCTAAACTAAACACACTTACGCAACTAGGAAGTGAAGCACTATCTAGCACAAGACCCTATGTGCACACAAAATGGTGCAAGATAAAAATAGGCAACTGAAATAAAAGGAGAGTCTGATTATAGTTCGGAGGTCAATCAAAAGGTTTGACCAAGTTTGACCAAAAGTCAAACTTCATCAAACAACACTAAAATAAGCTATAAGGTTGCCCTTAAGCTACTAGCTTTGACCAGCATGCAAATCAAGATAGTTGACTAAAAGTCAACCAATGTTGACTAAAAGTCAACTATGCTCTGAATTACGTGGAAGAGAGTTTCTAGATTCTGCCAAGCTCTAAAGAAGGCGCATACATGCAAATCGAGATAGTTGACCAAAAAGTCAACTAGGGTTGACCAAAAAGTCAACCATCTCCAATCGGTGTGAAAATGAAACCCTAAGTTCTAGAGTGTGAAGGGAACACTTGGTTTGAAAATCAGGACGAATGAAAGGAGTTTGACCTTCGTTGACCAAAAAGTCAACTGTGCATAACGCTTGGTCAAAGGAAACGATAATACCCTATTAGATATACATATCGCAAGGATAAGGGGTTGTTATGATCCCCTTATCAAAAGAGATGTTTAATTAAGTTATTAATTAACAATGAATAATTTAATGGACAACACGTTCTAAACCTTTTTATTAATGAATTACTTACTAATATTCCTTTATTTAAAATTAAAAGCCTAATATTAAAATTAGCTAATAATTTTAAAGTTTATAATTCTACACAATCATTATAATCTCGAAATAATAAATAAACTACTTATTTATTTTAAAACAAAATGTTAACTAACAATATATCTATAAAATATAATGTATTTATAAAACTTATTAAATCTAACTTATATTACGATGCCAAATTAAAGAAATCTAATTAATCCTTTAAAAGAAATCAAATCTTCAAGAATTAAATTCCTCTTTTAAAATTAATCCCTTCATACAACGTTACATTACTTATATTATGAAATAGATTATCAATCAAATTCAGATCTTATCTTAACAAAACAAATGACAAACCTAATATAACTCTATTTCATATTTTATCCAAATTCGAATATACTTAGATGAAACAACTACTCATTAGATAATATAAGCTAAAACAAATCTATTAAATAAATAAAAGCAATAATTTAATACTATTATTTATATTCATAACACTTTACATTTATAAACAAACCCAGATATAAATAAACAATAAATATCCTAAGCCTATATATATATTGATAACATTTTATTTTTCATTCTTCACTTTCTATTCCTAATAATGCATCACTGAGTGTGATCCGAAATGTCGATGCTAAAAAAACTTACACAATCGAATCCAAAAACTAATTGCATTATATATATGCTATTAACTAACTTATAAAAAACAAAATCTAAACCTAAAGTAACAATTTTGCATATATAAAAAAAAATAAACTTATACTACTAAAATCTCTGTTGCTTCACGTGCCTCTGTGGCTACTCGCGCACAGGGCCGAGCGGACTGTCGGATGGGGAGGAGGAAGCGGCGGCGGTGAGAGGGTTGCACGGCACGGCGGTGCGAACAGTGAAGGGCGGCGGTGGCGGTTTGCTGCGACGGCAGCGGCGCACGAAAGGAGGGCACGGCACAGCGGAGAGAGCTCCGCTCGGCGGCGGAGGGAAAGACGGGGAGGCGGCAGAGTGGGGAAGCACTAACACAGGCGGCGGAGGGAAGCGGCGGAGGACGGGACCGGAGAACGACGGTGGCGGAAAGCGTCGGTGGTGGCGAAGGGAAGGGGAGTAGGCAGTCCAGCGCGGGTGCCATTCCGTCCGCCACTGCAACAACAGTGGTGGGGCGGAAGGTAGCGCCGCCCAATCCAGCGCCCCACTGTCGCGGAAGAGAAAGACGGGACGGGGGGTTATCGGGTGGGGGTTAGGGCTTCGGCCCGCCCCCACACCAGACCTTTTTTTTAAAAAATTTTTATTAGAGCGCTCTGCGCTAATTCCCAAAATCGGGATTTAAAAAAAAATCAACTTCATTAAATCATAATGATAATTTAAAAGCACCAGCGCTATATAAAAAGAATATAGTTAGCTTTATTTAGTTTTATTTAAAAGTAAATAACATAAATGTATAAATTATAAACTAAACTTATTATTATATCTTTAAACTGGTGAAATAATTTGACTGTACCCCCAAAACAGCGGGCATATAGAGACGTTTTAATTTTATTTTAAATACACAGCTGCATATCATAATTAATACTAAATGCATTGGAGGAAACAAAATATTGTTTTGAACATGTTTTTTTTTTTCTAAGAATTTTTTAGAATTATTTTATAAGGAATGATAAAATATTATTATATATATATATATATATATATATATATAGAACACTAAAGTTCAAGGATCTACCAAAGAAATACTTGTTTTAATCTAACACTCAAAATATTTACAAACTAGAATTCTAACTAGATTATATAAATCTTTAAATCTTGCGATTGTAAATTAATGAGATAAGTTTAACTTAATGTATCGGTAGTGTATTCTTAAACAATCAAGGATTTATTTCATTTTATGCAACATAAGTCTCTCTATTTAAGCAAATTAATGCCATGAAACAATTTGAATTTTGACTATAATAAGGCAATAAATAACTATATTTGCTTGCACTACCCAAGTGACTTTCAAAGTATGATAGTAGCACATACCAAAATATAGATTTCCAAACCTCTTTCTTAATTCCAAGTTTAAAATATGGTTACACTACCAATTGGTTCTCCATAATATAATAAGGATAATATAATTTGAAAACAATAATAGGCTACATATTTCCTTAAAAGTCCTTATACAAACCTTGCAATAATGAAAACCTTAAAACGATATAGGTTACAAATGACAATTTTTCAATTATCCCCATCTCACACATAAGGGTAATATGCAAAACTCCCATCAGGAACCTGTAACAAGATGAGGTTGACCATGGAGGCTCACCTCCCAACCTAGGCCTTTTCAAGGCCACCCCCGAGCTTGGGGATCCACAAAGGAATGGGATACAAACAAGAACTCACAACACTTTCATAAAACAAACATATATATATAAACCTGCATTTAAAGCTTCCCAACACATGGTAGAACATAAGGAAGGTCTTCAAGAGGCCTTCCTGAAAACAAGGGTAGTGGTAGACCTCACAGTAGGAGAAAGCCAAGTATACAAAACAAAGAACTCAAGCCATGACACATGGACTTGAAATGACTATCTTCACAAGATGCAGTCATAAAATAAACCTCCTTATCCCCCCTAAAGCCCTTAGGCCATACTTGGCATCATAGGTATCATGAAACCCCGTGTCTTTCCCTCCACACATGGGAGACTCTACACTAAACCGGAGTTTTTTCCACCACCCCTTCAAGGTTACTCTGCCCTCCCAAGGGTGAGTATGCCTTGAAGAATCCCATACAAAATTATACACAAAGTAAAACACAACATAATAAAACTCTAAAAAAACTCAACTTGAAAATAACTTCAAATTTACATAGGACTCCATTAATGGAGTTTCAAGCTCAAGAACATCAAGAAATTATGAAATCTACTATAAAGAAGACCAACCTTACTCCAAAGCTAAAGGGGATTTGAAATTTTGAAAAGAGCTTTCCTTCCAAGTTCTTTTCTCCAAAAGGCTTCTTCAATTCTGAATCTGTCTCTAAGAATAGAGAGTGGGTGAACACCCAACTCCTCCTAAAACCTTCCCTAAATAGGCAAACCTCCTAAAATCTAAAATCCAATCAGAAGAGGGGAAGAAACTTTCATTCCCTTCTTCCCACTTGCCTTCCTTCACCATAAATGGAGTTGAATGCAAGTTTGGGAAGAAGAGAGAGGTTAACCAAAACCTCACAACTCTTCAATCTCGTGCAAAATGAAAACCTTGACTTTAGAGGGGTCATTAATGAGTTTTAAGGCTCTTAATGGGTTGAAAATGACCTCTAACCCCTAAGGTATCAACCTGGGTAGCTAAAAATGACCCCAATTAGCTTATGGGAGCCCAAAAGACCCTCCTAAACTCTACCCAAAGTTTATGCACGGATTTTTGGTCTTGGTTGACTTCTAGAAACTTCCCAACTCAAGGTTAGTTGATCCTACCCTAAGGTTACACCCTAGTCCAGCCCTTGACCCAAACAATAATAAAATACTTAACCATGTCTACACTTAAGCCACATTTTTTCAAATTTGGCACATTTAATAAAACAAAAGACATGGCTAATACACATAGACATTTGCTAAATTAGATACACTCATGCAAACCACATATACGAATAAAAGACTATACAACGAGGTCCACGTTTCTTTATATAAAGAGGACCTTGGTATGCACAGTATAAACATAGGTTCCAATATTGGATCCCCGCATTTAGATCCATGGTCAACTTATCCTGCACACTCATTGCACACATCAGTAGGTCCAATAAACATGATATAAACATAATACATCAATACTGCATGGTTTAAAACTACGTTTGTAAATCAATCAACTAAGCATAACTTCGGTTTCCTAAACCAATTTTTCATTGCAATAGTTTTAAAACATCATATAACATCACATGCAACATAATCATAACTGAAACTGAAACATAACATGTATTATCTCAAGTGTACCCTGATTATATAATTAGGTACCAAACATATAAAATAGGATTCAACAGATCCTCAAATACATAGGTGTCCAAGTAATCTAGTATGTATGTGAAATAAGTACTGAAAGTATCGAAAACATAATGGTAATAGTATGACTGTCTGGTAGGTCTCACAAATAGCTCACATTAGGTGTATAACCATACCATAGCTCATAATGTGTCTTGTTTGACTCTTTCTTCAGTTGTACTCAGTTCAATGTAAAAACAACAGTATTGATAGCTTCTCTCCAGTAAATTTGTGCAACCTTTTTTTTAATTAGAAATATTCTAGCACAATCAACAATTGATTTGATCCTTCTTTCAGCAATTCCATTTTGTTGTGGTGTCCTCGGTGAAGATAGATGTTTCTTTATTCCATGCTCATTACAAAATTTAGTAAATTCATCATAAATGAATTCACCTCCTCGGTCAGATCTCAAGCATTTCAGTTGCTTACCAGTTTCTTTCTCTAGTTTTTCTTTGTACCATTTAAACATTTGGAAGGCTTCTAATTTTTCTTTTAAAAACATGACAGACATCATTCTAGAGAAGTCATCAACAAATAAGATAAAATATCTATCTCTATAATAGATCTAAATTCTCATTGGACCACATAAGTCAGTATAAACTAAATCCAGAATTGCATTAGATAAATATTATTTTCTTTTGAAACTAGACTTTGTAGTTTTACCCATTTGACATTGTTTCCACATTACTTGGTCAGGCTTAGACATACTCGGTAAACCTCTAACTTTCCTTTTCTTACTAATCTTTACCATGTTGTCAAAATTCACATGACATAACCTCTTGTGCCATAACCAAACATCATCATTTTTAGCCATTAAACATGAAGTTTCAGCATTATCCAAATAAAATAGGTTACCTTTTGATTGTTCACCAGTATTGACCAGTCTTTCAGCATCATCATAGATATTTTCTCTCATGTTCTCAAATGCAACTTGGTGACCTATATTATTCAACTGTGCTACACTCAACATATTATAGTTAATTACTTTCACCCAATAAGCATTTTCACATATGATCTTTTTATTTAGCAATATTGATCCTTTACCTTTCACTTGACAAGGTGTATCATTTCCCATTTTTACAAATCCTCCATTATAATGTTCAAGACTTTCAAACTTATCATCATCACTAGTCATATAATGTGTGCAACCACTATCAATAATCCATGTATCATTTTTTCTTACTTTAGAAATAAGTTCATTTTCTACATACCTTTCTTTTTCTTCAGAATCTTCCTTCATTGCAAAATACACCACTTCTTCTTCATTGGTTTCAATATCGATATCATCATCTTCTTCAACTAGGTAGCATGTCTTTTTTCCTTTATCTTTGTAGTCTCAATTTTCTTTGTTTCCTTATTTTTGGTTACCTTTGTGATCTCAGTAATCTCTTCTATCATTCTTTCTTTCATTTGATCTTTCACTTGTCCTCTCATTATCATTCCTCTCAGGACATCTTGCAGCAATAGGACCGACCTCTTTATATTTGAAACATATTAAGGGTAGTTTACCTTGGTATTTTCCTTTTCCTTTCAGTAGTCTTCTATCCATTAATGCTTCAAGTTCTTCAAGAAAATCTTCTTCATCTTCACTATCACTTCCATTTCTTATCTGATATCTACTACTTCATCTTCAAGTATTTAAAGATGACACAAATGTAGATTCTACCTTAAGTACAACACTGTTATCAAAGTTGTTAAGCTCAAATGTAGTTAATCTACTGATCAAACTATCAAGGGAAATATCATTATCAAGAACAGCGCCCATTTCATGTATTGCGGAAACTCTAATAGCATATGCAAACAATAGTGTTCTGAGAATTTTGCTTACCACAATTTATTCTTTAATAATTCCACTTGCTCCTCAAATAGCATTCACCACTTCCTTGACTTAGTTGTTGTATTGAGTAATTTTTTCACCCTCTTTCATCTTCATATCATCAAATTTTCCTCTTAATCTTTATGCCTTTTCCCTAAACACATTTTGATCTCCACCAAGAACTAGTGTCAATTTGTCCCACATTTATTTTATAGTTGTACAATTCTTAATGCCTTCAAATTCAACATCTGATAGAGAAGAATCAATCTCAATCATCATTACATTATGCTCTTGTCTTTCTTTCATTTGTGTGACAATCAAAGGACTAGTAGGAGCTATGAATTGATTTGCTAAATAGTATAGTGCAGAATCTCCAATGCTTGATAGATACAGCTTCATCCTACTTTTCCATGTTGAGAAATTATCCTTGTTCAGCTTTGGTACCTCTCTCTTGTACATCTTTAGATATTTAAAACTTAAGTCCTTCAAACTTCTTCCTTTAAGTACTTGCACTATGATACCAATTGTTAGATAATTGAGAGAGGGGTGAATCAGTTATGTTCAGTTATCCTACAGTCCCAAATTTATCTTTGATGTATAATATCAACTTGAACAAATAAACTAAACAACTTGGTAATAACTTGTGTGTGACTTTGTTGATTAATTAACCGATTGTCAGATAATGTACACCAACTAGAAATTAACATATACCGATTTAACCAATTACTGTAACGTGTAAAGTAAAATATAAAAACATCACATGCATACACATTTAACACTTAATTTTTAATGTGGAAACCATGTTAAGGGAAAAACTACTTGGGACCAGTAACCCAAAATATTTTCAGTCTTCTGAAGTGAGCTCAGTTAAGAGCCAACCCTATTAAAGGTTACAGAACACATTGTAAGGTGTGACCTTGTTAGAGGATTTATCACTAATAGTTCTTTGTGACCATACATTCACTTGGGTCAACAAGAAAACAAGTAACATTCATAGAATGTCAATAGAAAATAAAAAGACGGTTAAGTCTCACTCGGTTAAGAGATTTTGTCTATAGAAATGGTTAGAAAGGAACAGTATATGACCTGATTCAAATGCAACTTTTTTTTCTCATTTTCAGATCTATGCTAAGCTCAGTATCACTATGGTCATCATAATCTCTTCATTCTCCTTCTTCCTCTAACTCTGTTCTACTCAGTTATCTCCTTTTGTTACTTGGTTTGGTATGTAGAATCACTCAGTTCTCACTTCAACCTGTCTAACCAGCTTCACATGTATGCACCAACAATTTTCATAGGGATGTGATCTTCTCTCTCTATATTCTCTCTATATTTCTTGTCTCCTTATATAGACATGTAAACCATTTTCTTTTCAGCCATAGGTTTTGCCTCTTAATCTCCATCATTGGTTTTTCCTCTTTAACCTTCCTCGAAACTTGTGCCTTAAAATTTTTTAAATCTTAATCATCTGATCATCCTTGATTTTTTCCAACTGTAGATCTTCATAAAAAACTTTATCTTTATCCATAGAATCTTCTATATTCGTCTAGCTCATCATCTCATGTCGAAAATCACATGTTCCTCCTTATTTCTTCTTCTCGGTCAATAATGTGATATGTCAGTTTCTTCCTGGTTGATTAATACTGCACTCAGTGTACACTACATCTTCTTGGTGTACACTAAGTTCTTCATATATCGACCAAAGTAACTTGTACATTCTTGATCTTCAACACTTAGTAGAATCATGTAATCCAATCAAATGACTATCATATTGTCATAGACTCATCAATCATTTGTTCAATGAATACCTTAATCATAAATTACTCATGCATCTCATCTTAATACTAATATTTCCTTTCTTTCACTAGCATTACCTTCTTCAGATGTTTATAACTATCATGATAAGTAAAGTCAAAGTTAGTTGACATTAATGACAATATAACAATTGATCTAATGTCTCACATATACCTTAGTAGCTCGGTGATCATCTTCACATTCTCCAATTTTGTTCTCCAAGTTGTCTATCAGTTGTAGTTCCAATAGGGTCATCTTATTTCAAAAAGACCTCATTTAACATATTCTTTTTTATTTCATTTGTAGAACTTACTTTTCCATACATATGGTTGTTTTTTTTTAATAACAATCTTACTATTTGTAAAAGCATTATTAATAAGTTGTATAATAAATTTTAACTATCAAACACTACAATAGAAATTATATTTCAAGTAAAAGATTCAACTTTTGAATTTTCCATTCAAGATCTACTAAGAAATATAGATCTAAGGGAATAACAAATAAATTCACATTATACATTACTTTTCAATATAATTAATGTTACGACTTATGAGGATACAAGTCTAATACATCCTTATTCATCTTAAATGATACTTCTAAATGAGTATATTTAACCCGCTTCAAATGGTTAGCAACTAAACATATACATTATATTGATTTGTTATAGCTCTAAAAATATTATCAATGATCTTATCTTATACTTTGAACCTATCACATTTATTGGATAATTAGGATTACCTCATCAAATTCAACCATCTATAAACTAATCAATGGGAAACCACATAAAAATTATAGATTTTGAAGTTTCCATCCAATGTCTACTAAGAAATAGAAGATCTAAAGAAATAGAGACTAAAATCATCTAAAGCAATTATTTCCTTAGAGTTAATCCTAATCTTTCTAAGAATACAACTCAAGGGACTAATTCATATAATGCTATTTCTTCCTTAGAATTAATCCTAATCTTTGTAAGAATACATCTCAAGGATATTATTATTTCATTTTAGTTATACTTCTAAATGAACATATTTAATTGGAACAAATAGCAATCAAGAATATACATTGTATTGATTTGTAGTATATATAAGAATATCATCAATGAACTTATACTTCACCTATCACACTTATTAAACCTTAATGATTATCTCATTAAAGTCTATCATATAAATTGCAATCAATGAAATACCTCATTAGGAATATAATGTATCGTAAGAATGTATTATTCCCACAAAACTAACTTAAGAATGTGATGTATCTTGAAAATAAACATGATAATAATCTAAAGTGTTATGGATTATGTCAATTGTATCTTTTATCTCAATATTATTACCTTTCTTAAGGTGTGTATATATATATATATATATATATATATATATATATATATATATATATATATATATATATATATATATATATATATATATATATATATATATATATATATATATATATATATATATATATATATATATATATTCAAATTTTGGCTACATATCTAATAAATAAATCATTTATGTTGTCAATGGTACCTTAAATGTGAGGGAAAGTGCACCAAATTAGGGGAAAACAATGTAGACAAATTAACTAGGTTGAACAAAACATGAGTAGATTTAAAGAAGATTACTCTGGTTGATTATTGATCAGAAAATCATATTCCACTTTTGGACTAGGAGAAAGTATGCACTAGCGAAGAGTTTTGAAGTCTAATGTTAAAAGACAAATACCTTTAGGGAAGGGATGGTAGAGTTTTTCTTTTGGATGGTCCCCAACCTTGTATTTATTATATATGTAATAATCTCATCAAAACTAATTCTCTGCTTCAAATGGGAATATGGTATAATGGTAATCGTAGATAGGTTCAATTCTGGAAAGATCATTGGGCCACTCCTATTATATTAGAGTTTCATCATATCTTGTCAACTATTGATAAGTACTTAACCAATAGAAATGGTGTCTTAGTGAAGGAAATTACTAGAACACATGTTCTTCTCCTCCTTCCTAGATGATTGATCCTATATGGTTTGACTTTCCAATTAGTACACTTGTTGAAGAATTTCCTCAATTATTGAATAACATGATACTTTATAGAATTTAATAAAGATAATTTGGTCTCATCGTCTTATAAAGATAAGAACTATTTACTTGTGTTTGATTACTATCTTCTCACTCCAACTTGGCCTCCTCAATTTAAGTGGTTGTAAGATTTGAAGGCCTAAAAGTTTCACTAAATTTTTTATTTATTTTGTTCAATTACTTTTCATATAAAAATTCTCACTTTAGATAACCTTTAGAAGATAGGGATTAAACTCATTAATAGATACACCTTATGTGAAGAGGCTAGATAAAGTATTAACAACATAATGTTCCACTACCAAATCTCATAGAACATAAGACAAAATATTTTGACTGTCTTCTTCATTTCTTGGATTTGGTACAACTGATCTCATCCTACTAGTCCCCTCTTAGTTATTGTTCTTAAATTATTGATTTATGGTAGTTGTCTTTTCTTCATACAGGTTGGTTCATTTGGAAAGAGCATAAAAATAGAATTTTTAGGGATAAGAAGAATCAATGGGATGCTTTTATTTTTTCTATTATAAAAAATACTAAGGAAAACATTAAGTTTTTTGGGGGGTCCAAACAAAAACATCTACATTCTAGTCTCTATTTTAATATTGGAAAAAATAAAGGAATAGATAACTCCCTCTTTCTCTATATCTCCCCACCTATTGGTCTAAGGAGCTATATCAAATTGTCTACCTACCAACACCTAATGGATAAAGTTAAATTTGTATGGCTCTTACATAGGTAACCTAGCTCAAGCATGTTGGGGTGGCATAATTAGAGACTTAAAGGAAATATAGTGCTTACCTATGTGGTCAATATCGAAATCCAAACCTCCAAATTTATAAAGGTAGTGGCAACCTTCTAAGGCATATATCTCTCTATAAGGACAAAGGGTTTTAGAAAATCATCATTGAAGGGGACTCCAAAAATGTAACTATGATGTTTTTTTGGGAAGCATCCCCTATTAGGCTTGTTAAATATCTTATTTCTAAATGTCACTATATTATTTCCACCATCAAACATGTTAGTTCTCTCACACCCTCAAGGAAGGGAATAAGTGACTAATATGATGGCAAATTTGAGTCCCTTCACTAGTTGTATGCAAACATGGACTACTTTTCACAATCTTCCAAGAGATGCTCATATTGTGATCCAAGATTACAAAAGCAATAATGCAGCCTAAACATTTGCATACTATCATTTTAAAATTTTTACACCATTTTCTTCAAACATTACTTGATGGGGAATTTAATTTTTTTAGAAAGGATATTGTCTTTCTTATTCTTACTATTGCTTGTCATCTTCCACTTTCAAGATTCAATTACCATCTCTTATTCTTTACTAAAATTCCTAGTTTTCTAAACCCTAGCCTACCATTAGGGGATATTTAATCCCAACTAAGTTGGATAACTATATGAAATCCTTAAAAATAACAAGGTCATTTTCCCTATGCTTGCTAAGAGAAATATTTCCAACTACATTGAGGTTTCTAAATTCTTTGACCCTAATCTCTCTTATTAATTTCCCTATTCTAAACTTTGTGATAAGGTTTCTATTAGGGGGTTCCCTCCACTAGTTGTATGCAGTCTATTGTGGTTACAACTAGGCTTTTGGTGGATGGTGTGGTGTTCTTTAAAATGCTAAGTGTTATTACAAAGAGGACTTCAGGAGAGTTTTGGAGGCTAGGGAGTGTATCTATTGGTTGTGAAATGGCTTCAACAAAAAATTTCTCTATAGTAAATTGAAGGATGTGGCATTGGTCCTAATGAAATACATTACGTTGGATGGTAGGAATAAGAGATTCCTCTCAACTATTTTATATGCTAAAACATTTTAGGCATGATGTTAAAATTAACTTATCATACTATCTCTTTCTTTTTTTCCTCAATCTATTAATTACTATGTCTAAGACCAAGGGTGTGCTTCCCCTTCACCAAGGGCTAATTTTTTAACATTACAATTTCTATTTTTTCTCTATCTCATGCTAGTGTCTCAAATGTCACTAACTCTCATTTGAAGCCTACCTAGGTTGTTGATTTTCCTAATTCTCATAAGACTAGATCTAAAGGTGTCTCCACATTTCTTATGATCACCCACCTCCCAAAAGGAAAGTAACCCATGTCAATCCCCAAAATTTTGCTAAAATAGAAAACATTGTCTCAAGTTTATTCACAAGAGGAGAAGATGAAACTAGTCCTATCAACCAAGAGATTTTTTATGACTCATCTTCCTCTTAGTCTACTAGTTCTGATTGGACCCTTGATAACTCCCTCCTTGATGATAATAGGTCAATTTTAATACTTATTTGTCAATCCTTGGCTCCCTTACCCCTCTCTTATTTTTTCCCTTGTGGTTTGGGCTTTGTGGATGTTGCAGAAAAAGTGAATGGATTATGTATCACCTAAAATAATAATAAAAAAATATTCATTAGCTCTTAGCCCAACTTCACCCTACAAAAAGGAGAATTAACAAACTGAAAGCTCTAGATCAGGAAGGTGCAAGGGCAATTGATTGGTCTATAGATGTAAATAATGATATGGTTTGAGCTACTACTAATGAATTGGTAGAAAGACTCATGAGTTGGGACAATTTGGATAAAGATGTTAAGGCCCTAAGTGCTAAGGTGGCCTTAAAAGAATAAAGAAACAAAATAATTATGGTAATTTATGGTATCCAAATTAACCAAGAGGATTTGAAAATAAATTTCGATGAGGTGGTGGTCTTTAGAAAGGATATGGTGTATAAAATCAAATTCAATGCAAGTCCTCCAGGAGAGGCTTGAACATAGACATGCTAAGAGGAAATTATTGGAGATCGCTACTAGTTATACTCTCAAGTCACTTGCAAAATTTGGTCAGGTTAATTTTGAGTCGCTTTCTCTTACTCTAAGTAAAGATATAAGAAAGATTTCTTTTCACCACCAATTAAAAGAGATTAATTAGGGGGGAAATTGTCAATATCCCCACCTTTTAGACCATTTTCTTGTGTCTACTAGGGTTGGTTTTTGTCTTTTATTAGTTTTATTATTTATTTATTTAGTATGGATCTAGTTTATTTTTTGTTGATGGGTTTTTATGGGTTTTATACTCCTTTTGAGACTCCTTTCATCTACTGAATGGTTGTTATGTAAGGGTTCAAGCCCTAACCTACTTTTTCTAATTAGAACATAATATTTACAGTGTATGGCTTGATATATACCAAGCCATAATGCAAGTATTTTATATAGTGTGTGAAGAAAAATATTACCAAATAAAAGAGTCATAGATAGCTACATAAAATTAAACAAAATAAAAAAAACATTTTGGAAATTAGAGTACTTTCCCAATCCTTGTCCCACTTTTTCCAATGTACTATCACAAGAGAGATAGGTGGTCAATTTTTTAAATACAATTTTAGTTTTTATTTTCTTAAATTTTGATATTTTTAAATGCATTTCTTCTTTCTCAACAACTCTTTTAAACTAGGGCTAACTCAAAACCTAAAATTGCCTAAATCTCCTTTGACATTTTTGACATATTGTAAATAAATCCCATGGAATTTATTGTAGTGTGTCTTATAGAAAATGTAAATTCTAGAAAAATTTTCAACATTGAAGTCATTCATTGCAAAAATGCACCATACATCACTTGGCTTAACATTAAAAATAACAATGAAGTAATTTGACTTAGTGGCAAATCAAATCCATTATGGAAACCTCATAGAGAATTATTTTGCCTTATTTATGGGAAAATATTATCTTATAATGAAGTAAAATAAAAATACATAAAAAAATAGAAAATTTGTGCTCCTTTTACTAATCACAATATCAATGCACTTATTTCTATAACTTCAAATACATTTTCTATCCATTGGTGCAATCATAATGACATAAAACATAATTTTTAGTGTGAGCACTAGATGGTCTTTGACCAATATTCATATAACAATCATGAGGCTCCACTATATATTTGATATGACTTTACTATAAATTCATATTTCACAAAATTATCAAATATTTTTATATGAGGAAGTTTTAAGGTAGATACAACTCTACTTGAACTAGGCTAGAGTAGAAGTTCGTCATGTAGAAAATTGTTAATAAAAACTAATAGCACAAAGATTTATGCATTGAATGTGATAGTATTATCAATGGTGAAGGATAAGTTGTGGAGTACATTCTCAATACAATTTATAGCCTCATGGATAACATTATATAAAACAACATACAATTGTTGTAGCCCAATGGTTTAGTATATGGTCATAAAACAAGATCATCTAAGTTTAATGATGTGACCATTCACTTATGTTATATGTGTCATCATTTATTAATTGGAGGAGACCATGATCTACATGGTACAAAGGGTGTCATCTTCCATGAGTGCACTCATTATCATTGTACATATAATAGGATCCTATAGGACAATTCAATAATAAATTGTAGTAAATTAAAGTTCATATGGTGATCACTTAGCATGTGCATAGAACACCAAGGAATGTGAAATTTAGAGTATGTTGTAAGTCCACTAAATTGAATACAAAAAGATGATAAAACAAAATAGGATATAAAACAATATATTATCAAGTTATAAGCATTAATTGAATAGCTAATTTCTATATTGAAAGATGTGACATAAGAAATAGGGATATGGGAGAATTGTATTATTTCTTATCGTCACATTTGGAAGGAAGATGACCTACTAGGCTCAAGGAGGCTTAAGCACTATATGAGTGCAATGATCCTTTTCTTAGTGTACGAGGTATAAAAGATGATGAATATAAAAATGGAAAATTGAATAATTGATGCAAGGTATGAGAAAAAATGGAGAAGTAAATTAAAAAAACATATTCTAATGTCAAAAATGAAACTGTTATACACTAAGTTTGAACCCTTGTTTCAAGCTCTCATAGTCTTGATAACCTAGTATAACATGGGAATCATCTCCAGGTGTGGGACCTATGCTAACTGAGATGAGACCTCCAGGTTCTAGGCTGGTTCCTCTTGGATAATCACCCTAATTTTCTTCTTGACAGGAAAAGTAAAACTTTTGAGGGAAAGGGATAGAAGGAATGCTTGGAAAGGGAAATGACTGAAAGCAAACTACCTACTAGGTGATGCACCGAAATGAAGGGTTTGGATCTCAGTATAGAGGATGAAATTAATGAACAACTTAGGTCTAGGAGATCACAACTCACTGAATAGGCTTGCATAAGTGTTTCATAGAAGGGTCTGCAACAAAAAGGGGCTATTCAGGGAAAGAAAAGATTTCACAAACAATAGCATTTCTAAGAATTTAAACACAATTTATGACCTACAAACAAACATTCACTTCTACAAATCAGCATAGGAATGGGACAAGATTGTTAGGGGGTTGGAGTATACCCATAAAAGCATTCACATCCAATCATCCACAATAACACACAATAGTTGCAGAAAGAGAGAGGGATCAGGAACCCTGAGATATCACTGAAAACATCATATACTTTAATCTAATAAGAGATAATTCAAACAAGAAAGCATAGGGACATGAAGGATTGTCACAAAATACCTCTACAATGTTTTAATCATCAATGAAAGATTTACAACTATATAAGCCAGAGGGTAGAAATGATACCACAGATGACCCTTAAGAAAAGTGAAATTTCTTTTACAATTGTCCAACTTTGAGCACTAAGGCTCCAAAAAGAACTATATACAACTCAACTGCATGCAGGCAGGAGTCAAAACTAACCTAACTAGGGTTACAAGATTTACAACAATACCAAACCCTAAAGGTACACTGATTACCATCATCAAAATCTCTAAGAACACCGGTGATCAAATCATATCTTTCCTTTACGTGTTGATCCTTCTGAACTAAAATCACCTACAGACACAACAACCTCGACTCAACCACCCACATACAACTCCACTAAGCCATGAAGGCTTTGAATCTGATCTTATTTCCTTGGGTAACAGTACCATTCAAAAGGTGGCGCCAACTCTTTCTAGCGTCTCCTGGTGTGAAAATGTGGCATAGTACCCTGCAACACTGGCCAATAGTCATCTCCATCAACTTCACAACCACAACCATCCTGAGAATTTATTTCCTAAGCTACCCAATGTCATGCATGGCCAAAAGAATGCAAAAGAATAGCAAAACCCTCGCAAAGATATTCAAATTCAAATCATAATGGCTAGTGGGTCTGAAATTAAAACACGAACGTCAATGAGAAACCCTTCCCGATAGATGAACAGCTACGATGCACTTGAAAACATCCGTGAACCTCCTTGAAAAGTCAATGTCCACCTCACCACGCTTGGACCAATGAGAATCAAGCACATCGACACACCTGTCATTTTGGCCCCACCTCGAGCTTTTCCTTCTTAAGTCATTCGGTGACTATGCGACCGAAGACCTTTCTCTAAGTCACGAAGAACTTCTCATAACCTTGGTCTGGTCAACCAATTCAGTGAACAAGGCATTTCATTGAATCACTGAGTCTTTTAACTAACCCTAGTTCCATTAAGTGAACGTAAGAAATCCTTCATTCACTGAGTCGCTTAATAATTTACTAACCTTGGGCCCAGGCTGCCACATGTCACCTTTCTATTTTTTCCAGCCGCTTCATCAGCAACCACCTCGGCAACCTTTCTAACAACGGACCCACTACAAATAGATTCCAATCTAATGGCGGGTGCATGATCTCATAGCCTTTGAATATTCCTTCAGATCATGCGCCAGCCACTTATCCCTTTTAACTATGACCCCACTGACACACGGGTCCACTTGCAAGTCCTTGTCAGTACATGACAACCAATCACAAACTGACACATCAGCACACCTGGCAACACAATCCAATAGATTTTCCCTTTACTTCAACCAATGAGAAGATGGCATGTCACCCTAACTTGGCATTGGACCCACCTGAAAAAGCTAAACATTTGGGAAATCGAATGGCAGGCGTAAGATCGCATGTGTCAGAAAAGGGCTATGCGAAGATATGTCAGTCATTGATCTTCATCCTACTGACATCCCTATAGACATTCTGACACGGTCCCACTGGCATAATCTAGTTGTGCACCTAGCGACCAATTGGATGCGAGCACGTCAGAAAGAAAGGACCCACCGAATGAAGCTCTGACAACAAATCAAGATCGATGGTCGGCACATAATCTCATGTGTTAGAAAAACTCTATGAGATCATGCACCAGTCATTGGATTAAAAGCTACACAGTCCTCTGGGCCTGCTCTGACGAACTTCCAAATCATCACGAGCTGACCAATGAAAAGCTTCCACATAGGATGACATGGCAGTGGACCCACTTAGCAAATGAAGTGTTGCATACTTGGAAGATTGATGGCCATCGCAAGATCACAAGCCTCTAAAAAACCCTTCACAAACTTATGATGACCGTTAGATCCTTCGGGATTGGGACCCCACAAATTTGAGACCACCAAAGCATTAAGCAACTACGCGACCAAAGGAAACGTTAGCTGTTTCACTGGGTTGTGGGATGTTAAGACTTAATCACCAAACATTTGGCGACTAAGAGAACCAATGTAGTCGCTGAATCACCAAATAAAAAGGGGTAACCACTGGAGAACTTAGAGAACCTGTGACCAACCAATCAGATTAAAGCACACGTGGGTATTTGAGGATTTTAAGTGGCTGATAAAGTAACTCGAAAATAGAATGAAGGCTAGGGTCACTTAGGGTTTTATGCCTACAATGGCTACTTTTATGAATTTTTTACTATAGACTAGGGAATTAGAAAACTTGTAGAGGCCAAAGAACAGGACATAAAGCTATGAAATTTTCTAAGGTGCTTGGCAGGATAAAAATAGAGATCTTTGGATAGAGTTAGCCAAATTTGCAGAATGGGAAATTAGGGTAACATTTTTGATGATTTCTACTGGATGTCAGCCCACTAGACATTGATCAGTGGCCTTGACATATTCATTGGGCATGGGGTCATTACTTGAGCACAACACTGTAGCAGAGACAAACTGGGACTAGATAGACAAACTTGTGCACATGCACTTCTTGAAAAGCAGGAAACTAACCTAGAAAATAGGGAAACAAAGAAAAAAACATATTTACAAAATTTACAGAGAGGAATTAACTTCAAAGAAGGGCTTCAAGTGGAATCCATTTACTGAGATAGGCAGCGGAACTCCTTCCAGAGTTGATAGCTAGAAAGCATTAGATCCCTTGCACTCTGTTATAACAAATGGTCCACCCCAGAAGGAATCAAATTTTGTATGTCTACTAGGCTTGGATCTGAACTCATCCCACTTGAGGACTACATCTCCAACCTTGAAATTTTTTATTTTGGCTCTCTTATCAAAACTCCTCTTTGTCTGGATCTGATGGAACTCCATATCCTGCATTGATTTGTCTCTAAGTTCTTCTAACTCCATCAACTAAGCATATCTGATCTGCAAGGGATCTCCTTCTTCAAATAGGACATATTGAGTGGCCAAGTCCAGAGCTGGTAATTCAGTTGAAATGGACAACTTAGCCTCCCTACCATACACTAGCACATAAGGAGAATTCCCAATGATCTTCTTTGGAGTGATTCTATCTAACCACAAGGCAGACCTCAGTTTGGTATGCCAATCCCTCTGATTGTCTTGTAGAGTCTTCTTGATTATCTTAATCAAATTCTTATTTGTTGATTCTACCAAACCATTGCCTTGGGGGTAGTAATTTGAGCTTGTATTCAGATAGATGCCATTCTTGACTGCCCACTTTGAGACTTTGAGGCCTGTGAATGCTAATGCATTATCTGAAATTATGGAATCAGGAGTGCCAAACCTATGAATTATATCATCATAAAAACTTAAGACAACACTCTCATTTGATTCTTTTAGAGAAATTGTTTCTATCCATCTGGTGAAGTAATCTATTGTAGTGATTATCCATTTATGGCCTGCACTAGATGGAGGATTGATCATGCCAATGAAGTCTATACCCCACTTCATGAAGGGTTGCTCTGTTCTGATTGGCTGTAAGGGCAAGGCTGCAAGCCTTTCCTTTCCTACAAACATGGCACACTTGATACATTTTCTTACATAATCATGACTATCCCTAAAGATAGATGGCCAATAGTATCCAGCCCTCATGATTTTAAAAGCAGTAGTCCTAGGAGAAAAGTGACCTCCCGAAGGTCCATCATGAAACTCAAATAGAACATCAGCTATCTTTTTTGAATCTATGCATCTTAAATGGACACCATTGTGATCCTTTCTAAAAAAAACTTCATTTATCAACACAAAAGGAACAGATTGCAATCTATAATACCTCCTTTTTTCTGAATCCAAACCTGTAGGACATTGTCCTGTCTTCAAGTAATTGATCATATTAGGCAACCAACTTGTTTCCTTGGCTTGTTCTTCTATAAAATGCACCACCAGAGATGCATCTATTTGCTTTGATTTCTTTGAACTTTCATCCCCTACCAAATGCTCACAAAGACCTCTTCCTCTAACTAGCTTGGTAGTTTGAATATCAATGTCATATTCCATCACCTTGGTGATCCAACCAGCTCTTTTCTCATTTAGGTCCTTGGAAAGCAAAAAAAATTTCACACTTGGATGAGTAAATTTCAAGTGTACCCTGCTATGGGTCAACAAATATCTAAACTTTTTAAGGCTCTTCACCATAGCAAGTACATGTTTTTCTACAAAAGAGTATCTCTGTTCATACTCCTCTAAACCCTTGCTAAAGAAAGCAATAGGCTGCTCCAATCCATCTGAATTTTCTTGGGTCAACATTGTAGATATAGCATCATGACCTCCATAAGCATAAAGGATGAAATCCTTATTGAAATTTGGGTTTAGTAGGGTAGGAGCTTCTGTTAAGGCCTCTTTGATAGCTTGGAAATTAGCTCTTCCTTCTTTAGTCCAATTGAAAGTTGAACTCTTCTTCAACATGGTTGTCAATGGCTTTAGTAAATCTGCAATGTTAGGCAAGAACCTCCTAACAAAGTTGATCTTTCCTATGAAAGATTGGAGACTTTTCTTATGGTGTGGTAGGGGTAGCTCTAGGATAGATGCAATTCTCTCAGGATCTACTGTGATCCCTTCTTTGGATACTACATATCCCAACAATTTTCCTTCATGAACTGCAAACACACATTTCTTGGGATTAAGAGATATCCCAAATTCTCTACACCTTTCAAAAATCTTCCTCAAATGTTTGATATGGTCTACTGCATGCTTTGAATAGACAGTTATGTCATCTAAGTAGACCAGTACAAATTTGTACATGAGGCTTTTAAAGGCCATATCCATTGCCTTTTGAAATGTAGCACCTGCATTTGACAAACCAAAGGGCATCTTTTGATAAGCCATGGTTCCCCACTTGGTTGTAAATGTAGTCTTATATTGATCCTATTTATTAACTAGTATCTGATTGTATCCTAAATAACCATCCAATAATGAAAATCTCTCAGATCCAGAGACACATTGTAAGATTTGTTCCATGGAAGGTAATGGATGGCGGTCTTTTAATGAAGCCCTATTAAGATCCCTGAAGTCAACACATAACCTCAACTCCCCATTCTTTTTCCTGACAGGAACAAGGTTGGAAACCCAACTAGTATGCTTGATGGGGTAGATGATACCACTTTCTATCAGTTTGAGTACTTCTTTATGCATAAGTGGCTCAAGCTTGGGATTAACAGGCCTTTGCTTTTGCCTCACTGGCTTGGCATTAGGTTCTAATTTAATAGTGTTTTGAGCAAGGGCTAGATTAAAACCCTTGAGGTCCTCATATTGCCATGCAAAAACATCACTGAAATCTTTGAATAACTATGTGTAATCTTGCTTTTTCAATTCAATATTTACTTTTCCAAATTGTAAGCTCTTACCTGGTTCCAACTCTAGTTCAACACAATGTTCTTATTGAACTACCAGGCCAACTTTATTCTTCTTGACTTCATCATCCTTGTTGAAGATAGTCTCCAATCTCTAGGCATCTTATTAGACTTGATTTGTATCACTTGATCACCATAGTTTTGTGATAGCCTATCTTGATTGTGTTCTGAAAAAACATCTTCTTCAAACAAGAATTACAAAATTTGTTCATCATTTTCAAACACTTGCCAATTGACATCATTATCAGGAATAGATGATCTGACAATCACCTTGATATGTTGTTGATCTATTTCTTTTGAAACACTATTTGGAATATCATACTGAGATCCAACAGCAGCTAACCTATCTGCATTTTGATTTAGTCTCCTAGGGATAGCAACAATATTGAAAGCACAAAAATCTTCAATTGCATCCCAAAATTTATGTTTGTATGCTTTCAAAGTGTCATTTTTGGTTTCACTTATCCCTCTTACTTGGCTGACAACCAGCTCACTATCACCATAAACTTTTAAGGCCTTAAGCCCTTTTTTTCTAACCCACTCTAGTCCATTGACTAGACTTTCATATTCTGCAGTGTTGCTAGTGCAGGAGAAACTGAATCTAAAGGTAGTATAATACCTTTATCCTTTTGGGGACACTAGCATAGCACCACCACCAAAGCCATGTCTACTTCTAGCTCCATCAAAAAATAGTTTCCAAACTTGATTGTTCTTATCCTCTGAATCAGTGTCTTCTTTGAGGAGGCTTGGCTCTATGGATCCACCTTCTTGTATCAAATAACTTCCCAAACCAAAATCCCAAACAAGATTTTCTTGGGCTTCTTAAAGCTCTTTCATCTAGAAGAATATCAGGGATACTTTCTATCTTAGTGCTTGCTTCACTAATAGTTTGGAAGTCACTGTCATCAAATATAGGGCAGTTTACATTGATGGTATTGGACACATATGGATCTATATGGTGTGCTGCTAATGGTTCTGACTTAATGGTGACCTTGGTCCCATGCCTTGTATGGAATAGCATGTGAGACTAGTCAGAGGATAGATAGCATCCTATCTTGGCTGTAAACTCCCTTGAAAGACATATAGCAAATAATGCAGGGAGATCTATGATAAATATATCAAGGAGGATGGAGAAATTAGGACTAGCATGAAGGATTAGACTGGTATCCTTAGCCACACCTATAGTATTGACTGAGGATCCATCAAGTTGTGTGACCTTCTTTTGGAAGGGCTCATACTTTAGTCCTAATTGGTCAGCTACTTTCTTGGGCATTATAGTGCTAGTAGCTCCACTATCTACCATACAATTATGCACTAAAGATTTTCCAATGATTAAAGATACATAAAAGGGAGGTGGCTTTGAATTCCTACCTTATGTGGCATTGCCTTTGGAGTTGCTACTTGGAGCCTCCTTTTCTTGATTAGTGTTAACCAACACTAGCTTTGCAGCTTCTTTTGCAGGTTGAGGAGTTGTTACTTCAGTCATGGTCTTCTTCAAAATTTCAGGTTGTCCTGGAAGAGCCAAAGAGTCCCACATGGACATGGTGACATTCACCTTCTTCATGTTGTCTACAATATTAAAAGGTGTCATAGTGGGTACTCTTTGTTGCACTTTCACTATGATGGGCTCCACCTCTTTAGATTGTTGGCCTTCTTTGCTTGTAATGATAGGAACCTCCTTAGGTGTGATGGGAGTGGCTTGCTGCAGTGGCTCTGCAGATGTGGTGGCTTTGGCATTGGAATATGCTCTCTCCATGTCTTGAGCTCTTCTCTTTGCTCTTGTATAGGCAACAAAAGAAACTTCATCATTGACTCCATTGAAGTCTGGTTGCTCCCAATTGAAAAGAGCAGTCTCATTCTCTTGTGATTCTTGTTGAGGCACTGACCCACTGGATGAAACCTCTGATTGAGCTTGTGAGGCATTTTGAACCATTAGAGCTTGGTTCATCCATCCATTTGAACATGTAGACTAATTATGAGGCTGATTACAAGGAAAACACCATTCATTATCCAAAGCTACATTATTTTGACTAGGAACCATATCCCTCACTGGATTTGCAGAATTTAGAGGTGCAGGGTTATATGGTTGGAATGGTCTCTGATTAAAACTTTGCCTTTATCCTTGGTACCCTCCTTGGTATGGTGGCCTATTTTGTTGATAAGGTTGTCCCTAATTTTGATATTGTTGATTGGGACCTTGCCCTTGTGATTGAAATGGTGGTTTGATTCCTTGACCTTGTTTCTTCAAATTTGTTTAGTCAAGGTCTGCAACAAATTTTTCATCTCCTGTTGACTGCTCTGTTGGCTATTCTTTATCTCCTGCGGCTCTTGAGAGAAACTAGATGTTAGCTCTTGACCGCTAGTGCTGGCCTGAGGTGCTAGTATGGTAGGAACAGGGGTAAATGGGGGTACTTGTGCAGGTGCAATGGGTTGAAGGCTAGGAAAAATGGGCATTGGAGGTTTTCTTTGTATCATGCCTGCTTGGATTAAACAATTTTCGGCCCCGACAGCTATGTCAAAGGCTTGGGGTAAAGAAGTACCACCCATAGACTGGATCATGATAGAAATTTGACCATTTAGACTTTGCAAGTAGTATAGAAAAGCATGGTCGGCTGATGGTCTCACAGAGACTAGAATTCTATTCCATGTTTTGAGGAATCTACTATTGTAATCTGTCATTTGCTCTTGAGGGTCTCTCTTAATGGTTGTCAACTACTCAACCAGAGACAAGTTATCTGATTTATCCTCAAAATGCTTACTTAATGCATCTCCTAATTCATCCCATGATGTAATGGAGCCAACAGTTAGAGTTCTAAACCATTCAAGAGCCTTACCTTTTAGAGAGGCTGCTAATAATTTTGTGACCACATCTTCTTGGGTTATGTTGTGTATGTTGCAGATGGTGTTCACATCTCTTATGTGCTCAAAAGTAGTTGTCTGCCCGTCACCTGTGAAATCAAGTATACTCTTTAGTGCCACCAAGGGCACATCATGACATTGAGCAAAGGCTAATGGACTCCCTTGGTTGAAAGGTGCAAAGGCAAACTGCCTAGCCATTATAGGAGTTGGAATCTGAAGATTAACAACTATATGAGTTGTATTTACTGCTGGATTTGAATCTTGCTCTAGATCTCTAGTTAAAGATCTGCCTCTTCTTCTAGAATGAAAGGGTAAAGGTCTCCTTTCTGAGGTATCAATAGGTGTTGATTGAACTCTCCTTGCAAGGGATGTTCTTTGAGTTGACCTGCCTTTATGACTTCTTCTTGAGGGCAACTCTAAAAATTTAGTGGGCTTTGAGCTCCTAGTCTCAATCTTTCTCATAAACCTTAAACAAGGTTGGCCTGGATCTTTGAAATCAGTGGAGTCCTAGATATACTTGATAGAACACTTCTAAAAGCTTGTATTATGCAATCTGTATATCAGAGATAACATAATCTTCAAACAATAGTTTCTTTTGTTTGTAGTAGTCACATCGGGCATGCCAGAATTGTTATACACTAAGTTTGCAACCTTGTTTCAAGCTCTCATAGTCTTGATAACCTAGTATAACATGGGAATCATCTCCAAGTGTGGGACCTATGCTAACTAAGATGAGACCTCCAAGTTCTAGGTTGGTTCCTCTTGGATAATCACCCTAATTTGCTTCTTGACAGGAAAAGTAAAACTTTTGAGGGAAAGGGATAGAAGGAATGCTTGGAAAGGGAAATGACTGAAAGCAAACTACCTACTAGGTGATGCACCGAAATGAAGGGTTTGGATCTCAGTATAGAGGATGAAATTAATGAACAACTTAGGTCTAGGAGATCACAACTCACTGAATAGGCTTGCATAAGTGTTTCATAGAAGGATCTGCAATAGAAAGGGGCTATTTAGGGAAAGAAAAGATTTCACAAACAATAGCATTTCTGAGAATTTAGACAATTTATGACCTGCAAACAAACATTCACTTGTATAACTTGGCATAGGAATGGGACAAGATTGTTAGGGGGTTGGAGTATACCCACAAAAGCATTCACATCCAATCATCCACAATAACACACAATAGTTGCAGAAAGAGAGAGGGATCAGGAACCCTGAGATATCACTGAAAACATCATATACTTTAATCCAATAACAGATAATTCAAACAAGGAAGCATAGGGACATGAAGGATTGTCACAAAATACATCTACAATGTTTTAATCATCAATGAAAGATTTACAACTGTATAAGCCAGAGGGTAGAAATGATACCACAGATGACCCTTAAGAAAAGTGAAATTTCTTTTACAATTGTCCAACTTTGAGCACTAAGGCTTCAAAAAGAACTATATACAACTCAACTGCACGCAGGCAGGAGTCAAAACTAACCTAACTAGGGTTACAAGATTTACAACAATACCAAACCCTAAAGGTACATTGATTACCATCATCAAAATCTCTGAGAACACCAGTGATCAAATCATATCTTTCCTTTACGTGTTGATCCTTCTGAACTGAAATCACCTACAGACACAACAACCTCGACTCAACCACCCACCTGCAACTTCACTAGGCCATGAAGGCTCTGAATCTGATCTTATTTCCTTGGGTAATAGTACCATTCAAAATGTGGCACCAATTCTTTCTAGCATCTCCTAGCATGAAAATGTGGCACAGTACCATGTAACGCCAGCCAACAGTCATCTCCATCAACTTCACAACCACAACCGTCTTGAGACTTTATTTCCTGAGCTACCCGACATCATGCATGGCTGAAAGAATGCAAAAGAATAGAAAAACCCTCGCAGAGATATTCAAATTCAAATCATAATGGCTAGCGGGTCTGAAATTAAAACACGAACATCGATGAGAAACCCTTCCCGACAGATGAACGACTACGATGCACTTGAAAACATCCGTGAACCTCCTTGAAATGTCAATGTCCACCTCTGAACGCTTGGACCAATGAGAATCAAGCATGTCAGCACACCTATCATTTTGGCCCCACCTCAAGCTTTTCCTTCTTAAGTCATTCGGCAACTACGCGATCGAAGACCTTTCTCTAAGTCATGAAGAACTTCTCATAACCCTAGTCTGGTAAACCAATTCAATGAACAAGGCATTTCGCTGAATCGCTGAGTCTTTTAACTAACCCTGGTTCCATTAAGCTAATGCAAGAAATGCTTCAATCACTGAGTCGCTTAATAATTTACTAACCCTGGGCCCAAGCTGCCACATGTCACCTTTCTATTCATTCCGGCCGCTTCATCAGCAACCACCTCAGCAACCTTTCTGACAACGGACCCACTACAAATAGATTCCAATCTAATGGCAGGCACATGATCTCATAGCCTCCGAATATTCCTTCAGATCATGTGCCAGCCACTGATCCCTTTTAACTGTGACCCCACTGACACATAGGTCCACCTGCAAGTCCTCGTCAGCACACGACAACCAATCACAAACTGGCACATCAGCTCACCTGGCAACACGGTCCCACAAATTTTCCCTTTACTTCGACCAAATAGAAGACAGCATGTCACCTTGACCTGGCATTGGACCCACCTGACAAAGCTGAACATTTGGGAAATCGAACGGCGGGCGTAAGATCGCATGTGTCAGAAAAGGGCTATGCGAAGATACGCTAGTCATTGATCTTCATCCTACTGACATCCCTGTAGACATTCTAACACGGTCCCATTGACATAATCTAGCTGTGGGCCCAGTGACCAATTGGATGTGAGCACGTCAGAAAGAAAGGACCCATCGAATGAAGCTCTGACAACAAATCAAGATCGACGATCGGCGCATATATAATCTCATGTGTCAGAAAAACTCTATGAGATCATGCACTAGTCATTGGATTAAAAGCTACATAGTCCTTTGGGCCTACTCTGAAGAACTTCCAAATCATCATGAGCTGACCAATGAAAAGCTTCCACATAGGATGATGTGGCAGTGGACCCACTTAGCAAATGAAGCGCTACATACTTGGAAGATCGACGGCCATCGCAAGATCGCAAGCCTCTGATAGACCCTTCGCGAACTTATGACAACCATTAGATCCTTCAGGATTGGGACCCCATAGATCTGAGACCACCAAAGCATTAAGTGACTACGTGACCAAAGGAAATGTTAGCTATTTCACTAGGTCGTGGGATGTTAAGACTTAACCGCCAAACATTTGGGGACTAAGAGAACCAATGTAGTCACTGAATCACCAAATAAAAAGGGGTAACCACCGGAGAACTTAGAGAACCTGCGACCAACCAATCAGATTAAAGCGCACATGGGTATTTGAGGATTTTAAGTGGCCGATAAAGTAACTCGAAAATAGAATGAAGGCTAGGGTCACTTAGGGTTTTATGCCTACAATGGCTACTTTTATGAATTTTTTACTGCAGACCAGGGAATTAGAAAACTTGCAGAGGCCAGAGAACAAGACATAAAGCTATGAAATTTTCTAAGGTGCTTAGCAGGATAAAAACAAAGATCTTGGGATAGAGTTAGCCAAATTTTTAGAATGGGAAATTAGGGTAACAGAAACCTAGAGATAGTCACTGGCTAGTGATTTCAATTTGAATCAAAATTGGAGGGACCAAATCAGGTTTGGAAAATTGTTTCAAGACTAGGTTATTTTTGGCAACGTTGTCCTAGTTTTGTTGCCTATTTTGAGTCTCATATTATAGGTAAAATCCTATATAATCTAGATCAAGTCTTTTAATCAGTGCAACCTCTTCCTACACAAAGAAAAGAAATAAATTTTTGGGTATAAAGGGGTTTGCCTTAGCCAAACCCTAGTTGAGGAATCAACCTTAAAATTGAAATGAAATATGCATATATGGAAAGCGTGCTAATGTAAAGAAAGGGCTATATCTAAAAATGAAATTCTTATACCTTTACAAATGGATTTGGAAGATGCTTGAATATTGTTATGATGTCTTAAATTATTGAGAAGAATCAAGGATGCCTTTCATGAATACCTAGATCTGTAAATAATTCTTAGATAATTTTTTTAGTCTTGATGTCACTTGCCTTAAGAATAATCAATTCACATTGATATTCATGTAATCAAAAAAAGGATCTTCTTGCATGATTAAGGTCTTCTCTACTTGGCCATCAATGAGGGAAAGAATCTTTCTACAATGGAGAAGATTTCCTTGAAAAGGTCTTGGTTTCTTGAAATCATGTGTGTATGAATGCTTAGTTTCCTTCTTGATTGATTTATTGCTTATATCCCAAAATGAGGAGAGGTAGGTTTCTTATATTCCTCTCACAAGCATTTTTTAAGCTTACAACTTGAAGAGGGATGATGAGAATTTGGATTTCCCACTTAAACATTGATATCTACTCTTGATTTACATTTCAAGGAAAATAGGGTGGACAAAGTCAGTTTTGGTGACTTGGTCCCACCAAGAAACCTTGAAATTTGGTGCAGAGGTCATAAATGGCATGGGGATGTTGAAATGACAAGTGCTATTATGGTTGGATCAAGCCTAATGAATTTAAAAACCCAAGGACACTAAAATATGAACTAGTTGAGTATCCAATTATAGGTGAATACAATTTATGATGGTACATTTAGCCCCCACTTTAGAGAGAGTATGAGATTACATCATGTTCATGGTAAAGTAGATCAAAGTATTTTAAAAGTTATCAAGGTCAAGGAGACAAGGATACACCAAAGCCCCAAGTGACTTAGATCCTTATAAAATCCAAAACCAAGATAAAGAAGAAACATTCATGAGAGAGAGGAGGGTGGGGGGGGACATGACCAAGCCAACCAAGTAAGGTTTGACTTACTATGGGTCATGTAAAGAGAAAGATTGGTGCAGAATATAGAACTAGAAATCTAGAAAGTTGTGTTATGCTAGTCAATCCATAAGAAATGATAACCAAGTGAAGAATTATCCACAAGGAAATCCACCATAGGAAGATTAGGTCAAAGTAAATAAATATCTCCAAAGGAATCCGCTAAATAATGCTTGGGGGAAAAATGCAAAGGGTAAATAATGCATGGGGAAAAATAATGTAATGCAATGTAATGAAAGAATGAATCCATGGAAATAATTGTGTCCAAGGACATCTGATAAGAAGTTGGATGCATGGGTGAGAAAAATTGTGAACGAGAACAAAGTAGGTAATGAAAGTACAAAGGCACAGAGATCCATACATGATCAATGGTGGAAGTGTTTTGGTGGAAAATTTCATCAAAACTGGTAGCCATGGGGTCCTTGGAGCTTCTTTTGGAAAGGAAAATGAAGACCTATAAGGTTAGATAAAATACCTCAGCTAGTTTTTGATATATGTGATGGCTCTTGTATTCATTCCCCCCAATCCAAAGATGGTGTTGGGAAGATAGAACACAAAGTCAAGATCATAGCATTGATGGATTTTGGAGATACCCATCTTATGTTTCTTGGTCAAATAATGTCTCTATGAAAAACCCTAGATTGCTAAGAAATCCAAATAATATCCCCCTTAGGAAAAGAGATTCTAACTTACACCAGACTATCAACATAGCCCCCTTCAAGCCAAATAATATTCTAAATGTATGGAGAAAGAAAGTACCTGACCTTCAATTGAATAAGTTACCTCTTAATGAAGCCCTTCACAATGTTGATATGCATTGAAACAAGGGACTAGACATTAATCGAAGGGAGCAAGAAGACTAGCATTACAAGATCTCTTTTCCAGATCATCTTCTGTTACCGCAAATCACATATCTCTAGGAAACATCCCTAATTGGTAAGCTTTATAATACCTCCCTAAATATCTCATAGATAGTTGAATGGGCTAAATAAAACTAGAAAGGAGTTAAATATATTTTATATTGATAAAGAGTCTCAGTTCTTTATTATTCTTTTTTATTCCAAAGATAATAGAGATGTCACTCATAAATTTAAAGGGTGGTTTTGTAAGGGTTCGGGTATTTACGCTATTCCTTGGATTCCAAACTTTAAAGTTGAGCCTATTTTGTGAAATTTTATGCCCTTTTGGATCACATTTCCATTGGAATAATGAGATCTAGAACTTATTGAGATTTTTACAAATAAACTGGGTATTTTTATCAAACATGATCTCATACCTTTTGAATACACGTAGCTCCTAGTTAGAGTGTGTTTGCTTCTCAATATCTCTAAACTATTTCCAAAACATCTCTATATCCTATTAAAATTTGGTACATGGGATCATGAAATTATTGTTTAAGATAATAAAACTATAAAGAAATATTCCAACTATCTTGGACATTATAACATTTAGTGTCAGGGATCTTGACAATCGGTTGTGAGAGTTTGTAATGATCATGTAACTGATCCACTTTAGTGCACTTTATTTAAATCTACAAAAGGTTTTCAAGAAAAAGTTACTAAACCATAGGAAGAAGATCTCACTTTAAGCTCTTTACAAATCACCGAGAACACATATTCGCCAAATAGAGATATTTATCGGCCTCTTTCAAACACTCTGTTGACATATGAAATGATATCAAAATTCCTTTATTTTATTGGTGTTTAGTGCAAGGAGAATCATGTTATTAATAATTAAAGAGACATTTCTAGTCTTATTATCACCTCTTCTAAGATATGTACACCATTTAAAGATCCTCTTATCAAAGGTCAAAATATAGAAACTTCCATGTCGGTAGAAATTATTTTATAGGACACATCAATCTCTATAAGGTTGATATCTTCTCTAGAGGTGGGGAAATATATGGGAGATCTAGTTCATGAATTAATGTTTCATAATCACTGGTTGATATTATGGACAAACAAGGTGAAAGCAAGAAGATGAGTCAACTTTTTGTGGAACTTTTACACTTAGTTGATTTCATGAAAAAGGCTTTTACAAAATGGGGCCCTACTTGTAAAAAATGGCATCTTGTTATGCTTCAAGGTCCTAAGCCAAAATTCAAATTGAGATCCTATGAGGCACGAGACCCCATGCCTAACTTTGCAAAATGGGACCCCATTTTGAAATGGGGTCCCACTCCAAATGTTACCTCGTTGCAAAATAGGGTAACGTTTGTAACATGACCCCATTTTGAAATAGGATGCCATTTCATTTATACATTTTTTTTAAACCTTTGAGGTAGGCCCTTTTTTCTTTTATGTGTTTTTATTGTTGTTATTTATTATTTTTTAGTAATATTTGTTTTTGTTTAGTAGTTTTTGTTATTTTTTATTACAAAAAATGAATATATATGTTAAATTTATTTACTTTTAGACTTTTATTGTAATGCACGATGACACAAAATAAAGTGAAATAATAAAATAAATGAGCAACCTAGAATACAAACCTTAATTGAATAATAAATGAGTAATCCCAGGACCCACAAACATCAATATTTCCTAGGGCCTATAATGTATTCTAGGACCCTTTAGCACACATTATATATCCTAGTACCATTATTTACCCCTTTGGACCCATAAATGGCTCCTAGGACCCCCTATGACACTAATGACCCATTAGGACCCCTTAGGACCCATTATGTATCATAAAGGGTCTTAAAGGGTCATAGGAACCATTAATGGGCCATAGGACCATTTAGAACCCCTTAGGACCCATTAATGTGTCCTAGGAACCCTCAGTACCCATTACAACCCTTAGGACCCATTATGTATCATAATGGGTTCTAAGGGGTTCTAAGGGGTCATAGGATACATTAATTTGTTCTAGGAATATTTATCACCCCACATGACCCTTTAACGTGTCCTAAGATCCCTTACAAAGTATTTTGGATCCCTTAGGACCCATTATGTATCATAAGGGGTCCTAAAGGGTCACAAGACCCATTAATGAGCCCTAAGACCATATTGCACTCCTTAGGACCTATTTATGTATTCTACGAACCCTTAGTATGAATTATGACCCTTAGGACCCATAATGTATAAGGGTTCCTAAGGGGTATTAAGAGTCATAGGACACATTAATGAGTCCTAGGACCATTTAGGACCCCACAGGACCTATTAATGTTTCCTAGGACCACTTAGTACCCATTAGGACCCCTTAGGACCTAGTATGATTGTAAGGGGTCCTAATGGGTTGTAGGACCCATTAATGAGTCCTAGGACCATTTATGACCTCTTAGGACCCATGATTGTGTCCTAAGACCCCTTGGTACATATTAGGACTCATTAGGACCCATTATGTATTATAAGGGCTGATAAGGGTCCTTAGGGGTCATAGGACCCATTAATGAATCCTAGGACCTTTTAGGACCCCTTAGGACTCATTAATATTTCATCAGACCCCTTAGAATCCATTAGGACCCCTTAGGACTCACTATGTATCATAATAGGTCCTTAGTGTTCATAGGACCCATTAATGAGCCCTAGGACCATTTAGGACCCCTTAAGACCCATTAACATTTCCTAGGTTGCTCAAGATACTAGAAATATATGGTGGACACAAAGTCATGCAACAATTAAAGTATGACACAAGGAATGATGAGGAGAAGGATAAGATTGAAGAGACGGTCATTACCACACTGTATAAGTTTAGAATGATACCAGTTGAAGTGGCACAATATCTTGAAGGAGATTTATATCAAAAAATAGATGCCAGATGGAAATATTCACTTGTTGCCAAGAAAAAAATGAGAGAAAGGTCCCTTGAAATCACTTTCCTAGACCTTACAAAGAGAGGAATAAAAGATACTTTAAAAGAATACTCAATAAGATTCCTAGTTAAAGGTAGAGCTTTGAGCATTATGGTCGGTAAATTGGAAGAAGTTCAAAAAGACACTGATAATATGTGGAGAAAGATCTTTTATATGGATCAATCGACAATTAAAGGAGTTAAAATACAAGAGGAAAAATCTAAACCTATTGATTTGATAACAAATCAAGAAGAAGTCATCATAGAAGATATCACTGAACAAGATCCAAATGACACAGTCAAAGATGATGAAGATGTCATGGAAACCAAAGCCATAGAGACATAAGTTATGGATGTAGATGACTCTACTAAGGCAAGATTGTTGGCATAAGATCCTATAATTGTTCAAGTCTTAAATTTTCTCGAGATAGAGATGATAGGAGATGCACCTACCGAAGCAGAGACACCTCCTGAACCAGCACAAGTTACTAAAACAAAGGAGACCAAGAAGACAACAGAGACCAAATCTACACAAGGTCAGAATGAAGAGTCAGTGACCCCCACTGAGACTATTGGACAATAGAAAGAACAAGGAAAAGAGAAAGAAAAGTTAGAAGAGAAGAAAGATGAAACACAAGAGAAGAAACAAGAAGAACAAAAGAAAGAAAAGGAAGATAAAACTAAGGAAACATCTATTCAATCAGATGCAAAGAAGAGATCTATCTCTAAGGGAAAGTCAAAGAAGAGAAAACTTGAGAAAGTGGTTGACATAAGTGAAGTAATTTTTATACCAAAGGTTGATTACTTAACAATGAGCCCTAAGGAACTCTCTGAGTTCGAAGATTTGTTAAAGAGAAAAGTTGCTCAAGACAATCTTATAGCTAAGAAGAAGAAAATAGATATTTTAGAGTAGGTAAAAAGAATTTTGAATGAAATTGTACCTGAGGCAACAATCAATGAAAAAGTAGATATATATAGTCAGTTGAGAGAACTTGTCAGTCAAATTAATCAACCAGACACAAACATTACTGAATTTATGTTGAAAGTTCATAAGAAAGAGATGGAGACAAAGGTGATTGAAGAAGTTCTTCAATTAGTTTCTTTAGATAAGGTAACTCTCTTGGAGTTAATAAATGAATTGGAAAATGAGTTACAAACAATTATTTTACTATTTGAGAAAAAAAAATTGTTTTCCAATTTCACTAAGGAGACTAGAGAAAAAGATGATAATGTGGAAAAATAGCTCACCGAGCAATTATCTAAGATTTCCACCGAGCCTAGATCAATAACAAAATACTATGAGAGGCTAAAGCACTTGATGAGAGTATAATTTGAGTTGAGAAAGGAGGAGAATCAGATCAGGATGGATCTACTAGAACTCTAAACAATTTTGATACCGCACATAGAATCATTGCAGAAACAGATTCAAAAAGCTAAAGATTTGGTTAGCACACGAAATGTAAGTGCTATGGATAGTATGGTAAGTCTAACAACAGATATAAGTGAGAAAATTATGGTGTTTCATACACCTAAGGACACATGGAAGGCATCACTCAAGGATGCACATGACAAGTACAAAACTATTTTTTATAAGATCCCTGCACTGGATAAGCAGTAAGTTAATGTTTTGGCATTTTTGTTAAAAAAGGGGGAATATATATATATATATATATATATATATATATATATAATTGTCACTAAATGAAAGGGGGAATATGATTAATAAAAATATAAAAGGGGAATATATAGGAAGGAATAAGTATGCAAAAAAGGAAGACTGTGTATATAGTATGGATATATTACTTCAGGGGGAGTAATATATTTACTGAGGAAGAAGAATAGACAAGGACAAAATTTTGATATTTTGTTGATGACTTTGAAGTTTTTAAAAAACATACCAAACTAATGCCAAAGGGGGAGATTGATACTCCTATGAGTTATTTTGTTGTCATTAGTTATGAGGAAGTTATATTTTTTGTCAAAGTCATTTGGTAATGAAGAAAATAAAACTTTGTAAAGCAAAGAAAGTCATTCGGTAAAGGAAATAAGAAGATAGGGAATTTCGGTAAAGAAGAAGTGAGTATAGGCACCAACCAAGGCATAACTGAACACCGACAACCAAGTTTTACTGAGCACCAAACTGAGAAGAGAAGACAATTACTGAGTTAAGGAAAATGTGTTACCGAGAAGAACATGCTGACACCAGAAGAATTTTTAAGTACATTGAATTTGGACACTGAACAGAAAATGGTTTACTAATCTCAAGGAGATCATATAACAGAACATTGGAGATTGAAATATAATGATTACACATGATTATGAGGTAAGATCCACCAATGATAATAATGGATAGAATATGCATTGGAAGAGTGCCCAATACTAGCACTGCTTGAAGAGATGATTCTAGAACATCTAGCACCGCTTCTAGAATTATATATAAATGGATTAGAGTATGAAGATCAGTATGGTGGTTGTAGTTTATGTTGGCAAGTGATTCTTTGAGAGTACTATGGATCACTTAAGGGTTGTCATTTATGGCAACACTTATGTTATAGTGATCACATGTAGTAAGTATGAGTGTCGGAGACACAGTCATGAAAATGATTAAGTACAAAATTGGATTTACAAAATACTACAATATTATTTTGGTTAGTGAAGATAGTATATGCTATATGATGGCTTGCGAGCTTAGAGAAAGACATTTTAAGATATGTATGATCTTCAGTTAAGGTCGCATGTGTTTTGGTATTGATATCAGCAAGTTACAGTGATATGAAGGCATGCAAAGACACAAGAATAGTAAAACAAGGCATATGAACAGTCGCAATGATTAAGGGAATGCTAGATGGAATGGAAACATGCTAAGTCAGATAAAGATTGTATATTGCTAAAAATTTGGTAATATAAGATCACCAACTCATTATTTATTATTTACATGAGTAATTATTATATTTTGTATTGTATTTGAGAGTCGACTGGATGACATAATTGATATAAATAAAGAGTGTTTTATGAAAGTGATAAAAGAATAAGATATGTATGAGATATGGATGCAAATTTTGGATATCATTAATGGTTGATAGAAGATGCAAGATCAAAGATTAATAGAGGCTATTGAGAACTATAATTGGAACTATTAAAGCATAGCAGATGCTTGTATTGTTCACTCTTGAAGAACACTTTTGTAACTGAATTACTGATTGTAAGAGTTGTAAGCTCACTATACCTTTAACAAGGTTTTGTATACCTTTAATAGGGTTTATATTCCTCTAACAAGGAAATGTACTATGTAATACTTAGCTCCTAATAGGGTTAGATCTCCTAATAGGGATATTATATTTCAGTACATAGTTGTGGGTACCATCTCCACTGGGGTTTTCCCTTGACCAGGGTTTCCTCGAAAACAAATAATGGTGTTATGAGTTATGTATTATGTTTTTATGTTCTTTTCATTTCAATATTCATATGGTTCATTTAGAATTGGTTTAAGTTTAATTTGAAGTGTTGTAATACTAATTCAACCCCCCTCTCAGTATTACTCAATCCTAACAATTGGTATCAGAGCTATTGGCCCTTGGAGAGAAAGTCTAACAGCTTAAGGGAGATTAGAATGGATTTAGAAAGTTTGCAAGAGAACTTTGAAGCAACACTTGATGACCTGGACAAAGAAAAGGCTAAGAATGGTGATTTGAAATTCAATTTAAGAAGAGCAGAAGGTTTTATCAAGAAACTAAAGGAACAACTTGAATTTTCATGAAGTCAAAGACAAGACCTTATGGAAAAGATCAAGGAGGATTCAAACAATGATACATCAGACCAAGTAAAGAAGCTAGAGCAAGAAAAAGAACAAATTAATCTTCTGATTATTAAAGAGATTCAACATGAAAAGGATGCAAGATACAAAGTTGAAGAGACTCTAAAAGGAGCGAACATGCAAATAGGAGAAATGTAGATTGCACTTGATCACTACAAGGATAAATACCTATAATTAGAGAAGTACAATCAGATCATTAAAGGTGAAATTACTCAAGCCAAATTACACATTGAGAAGTTACATATGAATAGTGATAAGATTGATGAACAAAGAGAGAGATGGAAACCCAAAGGAGATATGATTGGAGTTGGATACAATGAAGGAGAATGTTCTAAAACTCATGAAGAATCACATGAAGTGAAGGTTGAAGAATGACCTACTCTTGAGAGACCTAGAGATCAAACTAGACCTTTCAGAGGTAGATGTTATGGATGCAACAAACTTAGACACATGAAAAGAGATTGTAGAGGTAAAGGTCCTTTCAAACCCTTTATTGGTTATTGTTATAATTGTTATGTATATGGACACAAGAAAGAAGAATGTAGGAAACTTGATCAATCAAGAAACAAGCAAGATTACATCAGAGAAGAACCAATAGCGAAGATCACATGCTACAAATGCAATAACCTTGGGCATACTACAAGGTTTTGTAAATTGCAAGTTAATCTGAATAGGAGACCATCCACATGTTACAAATGCAACAACTTAGGACATATAGAAAAGTTTTATAGGTACAATGGAATGGAAAAAAGAAGAGGACCACCTCCTATGGTTATAAAGAAGAATATTGATGAAAGTGGTAAAAGTCTTGGTGAATACATGGATGAGTTCAAGAATCATTTCAAGAAACCAACAGATGAAGATGATGAAAAGATATGGAAGGTAAAATATTTCAATAAGGCATTGGTTCAGGGAGAGACAGTAGATGCTACTGTGTCTTCACTTAATGTCAACATTGCTAAATCAACCTAAAAGGTTGAGCATGGCCTTAGGGGGAGCATTGGATGAAGACAAAAAACTATATCCAACCCTTGATTATGTGGAATAAGCTCATGTGAGCTTATATATGGTGTATACAAACACTATGGAGTCTATATATGTGATCACAGTATTTGGAGATTCATATCCTATGAACACGAGATTTGTGTTTGACTAGGCAATGTGCGAAGTTGAGCTAACTGTGATAAATGCACTTACTCACCCAACAATCAATAAAAGACCTCAAGACATATCATTTCTTCACTATTTGGTAATCAACAACCAAGGAGAGAAGAGTTAAGAAGCACATCAGCCACCTAACAGCTACATTGCGTGATTGATTGAAGCAAAAGTTTTGAAATTTAGCGTATTCAAAGTATTTAGATCATTTACTCTATCAAGAAGCTATAGATGCACTTGTGATCTATGATGTTTTTGATAGGCTAAGGTATAATTTTAAAAGACACCCTTTTAAGTCTTGTGAGGATGATCCTGAAGGAGCATTTTTGCAAACCCCATATGGCATCCTTCACGTAGAAAACATTACGGCTTAAATTTATTGTAAGTATGAGACTATAGGGGATGTGGAAATATATAGGGAGGTAGATGAAATGATAGAATCAGATGGAAAGATGAAAGATGAGTTCAAACACCTAAATGACCAATCAATCATAAAGCTAACCCTCCCAAATGAATTTAGTGAGACTGAATGGTTTAAGATTATCCTAAGTAGAGTGCATGATCAATTTCTCTGGATAGGAGAGCAACCTATGAAGATATGCAGTCAACTAATTCATGATATAACTGTACTAGACAAAACTAGAGCTATCCATATGGCAGATAAAACATTAAGAAGCAAGTAGAAACCCTAACACATTCCAAATGGGACAAGCGAGCGATGACTGTCAATGATATATTTCAACAAGATGTGAGACTAGTACCAATGATACTAGGATACAAGTTATACTACAGTAGCAGACCTAATTCTATATCAGCAAGAGTCATAATGATAGCTTATAGAATGGTGAAAGAGAACACCAAGTATAACTTATGAAAAATTCTAGCACAACAATTCTTGGAGAATGTAAAGATCATTAAGAAGGACAATTCAAAAGCATTCAGATTTGGTTCACTCTTGATTCATATGTACATTCACATTGAGCACAAATTTCCTAGAATGCACCCTAGAGCATGGAAGGACAACATACATACTAGTATACAAATATCAGAGAGCTACCACACACATAACAAAAATTGGGTAGATGGTGAGTTATTTTCTATGATTAAGATTCTACAAAGGAAAATGAAGCTGAGATACAAGATTCCTGAAGAGTTAGTTGAAAGATATAAAGATACAATCTATTTCATGGTTAAAATTGATTGTGTGTGCTTTGAAGTAGTTGAGCCTAGGAAGAAATGGTGCTACCCTATGGGATATGAGGTTAGTTTTGAGGTTCTTGTAATGCAGATTGAACATGTACTAGCATCTGAGATAGATACATCTGAAGAGAGATGGGGAACATATGAATAAAAGTCAGAAAAGGTTAGAGAGAAACAAGATAAAGGAATAAGGAAGAGTAAGATAGAAAATATGGTAGATGAAATGGCAATGAAGGCTGTAATCACAAAAGAAGAACTAAGATGACAGAAGGATCTTCTAGCATGAGGATTGAAGCCCCTCCACCTTCTAAAGTAGAAAATATATTAAGTACTTCTTTTGATGTAATTGATTTATCAATCACCCCTAAGAAGATAGCACAAGAGGATGCACCTACGAGCACTCCTAGGAGATCTACAAGATCAAACAGACCTAGCAGCCCTAAGAGACAAAAGATTGAAGTAGAAACAAAGAGAAAAGAGGAGAAAGTGACTGAGAAGAAAGAAGAGAAAGTAGAATAGAAGAAAACATAGAACCTATGGAAACTTGACATAAAGATATATTAGAAAAGAATAATAAAAGAAGGTAACTTAAAGACCCTTAATAGATATTATGAGAGATGTGATTATGCTAATCAATCAATGATTGAAGATATAGTGATTGAGCACCTTCTAGTTTACAAAAAGAACTTATTGGAGATTGAAGGCAGTATTCCAAAAGATTTGTATGAGAATATGGAAATCAAAAAACAATTAGCAGAATCAGAGGATGAAACAATAAGGAATAAAACCATTGAAGATATGTTGCCTGTAGTTTCTATACATGAAAGGGAGAGAATAATTAAGGAGTTGAAACCCCTATTGAGAACTAAGGCCAGACTTGTAAATATAATGGCTAGGAAATATGATGAGGTAATTGAGAACACACAGAAGGCATTGGATCAAATACTGATGAGAGACATGCCTGAGAAGACTTCACCTCTCAAAGCTACCAAGCCTACAACTTTGGGAATGGGAGAAATCTCTAAGACATCTGAGGAGAGTATAGAAGCAAGAGAAGTTGACAAGCAACCAGACTTCTTTGTTGCTGGTGTGCCTGTGACCCTTGACACTTGATTGGATGAGAGTGACTATTTTCAAGGAAACTTAGATAGTGCAATGATAGAAGTAGAGGAAGGATAGAGAGAAGAAGGATAGGAAAAGGAAGGACGGAAAGAGGAAGAACAGAGAAAAGAGTTAGGGACAGACAAAAAAGAAGAGATAAGAGTTGAGATCAAACAAGAACCTGATACTTCTTCCACCTTATTGTTGGAAAGTATGGCCAAGCCTATGATAACTGATGTGGAGAGTATGGATGAGGATGAATTAATAAGATTATCCTTCATGGCATTTGCTAAGGAAAAAGAGAGGTCAGAATAAAAAGGAGATAAGAAGGTTAAGGTGATAGCTAGGGAAGTAGATACTATAAATAAAATACTCCATATACCTCTTATATTTCAAGGAAAAGATGATGCAAAGAACCTAAACATGGCACTAGACAACTTTGACAACCATTATGAGTCACTTGTGAATATCACAGAGGAAAAAGAAAAGAATAGATACCTAGAGAAGAAGTTGAAGGAAGTTTGTCAGTCCATCTCATGGGACTTGGGCATTCTGAAAGCAACTACAACAAAGGCCAAAAGCTATGTTGCACAAGGAAGAAAGTTATATAGTTATTGTATCAATCCTATTAGACACATCAAGAACATTGAGGACATACTAGCTAAGGACATAGCTACATTGGATAGTTGTGAGACCTCCTCACAAACTGTATTAGAAATGGATAAGAAGACATCAAAAATATTGGATAAAGTAAATGTCTTGGATATAGAGAAAGGGAGAGTAGTGAAAAGACTTGGATTGCTAAAGAGTTTAATCACTCCTAAGCTATCAATTCTTGAAGCTCATCTCACTAAGCTGGAAAAGATTGGGCAGTCAATGAAAAAATCTGTACCCATTGAGCTAAAGGCAACAGAGATTGCATCTTATGCACTGAATGGACTGATTCATGTCATTTAACTATTGATTAAGTCTTGGAATGATGAAGTGAAGACCATGGAATATTCCTTCCAAGATATTCTGAAACTGGTGAGTAAGCACTAAGTCCTACATGTTTGAAATTTTGAAGTTTTTGTGTGTACCTTTGCCATTGCTATCAAAGGGGGAGAAGAAGAGAAAAATGAGAAGAAAAAATTGATGATGAGAAGAACAAAAAAAAATTTTAAAAAAAATTGGAAATAAAAGAAAGGAGAATATGTATATGTATATAAGAAAAAAAAGTAGAAGGAAGAGTACAGATAATGTTTGGACACTTAGTCATTTTTTGCTAAGTGTTTCCATCAATGCCAAAGGGAGAGATTGTTAGCAAGTGATGCTTTGAGAGCACTATGGATCACTTGAGGGTTTTCATTTATGGCAACATTTATGTTATAGTGATCGCATGTAGTAAGTATGAGTGTTGGAGACATAGTCATGAAAATGACTAAGTACAGAATTGGATTTACAAAATACTAAAGTATTGTTTTGGTCAGTGAAGACAATATATTCTATATGATGGCTTGCAAGATTAGAGAAAGACATTTTAAGATATGTATGATCTTTAGTTAAGGTTTCATGTGTTTTGGTATTGATATCAACAAGTTACAATGATATGAAGGCATGCAAAGACAGAGGAACAATGAAACAGGGCATATGAACAGTTGTGATGATTAAGGGAATGCTAGATGGAATGGAAACATGATAAATTAGATAAAGATTGTATATTGCCAAAACTTTGGTAATATAAGATCGCTGACTCAGTATTTATTATTTACATGAGTAATTATTATGTTTTGTATTGTATTTGAGAGTCGACTGGATGACAGAATTGATATAAATAAAGAGTGTTTTATGAAAGCAATAAAGGAATAAGATATGTATGAGATATGGATACGAATTTGGGATATTAGTAATGGTTGATAGCAGATGCAAGATCAAAGATTAACAAAGGCTATTGAGAACTATAACTAGAACTATCAAAGCATAGAAGATGCTTGTATTGTTCACTCTTGAAGAACAGTTTTGTAATTGAATTATTGATTGTAAGAGCTATAAGCTCACTATACCTTTAATAGAGTTTATATTCCTCTAACAAGAAAATGTACTATGTAATACTTAGCTCCTAACAAGGCTAGATCTCCTAATAAAGATATTATATTTTAGTACATAGTTGTGGGTGCCATCCCCACTAGGGTTTTCCCTTGGCCAAGGTTTCCTCAAAAATAAATAATGGTGTTATGAGTTATGTGTTTATGCTCTTTTCATTTCAGTATTCATATGGTTCATTTAGAATTGGTTTAAGTTTAATTTAAAGTGTTGTAATTATAATTCACCCCCCTCTCAGTATTACTCAATCCTAACACTTTATATGAAAGAAATTGGAGATTGCATGTATGAAGCAAATTAATGAGAAGGTAATGAGTAGAGAAGCCACCGAGTACCAGAGCGGTGAAGAAAAAATAAAGATTGAAATCTACTAAGTACTAAATTGTTAGTGTGAAAGGTGTATAGTATGAGGTAATGAGTTAATGAGCATAAAGAGTATGAAAATCGTATGTTGATGAAAGTTTGATAGATATTTTAGTGTTAATGATTAAAGAGAAATTAAATTTATATAAGTCTCTTAATCGAGGAGATCCTAGTAGATCTTATTTGTAAATCCTTTAACTAGGTACAATTCTTATATTATAATTGTAAAATCCTTTAACAAGGTAGACTTAGCAGTGTTTAGACTTTTAACTGGGTTAATACTCTTAATAGGGTAAGCTATCATAAATAGCTAAGCATTGTAGCTCTAACTGAGAAAACTTTATTCTGCAATAGTGAAGTCTTATGGGTGTCATCCCCACCACATTTTTTATCGTTTAACAAGGATTTATACGATACCAAATATTTGTATTATGAGTTATTTGTTGTATGTTTTATATATTTCATGTGATGTATGAAAATGATAAGCAATTAGTAAATGGTTAGAAAGGAAAGTTTAAATAGTTTAAAAGTGTTTTACAGTACTGATTCACCACTCCCCTCTCAGTACTTACCTTTCCACACCTAGTCCAATAGAGAACTCACTATAGAGTCATATTTACATACCAAACCCTTACACTGGCAGAGAACAGTCAAGGAGGGTTGGATTTTTTTTGAGCACACAAAACTATATAAACATGCACAAGAAGTATATACAAAGTGCGAAAATAATAAGAAGAAACTAAACTACACAAAGAACCAAGTTATTCAATCCAGATTCAACTCCTAACAAGAGAATCTCAAAGACTATGTACAGAAATAACAAAATGTCATCCAAATTCTCCTTGGGAATTGCATCCAAAGTTTTTTCCAACCTCTGTACAATGATTAAAAAACCCTTAAATAGGTCCTCTAGGCTCAAAACAACCAACTAGCTGACCCATAATTTCCATTAGGGCATATTACAACTTTTGTACAAATTTTGTTGAGCAACATTTCAAAGTTGCAAAAGTTGCTCAAGCAACTTTTACAACTTTTACATTTTCTTTCCATTTTCAAAGCTTTGGCCCAATGAGTGGGTTCCAAAAAGCTTAAATCCACATCCTAGACCTAACTACATCCCAAATAGGTCCTATTAGACACTATAGGTGTCATTTCCATGTTTTGCCCTCTTTTGGCATTCACAACATTAATTGGGTATCTTGGACTAATTGAACGAAAAAAAACACCGAACAACAAAAACAACACCACATTGACACTAAATCACCCTATCTAAGACCAAGGCCATAAGAAGGTCTTTCACAACAAAATTTGAGGATTCCAACCCCAAGGTACTCCTACACCAAAAGCTTGGAATTGTTAGGGTTTTTGGATTGTTCTTTGTGGCTTCTATCAATTAGTGGATTAAGGTAGGGTTTGAAACCCTCGTAGATCCGATTTTCCTTTTTAAAAGATTGTTTACTTTGTGTCTGCTAGATTTTGTGGATGATAGTTTTGTTATTTTTTCTTTTGTAAAAAAAATTATTTTGAAATCTTTTTGGTCGAAGAAATCTTGTGATTATGGAATTGTGAATAGCTGGTATTTTTGTTAGAAAAATGTTGAAGAAAAGCCTTGTATTAAATCAGTTAGTATTTTCTTGTATTTGTTGTTGAAACACTGGAAATTAAATCAAATTAAAATAGATATATAATATTTTCATATGAAAGTAGTAAAGAATTATATATATACATAGGAAAAGATATTAAATCATGAATTAGAAAACCAATGGAAAAATAAATTTATATGTATTTGGACTTTTAATATATATATATATATATATATATATATATTAAAAAATTATTATTATTTATTAATTTTCAAATTTTAAATTTTAAAAAATAAAAATAAATTATTACTATTTATTTATTTCAAATTTTTTTTAATAAATAAATATTAATTAATTTTTTTTACATGCAGGTTTTAATATCAATGTTTTCATTTTTTTTTTAGAAAATTAATAATATTATTTTATTATTAAATACATGATGTTTTCATATGCATGGAGATTTTAGTTAAATACTTATTTAAAAAGTATATATGCATGAGAATTTATATGAATGTTTTCTTAATAAGTCAAATAGACTTTAATAAACAAAATTGGTTGTTCTTAAGCAACTGAGACTTGTGTTATGGTTTGACTACTTGGTATATTCTATTGCCTTGTTTGATGTTGTTTATTTGGGGAAATTGTGTTGCCTTTAGGAGTGGTATACAAAGTCTTAGGGGGGTTTGTCTTCTGTGTGACATGTGCATTTTCAGTATTTTTGTAATGTTGACTTGGTCACGATTATTTTTATCGAACCTAATTTCTTAAACTCGTTATTTTGTGAACTCTTTGAGAGGGTGTGTTATATCATGTTATGGTTTGAGGACCAACTTGTAATTGTGGGATTATGGTTTAAGGACCAGTGTGAGTTCCAATTATCTTTTATGGAACCGAAATTGATTATCATGCTTTATATGATTTGTGAGATCTATTTATGACTTGTGAGCCTAGGGGAGGTTAAATAGGTGCTTCTTAGGGGAGTGGCTTACAATAGGGTTCTAAGACCCAAATATGCCATTACCAAGGTAACCTATTGTAAGTTGTGCAATAAGTAATAACTTAATAAATGTGTAAGACAAACATTAATAAGATAATTGTATGCCTCACCCATGCCTTGAGTGCTTGTATAACCTAAGGATGGGAATGAGATGATACCTAGAGAGTAGGTATGATTAGAATTCCTCATCTTCATGAGAGGGTATTCTAGTTTTGCATGGGTCATGTTGAGGGTCTAGAGTCCACAGTGACCAGTCCAGGGTAACTCAACCTAATATACGCTTGAAGGTCTAGGGTCTAGAGAGACCAGTCCAGGATAACTTAAGTAGTTGGCCATCCGATGACACTCCCATGGTATGTAGCCTAAGTCTCCTCTATAGTTTTTGCATTTTCCTCTATTGGTCAATATTACTTGGTGGTCACTATTAGTTGGTATTTGTTATTTGGTATTTGGTATTTGGTATTTAGTATTTGGTATTTGGTGGTGTGTCTTTGGTATTTAGTATCTGGTGGTTGGTTTTGGTATGTGGTGTTGGTATTGGTACTTGTTGGTATTTTAACATTTATTATATTTTCTTTATCATTAGTTGGTGATACCTTTTGAGATAGAGAGCTTTCAAGATCCATTGTTTAGGTGTTATGTTGTGTTGAATTTTGTGATTGTTATCCCAGTGGGGTCTTTTGTTATCTCCCCAACATGGTGGGAGTGGATCTTTGGCTCCATGAGGTCGAGTGGTAGTGATTCTTTTACCATTTGACATTTTTACATTTTTGTACCGATGTTGGATGATCCTTGTAGTTGTTACCTTCTTGTTTTTCATTGGAGGCTTGTTCATATCTATCTTATGATGTTGATATTTGTACCTTGTATCAGTGATTCATATGTGATTCTTTTGGGATATTATACTATACTTTGTACTCAGTTATTGTTACATACCCTGTGACTTGTGAAGAGGACATTGTTTCATTGTGTATACCTTACGATATTAGTTGTATCTATGTTTCTTTTGTATGAGGTTGTACTTGTGATTCATTTATATATGTGAGATTTGTAATTATACTTAATATAAAATAATTAATTAATGTATACGTTTAATTCTACATCATGGAACCCCTGAGAGTTGTTAACTGTAATTGAGTTGTACTTATGTACTTATTTGTATCTTATGTTGTATTGCTTCCGCATTGATATTCATTATTGTTTTGTAAACTCTTAAGAAAAAAATTATTCTGTAAACTTAGTAGTATGTTTTAGGTTAAATTCTCCTGGGTTCTCTAGTGGGGCATTACATTAATCTTCTTTGAAATAATGTTATTCTAACACCATTTCAAAGAGGGGCAAAATGAAGACACCTAATTTGATTAACGAATTTAATTAAACTTAGTTCTCTCTTGCACACTATTAATTAAATAATTACACGTTATTTGATTATTTAATGTTAGCCTTCTAGCTTAATTAATCTAATTAATTATCTATAGTCTAATAAATTTAATGGAAACCCATAACCAATTAAATTAATTAATTTTCCATCTCCTATTAATTTAAATAAATACATCTATCTACTTAAATTAATTCACTTTATCCTAGTTAACCAACTTGTGATTAAATATTCCTATTTAATCTATTTGAGCATATGTTTCCTAACTATAACCCTCACCTAGCCTCACTCCAACTATCTAACCCATGCTTCCAATCTAACCTAGCCTACTTTCCCACTAATTAAGTCTAAACCTAAGCCTAATCCTCCTCTTAATTATTTGTACATTCCTAATCAAAGGATTAGGCATCAAAGTCAACTCCTCACTTGTCAACCTTAAATGCACATGTAAGAGCCCACATGAGATTCTTACATGTTTGTTCCTTCCAAGTAATATTGTATTCCTTATTTCTATTCTCCAACATTCCCTTCACAATCTCCAAAATGATTGCATTCCCCAACTTTGCTTTTTGTGGTTCAAGATAATAAATGCCTTCATGACAAATCTACTTCACCCACAATGTCTTCTCAACTCCTCCCAATGCTATGGATTTGAAGAAAATAAAATCCATGTGCTTCTCTCAAAGAGCATCTCAACCCTTCATTGGCTTTTCATCTCAATTACCCATTCGTCCCTCCTCAAGCCTATAAATTGAATGCCAATTCTCTCACAATTGATCCAATTTTTATGTAAAGCTATCATGCTCTTTTTACTCTAAGAAATTATAAATCTTAATGTCATAATGTCAAAATCTCCACTCATCTAGTGAAGCTTGAACAACCATTGAGCACACGCCTTTAACGCTTGGACGAATCTACACATGAAAGGAGAATTCATGGGTTTGTATTAAGGTTTGCATGCTCAGTTTTTGTTTTTGACTATTTTTAGTCTAATCTTATATGTTGTTTAGTTTTAATGGTTTGAGTGTTTAAATTATTTATGCATTCCTTTAACCACAATTTCCTCTCACAGACGTCTTTCTTGAAAAAAGATAAATGATGCATGTAACACCCTTATGTTAGTTTAGTGTACTACCCCTAGTTAAGTATTTAATCATTTATTAGAGCAATAAGAAGAGTGCCTCATCTTTCTAGAGGTGAGATTCAATCTCACACACTGTGGTTGAAAGCACTACTTTGTAATTTGTTGTTTAAAGTCAATTACAAAATATTTTCCCAAAAATATATTAAAAATATAAAAAAAATACATATAAATTCATACATGTTAATCTACTTAATTCTAAATCTTGTTGAACTAATAAATTACAAGAGTTTATATCTTTGTCATTAACAAGTTAATATTTCATACTAAGATCTAACATATTGATACTTCATGATGAGATCAAACATGTTGATACTTAGTGATGAGATTCATTTCAAATATCAAATGTTGACTCTTTGATTACTATATAATGATTTACTCTCTCTTAAAAGAGAGAGAACACCTTGAGTTGACCTAGTGGTAGATAACTTGTAGTCTTGAAAGAGAGGTCAAAAGTTCAAATCCCACATGGGTGAAGGTATGGAAGCCTCGATTGTAGCATAGTTAGATGCCTCTTACAAAGAATGTAGGATAATCCCATATTACTATAAGCAATCCTCAATTGTAGCATAGTTAGATGCCTCTTACAAAGAATTTAGGATAATCCCATACTATAAGCTATCCTCAATTGTAACATAATTAGATGCCTCTTACAAAGAATGTAGGATAATCCCATATTACTATAAGCCACATGTAAACCTAAAAACAAATCGTCCAATATCATAAAGTGTAATAACTCCTTTCCTTTTCTTACTCTAACAAAAAAACATCATTAATTAGTCGATAAGCTATTCTTAGTGGGAATTCCACGAGAAACATCAAGTCTCACAGTGATAATTTTTCACGATTGTCAGGAACAATACATTATTGTTCAAAGATCGCTGATTTTGTGTGATATCAAATGCCTGTAAAAAAAGTGATTAAGAGTTGTCGGTAATAGTTTCCTCCTACACACAAGTTAGTCCGTAGAGTTCTACATGAACATCAGATGTTGTCTTCAGTTGTTTGACAATGAAACTCTTGCTCTTGACGTGATCATTTTAACACCAACATACACCGTATAATCAGAAAAAAATAAATGACAGGTACATAAATGAATTCTTATAAAAGCTTTGGACGCACGATATGCTGCTTTGTGGTGATGAAAAAATTAATCGTGCATTCTTAATGTTTGGTGAAATTGGAACTACTAATTAGTATTGAGTTGGCAAGGTGTTTTATGTATTTAGAAAAATGCAATTCCTTTCCCCATATCATTCGCTCCAATATCATCTCCTCCGCAGGTCTTCACTTGCCATGAAGGAAACAACAATGCAATCTGTGATGGGTAGAGGAATTCAACACATGGATTTAGTGATGTTCTTCGATCTACAGATGTTTTGTAGTGTCATGAAGTGCTTCTCAAGAATTTACTGATCTACAATCCAATGTTGAGGATTTGGGAGCTAAATTTTTTACGTTTGGTAAGCTTGTTTTGACAAAATCTTACTCATGTGAGCTTTTCTCATTAAGGTCCCCATGTTTTAACAGAACCAGAGGAGTCTTTGCCCCTACCTATACGTCTGCTTCATATGCTACAAATAGTTTTTCTTCAATGATCATGTCCATTGCAAGAGATTATAGTATACAAGGAATCTTGGGCATGTAGAAAGAAGCATAAGTATAATTAGAGGTGAGAGTTTGAATCCACCAATTTTGAGAGTTCATCATCAATAGTCAGACAAAGCACAGTCCATGAGTAGGCCCCTATTTTTCAAAAGATCAGGTTTTTTCTATGTTTACACCGAGAAACTTAGATTAGGAGATCCATAGGTCATTATTTCCCCTTATAGATTCAACAATTAGCCTTAACGAGGACTTGTGATCACTGTGTTTTTTTGTTTACCATCGAGCAAAACATGTTAGAAGCTCTGGAGACCTTCTAAGATGTGTTAATTCATCAGATGATCATCACACAACCCAACCTTTGAATGCTTGAATCACAATGCAGAAGTAAAGATCACAACTTAAATCAAAAGCTGGTTTTTTCACAGTTTTTCTTTTGATTTAATTGATTCTAGAATTATCTAAATCACAAGATATAGAGGTAAAGATCGCAACTTTTGGTTTTTTCAAGAATTATCTTTTGATTTGATTGATTAGAATTGTTTATTTGGGATCTCATCTGGATGTTTCTTTTTTAATTGGAATTTTCATTTGGGTATTGGATGCATAATTCAAAAATTGTTGGCTTGTTCATTAAGTTTTTTGGGGGTTGTTGAGCTGTATATTGAATTGATAAATTGTCTGAGTTGTAAGAGGGACATGCATGCAAATTCACATTTTGTTGCAATTCGGGTGAGTGTAATGGAGGTTCAATTGCTTTTGCTCTTCTCTCTACAACAACAGTTAATGCCTAAATGTGGCGGTGGAACGTTGTAGACATACAACTACCCAAAGGAAAGACATTAAATGACATGCACATTAATTACTCCAAACATTAAATATGGATAGTCAGATATATAACAAGCAATGCTTTTGGAAGTAATTGATTATACGAGACTCAAGGATTATGTAAAAAATGTTGAAGCTTTTATTTTTTTAAATTTTTGTCCTTATGAAGCTTTTATTTTTTTCAATTAAAACTTTTGTTTATTTTCTAATTTACTTAAAAAAATCTTTATCGTTTATGAAAGAACTTTTTCCAATTAATTATAGATAAGTATTTTTATTGGTTTTAAAAATATTTGTTTTTCTAAAATCTACATGTAAAATTTTTAAGTTATAAATTATCAAAATTATTAATAAATTTGATTATAGATATAATTGAAGGTAATTTTTTAATTATCAGTATAACTATTAATTCTACATAATCATAATCACGAGTTCAATGTGAGTGACCCCTTACTTTCAATATTAATAATTGCATAAAAAAGGGTGATAAATATGGGATGGTGTTGTGATTTTCTATAGATTTTTTAGCAAGTGCTCCTCTTCTATATGATTTTCAAGAAGTCATTTATTTTATTATGGTCCTCACATTTTATAATGGCTACTCTTCACAACCCTCTATGCAACACCTACAATATACCTTACAATGCAATCACTAATTAATGAAAATTTATAATACAATAATTTTTTATTTTTAATTAATTAATAATTACAGTCAATGTACATTCTATTGCCCGCTTTAACAAGTCAAGGAAAGACACTTTAACAAGTCAAGAAAAGATATTAGGGCTTGTTTGTTTTTTGGAATTAGACTAGAATTGGTATTGTCAAATCCTGGAATTGACATTTTTGATGTTTGTGTTCAAAACATGAAATTGGAATAGGGATTTGTTAATTTCCATTTACCCCCAAAACTAGCATTTGAATCTTCCATCTAAATAGGTGGAATTGGAAAATCAATTCCAATTCCACTTAAATGGGAATTGAGGGTAAAACAAATTCATAATATTTTGAAATCCATATGCAAACAACATTTTCCATCTTCTCATTATGAATTCCAAGTGAACCAAATGGTTCCAACCATATTCTAAAAACCATTTTCCTGATTTAAAACTTTGAGAATTGTCAAATACTGGACCTCAAAATTTTTTCGCAAATGGGGACCTCAAAAAATGTCAAGCTAGATGAACTTGATATGTTTGGAAGACAAGATTTTGAAAGCAGTAACAAATGAGATCCTATTGCAATACCCCAACATTTGCATAAAATTGTGACACAATTCGTGACCCCTTCCTTTCAATATTAACAATTGCTTGTTAAATGAATTGCATGTTAAAATATATTTTCAAAAAAGGGTGATAAATATGGGATGGTGTTGTGATTTTCTACAGATTTTCTAGCAAGTGCTCTTCTATCTAAGTTTCAAGAAGTCATTTATTTTCTTATGGTCCTCACATTTTGTAATGCCTATGCTTCATAACTCTCTATGCATCACCTACATTATACCTTACATTGCGATCACTAATTAATGAAAAATCATAATACAATAGTTATTTTATTTTTAATTAATTAGTAATTACAGTCAATGTGCATTCTAGGTGTTGAGTAGAATTTGCCCGCTTTAACAAGTCAAGGAAATACACTTTAACAAGTCAAGAAAAGACATTAATTTTAAATTTCATGGGGAATTTTTGTTACAATTTTTTTATACATGTATTGTTTAATGCAAAGTACAAAATTAATTTTTGTTTTATAATACAATGTTAGACTTTCACATTAAATAAATTTATATTATAAAAGAGGGATTTTATATTTTAGAGTTTTATTTTAACATTTTAATATTAAATTTATTACTCTAAAATTTAATTAATTAAATTATTTTTAATAAAATTATGTTTAATGATTCTATTTTTTGGATTACAGTGAAGGTAAAAGTTCTTTTCCATTTTAAATTATATTTTTTTGAAATTATTAATTTGGTACTAAACGGTAAAATCTATTTAAGTATTTAGAGAAGATGGTCTAACTCTTAGTTGATTTAGGGACTTGTAATTAGGAAGAGAGTGATGCTGATAGAAACATGAGGGAGACAATTGAGATGAATAAATGGAAGCTATTTTTTGCAAATGGGGACCTCAAAAAATGTAAGCGTGGATGAACTTGATATGCTTGGAAGATAAGATTTTGATAGCAGTAACAGATGGGATCCTATTGCCATACCACTACATTTGCATAAAATTGTGACACAATTCATATAATGAAAAAGATATGCAATCAAGATGAAAGCATGTCATCTAATTTTCACATTCCAAGTTACACATTATCACAAAAGAAAAATGTAGCACCCACGATAATTAAAAATCATAACAAATACCCTTATGTTGAACCGCTACACATGATAATTCACAGAAAAATGGGTATAGGTAAATCCTACTTGCTTGCTTGCATTAGAAATGCACTCAAAAGTAAGACGCCACATCAAAAAAGTCGACTACTCACAATAGCCTTTCTACATTCAACATCCACACATTGAATATACATTCAATGCTCTGGATTCATATTAAAGAAATGCAACCCTTGCAAGAAAATGAATTGACAACATTTCAAGAAGATTTGAAGGACAAAATATATTCTCATTGACGAAATGAGTTTCATAAGGCCAAAAATAATACTAAAAATAGATAGTAGACTACGTGAGGCATTTCCCCATAGTCGACATATATGATTCAATTGCGCCTCTATAATATTGTTCAGTGACCTCGCACAACTACCGAGTCCTATAATGAAAAACCCTATCTATGCATCAATATTCCAATACCCAAAAATTGTGGGACCAGTTCATGACAGTCATCACATTACAGACAATATTCTGGCCAAAAAGAGAGTGTAGAACACAAGCATAATTTCGCTAGATGTTACAGAACATACGAAATGTAAAACCAATGCAATATGATTGGCAAATCTTGATGACATGTATAGATAAAAAACTTACACCAAGTATATAATTCGATAGCTCAATGCATTTGTTTGCCATCCATGATTTTGCCAAGCTACACAGTTGAAGAATACTAAATTTCTTGAACTTCCCAATTGCAGTGAGTATCGCAACATGCACTGGGAGCATGATAGAAAATGCAACTAATGATGAACAACTCAAAAAAAAAGTACTACTTTACAGAGGTCAATGTATCATGCTCACAACCAACATATGGACACAAGTAGGACTTACATTAATGAAGCTCTTGGTAAAGTACTTGAAATTATTTATAGCCATGGTTCCAAACCACTTGATGTCCCAATGTATGTTGTGGCAAGGATTGATAATTACAATGACCCTACATGGGACGAAGAAGACTCCGAAAGTATACCAATCATTCATGTATCTTTGGAGAGTCAAAGACAAATACCACTCACAATAGCATGGGCTATAACCATAGACAAATCCCAAGGCCTAATGTTGCAGAAAGAAACGACTGATATTGGAAAGATGGAAAGGTAGGGCCTAACATTCATAGTGATATTCAGAGTCAAGTCATTAAATGACCTTCACATTCAATTGACATTCTCCTTTGAGAGTTACTCCAAAATGCAAAACAATCCAAATACAATTATAAGGGAAAAAGATGAAGCTTGCCTACAATAACTATCTCTCTAAGAAATCAATGTATGCAACTCTCAGCTATATCTCTATCTCATTTCCCCTACTCATTCACCGTGTAATAGCACTTGAAATGTCTTTTTATTTTCTTGTTATAAAATTTTTCATTTCACCTTTTGCTTCTAGCTATATGATTTAATTCAAATTTTACAATTCTCTCTTTTGTAGAAACTTATTTTGATCAATTTCTCTTTTGCAAAACAACTAAAACAAATTGATTTCAAGAATCTAGCATGCGTATTGAATAACAACACTCGAGTGGACAATATGAAGACATTATTTTGATTTTGTTCTTTATGTCTTTAAAGAAAGTACTATATATCACTAAAAGTTCCACAACAACCACCGACAAATGTACTCTTAAATTTTTTCTCCCCATTCTTTAATATATTATCCAACTATATCTTCCTATCAGCATAACCATTGCACCTAATTGAAATGCAATTGCTACTATACCCAAAAAAACTCCGTTCTTTTTCTTCCTCCATTAAAAATTACTATCAATATACCTAATACAACTTGAATTGCAATTATTTTTTTTATAAATAGAAGGTAATATATATATATATATATATATATATGAATAATGGACTATGGAATCTTAGACCTTTGTCGATGTGTATTTGTATTTTTCGAACCCTAGTGGATCGATTGAAAGATTTCAAAAATATTCTGGATAAGTTAAAGACAAAAATATAGGAATTAATCTCTACGGAAACTGTCTGGACCTTCAAGTCGATCCTAATACAACTTGAATTGCAATTGCTTTTTTTTATAAGTGGAAGGTTATATATATATATGAATAATGGACTATGGAATCTTAGACCTTTGTCGATGTGCATTTGTATTTTTCGAACCCTAGTGGATCGATTGAAAGATTTCAAAAATATTCTGGATAAGTTAAAGACAAAAATATAGGAATTAATCTCTTCGCAAACTGTCTGGAACTTCAACATCGGTCGAAATATTTATAGCAATCGATTTTTAACGCAAGAAGAATATCCGCATCAACCACAAGCCCAAACAAGACCTGGATTTGAGATCACTAGTTAGGTACGTAACGTTTCTGGATTACTTCAAGTTAATAGAATCGCTGTCCTGCCATTCACATTCGTGCAAGTCCACCTGCTCAAATTCCAACTAAACGCGCATATTCGCCCATTAAAGTCGGGTATTGCACAATAATATATATAAATATGGAGCCCATTTCTTCATTTGTGAAGAGGTACTGTATTATTACTCGGCAGGCGACGAGTTCACTGAAAACAAAAAGGCATGGAGTACAGAAACCTGGGCCGGACAGGGCTGAAAGTGAGCAGATTATCATACGGTGCATGGGTCAGCTTTGGCTTCCAATTAGGTGTAGAAGAGGCCAAATCCCTGTTGTCCTGCTGCAGAGAAATGGGTATCAATTTCTTCGACAATGCAGAAGTGTATGCCGAGGGAAAAGCAGAAGAAATCATGGGGCAGACCATCAAAGAGCTCGGGTGGAAGCGCTCTGATGTTGTCATTTCTACCAAGATTTTCTGGGGTGGGAAGGGGCCCAATGATGTGGGATTGTCGAGGAAGCACCTGGTTGAGGGAATTCAGGCCTCACTAAGGCGACTGCAAATGGATTATGTGGATGTCTTGTTCTGCCACAGGCCTGATGAGGGAACGCCCGTGGATGAGACAGTGAGGGCCATGAATTATATAATTGATCAGGGCTGGGCCTTCTACTGGGGCACCAGCATGTGGCCCAAGGACACGATTCAAGAAGCTTTGGAGATTGCCAATAGGCTAGGTTTGATTGGTCCCCAAGTGGAGCAACCTAGATATAATTTGCTTTCAAGGGATAAGGTACTGTTTTTTCTTTCATAATCTTTTATTTATTAGATTTAACATGTTAAGAGCCAGAGTAAGAGGAGCCATTTCAAGACTGTTGGATTTTTTCGTATGCATGTGGGCTTCTACAGTTGAACATTACGACATATCATTTTGTGTGACAGACTGTATAAAGTATTTAATGCGAATGCGATTCCTTGAATGATCCATCGCGAGTAGTGATTTGCAACGTCCCATCTTTCACAGTTATGAGTAATGATTCACTAAAACCAGTCTCCTATGAGCTTCAATGGTTTACTTGTATTCACCGGATGAGAGATGGGAATAAAATTGACCAAATATGATATGACATTTGGGTTTGTTTGAATCGCTCTTCTATAATTGTATTGAAAATTCTCTCCCTTGTATCAGCTGTGGGAGAGATGGCACTTGACTCTGCATATTCATGAATCGCTGCACCTGAGCCTCTTCGTTGTCAGAGAAGGGTCTGGACCTTTCGAGTTTTGAAGCTGTGCCATCATGGCTAGGTACAAACCCCTTTGTACTCAGATCACAGCCCCGCACTATGTAATTATTAAATATTAAATAAAGGGTTCAACATAGTGGACCCACCCCCCGGATGCTAGTGCAGTCTGCATGGAAGTCTGATGAGGCAGAGGACTCAGACGCTAGACCGTGCTTATCTAGATTCCCAAGTGAAATTTCGGCTGAGGAGAACCCCTTCAGTGAGGAGTGCTTGCAGGTGAGCTCAGCATCCTCAGGATTACACCTAGTCATGGTTGGAATTACCTCAGTCGTGCAAACTGCAAAAGCCCAATTGTCTTACCTCTTTATGTCTTACCTCCTTGTAAGTTATTCTAAAGTCCGATGAGTAGACTGTAGACAAGGATGTAACAATATTAAGATTCAGATATATAACAAGAACTATTTATGAGTTGACCAGGTGTAAGACAAGAGGTCGAAGCAGATGAATTATATTTTTAGGGGGTAACTAGCTCGTCAATGCTCTCTTTATAGATAATTTTGCATCAACTTCTGAGTTCACCCTGGAATCTATGCAATATCTCCACTGGATTATTTAAATGATAATTTGATCGATTTCAAGTTTCCAGGGATTAGCTCCGCAACCAGATTGGATACTATTAATTGTTAAACAACTAGAAGTATAAATACAATAGTTATAGACAATAAAATTAATAAAATAATCTATTTATTCCAGCCCGCAGAGATGGCCTAAGAAATCTTTATTCCCAAAGAAATTTTGATTCAAAACAAGTCTGCTAAGGCTTGAACAAATATTAAGACATACAAAATCCAGACATAAATTTGCTCTGTGTCATAATAATGCAGTCCCACTGTGGCAGACATCAATATACATATAGGTTACAAATATTAATAACCATGAACATCATAAAATAACCAGAGCAATCGGTCACCAATTTTGATTTAATTCATTTTGGAAATGTTGCCAAATAGCCGCTATAACCCACCGAACTGTGAAGAATTTATGCCCAGAAACAATCTGCTAACTGATATGGACGCTTATACTAGCCAGCTGTTATGCGAACAATGGCACTGTAAGAGCTGCTCCAGACAATTTTATCATGCTGCTATGAAAGGCTGCCAGAACTTGCACAAATGTAGTGCTATGGAAACAGCTGTAAATTATAAAGATAATCTTCAATGTATATTCAACAATATCTTACCTTAATTCCAATTTGCCTGTCACTTTCAAGCTCATCTGCAATGTCTGGATGAGATTGCCTCAAGTATGAATCAGGGTTTTTTGTCCTCAGGTTAATTGAACCAGAGTCTAATGCCCCAACAAGGAGTAGAAATAATCAGAATATAGAATTGGTAATCGATATGCCGCCTCCTCATTGCTTGCCCTTTCTTAAATAGAGATTGCATAGCTCTTCAAATTTCCTTCATGACCCTTATTCATAATTAAGAGGAATTATTTAAAATAAACTTCTAAATTTTATTATAAAAGACCTTTTATAGTTTCACTTTACTTGAGTTCCTCTTTATTATAATTACATTTCTGATATCACTTAAGTAGCCCCTTTTATGGCATTATAATCTCCTTGAGTTATTATTGTACTCCCATTGAAAGGTGCCGACTTATACAAAACAAAATTATTTAGCACCAAAAAATCTGAATTGTGTATTCAACACCAGATGAATTTCATTTCCAAAAATGTGCAAGAATTTGTATTAATAAGAACTAGATAACTTGTGTTTGATCAGGGATTTTCATTCACCAAACAAGATATAGGGTATACAACAGTACGCAGAAATTACAAATCTCTTACAAATTATGACAGGTCCAATCTTCTATCGAATCCGCACTGGATATTATCCTTTATCCCTCAATTCTTACTTTGGCTTTGCAGGTGTCGAAGACACACTGCAAAGTCAGGTTTGTCCTCAGGTAATGTAGGTTGTCAAATCAGTCCATGTTGCCCAATACCTGCTGTTGCAGAGCTGCACATGATTCTCTTCTTATTTCTGAATAGCTGTGCCTGAAGATGGCGTCCTAGAAGTGGTCTGATCTGGAACACAATCTGGTGCAAGTGTTCCTCATGAATTCGCTATTCTTCTACCTTCTGAAGTGCTGCGATGAATAGCAGATGTTTAATGAATGATTGGATGCCAAGAAATACTCAATAAATTGATGCTCAAGGTTAGGGTTTGCATCCTACCTTGTGCAGACGCTGGAGGTTTTGTTCCAGCAGTCATTACGTGCACTCAGGCAGAGACATCAAGCAATCAAGCATGACCAAGAACCTTTGAACAATCCCCTTAAATAGAGAGCTAAGTATGCCGGTTAACAAGTTGGCCCACATGAGAAAATACAGAGTTTATTTATATTAATTATGCTAAAGTATGAGAGGTCAGACTTAAAGAGCAGATATGAGGAAACTTATAATAATTTCAATTATTTAAAATTTCAATTTATTGATATTTTAATGAAAACTTAAAAGAAATGGGTGTTATTTAACACCGTGTTGCTGGCCAACAAGCCCTTCAAATCAGGCTCATCACAGTCCTCCTATCCTCTAATTGCTTGACCTCAAGCAATTTTAGATTGGGATGCTCAAAGATCTCTATCCCTTCCCATGTAGCATCGTTTGGTGGTTGCCCTTTCCACTTCACCAAGTATTCTGGAATAACCTTTCTTTCTTAGCCTTTTCTTCCTCACACTCAGCACTATCTCAGGTTCAAGGATTAGTTTGCCTTCATAGTCAATTAGTGGTAGTTCCGTTGAAGGGGTAATCTGCTGTCGAAGGGCCTTCTTAAGGCATGAAACATGGAAGGTATTATGACTTCTGCTATTAGGTGGTAACTTTAACTCATAAGCTACTTGTCCAATCTTTCTTATAGCTTGATAAAGCCCCATAGAAACATGGTTTTAACTTCTCCGCTCCACTTCCCTTACTTGAAGACTGTTGGTAAGGCTGCAACCTTAAGAACACCATGTCTCCTACCGCAAAAGCCCTTTTAGTGCTATACTTATCAGCATACATTTTTTGTTGAGTTTGAGCATGTTACAAGTTCTCTGAGAGTCTATAATGTCTTTGCACTGCTGAACCACATTTTTTGCACTATGAACTGCACTATCAGTCAAACTCAGATCCACAAACGAAGTGGCTTCAAATCCATAAACTGCCTTGAAGGGGGACATTCCGATGACATATGATGAGTTGTGTTGTAGCAGTACTCACCTAAATGCAACCATTTAATCCATGCTGTTTGCTGACCTGTAACATAATTCCTCAAATAGCCTTCAATCCACTTATTCACTATTTCAGTTTGCCTATCCATTTGTGGATAATAGCTAGTGCTAGGCGTCAGCTCTGTACCTGTCAAATGAAAGAGTTCTTGCCAAAACATACTAAGAAACCTTCTGTCCTTGTCACTCAATCATTTTTGGCAAGCCATGAAGTCTGAAAATCTCTCTAAAAAATAAATCTGCCACTTGAGGTGCTTCAAATTTGAAAGATATAGCATGAAAGTTAGCATACTTTGTAAGCCTATCTGCCACCACGTATAAACAGTCTTTACCTTGAGTGTTTGGCAATTTGTGAAGATGTCCAACGATATGCTTTCCCATTTCTGATTTGGAATGTGATGCAGAGCGGTAACAACTAAAGCTTGAAATGAGCCCAAACCAGTATCCAACAAAATAATAATGTCGGTACACCCTCTAAACAACAGTATTAACCAATACTGACAAAGTTCTCTGTTCACTGAAATTCTTCAATCACAGGCAACTCTTTTAACTAAACAGATTCTTTGAATGGAATTTTGCAAGTTTTCCTGACGACACTGTTTCTTCCCTTTCCAAGTAACAACAGCATACTCCTATTACTAACTCTTAACTTTCTCAGGAATTTCAATCTGGTCTTACACTGCTTTAGCTATGATTGTAACTGGTGAGACACTTCCAATTGTTAAACATAAAATATTATGTATCTTGATATTTCTCGGGCTACACCAAATACAAGTCATGCTACACCCAAATCTCCCTCTCGGGTCCCAATGGAAATGGTCTCAGGTTCCTTGCGGCTTGGACAGCTGAATGACCGAAGCCGTGACAGTCATGTGAATGAAGATACATTACATTGCAATCGGTTTTAATCCTTTCACAAACCTGCGAGGCGATTTCATGAACTGGTTATCAAAAGATAACATTAACATTTGAAATAAGAAGCCTTTTACATGAATATAAACGTCCCAATTCGGACTGTCCCAAACCGACTTCAATGAAACATTGAACTGTTCCCAGAAAGATCTGATACATCAAACAAACAGGATATTCCCATTCCGTGAAAACAAAACCCAATTTCAATAAATAAATAAACTTCCTTCAATAAAGCTCGATACGAAGCATTAACTCATATATCTAACCGAGCCAGAAATATCAGAATAAACATTCATTCTCTGTCATCGAACTTCATCACAGCATTTTGCATATCAAAGACGTGTTCAATCCAAAGAACAATTTAGATAAAAGCCTGTGGCACCGAATGGAAAATTAAATGAAATGAATTGCGAAACAAATGAAATATTTGGGAAAATGTAACAGTCACAGAGACCATCGCAAATAAATATGAAACGTTATTTCATTCCTCATCTTTCGTGTTACATTGTTATCCCATTCTTTCATCGATTCTCAATCCCATCTCCCCTCTGCTACTTCCTCTCGGGTTCGGCTTTTAATTACATAGTCAATAAAATTTCAACCGAAACCACCCGATAACTTCCTACAACCAACTCGGTAACTACCAAACTTCTCTAAGGGTTCTCACCGATTAGAGTAAACATAAGCTAAACTAGTAAAGTATTGTGGAGTTGACAACAAAGTTGTCAACTTCACCATTACACAAATCTTTTATTTATTAAATTAAGACACTTACTTCTACCCAATTAACAACCATTAAAATACTAAGACTTCTACCCAACCGGTTACATCCAAATTAACACTAAATGGCTTAGCAAGCCATATTACAATATAAAAATAAGCATTTATAACGCATGTAGATTTTGGATCTTTGAAATAATTGGAGTCTCGGGATGCGCCTGCATCAGAATGGGTAAAGGCTGCAACAACCTTTGGAAAAACATGCTCCACTTTGTTTTGTTGACACTCGTTGCATTCTCTTGCATGCTGCACTATGTCCTTTTTCAATCCTTAACAAGAAAATCGTTCTCTCACTTGTTTATATGTTTTGCAGAAGCCCAAATAATTGGCAAGGGGGGGGGGATCATGGCAGGCTTTTAAAATCTTCCCCTTCATTTTGGATTCCGGTGTGAGGTACGTACATCCCCTGTAAAGAATCAACTCATTTGCTGCCTTGTACTTGTCATCTTGCACTTTCCCTTCCAAACCATCATTAACAAATGGATTCTTCATGCACTCAGTTGTAATCAAAGACCTCTGATTAGTAGATATATTAGTCCTTGTCAAATACGAAATTTTTGTCAAACCAATCTCCTCATTCACACTAACTCCTTGTGCACCAATTTTGAATGTCAAATACAAATTTTTTGTCAAACCAAACTCACACTTGGAAGCTTTGGCATAGAAAGGATGCTGCTCCAATATTCGCAACACCTCATCCAAATGTTTCAAATGATCTTCCCAAGTCTTACTATAAATCAAAATGTCATCATAGAAGACCAAAACAATTTTTTTCAATTGTAGATTAAATGCCTTGTTCATACATTATTGGAAAGTTGTTGGTGCATTGGTAAGCCCAAAAGGTATTGCCAAAACCTCATAATGCCCATAATGACACCTAAATGCTGTCTTATGCACATATGCATCTCTCACCTTGAGTTTTTGGTATCTTGAATGCAAATCAATCTTGAAAAAGTACTTTGCCCTATGTAGCTTATCAATTAACTTGTAAATCCTTGGTATAGGGTAGCAATTCTTAATAGTTCTTTTGTTGAGTGCCCAGTAGTCAATACACATCCTCATAGTTCCATCTTTCTTCTTGACCAGCACTACAAATGATGCAAAGGGGGTGGAGCTAGGGCTTATATGTCCCATATCCAAGAGTTCTTTGATTGCTTTTTTGATCTCCCCCTTATACACCTTTGGATGATGATAGGGTGTGATCATTACTGGTTTTGCTCCTGCCTCAAGCTCGATTATGTGCTGGAACCCTCTATCTGGTGGAAGTCATGGGGTTATATCCTTGGACACCTTATTATTCTTATCCAAAATAGTTTGGATCTTAACACTGTTGACTCCCTATTTCCTAGAAGAGTGTTTATGGGCAATGAAGCATTCAGCTGCCCAAGCTACTTGACCTTTGCAAAAAACTCGTTCCATCCTCTTAGCTGAAACTTCTGAGGAAAACTCGTTCCATCATCCTCTTAGCTGCAACTTCCATAGGTCCCTTACTAGATGATCCATGAAGGAATATCTTCTTCCCATTGTGTTGGAAAGCAAATTCCATAGTACAATAGCTTGTTTCATACTTTTCAATTGCACATAGTCATTGGACTCCCAAAACTATTTCCATATCCATGTTGATACACAAAAGTCATCCTTCATTTTGAAAACGATGAAAGCAGAAAACAAAAACTTTATTGATCGATTCATGGATTACATCTCAACATGGCTTTATAAAGCCAATATTCTTGTGAATAACTTCCTATGGGAATGTAACTTCCTATAACTTTAACATACCTAATTTATTACTTATTAATGTAAACTATAAAACTAGCCTAAATTAATGGAAAACTTCAACATTGCCCCCCTTATTACATTAATTTGAATAGGAGTGGAACATTGCAAGGGTTACCTAATTTATTACTTATTAATGTAAACTATAAAAATAACCTAAATTAATGGAAAACTCCAACATTCCCCCCGCCTTATTACATTTCTGAACAAGAGTGGAGCATTGGAAGGGTTTCGAACCCAACCCTTTTGGAGACTTTGATAAAGCATTTTTAGCCAATCCTCCTTGCTCGCCCAAGAAATACCAGACTGATTGCATTAGTGGATCTCTTGACTTCCTTGCTCACCCAAGAGACACCAAACTGACTTCATCAATGAATCTCTTAACTGTAGAACCTGAAACCATATCCCCAACATGAGTGTTCCCACCTCTCATGCACAATGGGACACATTTCCTTGTAAATTGCGAATCTCCTCCGAGTGTGTCTAATGCCTCCTCTAGTGTTGCACATGAGACGTCTTTCCTCCGAAAGTCCACATCTCTTCCGAGTGTGTCTAATGCCTCCTCAAGTGCTGTGGAAACAATCCCCCTGCTGCACAAATCACCAATCAATACTTGGACATGAGACAACCTTTCCTCCGAAAGTCCACACTTCCTCCAAGTGTGACGAATGCCTCCTCAAGTGCTCGAATGACCCTCCTTTCTCTTTGAAGGGACAAACATGATGGCAAGCCCCATCTTTTCTTCAAGGACAAATATGCCAAGCCCTCTCTTTTCTTCAGGGACACAAATAAGATGCTTTTCATCCAATGAATCATCTCTGAACGAGAAGCTAGCTTGAGATGATAGGTGTCCTCTTACCTCCTGTTGATGCGTGTTTTATGACTCACCAAATAGTAGAACAAAATACCGAAATATCTTATCCCTTCTTGAACAAAGTATCGTGTATGCTAAGATTGCAAGAAGATCATACGATAACTCCAAGGTTCCTTGACTTGTGGATAAGCTCAGTGTTGATGTGATTTGCTGATGATCACAAGGGGCCTTACATTTTTCAATCCTTTATGTCATGATGAATATGGGTACTATCAAAAGATTTTCAATTAAGTACTATTTTTTGGGGTTTTCACCGGATATGCGGAAATGAAAAGAGTTTAGGGTTCAGAGATCCTAATCTAATCCTAAGGGTAATGATAGCCAAGGAAAGTATACTGATGGACGAGTTCTTTAATTACCAAGTCACGCTTTGCCGAGTCAAGCTACAACTACATGTGGACTGTGCAATCTTCAAAGGTTTGTGCGAATGATCAAATTTAGGCACATGGATAAGGGTTTAGGCTAACTTTGCACAACGCTATAGAATCACTAAAACGTCAAAAGTATGAACCAAAGAAACTCATCAAAACATCATCATATTCTCCAAAACATTCATTACACTTTATCTACTAAACTTAATCTAATTTTGAGAATTATGAAACCAAGAAAGCATTAAGACACATCAAATGATCACCACACTTCAATGAAAATTTTATTGTCTCAATAGCTCATAAGAAACAATCTCAAAATTCGCTCCTTTACAAATGAGAAGAAGAGGCCTTTATTTAGGTTCTTGAAAACAACGAAAGGCTTGGATCAAAACAATAATCGATGGCCCAGATTTTGCCACCTCAGCCCTAATTAGGGTTAGGGCACAGAAAAGGGAATCTGAATTAATGCAAGGAAGAAACCACTACCGTAGTGGGTAATAAATGCCCACTATGCATGCATACTCAAGAAGAGAGTGAGGTGTCATAAATGACCATTACATGTATGTCCACTATGCATTAAATGCATCTACCTTTGACCTCTGCGTTTGAATTCCCGGAATCTACCCAATATGGCCTCCAACTCATCAATGCTGACACTCGGTGTTGATTCCTGTCTGAATTCCAGTGCCACCACCGCTCGCTCTGATCTCTTCAAGCTATCCTCCCATTCTGGCAATAGATCCTGAGCTATGTGCATGTTGCTTGAGAAGGCAGAGAGGTTCTCAAAATCATCCTTTATGAAAGAGTTAAGCTTAAAGAACTCCTCCAATTTCCCCTTCATGTTGTCCATCGTTATTTCTTCTTCGACCAACCTTTGCAACCACAGTGATGCAATGGTATTGGAGAGCTCCTGTCAGATATTCTCAACTATCCCCTTCAATCGAGTTGACTCCTAACTGAAATGTTCAAACATGTCCTTTGCTAGGAGAACTGCACAATACCATCGAGAGAAATCATATGCTCCTTCTCCGATGACCTTTCCATCAACCAAGATTTGCCTAGGGGTTTCCATCTGCTCCTGCAAGTCAGAGATTGCCTCATCTTGATAAATATGCTCATCTTCCCAAGTCTCCTCTATGCAATGAATTCGGGAAAGGATGGCCAACGCCTTATCGTGAATTCGAACTAACTCCTTAGCGTGGATGTAGGTCTCATTCTCAATCCCCTTAATCCAAGTCTTTGCACCCTGCACAATCCTCCTGATCTCGTCGATGGCCTCAACTGACTCGGTTGGAACAACTGTTGGTGGAACGAAAGACAGATCCTCTTCTCGAATTGGGCGAGGTAACCTATCAATGTATGCACATAAAGCCCTGTTCTCTTCCTTTTTCCTCTGATATTTTTCTTCCAGCTTCCTCATCTTATCCTTGATAGCTTGTGTTGAATCATCAAATTCCTCCATGACCTGTGCTTGAGAGGCCTGACCAAGATCTACCTTTGTTATGTGATACTCCTCAGGAGCAATTTGATCTTTGGTCTTGTTGACTGCTGGAGTCGCTATCTGCAAAATTCTGGATCCGGATTCTCCTCTGACGACCTTGGTGAATTTCTTGGCTTTTCCCTTTTCTCCTGATCGGTCAATCCGATCCAGGATCTCTTGTAACTCAACTGCAAGGTCTACCTCCTTTTCCTGGCTTCTCTGAATCCTTTGCTTGAGCCACTCTGGAACATTTGTATTCGGGTCCCTCTGTAGTGCTAACTGTTCTTGTCCATGCACCGCCCTGGTATCAATCTCCTCCGCTCCAGGACTTTTTGCCATTGCTTCAGGAGCAAGTGCCTCTGTCGTGGGAATCTCCTCTTCTGCCACTGGTGCCTCTACTTCTACCTCGGGAATTTCTTCCTCAATTATCTTCCTAAAGAAGACACCAAGACTCTCCTCTGTTGTCACATCTTGTTCCCTGCTTGTTCCTGGCATGAACCTCTCATTGGCATTAATGCTCAATCTATCTTGTATCGATCTAGTCATGTGTTGCTCTCCTTGCTGTGTTCTTCTTTCACTTGCTTCTCCTTCCTGCCGGGTGAATGCTCCAATTTCTTGCACACTGGGAGTCCGGTTAGGCGAAGATGGTGGATCCTCAGACCTTAATCTCTTTTGCAGTGGTTCTTCAACATGAAGATCCAATCTCCTCTTTATATGCATTTCTTGAGTTGCACCCTTCTCCTTTCTATGTTCTGCACTCCTTGATGGGATGTCTCTTTCTTCTACTCTTCCTCCAGATGGCTGCCTTGGTCTCTCATCTCGCAGTTGTGGATGACCTATCAACTTGTAGGTCCAATCTTCTTTCGACACAGTCATCCTATCAAGTTGTCGTTCTACCCACCACCTTGTGAAGTCCACAACTGGCTTTGTCAATACATCAAGATCCACAATCTCCTTTCTTTGCCAATCGTAAGGATGAATGACCTTTTCCTTATTTGGGTTAAAACCTCTCTGGAGCACATTCGGGTCCTCTTCCTTCTGATCAAGAATGTGGACAATCCTACATGCCCTGATCAGGTCTAAGGGTAATCGGGAGCACATCCTCTTCCTGACCTCATTCTCATCAATTGCATTTGCCCAAAAGTCCTCGAGGTGAGCTTTGTGTTAATACCTCATCCCTGCCACTACTCTAATCTTATTATATGGGTCAAAATCTAGCCTTCCTAGATAGAGTGGTAGACGGAAGAATTTCAGCTCATCAAATGACCTCTCAATTGCTGGTAGACAAGGACACACTTCAACTCCATCACTTCCAATGGACAATGGGAACTCCAGTCCTAGCTTCTTCTTCTTCTTTAGGACTTTGTCGTAGGCTGTCAACTGTCGGGTGACTTCCAACAAGACCATTTTATCAGTAGGGTACTGTGGAAGCTTGAACGACTGCTCAGAAAATCCTTGCAATCTGATATAGGAGAAGGTGGGAAACTGAATGAACCATGCTCCAAATTCCTCCACCAGCTTCATTGCCTCATAAGACAATCTCATATGCAATCCCTTTTGCAAGGTTCTCACGATGCGCATTGCAAATGCATCATTAACCTGGGTGTAGTCATCTATGGCATGTAGATGCAGCTGTGGGTAACAATCATGGACCCTTAATCTTGGATTCTCACTTCCGAGGACTCCCTTGTACCTTAGTCCTTCATACCTCATATTTCGTGCCAACATGTATATCACGTATGAGCTCATGAAGAACTTCGTATGCTCCAAATTCCTCAGCTGTTCATCGAGGTTGTCACTAATCAACCCAACCCAATCGATGTGATTGAACTCCTCTACTACCTGTTGAACAAAGTACCACATCCATGTCTCAAACAAGTAAGAGTGGGGTAAACCAAATATCCTGCTGAGCATCATTATTAGATCACTGTATTCGCGGTGGAAATCCATCCACACAAGCTCCTTGGGTAACTTGGAGTAGTGGGTTTTATTCCTCCTCATCCATTTGTTGTTGATGATCTCGTCACAATGTTGAACTCCCACCGTGTAGACTCTATGTGCCTGTTCCTTTGTCTTCGAGACCAACCTCCGAGATGAAGGGATCCCAAATGCTTTAGTAATGGCTAGTGGAGAGAGATCTGCAATGATATTCTCGTCTGAGTCCTTGATCGTTCTGTCACTGGACTAATAATGTTTTGCACATTCCATGATCAATCAACATGCTAAAAGGTAGGAGGGAATCCGACTGTAGATACAATTCCGCTGTTCACAATCCGGGCAGCCAGGTGTGTCTGGTGATGGTCTTTGTAGCCAAACATCCTCCTTTGGAACTCGCTCAAATCAAGGCATCCAAGATTCGTGTCCTTCACCTCAATTCACTTCGAGACAATTTTGGACTCTGGGTAGAATTCTCTTTGCTCATTCTTGATCAGTTGCCTTCTGCTTACGCTGGTTCCTCTAGGTTCAACCATCTGCAAAATAGAAAGAAAAAACTTATAAGAGCACAAAAAAAAGAGAAAAAAACCATTCCATCCCAAAATTCAGAGATTTGCCAGAATTTCTCCATCTTTCCCAAAATTTGATTTTCTCTCTCCTCATGAAGATTTGTACCTCTGATCGACTTACTGGAGAAAAAATTGAAAAAATTTCACAAAATTCCTTCACACCTCTCCAGAAATAATCCTTCGCTAAGAAAACTTCCTGCTCTCCAAAAGAAACAACTTTCTCTCTCCTCTAAAGAATGCTCTCTCGATTTGTGTGAGAATGAAATGAGCAAAGTCTTCTCTTATAGCGTCTCAAAAACTCGAAAAACTGCTTTAAAGACTGTAGGCTAAAATTAGGCAGTTGCCCTGCTTTTGAAAAGATTCTTTGCCACTTGTCTGTGTTTTTCTCCCGCTTTTTTAGAATCTGCTAATTGAAGAGTTTTTGTCTTCATGAAGAAGTTTACCCATTTCTCAATTTTCAATTTTTTTTGGCTTTTCGATTTTTTTTTAAATTTTTTTTGAAGAAGTTAATTAATTAAATATTAATAAAATCAATATTTAACCAATTTCAATTTTAAAACATAAAATAAAATAAAAAATCTTTTTAAAGCAATTTCATTATTTTGTGAATTTTCACTTTTTTGATTGCTTTTTATTTATCAATTTTTGTGTTTTAATTAAATATTGATAAAAATCAATATTTAATTAATTTTTATTTAAATCCATATCGATTTAATTCAAGTTTTATTTTCAATTTTATTTTTGATTTTTTGAAGATTAATTTAATTAAATATTAATAAAAAATTAATATTTAACCAACTTCAAATTTGAAACTTAAAACCCAAAAAAAACTTTATTATTTCATTCTTCGAACTCGTGCTTCAAATCGATTCATTCAAATTTTCAAAATGATTAATCTTCATGTTTCAAATTCACGCCAAGATTTTGTTCATGAGTTTGGGTAGGTGTCGGATTCTGTCTCAAGCATTCATTTCGTGACCTGCCTTGTTTGTGCCAGAGAAAACATCGGAGCAAGATTTTTTGTGAGTTGAGGATTTTGTCCTTTGCACCCCTTTCGTGATCGAGTAGTTTTCATGCCCAAATTAAGGAGAAGTCGAGATTTGGAGATGGTCACGGATTCCATCATTAGCACTCATTCCGTGATCGGCTCCCACTTGCACTTCCACTTTCCTTGGAGCGGGATTCTGCTTGGGTGACAGACTGTTCTCTCTGGACAAAAATCCGTGGACAGCTAATATATGCACTCGCTATTTGTTTTGGGCGCATTTTAGAGTGAGTCAAGGATTTATGCGTGCAAAGGAGTCCGTTGACCATGTTGACTCATGCTCCAAGGAGGCTGGGAACGGGATTTTTCTTTGGTGGTGGATTTTGTCCTGAGCAACAAATCCGTGAGCATATGCATTTTGCACTCGAGAGAAGACCAGAGTGGGTTTTTGGGTAAGTAACGGATTTTATCCTTCAACATACAAATCCATGACTCCATGAAACTTGTGCTCCAAGGAGGCTGGGAACAGGATTTGGGTTGGGTTGCGGATTTCTTCTTTTGTAGATTAGTCCGTTGACACATTCCTTCCTCCTTCCATTCTGTGACTCCACTATTCTCGGGAGACAATGCCTTTTGCTTGAGATTGTCATTGACAGAGCTTGAAACGAAACGGGCCAGGCTGAACAAGAGAGAAAGGGGGTCCCATCGCGGATGGACGAGTTGTGAAACCGGTCACAACACCTCCATTGCCTTCAACCTCTTGTATGATCTTCTTTACTCTCTACCCATTTGATGTTACATTAGATTCTCCAAATTCACAAGCACATGAATTTTTTGAGAGCCTTGAAAAAGGTTGCATTAATAGCTTTAAGAGCATAAACATGAGAAAATGCAATCATCTTTAGAGGGAGCAAGGTAACAAATATGCTTCTAGTCTTATTGTGTGTAAATTTTTAGCATCGACATTTCAGATCATATTCCATGATCCATTATCAGGATGAGAGAGTTTAAGAATGCAAATGATGGATTGCAGACCCAGGCTCAAATAAGAAGACAGATGTTGGGAACAAAGACACACAAACCGAGAGGCAACCCAAAAAGAAAAACACAAGAAATGCCAATGTTCCATGACTGTCTTGTCTCCAACGGCTCTTCTTCTTTTTGCCTAGGTATGTCTGATGTTAGTTGTTCTTGCGTGCTTTCTTGTGCTAGTGGTATTAATTTCTCTGACGACGTATCTTGCAAGGGTTACCAACCTAGTATCATTCTCTTGTCCGTCCTAGGATCGAGGAACCTTGACTCATACACTCTTACCCTTTCCCCTCAACTGTGTTGCGGGTCTTCTTCTGTACTTGATGCTCCCTGTATTATTTTGCCTCATTCCCCTCTCTCTCATGTTTATCATGTGGTTGCCCCTTCCCACTCAGTCTCCTCTTGTGGTCAACCTATTTGTTGTTCTTACCCCATCTCACGCCCTTCTTGTGTTTCGCTCCACCAACTTCCCACCCCCAACCATCTTGTGATTAATGATTGGGAATCTAATTTGGTGGTAAACCTCTCCTCTGTTGTCTTAGACCTACTCATGTTCAATCTCCTCAAGTGTGGTCTTGGCTTTGCCCCTACTCCCCTCTCCATTTCTTATGATGACTTCCTTATTGAAATAAAAAATGTGGTCCGTGCTCTCCCTTCTGAGGTAGGTGGGGAAGTGAGACAAGATTGTGCGGTGGCCCTTAGGCGCGCAAAGCCGCCTAAGTGCAACATTCCCAAGGCCGAATTACTTGCCTTTAAAAACCTTTTGAGCAATAATGACTTAATTATTTCCAAAGACGATAAAGACAACCTCACAATCATTATGAACAAGCAAGATTATATCTCCAAGATGCGTGGCCTTTTCATACACTAGTAGTTACAAAATTGTACCTTGCAATCCGTGTGCCAAGATCCTTAGAAAAGTTAGAGAGGCTATCTGTGGCTCCTCCTTTGATGAGGACACCAAGAGACGCCTCATCCCCTCCAAAGAAGTCACCCCTCACATCTATGGGGTCCCCATGATTCACAAAGCCAATGTCCCTCTTAGACCCATCGTTGATACCATTGGCTCACCCTCATACCCTTTAGCTTCGTTTCTAGTGAAGTTAATTTCACCTCTTGTGGAGATTGTGACTCTTTCATCAAGGACTCTGGCCATTTTGTCGACTTCATCAAAGATGCTAAATTGGAAAGTGGTGACATTTTGGTTATCTTTGATGTTGTCTCCCTCTTCACCAAGGTGCCTATTCTTGACTCCATTAAGATTGTCAGAAGTAAGGCGAGTAACGAGATCGCCTCTTTGGTGGAGTTGTGCTTGAGATCAACCTTTTTCTCCTTCCAAGGTGTTATCTATGAGTAGGTTGACAGTGTGGCAACAGGCTCCCCCCTTTCACCCGTTATTGCTAATCTTTACATGGAGCACTTTGAGATTATGTCTTTGTACTCTTTTCCTCTTAAGCCTAAGTGGTGGAAACGCTATGTTGATGACACCAAAGTGTGTTGGCCTCATGGTCTCGACAAATTAGAGGAGTTTCACTCTCACCTTAATAACTTGTCCCCTTGTATCTCCTTTACCAAGGAACTTGAGTTGGACAATTATTTGTCTTTTCTTGATGTGTTACTCCTCAAGAAACTTGATGGCTCTCTTGGTCTTCGAGTGTTCCGCAAATCCACCCACATTGACTTGTATCTCTTCGCTTCTCATCATCACCCTTGCCAAAAAGTTGGGATTCTTAAAACCCTAGCTTTGAGATCCCTTCGTATTTGTGATGAGCCCATCTTCGTCAAGTTTTTAGGCTCAATGGGTATTCTAGTTGACAAATCTCCAGAGCTTTTCAACAAGCTAGTTTTTTCGCATTCCACCTCCAGGTCCATCCCTTCCCAGCCTTTCACTCCCCCTACCGCTGTCCTCCTTTTCATTGAAGGCATCTCCCACAAAATCTCTAAAATCCTTCTCAAAAAAGGTGTGTGGTGTGCCTTCAAACCCTTGTCCACCCTTAGAAACTGCTTAACCCCTCTCAAAGATTCTAGAGATTCCTTCTCGGAATTTGGTGTTTATAAGGTTTCGTGTTCTTGTGGTTCTCCCTATATTGGTGAAATTGGCAGATCTTTCGTTACAAGGATCAAGGAACGTAGTGCTGACATTAAGCACGAGCAAGTGCTTAAATTTGCCTTGTCTAAGCATTCATCTTCCACCAAACGACACATTTGTTTGGAAAACACTCAAATCCTTGTCAAAGAGGATAATTTCTTTAAGAGGAAGATGAAGGAGGCTATTGAAATTTTCAATCACCCTTCCAACCTCAACCACGATGAAGGGTGGACTCTCAGCCTTTCTTGGCATCCTCTTTTATCCTCCCTTAAGGAATGCCATCTTCCTCCCCTCCGACCCCTTCCTCCCCCCACTTTCTCCCTTGCCTCCCCTCTTTTGTGTGCCTCGTGGCTTGTTCTCGTCTCTTTTCTGCTTCCTGATAGTCCCAACCGGTGTTGAGAGGGGAGGGGTGAATCAACACCTCTAAAACTTTTTTACTTTAAATCCAGTGAAGTAAACTTATAGCTGAAAGATAATCCGATTTAAACATATAATAATAGTAAGAAAACAATCACACAGTGACACCAGATTTATCATGTGGAAACTCGGTTAGGGTAAAAACCACGGTGTGAGGAGACCTCACAAATTTTGTACTCTTCTGAAGTACGCTCTGTAAGGAGCTTTCTCGGTTAAAGGATAATAACACACTGCTAGGTGTGACCCGGTTAAGGGATTTGTTACAATAAGGCCGGTTAGTGCCTGCCTAGTTAAAGGACTTTGAACACCTTACAAGATGCCACCCGGTTAAGGGATTTGATACAAGGGACCTGTTAGAGTCCACCCAAATACTGAGATTTAACTATTGTAGTTGCTAGAAAACAATAGAAGAATGACCTTTTACAATTGGCTTTGCATAGCCTAATAAGATTTCTGTTTGTGCTCAGCTGAGAATGGTCACCGGTTGCCACAAGTGTGTTCTTCTCTACTGTTGTGCTTCTCTGCACACACTTCTTTCTCTTCTTCTCTTTCTAATCTACCCTAGCTTCTTTTGAGCTTTTCAGGTTCACTCTTTTATCTGGCAGAATGAAGGCAACTTTTCTTCTCCTCAATCAGAAGAATATATAGAGTCTTAGCCCTAATTGCACTCGTTATGCATGACCTAATTACAAATCCTTATTGGATTCATTACTTAGTGGAGTACCAGTTCACTGAGGAAACATCCGATGCATGCCCTTGCTTTATTTGCCTAATAAAGAAAGTAGTAGTTACGTGTTAAGCAACTTTCCTTCATAGGAAATAATGCTTTGTTTTAAAGTCACTGATTTCGGCTTTAAATCCTCCAGACGCGCCTCAAACCGATCACCAGTTTAACTCAAAGACCTCCGGAATTGTCGCAAAAAATCTTGGTCAAGGAGTCGGTTAGAATAGGTAGTTTGACTATGACTTCCTTGGTTTACACTGAAGTCATTAATAGATCGGTTGAGATTCTCATGCTGTGAACAAGTAATAGTCCCTTTCCTTGGCTCACCGGTTGCACCATCCTCGGTTGTATATTGATACCGATTTGCTGTTGCTTTCTCTGTGTTTGACTACACCGGTTGTAGCCAAGTCCTCGGTTGAAGGTAGAATCCTTCTTTGCTATACTATATACACTACCTGGTTTCTGAGGTTCTATATGGTGACCGGTGGTATTTGCTAACAGCCACAACTTCTACCAAATCATCCTCCTTTCATACAGATCTCCTTGGATCTTTAGACTTTATAGAGATGACAAGTCTCTATATTCTTTTGCCAATCAATGACAACACTAGTACCAGTAGCAGGTTTACTGTCACTTAATGCCAACAATCTCCCCCTTTGGCATTGATGGCAAAACCTTGATGGGCAATCATCACAATATCACCGGATTACTGTGCATGTATCTCTATACCACTGCTACTACTACAGTCTTCCGGTTATTGCCAAACTCTCCCCCTTTTTGACAATAATGCCAAAGGCTAGTCAGAGAGACTACCTTTTGCTAATCTGCTCTCCCTAGGAGTAGCATTCCTTTTTCATCAGTCTAGAAAAGATGAGGTGTTCCCCTCTGTTGAAGCATAATGAACTGATGATCACCTTTGCAGGTTTACTGAAGATCATGAAGGGGTATCACCCCTAGTTTACTTCTGAAATACTTAAAAGTACTCTTTGGTAATGGCTTTGTGAAGATATCAGCAATTTGTTCCTTTGTGGGAACATACTCCAGTCTCACCTCCTTGTCTTGTACCAGCTCTCTCAAGTAATGATACTTGATGACAATGTGCTTTGTCTTGGAGTGCATAACAAGGTTCTTGGATATATTAATTGCACGGGTGCTATCACAATAGATAGCTATCGGTTCAGGTATTTGTTCTTTAATTCCTTCCAGCAGTTGTTTGATCCAGATCACCTGTGTGCAATTGATTGCTTCAGCAACATATTTGGCCTCTGCATTAGATTGAGAAATACAATTCTGTTTCTTGCTTGTCTAAGAAACGATTCTTTCACCAAGGAAGAATGCACCACCACTTGTGCTCTTTCTGTCATCCATGTTTCCAGCCCAATCTGCATTAGTGTATACTTTTACTTTGAATCCCCTCGTGTGGAAACCATAATCCATATTCTTCAGTGCCCCTTAGATATCTGAAGATTCTCTTTACTGCTATCAGATGTGTCTCTTTGGGATTTGTAGAGAATCTTGCCACTATGCCAACCGCATGTGTAATGTCCGGTCTAATGTGAACAGCATATTGCAGTTTTCCCATCATGGACCGATACGTTGTTTCATTCACTTCTTTTGTATCATCCTCCTTTGATAACTTGAGGTTAGTTATCATTGGGGTTCCAACCGGTTTAGAATCTTCAAGTCCAAAAGTCTTAAGAATTTCGTTTATATACTTGGACTGAGATATAAAGATACCTTCTTTTAGCTGATGGACCTGTAGTCCAATGAAGAATTTTATGGCACCTATCATAGACATCTCAAATTCTTTTTTCATTTCTTCAGCAAAGGCTTTGCTCATCTTGTCATCTCCTCCAAAGATGATGTCGTCCACAAAGATCTTAGCAATCAGATTTCTATCTTTTCCGGTCTTGAGATACATATTGCTGTTGTCCCCGGTTCTTGTGAATCCTATGGTCAGAAGGTATGAATGCAACCTTTCATACCAAGCCCTTGGAGCTTGCTTAAGCCCATAAAGAGCTTTCTTCAGTTTACAGACCATTCCATCCTGATGTGCAGATGTGAAGCCTTCCAGTTGTTCAATGTAGATTTCTTCTTCCAATATTCCATTCAGGAATGCAGACTTAACATCCATCTGGTATACTTTGAATCCTTTGTGAGCAGCATAGGCGAGTAAAATTTTCACTCCTTCTAGTCTTGCTACCGGTGCAAAGGTTTCTCCATAGTCCAGTCCAGCTTCCTGGGCATATCCTTTGCAGACCAATCTTGCCTTATTTCTTATTACTTTTCCATCCTCATTCAACTTGTTCCTATAGACCCACTTGGTTCGTATGACATTCTTGTCCTTTGGTCTTGGCACAAGTTCCCATGTGTCATTTTTCTCAATTTGCTCAATTTCTTCCTCCATGGCCTTGACCCAGTTTTTATCTTCTAGAGCTTCCCTTGTTGTTTTGGGCTCTATACAGGAAAGTAAACAGATATTCTCTTTGGCCTTTTTTGTGGTCAAAATATTAGCATGTTTGTCACCAATAATGTTATCAGTAGAGTGATATGTGACATACCTTGGGAAAACCGAGTGCTATTCCTGATCAGGCTCTTACGGTTGAGCAATTTCTTCACCATGATTTTGAACATTTTCTTGTTCACCATCCTGTGCTCCAGGTGCAATTTCCTGAACCAGGTGTTTGTTCACATGGTGTTCTTCTTCGTCTTCAGTAGCTGCTTCATTGAACTCGAAGGCATTTCTTTCACTTAAGACCTTCAAGACTGTCATGATCATCATGACCGATCTTCTTATCCGGTTTTGAAGATTCATCAACTTTTACAATGATGCTTTCAATTATCTTGCCTGTTCTCTTGTTCAGACATCGATAGGCCTTACTTTTGGTAGAGTAACCCAAAAATGTTTCTTCATCACTCTTGGGATCAAACTTCCTAGAATACATATCTCTTTTGATGTAATATTTATTACCAAAGATTTTGAAGTAGCCTACACTGGGAGTATGCTTAAACCATAGTTCATAAGGAGTCTTACCGGTTCCCTTTTTGACTTGAACTCGGTTGAGCGTGTAGACAACAATACTGATAGCTTCTCTCCAGAAGTGATGAGGGAGATCCTTCTAGATCAACAGGGTTCTGGCACAATCAATCAGAGTCCTGTTCCTTCTTTCTGCTACTCCATTTTGCTGCGGAGTCCTTGGTGCAGATAGCTGTCTTTTTATTCCATGTTCCTCACAGTAGTGAGTGAACTCTTGAGAGGTATATTCACCCCCTCTGTCTGATCTCAGACACTTCAAGCTTTTACCAGTCTTTTTTTCCACTCTAGCTTTGTAGATTTTGAACATGTGGAAAGCCTATGATTTCTCCTTAAGAAAGAGTGTCCACATCATCCTAGAGAAGTCGTCTACAAAGAGCATAAAGTACTGGTCTCCATGGTAGCTCTTCATTCTCATTGGTCCACACAGATCAATGTGTACCAGGTCTAGAACATTCTCAGCAGAGAAGGGCTTACTGTTGAAGGATGTTCCGGGCAGTTTTCCTAACTGACAATCTTTACAAACACCCTTGATGGGCTTTGTAATCTCAGGAAGTCCTCTTACCGTTTTCTTTTTGCTCACTTTGACAATACTGTCAAAGTTTATGTGGTAGAGCCTCTTGTGCCATAACCAACTGTTGTCTTCTTTGGTCATAAGACAAATTTTGCTTGATTCTCCTTTGACCGAGGCTATGAGACAAGCTCCTTCCATTGAGTCTAGGTAGAACAGATTACCTTTTCTCTGTCTACCGGTTGCAACATGGGTTCTAGATTGATTTTTCACTATATAGGAACCTTGTCCAAATTCCAATAGGAATCCTTTGTTATTCAGTTGTGCAACACTCATTAAGTTGTACTTGAGTCCTTCAACCTAGTACACATCTTCACAGATAGCATCATTGCAGAGTGCAATAGAGCCTTTATCTTTAATGACATAGGGAGCATTATTTCCGAAGGTAACTAATCCACTGTCATTGAGCTCCAAGCTAATAAACTTGTTCTTGTCACTGGTCATGTGGTGAGTGCATCCACTATCGATGATCCAATCATCGTATTGATGTGATCGTGAGATAAGCGCAATTTCACTTATCACAGGGCTCTCCTCCTTTATTGCCACAAATGCAATTTTTGGATCATCTGAGTCTACAGATTCATCATTTGTGACTCCTTCCTCAACAAGATAGCATTCCTTCTTTGTTTTGCTCTTGAACCAGTCCCTTTTATCTTTATGTTCATTATCAGGACACCTTGTAGCCATATGTCCTATCTTGTTGCAAGAGAAGCATTTCAAAGGGAGCTTTCCCTTGTACTTCCCTTTCCCTCTGGGGAATCTCCTAGCGATGAGTGCTTCAAACTCATCTTGCTCCATCTCCTCTAAGAGCAGATTCTCAACAAGGTTGCCAATCTTACCGATAGAGCAATTACCGGTTTCTCTTCCCTTTTTGGTGGAAGAGATATTGACAGAGGACTTAAAAGCTGCCTTCTGGATGGGTAATCTATTATCAAAATTACTTAATTCAAAAGCAGCTAGCTTACCGATTAGGGAGTCTAAGGTGACTTGATCTTTGGTCACCGATCTGAGCTCTTGAATGGTAGAGATCTTGATGGCATACTGAAGTCTGAGAGTTCTCAGTATTTTGCTAACCACCTCCTCTTCACTAAGCTTTCCTCCAACGCTTCTGATGGAGTTGATCACCTCTTTGATCTGGTTGCTATATTGTTCGATGTCTTCTCCTTCATTCATCCTCATGTCATCATATTTTTCTTTGAGGCTTTCGACCTTGGCTCTTTGAACATTTGGATCTCCTCCATAAACCGTTTGCAATTTGCCCCACATCTTGAAGGCAGAATCAAGATTTCTATCTCAGCATAAACATGATCAGGTAGCGTGCTAGCTATCATGTCCATAGTAGCCGTGTGCTTGGTTTTGATCTTCAGTTGATTGGGTGTTTGTGTGCCAGCGGGTTCAGTGTAATCAGTTGTAACATGATTCCAGTACTGATCTTTGGTGGTCTTCATGTACAGCTTCATTCAGTTGCACCACAGAGTAAAGTTTTCCTTTGAAAACTTTGGTCCTTCCTTTCTCATCATCTTGACTATTTCTTTATACTATTAAGTGGTAAAGAAAACAAGACTTGGCTCTGATACCAATTGACAGTCCCCACCGGTGCTGAGAGGGGAGGGGTGAATCAGCACCTCTAAAACTTCTTTACTTTAAATCCGGTGAAGTAAACTTACAGCGGAAAGATAATCAGATTTAAACATATAATAACAGTAAGAAAACAATCACACAGTGACACCAGATTTATCACGTGGAAACCTGGTTAGGGTAAAAACCATGGTGTGAGGAGACCTCACAAATTTTGTACTCTTCTAGAGTACGCCCTGTAAGGAGCTTTCCCGGTTAAAGGATAATAACACACTGCTAGGTGTGACCTGGTTAAGGGATTTGTTACAATAAGGTCGGTTAGTGCCTGCTTGGTTAAAGGACTTTGAACACCTTACAAGATGCCACCCGGTTAAGGGATTTGATACAAGGGACCTGTTAGAGTCCACCCAAATACTGAAATTTAACTATTGTAGTTGCTAGAAAACAATAGAAGAATGACCTTTTACAATTGGCTTTGCATAGCCTGATAAGATTTTTGTTTGTGTTCAGCTGAGAATCATCACCGGTCGCCACAGGTGTGTTCTCCTCTACTGTTGTGCTTCTTTGCACACACTTCTTTTTCTTCTTCTCTTTCTGATCTACCCTAGCTTCTTTTGAGCTTTTCAGGTTCACTCTTTTATCTGATAGAATGAAGTTAAATTTTCTTCTCCTCAATCAGAAGAATATATAGTCTTAGCCCTAATTGCACTCATTATGCATGACCTAATTACAGATCCTTATTGGATTCATTACTCAGTGGAGTACCAGTTCACTGAGGAAACATCCGGTGCATGCCCTTGCTTTATCTGCCTAATAAAGAAAGGAGTAGTTACGTGTCAAGCAACTTTCCTTCATAGGAGATAACGCTTTGTTTTAAAGCCATTGATTTCAGCTTTAAATCCTCCAGAGGTCTTTGAGTTAAACTGGTGATTGGTTTGAGGTGCGTCACCGATCTATTAATGACTCCGGTGTAAACCGAGGAAGTCATAATCAAACTACCTATTCTAACCGACTCCTTGACCAAGATTTTCTGCGACAATGTTGTGAACAGGTAATAGTCCCTTTCCTTGGCTCACCGGTTGCACTGTCCTCGATTGTATATTGATACCGGTTTGTTGTTGCTTTCTCTGTGTTTGACTACACCGGTTGTAGCCAAGTCCTCGGTTGAAGGTAGAATCCTTCTTTTCTATACTGTATACACTACCTAGTTTCTGAGGCTTTATATGGCGATCGATGGTATTTGCTAACAGCCACAACTTCTACCAAACCATCCTCCTTCCATACAGATCTCCTTGGATCTTTAGACTTTATAGAGATGACAAGTCTCTATATTCTTTTGCCAATCAATGACAACACTAGTACCGGTAGCAGGTTTACCGGTTATCATCACTTAATGCCAACACTTACCCCATCCTCGAGTGCTCCCCGCCTTGTCCTGGTGTCTCTCCTCAGTTGTCTTCCTTTCCTTGTTTATCTTTCCTCTTTCTTTGTCTCTTCTTGCCTCCCTCTCTCTCCTTCTCAGGTTCTATTTCCACATCTTCTCGCCCCTTCTTTTTGGCTCCCTTCCTCTTGGTCAAGTTGTGGTCCTTAGGTCTTTCCCTTGGCACTTGGCCCTGGCCCCCCTTGTTTGCCTTGGTGATCTGTAGTCCTTGGGTTCTTTAGGATGTTGTTTAGGTGTTGGCTCCTTGCATGCCTAGCTGGTTCTTTTCTCCTTGTTGTCCTTCTCATTAGTGTTGGCTTTGTTTTGTCCTATTTTCTTGTTTTGTTTTTTTGGATCGGGTGTTTGTTTCGCCCTAGTTTTCTCTCTTGCTTTTGTGTTTAGTTTTTCCCTTAATTGTGGGTCTTTTTCTTTTAGACTCTCCCCCTCCTTTTGGAGTTTTTAGTCTCCTTCGTTGTTTTTTGTGTTTATTTGTTTTTATGCACCTTCTTGTTGTGCATATATGATATATGTATAGTTTGGTTTGTATAAGCTTTGGTATTTTTGTTTATTGTTTCACCCATTATATATTAGTTTATTTTTTATTATTCTTTTATTTCTTTCTTTAGATATTTTCTAATATATATATATATTTGTTTGTTTGTTTATTTATTTATGTGTTTATTGTTTTGTTTTGTTTGGTTGTCTTTTTATTTTGCATATTTATTTCTTATTTTAGTTTTTAGTTTTTATTTTCTTCTTGTTTTTCTTGATTTTTCTTTTTTCTCAATTTTTCTTTTTTTTGTGTTTCTTTTTACATTCTTATCCTCTTTCATTCTTTAAGATTTTTGTATTTTTCTTTTTGTTTAGCTATTTTTCCTTCTTCCTATTTATATATTTGTAGTTTCTTTTATTCTTTTATTGTTTCATTTTTTGCTTTTTGATATATTGTTTTGTTTGTGCATTTATGTATATAGGTTTATGTATTTATATTTTTTGTTTTAGTTTATATATATATTTATGTTTATTGTCTTGTTCTTTTATATATTTTTATTTTATTTTTACTTTGGTACTTTAATTTTTAATGTGTGGTTGGTTTTGATTTATCTATTTTTGGGGTTCTTATTTATTTCTTTATACCTTCCTGTTTACTCATTTTTTGGTTTATATTTTTAGAATGGTTACTTTTGAGGTGGGTTGATTGTGGGGGTGGCTTTTTTAGTCTGTCATTTCTTGTGTTTTTCTTTCTGGGTTGCCTCTTGGTTTGCATGGCTTCCTTTCCACCCTCTCTCTTCTTATTTGAGCCTGGGTCTGCAATCCATCATTTGCATTCTTAAACTGTTTCTCATCTTGATGATGGATCATGGAGTATGATCCGCAACGTTGATGCTAAAAATTTACACACAATCAGACCAGAAGCATATTTGTTACATTTCATGGATTGTGGAAATTTGCTATCATTAAGGGAGAAAGGTGTCTGCACCCATTTACTATTTCTTAGTAGCAAGAGACTACTCCCAAAATTTGATCCTAGATTCATGATCTTGGCATCAATGATACCTTGAAATGTAAAATCAATGTTTGATATATATATGTAACAAAAATGTTGATTTCATCCAATGATGGGCCCACTATTCAACCTTATATCTCCAAAAAATAAATAAAACACACCCTTATTTCCTTATAATTCCAATGCATACGATAAAACTTCTTATAAGAGAGGAAAGACATATGATGGTACACAGTGCATGCCCTTGACCTAAATATTGAGTGGATAGAAGGCCTTTGTAGTGAATACTCGGGTTGTCAAAACAGAAAAAAGAGGTTATCTTTCACACATGCTTGATTTATATGACATTTCACTTTTTTTTCCTACCCTTGCCAGCCTAAGATATTTTGACAGCCTTCTTTCAACACACGCCATGCAAGTCCCTGCATTGGTTTGAATCCCACGAGGCCACAAACAACAGCGACTTTGATTTGAATTCGTTTTGAGTCCCACTTCTTTCAACAACAACCAAACCTAGAAGGAATTTTCTCATCTTGAAGCCTCAAAAGAGATTCAAAACCATAAATTTTCAAAATACAAATGTTCATAGTATAAGAAAATCCCCGATCTGCATCTTAAACAAGCAAAATAGAAGAAAAATCAATGATTCGGACCTTATAATTTCACTTCTTGGAGCATTCAGACGGGAAGAAATCCAAACAAATGTCCAGATCAGATTTAAGGTCAAAATTCTGAATGACTTATGAGGCAAAAAATGGATCTAGGCGCAGGAATAGCAACATAATTAAGGAACCCAAATACTCAAATGAATGGCCATCGCCGCTCCTTACAGTTTGAAAATGGTATTGCATGGGAAGATGGGTGACTGTCTCTAATTTGATTTTTACGCCATCATTGACACTGCACTTGTTGCAGCATTAATCCATCACCAAATTGTTCCTCCTAAAAATCTCAAGTCATTAATCACCAATATATTCCAGAAGGTTCTGATACCAAATGAAAACGATGAAAGCAGAAAACAAAAACTTTATTGATTGATTCATGGATTACATCTCAACATGGCTTTATAAAGCCAATATTCCTGTGAATAACTTCCTACGGGAATGTAATTTCCTATAACTTTAACATACCTAATTTATTACTTATTAATGTAATTTATAAAACTAAACTAAATTAATGTAAAACTTGAACACATTTTGCATTCCCTCATCTTTAATTCCATTTGGGGCACCTTTTGCATGGAAGATTTGTCCCACTTGCAACCTTCTTATCAACACCTTCAATTTCCTCTATATTCAATCCAAGTCTTCTCATGATTTATTCATCAACATAGTTATAAGTAGCACCACTATTTATGAGTATGGTTATCTTTTGACCCTTAAAGACTCCTCGGCAAAAAGCATTAAATTGTGGTGTTCCTAAGAGGGCTGCAAGAGTGCCTCATGAAGGTCCTCTTTGGTGTGTAAGCTCTTCATTTTCTTTTTCAGATTCAGATTCATTGCCTTTTGCATCTTCATTGGAAACCACCTCAATGTAATGTATTTGCCCTTTACCCAAACATCTATATCCTCGCTGCGCAATTTCCTTGCATGAGAAACATACCTTCCTTCTTCAAAATTCATTCTTGGATACCTCAACTTGCTTGGGCTTGGCCGGTGGTGTCTTGGAGAGCGTTGTATTCTTTTGGAAGAGCCTCTTGGGCAGCATAGGTGGTGCTGTCCTCTTGCTACTAAAGCTGTCCCTAACTATTGAGTCGTCTAAATTGAGACCTCCTGTGATGGTTTCTTGCAGTTTGATCAGATTGAAAGCCCTTGAGTAACCCTTCAAGAGGTTCAGCTAATCCCTCAACAAAGAGCACTATGAGTCTCTTTTTTGTCACATTAGGCACGTCAGTGAATTTTTGAAACTCTGCTACATAATCCTCCACCTTACCCTCTTGTTTGAGTTGTGTTAGATCCCTGAAATGGATTTTTGTATCCGTCCTATCAAATCTTTCAATCAACCTTTGACTGAAATTTCTAGTGGTAATAGAGTCATCCCCTTGGGTTACCATACTGTGATACCACCATTCATGAGCTACTCCCTCCAAATACAAAGTGGTGAATTTAATAGCTGCTTCTTCGAGCATTGGATTCAAGGAAAAATAGGTATCAAGTTTTTGTAACCACAATCTTACTGATGTATACTGCTTGTCCCATCAAAATTGGGGATAATGATCTCCCTAATCGATGCTGGATATCCTTTCTTTCATTATTCCCCTTCCTCCTATGCCCTCCTTTCAATTTCAGGCTGCAATATTCAGTAAAAGTCATGTTATTTTTGACAGCTTCACTCAAGGCAGTGTATTCAGCATGAAGCCGGTCCATTTCATTCACTTGATTAGGTTGAGGTCCGCCCACATCTTCTCTTGTCAACAACTTGGCTCTGAATGCCCTGGTATTTTCTGATGTTCTTTCACAATCTGCAGTAGATTTCTCCCCATTAGAGTTGCTATCTTCACCCCTGTGATTTGCAGACTTATCAAAATCCTAATGCTGATTGAGACCTCTCAACAATTGGACCATTTCCCTCATTGTCTCTGACATGTTAACACGGAACTCCTCAGACCTCTTAAAGAAGGCTTTAGCAGGGTCATCATCTATGTCTCCCATACTGGTACCCTTCTTCTTCTCTCTCTGTTGTTACCTTTGTTCCCTTTCACAGTTTCACTCATCAACAATCCCTCAGGCTGGCAGGCTTAAGGCTCCGATACCACTGAAAGGTGCTGATTTATACGAAACAAAATTATTTAACACCAAAAATTTGAACTGTCTATTCAATACCAGATATAAATTTCATTTCCAAAAATGTGTAAGAACTTGTATTAATAGGAATCAGATAAACTGGGTTTGATCAAGGATTTGCATTCACCAAACAAGATATAGTGTATACAACAGTATATACAAATTATAGATCTCTTACAAATTATGACAGGCCTAATCTTCTATGGAATCCGCAGTGGGTATTATCCTTTATCCCTTGATGCTTACTTTGGCTTTGCAGGTGTTGAAGACACACCATGAAGTCAGGGTCGTCCCCAGGCACTGTAGGTTATCAAATCAGTCCTTGTTGCTCAATACCTGCTGTTGCAGAGCTGCTTGCAAGCACGATCCTCTCCTGATTTTTAAATAGCCGTGCCTGAAGATGGTGTCCTAGAATTGGCCCAATCTGGAACATAATCTGCTGCAAGAGTTCCTCATGAATTTGCTGTCTTTCTACCTTCTGAAAGCTGCGATGAATAGAAGATATTTAATGATTGATGTGATGCAAGGAAAGACTCAATAGATTGATGCTCAGGGTTAGGGTTTGTGTCCTGCCTTATGTAGATTTGTTCTAGCAGTCAAGACATGCACTCAGGCAGAGACATCAAGCAATTAAGCATGATCGAAAACCTTCGAACAATCCCCTCAAAGAGAGAGCTAAGCGTGCTGGCTAACCAGTCGGCCCACATAAGAAAATAAAAAGTATATTTATATTAATTATGCTAAAGTATGAGAGGTCGGCCCTAAAGAGCGGATATAAGGAAATTTATAATAATTTCATTTATTTAAAATTTCAATTTATTGATATTAATGAAACTCAAAAGAAATGGGTGTTATCCAACATAATGCGGCTGGCCAACCAACTCTTCAAATCGGGCTCATCACAATCATTTTCCAAGTGCGAAAATCCCGAGGCCCATGTGAAATGAATGATGATTTGGTTTTCAACATGCTTTATTTTGATATGGGGACTGTTGAACACACCCCAAGATTGAGAGGAGGAAGTGAATCAGTCTTTGATTATAAACTTTTTAAATCGTAATTCCACATCATTCAACCTTAACTAAATTAGTAGCAAAGGAAGATAAAACAATGAACACCATGCACACAAAGACACCAAATTTATGTGGAAAATCCAAAAAGGGAAAAACCATGATGAGATTCAGCTCACACTATATGAAAAACAGTTTTACAATGTTTGTTTTAGTCTCACTACCAAAGAAGCTCACCTCTCTTGGCTTGTAGGCCAAGGCACACTTCCTTAGGGAAAGATACAAAGGACTTGTTGATTGAGACGTACTGCCTCAGGGCAAGACACAAGACTGTCAAGAAGAACTCACCGTCTTTCAGCAGGATAGATGACTATTATGAATCAAAATGAACAAGCCCTCATATTGCCTCCAACTATTATCCAAGCAAGAAGCTGTTATTGAATCATTGTCTCAAGCGACCAACTTCATTACAATCACCACACACACATCTGCTGTCTCAACACTGGTATACTAATTGAAATGATTGTGAACGTGCACTGTTCAAATTGATCTTTGCACTTATTCAACACTTATTCACACTTGTTCCACACATCCAACACATTGAAATGATCTTCAATATGATCAAAACTCTCAATTAGATTGGCAAGAAAGAGGACAGACATTAGTCCAATCAAGTCGGCCACCAAACACAATTGCGGTGATTGCGGTCCACTCCAAGACATAAAGGGGACCTAAAAACATCATAACACATCTTTTTAAGTAGCTCCAAATGATTTGCAGGCAAGAACACATCCTCCAAAGTTAGGAACAAATGTAATGCGTAGATAAATCATGTAGTGCATAACCAACTGGCCCACAAACATAATTCAACTGAAATTAATTCAATGCGGATCTTCACACGCCACAGTAGGACCAAAATCTACATTTTAACACAACTTCTAGCACAAGTCCAGGCCAAAAGAATATAGTCCAAACAGCTTAACCGACCTAGTTGGCCAGAGAGCTACAACAAACCATATTTCAAAGAAATAGAACATCATAAATATTCTTTTGGAGCACAACACCAACTGAACTGAACTGAGGCACTGCACAAGCATTCATAGCATGTCCTCCCAACCGCAATACTAGAAGCATCAATGTTGAATATTCTCCAGACCAATCCTGATAGACAGGCAGAGTATTAGCAAACTTCAATTATCAATCACAACAACTCCAATGCCAAGGACCTGAAACCATAAGAGTGCAACATCCACAAAACATAAACATTATATCCAGAACCGCAAGCTCTCATCATCAAGTGTGGAGGAATGTGGAGCATGCTTCCAAACTGACTTCAAATGCTATTTTCTGCATACTCCATCTACTAAGACTATAGCACGCCGGATACATCAAATGCTCACTCTGGAGCAACACCAAAGAACATAGGAACATCAGAACACATATTTCCAACAATCTCCTCACATCAGGTTGAGGTCAATGACAACACCAATACATATTTCCAACAGGGACATTACAAGTTATGAATGGACCCATCTTGTGTCCAATTTTCTCGAACTCTTTGAAGCAGTGGGCAGCTACAAGAAAGAAAAATGTATTCTCTTCGAGAGGAGTCCTGATTGGTTTAATAAACTTATGTGTTGAACTACTAATATTTCATCTAGAAGAGTTTTAAGGCTTCTAAAGCTGAATGTTTTAGGAGTGATGGATGGTGTATGGCTGTAGTGTGAGGGGAGAGATAGGTGGTTGACAGCCTGGTAAAGATGTTTGGAATGCTATAAGATATTTCAATATCTTCTTTCTTGGAAGTCCAGATGCAAAACAAGCTTAGGTGGTGAATTGTTAATCTTTCATGTAGCAGAATTTTAAAGTTTTAAACACTTCTAAACCTGCCTTTTTAAGAGGAGAGATGGATGCTGTAAAGCTGTAGTTTTGGGGGAGAGATTGGTAATTGACAGCCTCTTAAAGTTGTTTGTAATACCATCAGATATTTTGATATCTTTTTCTAGAAGCCTAGATGCAAAATAAGCTTAGGTGGGGAATTGTCAATATCTCATGCAATAGATCGTTAAGGCTTTTAAAGATGAATTTCTAAGTGCCAGAAATGAGGTAATCAGGGAAGATTCTGAGTTGTCAACGTATCCGATATCATACTTTGATCAACTGTCGATTTTATTTAAGATGCAATTCTGGAAAAAAGAACTCTATTAAAGAAGAATGTGAATAACAGAGAAAAAAAATAATAGCAGAGAGACACTTTCATATCCTAAACTTTCATTGCTTACTCAAAGTTACACAGTCTCATAATATATCTATGCATGTTGTAACAACTCTTCAATTACATGTATCTACACTAGACATTTTTCATTCTCTTAAACCTTAGATACCGATGCGCCCAGGAATCCAGTTGATGCGGATGCGGATGCATTCTGGTGCTGATGTGGAGCCGGATGCCCTGCGGATGCCACCTGGAAGCGCATTCGCATCCACAGGGCACCCAGGCGTATCAAACAAAAAACACAGGCCCAAACGCTTTTTTTGGCGAAAAAGTAACTAAAAAACACAATAAAACATGTGTTAAAAACAATATTTTATTCATTCTTTTTCTCCTAAACCCTAAAACGGCCCTAAACGAGGCCATTCAAACATTTTTCTTCTCATTTCGTATGCAGCTTGCCTCTCTTCTCATTTTCTCTCCATTTTCGATTTTGAAGCTAAGGTGATTGTTTTCGAAGAAGATCCTTCGTGGGCTGAGAGATAGCTTCCACAAAAAAGTTTTCAGCATCAAAGGTAAGCATTTGGTCCCTTTCTTGAGTTCTTTAATGGAATTTTTTGAGGTTTTGATGGATTTTTTCAAGTTTGGGAAGAAATATTAATGAAACAAGTTTAGCTATTTGTTTTGGACTATTTTTGTATCATTGTTTTGCACTTGTAAGCTTGATGTTCATATTTTTTTTCTAAATTATATTTATTTATTTTCTTATTATAGCAAGGAAATCGATTGTATTGTGCAAGTATGGCCGCCACCGGTAGTCAAAGTTCAGTGGGAGGGCAAAGTACCGATAATTTTAATATTGATGTAGGATCTCCTTTATGGAGACATACCACAAGATTATCACAGGTTTAGGAGGTGGCTCGTATCTTTGGAAGTGCAATTATTGTCAAAGTAACAAAGGAAAACCATTTAATAGCTCATATTCTTGGGTCAAACTTCATTTTATGGGCCCTGCTGGAAAATGTATTGCAATGTGCAAAGGCATAAGTGGGAAGGGGATGTCTAATGCACAGATAGCTTCATTTGTAAAAGAACAAGAAGAGGCTGATTGTTTGGTTAAAAGATCCAAAAAAAGTTTTTATCAACCTCCATCCGGAAAGAACAAAATGCAATTGCTCAATGAACTAGTTGTCTCCTCCAAACATCCATTCTTGCAAGTACCTGTACTGGGAGAGGAAGAGGAAGAGGAAGAAGTAGAAATTACAGCCCGCAAAAGAGGCCCATTGGATAGTGCATTTAAAATGGAGGCAAGAGAGCTTGTTGATGAAGCTATTGCACGTTGTCTCTATGCCAATGGTCTTCCTTTCAACTTGGTAAGATCACCACATTAGAAGGAAATGGTGGAAGCCATCAATAAAGCCCCAACTAATTACGTAAGTCCCGAGTATGAAAAGGTGCGTACCACTTTGTTGCAAAAAGAGAGGACTTCTATAGAGAGGGCTCTTCAACTAATTAAACATTCTTGGAAAACTTCGGGTATAACTATTGTGTCTGATGGATGGAAAGATGCAAGAAATCAACCATTGATTAATGTGATTGCAATGTCCCCCAAAGGGTCAATGTTTTTGAGGGCTGTTGATTGTGAAGGACAGGTGAAGGATTCACAGTTCATTTGTAGAATTCTCATTGAGGCCATAGAGGTGGTGGGGAGTGAGAATGTGGTATAGGTGGTTACAGACAATGCCAAAAATTGTAGGGGTGCAAGTGCTTTGATTGAGGGCCGATGGGACCATATTTTTTGGACACCATGCACAGTACACTCCCTAAACTTGATTATGCAACAAATTGGCACTCAAATTGATTGGGTGAAGCAAATTTACCAAGATGGGGAGGAGATACAAATGTTTGTGACGAACCACCACATGTCACAATCCATATTTAGATCATTCTCCAAATTGGAGCTGCTGAAGGTAAATTCAAATTGTAATTACTAAATTACTAAATTTCATTTATTTATTTAATTTGAATAAATTTTATGTTCATGTTCAATTATCAAATTGTATATAACTTTGCTTAATATTTATTGACATATTGTTAACTTGCTTTATGCTTAGGTTGTTGAGACCCGTATTGCGTCATACTATTGTTATGAGATGACTTGTCAAGGTGCAAATAGCATTAAGCCAAATGGTTATTTCTAACCAGTGGGGTATATGGAAGGCTTTGAATTCAGAAAGAGCCCAAAAGGTCAAGGCTTTGGTCTTGGATGACAGTTGGTGGGCTCATGTGCAATTTGTATTAGATTTCACCGACCCTATCATGACCATGCTCCGCTTTGTCGATACATATACACCTTGCTTGGGGGATGTGTATGATGGCATGGACACCATGGTTGAGAAGGTAAAAGTTTCCATACAAAAACATGAGAATGACCCCACAGAATGTGAAGCCTTATGCAATAAGGTGGAGGCAATCATTCATCATCGTTGGGAGAAGATGACTACCCCATTGCACCTCCTCGCATATGCATTATCACCAAAGTGCTATAGTCAGCAAGTGCTTGGTATGCCAGGAAGAGTTGCACCATATGCGGATGAAGAAGTTGCCAATGGGTGCTACAAAGTTTTTACAAGGCTCTTCCCAGATGATGAAATACACGACACAATGAGGCAAGAATTTGACTTATTTGCTTCAGGTTCAAAAATGTCTCCATTTGCAATAAAGGACCAATATAAAATGGGAGCTATCACTTGGTGGTACATGTATGGTCAACCATAAAAGCATCTACAAGGTCTTGCAATCAAGATCTTGTCACAAGTTGTTGTTTTTGTTTACCACATGTATTCTACAATTTAGTGTTTAACATTCTTTAAATTGTTTTTCTTTTGTATGTTTAATTTTGTGAACACTATCCAAGTTGCAAGTTCTTCTTCTACTGAAAGGAATTGGAGTACATACTCCTATATCCATTCAGTGAAGCACAACCGGTTGGGCTCAAAGAAAGCTGAGGACTTGGTTTACATTCATACCAACTTGCGTCTTTTGTCACGTAACCAAAATGAATACAAGGAAGGGTCAACCAAGCTTTGGGATGTAACCCCTAAGTGTGCAAACTTGGATGCAACGCTTCATGATCTTACTACAGTCACAGATGATGGTGATGATACCATGACACATGGTGCATCTAGCACAAGTGGAACCGTTCTTGGTTTAAATGATCTTGAACTTGCAGCAGTTGGAGATAATGAGAATGCGGATTTTCTTGAGAATCCTTATGATTCTCAATCTGATTAGTGAATCTTGAGTCTTGAGTCTTGAATCCTTGATTGATAAACAATGAAACATTGAATGATGAACTAAGTTTTGAGTTTGTAATTAGTTATTGAACTTCTTTCTATTTGAATATTTTTGTCTATGAAGTTTTAAGTTGAAGTTGAACTATCGAATATGAAATATCTTGAATCTTGTCACTTGATCAATGGTGAAGTATCATTATTTTGATAATCTGATTCATACTATCAAATGATTTATTTAATATTTTTGTATATTTCAGATTTCTTGCACTTCATATATATATATATATATATATATATATATATATACACACACGCATCCAAATGCATCCGCATCCCCTCAAAAAAAAATTTCACGCATCTGCACATCCGCATCCGCACCCGAATCGGCAACTTAGTCTTAAACGGGTAAACCTATTCATATGCCTCCTTTTCCTCTTCTAAACTTGTTCTTATTCATCGTATTTCTATTCATCTTTTGTCTATCCTAAGAATGGATCCACTAGAAACTGCACATTATTCTCTGACATCCCCATAATGTTATCTTGCATGTTACTAGGAACACTAAGGATGTTTGACAAGTTTTACTTTTCACCCCTTTAGTTTTTGGTTGCCTGTTGACACTGTTATTTGATGAGAACCATATCAGATCTCCTTCTCTGCTATTCTTGGAATTCAATAACTCTTACTGAAAACTCATCACTCCCAAGTTTCCCAACCATCCAATAATTACAAACATTTTTTTGAGTTCCAAACACTTAATGCATAGCTACACTTGGTGGGTAACTGACTTTTTTGACTATCCTTTCTACAATTGGAGTGTTATGTGAAAGATCTTCTACCACTGAACAAACTCAAAATCAAACTTGAATGGAATTGGATCTTCAGCCTAACCTTTGAGTCACCTTAAGCATTATGTTGTAACTCCAAATTTTATCTTACTCAACAGAAAGCTTTGATTGTGCTGATGTGTTTAATTTTTCGTAGCTCTCAATTTTGAGAATCTTTTCTTTCTTGAGGTATTATACTTCACAACAATTGTTTCTCTACTTTGACAATCACCAAAATATTTTTGCGTCATGAGTTCACTAAGGACTCTGCCTGACATTAGTGTTCTCACTAAGCTTCTCTGTCAAAAACTAACTAACAAACTCTACTTCGACATTTCCTAAAAGCAGTTGTGATCTCCAAATTGATCATTAACAAGATGCTTGCTTTTCTTGTTTTTGCGATCAGAGGACATGATTGTATGTAATTATTTTCTATTTATTAAGTTGTAAGACACACATGACTTCAGTAAAGATGTAGAAATGCCCTAGGCAAGAAGGTGCTATCCTAGCCCCACCATGCTTTAAGTTCATACTCAAACATATTTCCATTTCATTATGTTTTTGGTAGTAATTAGATGAAAAGAGACTAAAGAAGTACAAAAAATAATCTTCTGCTAGAATCTATGGCTATTTTTTCGAGCTTACTTTCAATCTAAGTTACCAGGTTCTACTAAACGGGTTCCTGTTCCCATACCCAATAAGGCTAGGCTCAAGAGTGGCAAAGGGAATGCCTGGGAGTGGGCAAGGAGCACCCTTACTGCCTTGGGTTCTTTGTGGGAAAACCCAAGGCAGAAAACACCCTTGGGCTCCCAAACACCTCTTGCAAGCAGAAAAGAAATAAAAGGCCCAAGAAATGATTTAATAGAAAATGTTGTAAACATTAAAACATAAAAACCCATAAAAGCACCCTAAACATGTCTTTATGTTTGTTGTTTGATAAGCACAACTCCATTTCACACATGCTCATTCTTCCTATACAATTTCTGCATTTTGATAGGGAGCTGTTTTTTTATTAAAGAGAATAATTGCAAACTACCTAATTTTTCCATTAAAGGCATTGCCCCCAAATCCCCATGAGGGGTGTTGCCCCTTAACCACATTAGTGTCTCCCAGTCCCCACTAGTTATTGGGATCTTGTCTCTTGTCACATAAGAAAACTTGATTAAAACGAGGGAGTATAGGATTGGAAACCAAAACTGACAACTTTGACTATCATAATATCATTGATCAATGACGAAATATCATACTATCAAAGGTTCAAATATTTTTTATTATAAAATATAATGTTATATGTTAAATCTAGTGTTTTTGCAATCCTATTTGTATTTTTAAATTTTTTACACCCACACACACACATATACACATGTATCAACTGTACCCAGCTGTACCATACTCTAGGGGGATTTTTTTTGCCTTACCAGCATACCTAAACCTTGTACCTGTACCCGAATCAGCAACTTAGCCTTCAATGTTTTCCAACAAACATCTCCATTGCTCCATATGATCTAGGAACAATGAATACTCTAAGTGATCATGTAATGAATACCTATTTAGGCCTAGCTATTTTCGACCTTTGATTGTCTGGTTAGCTATTTTGGAATAGTATTGAAGATAATAAAAAATGCTCTAAACTACTTTCTGATTTTTCCAGAAAGTTTTTATTCCTTAAAATAGCACAAGTAGCTTATATGAAAACCACTGTATCAATAGAATTAGTAAACATTTTTATTATTTGAAAAGATTGAATACATATTTGTTATTTTACTTAGATCCGGCTTTTCCCTCTCTTGATGACTAGATTCTGAGGTCCTTAAGCTAATGGCTGAAGAAGGAAAACAATACCACAAAGTCACAGTTTTCCCTAGCCAGGACTGTCCAAGGTATACATGTATCCTTGGTTGGAAAATTCCGTGCATGCCCCACTCCAATGCCCTCTACCCAACTTGCTCTGTCACTCAATAGATTCATAATGCCAAATACACGGCATATAAGGAAATAGTTTTCGAAGGCATTGATCAACCAATGCCCTTTCATTAACATGTACCATTTGAATTATTATCAAATCAATAAAATGTTGTTTTATTTAATTACTCTTTTAACCCATTTACAAATTGAAAGGAATATTTATACTTATGTAATGTCCCCTTTTTGAGATAAGATTTAATAATAAATAATAATAAAATTAAACTATAAAAATATAAAAATAAAGAAAGAATAATAAAATATAAGTACTAGTTAATTAATTTTAATGAAAGGTCAATAGATATGTATTGAAGAGTTGGGACTCCCTCAACATAAGATATAAAGGGGAGGAGAGTTCATTTGAAAGAGGATATTGAAGAGGGAAGAGAGGGGAGCAGAGGAATCAAAGAAAGATTAATGTAGAAGAAAAGATTGGGAAGAAAATAAGGAAGCAACTCTCTCAAAGGCCAGCAATGATGAAAGGTTGTAACTTTTTCAAAGGGTTGTAATTGTGAAAGGTTGTGACCATTGCAAAGGGGCAGACATGATGCCTGGGTGTGACTCTTCCTCATCTTGGAAGATATAAGGGGGAGAAGGTTTCATTTGAGAAGGAGATCCAATGGAGATCAACTTGGGGAGTAATATATTATTCTCAAAGGCAACAATGAAAAAGTGGTGACCCAACTATTATGAAAGGTGGTGACCCTCTCACCAATAGGGTATAAAGGGGATTTCATTCCAAGCATGAAAGAAGGACAATCATAAGCATTGAGAAGAACCTTCAGATTCAGATAGAAATAAATTTAATAAGTAGCAGTAGAAGAAATAAATATATATACTTAGCAATACCATCAATCCATCGAATACGAGATAAATAGAGTGACAGAACAGCAGAGGAGAAATATATTCCAATTTGTTAATATTTAGATTAGACTGTCATCTGTTGATACTCCAATTTCCAGTAGTAAAGTAGAGATCATGCCTTAGCTTTGTAAATGTATATTTATGCAGTTGTACATCTCTGTTATATACTAATAAATATTAAACAAATATAATAACACTGCAAAAGTCCATCAAAGGAATAAGGGAGGAATCTGCATCAAAAAAATTGAAGAATTGATCCTTCTTAGGAATCAAAGCATGAAAATAGTTATTAAGAGATTTAAGAATTTGTTTTGAGATACACAATTCCCCAAAAGCCACCAAAATATCATCGTTGACAATATCCTAGAAATCTTGAAAGAACTCAATATGAAATCCATCAGGGCCTGAAGTTTTATCTTTTCTAATCATAAAAACAACTTGCTTTAACTCATTAATGGAAACAGGTCCATTGAGAAAGGAGTTGTCATGAGCAGAGATAAGCTCAGGGATACCATTTAAAATAATATGCCTATTAATCAGCACAGAGGTTGCTGGGAGCTTTGAATAATTCACAAACTGAAAAACAGCCTGTAATTGAATATCTTGAATGGAGACAATTTTAGATCCATCCTGTCTTTGAATCTTTGAAAGCTTCAACATGTTTTTAATGACACAATGAAGTGATGAAAAAAGGAAGAAGAATTGCTATCCCTTGCCTGCAACCATTTATCATGAGACTTTTTTGCTCCACATGATTTCCTCTTGAAGCTCATTTTTCTCTAAATCATTTTGAAATTTGGAATGCAAAGTTCAAAAAATCCTTAATTCTTTTTCTTGACTACAACCTTGAACCTTTGTCAGCTTATTCCTTTGCAAAACATTACCACATGAAGAAAAATTCCATTGTTTGAGTTGTTACATCCTCTCCTTATGGACCTTTTAATAATTGTAATAACTGTTTCATGTGGAGTATGAAGATAGTTGAGTGTATTTCATTTATTTAAATTAAGGAATTATGACCATTATGATCTTGATTTCATTTATGTGGAATATTTGGTCAATGATTTATATTTGTGATTTTATTCATGGATGGATAATGTTTCTTACAATATTATAATAATTTATTGTTTATAATTTTGTAATGATGAAGATGACTAATGCTTCCTAGTAAGCGGATGTAGGAGAAGATCAATCCCATGAGTGGGGAAAGAGTATCATTAGAGTGAGGGGATGTGGACATGTGGTGAAGGTCGCAAATGCCATCTGAGCAGGGACCGTAATTGAATAACCTGTCATCAGGTCTTGGGTGGGGTGTTGCCTTGGTTATGTCTAGTTGTTTGTCTTTTCTTATCTCGTGTTTAATAAAGAATATTGACCCCTTTAATTAGTTTTAGTGCACTGGATCCTTTTCTATCAATTTAAAGGAACCACGGTAATCTCTTCATTCATATTTGTTCGGGTACACACACACTAATATATGTGTGTGTATATATACTAATATATGTATAGATATAAATAAATGTATACGCGTCTAGTTGGTTTTCTAGTTGATTATGTCTAGTTGGTTGTCTTTTCTCATCTGGTGTTTAATAAAGAATATTGACCCCTTTAATTAGTTTTAGTGCACTGGATCCTTTTCTATCAATTTAAAGGAACCATGGTAATCTCTTCATTCATATTTGTTCGGGTACACACACACTAATATATGTGTGTGTATATATACTAATATATGTATAGATGTAAATAAATGTATACGTGTATGCCAATGATCAATAAATTTATGATTGCTAATCACACAACCATGTGTAGATCTATGCATATAGTCATATTCTAAAATGACCATGTGAATGTATCTATGATGGTTGAGCAATTAAGTACGTAAAGTGTGAATTGGCACCAAGTCCCTAGCACATATGTATTTAGTTATATAAATACATATAAATAAAATGCATAAGCATATGCTACATGTATATAAAATTATAAATACATTATTGCATCTTAGCACATTTTGGGACTACCGAACTGTTGAATTATAGCCACCTTATATTCTTTTTGTAGCTGGCTGCTTGGGTGGTTGAGTAACTCCTCTTGCCATCTAACGGCAAGGAGTTAATAATTTTGATCAAGTTACCTTTTCTTGCATGATCGGCTCATTTTGATTCATTAGTTGCTTGCGTTTTGGGAGCTCTGCATATTTTCGCTTTTGGGAAATTGCTTGGAAAAGTTTTCGTCATAGTTGAGTGGGTCATGCTCCTCTGGAACCACTGTGCCAAGTCTAGGAATCGATTACAATATTATCAAGTGTGATTTTCCTTTTATTATTATGTTGTATCATGTAATAATATGCAAACGACATTCATTTATGGAATCAAGTCAGCGATCTCCTTGCAATATGAATTGTATATAATAATAATTATATATTGCACTGTTTTATGATATGCATCTTGTATGTTGTTTCATCACCATGCTGAGACGTAATTGTTTCTTAATTAGTCGAGTGGAACCATTAGAATGCCATTCTATTGCATTGAAGTCAAGACATCAATTCACATTTATGATCCATATTTACGGATCAATAAATCATGGTAAAGATATATTGCTGTGCATATACATTCATTAGCAGAAAATATTATTCACGAATCAGTCCTTTAAAAGAATTAATATGTTCTGTTTCAAGCAAGGTTTAGTTAGATCACTCTATATTGCATGATCATCTTTTCTTCTTCCAGTAAGAACCATGGAAATATTTGTATTATCCGTGGTATGTGGATTCATCAGCATCACATGAGGAAGAGACCCCTTAATCAAATGATAAATATAGTTTTGGACAGTTTATATCTACTGAATTTCTGTATGTTAGAGTCTCGTATTAATCTGATCTAAGTTGTAACCTATCTTGAACTAAGTCTGAACTGGGCTGATATGTGTCCTTTGTGATTCTAATTCTATTTTGATCTTTAAGGCTTGCTTAGCATGGGTAGAGTTAAGGGCCTATATATCTTGGATAGGACATCATACTACCTATTTTGAACCATAACAATATAGGTTATCGAGGTAAATCATGGTCAACCTAGGGGCTTGGGAATATGAGCATATGGCCAAGGGATGTTGGTAACATACTTGCTATCAGACAATGAGTCTGTGAGGTCATGGAGACCTAATTAAGAATTCATAATGACTCTTAACGAGTTTGGTGGTGACAATGACAACACAAAGTACAGTGCTTGTACCTTGAAAACCTTGGTCAAGATGCTACTATGCTATAGGTAGTAAGTGTTAGTCACTAGAACTAGTAGGGCAATGTCTAGCTAGGAAGGTCACCTTGATAGGTGAAAATGTCGATAGGTTGACTGGCTAAGACAGTTGTGGGTTATGCATCAAGTCTTGGATGGCATGAAAAATTGCATCTCGTGTCTGCATTCCCTTGGAAAGGGCTGGACCACTTCCGCATGGAAGTTGTGTGAGAGACCATTAGGTCAAGATCGTAAGATCAATGATTGGGTGGTAAAAGCTCTTGATGATAGTCTTTTTCCCCTGAGGAGGTCAGGAGCCAAAGTAAAGATAATCGAGATTGAACCATCAAGTTCACCAAGCTCCATGGTTTATATTTTGATAGTTATTTTAGTTAATGCTTTCTTTATTTCAATTATAAGAAATGGTAAAATTGTTAAACTCGTCTTCTTGTGAAATCAATCGTTGAATTCTTTCTTTCAGTATTAAAGAAAAGGATTTAGTTAGTTAATTAGACTTTCATGTGAAGTTTGTTATGAATTCTCTTTTCAGTTAGATAATGAACTTTTGTTTTCATGTTCATAGGAAAAGGAAAGTAGTTATTTCTATTATTATAATTTAAGTAAATTTTCTTTCATTCTTTTTTAGGTATTAAGATTTGGTATGTTACATATGTTATCGGAGCTACCGAGTTCAACTTTGGACCTAGGAGCTTTCCGTCTTAGAGCTAGTAAACTAAAACTGTTGTCAGTGATTTGCAGGATGTAGATTCGACGTACATCTCGAAAGAAAGTCCAAGACCCTACTATAGTTCATTTTTGGATGGTTTGTGCAAAGTATGACCTTTTTGGTGTAGCACCTTTGGGAGACAATGAAACTTTAGCTTACTACATTCGTTGATTTCGTAAGGAGAGGCGTAGATGACCATCTTCAAATAAGGAAAATTCTGAAACCTATGTAGAAACTTCAATAGTTGTCAAAACTGAAGAAGCACCTGATGAGATTGTTGCATCCAAGAAATGCTTAGATTGTCATGTTCCTACTCCTAGATACCGACTTATACCATCTGATTTTGATGACCAAGAAGAGCCCATCACTGACCATAGTGACTTGTAAAGAAAGCACTTAAAAGCAATTTCATAACCTATTAAATAAAGATGTAATCTTTGAAGTTAATAGAAGAGGAAAATTTTGAGTTTCTTTTTGTGAACCATCTTCTCTTGTTGTGTTAAATTAATAGATGAATACATTTATGAGTCTCAATTAAATTATATTTCATTCAATAATCAGGTAATATAATTGGAAGGATGGAAAGCTCCTTGAACAATCAATAGGGATAAGATAATTCCTATAACCCTTTAGCAAAGCTTGACCAACTTCTTAGGATGATGACTGACACTCAAGATCAAATCCTCAACTTGGAGAGGAAGGTGGATGGACCACCTAAAACCATGAAAGATGAGCAGGAGTCACAGTCCAGACACGACCCATAATACTGAGCAAACTTTTTAGATTGGTCGCAAGGAGAGTTCTCCAAAAGCCTAAATAATAATGAAAAACATCACCAACTGGCCACTGAAATTTCACTAGATATGAGAAAGGTGAAACCCCCTAAGTTCGCTAGATGCATGTCAGGAGTTGTCGTAGAGGAACGATTGACGAAAATGGTAAAGTATTTGGAGATTCGCAACTACTCAGATAATTCCAAGGCCACTTGGGGGTGGGGGGGCTTATTAGCTGGCAGTAGAGGCAACTACTAGGTGGGGGAACAAAAGAATGGAGCTTAATTTGGAAATAACCAAGGTTACTTGGGAGCAGTTTGTTAAGATTTACAGACAGAGATGGCTACCCCAACTCTTCTATGACCAAAACTGATGGAATTTCAGAATTTAAGACAAGGAGACACATCGGTCCATGAGTATTGGGAAAAAATTGTAAGACTTCTCAAGTATGTTCCTTAGTATCAGTCAAATGGGAATTATTGTGTACAAAAGTTCATCATGGGACTCAATCATCTCATTGTGGGACTTGTAGATGTGCTTGTACGTCGCACCATGGATGAAGCCTATGAACGAGCAGTCCGAAAGGAACAAAAAATAAAGAATAATAATCCAGCTACAGACAAAGGAAAGAAGAATTTTAGTTGGAAGCAAACTCCTCAAACCTTCAAGAAGAAGGGGTATAAAGGAAACAATTCCAATTTTAAAAAGGACAAAAGGGGGTGTAATGACTTCAAAAAGGAAGGTAATGGAATAGGTAAACATCTTGAGAAGAAAGGACCAACAAGAGGATGTTTCACTTGTGGCTGGGATCACTATGCTATAAGTGTCTCACTATTCAGGGATCTCAGTTTCCTGAATTAGTGATAAAAAGGGTTCATGATCTCTAATCAATCTTCTAACAGCATTCTGTATGGGCCTGCTGTCAAGCCCTCTTGCATTCCAAGAAATAATCATGATTGAGACAAAGGAGGAAGGGATGGATCCAATTGTTTTAGGAGACTTAAAGCCAAAAGTTGTTCTTCTAAAAGTTTGGATTTTTCATAAAGAATGATAATCTGGCTACATACAAAGGAAAGAAGAATTTTAGTTGGAAGCAAACTGCTCAAACCTTCAAGAAGAAGGGGTATAAAGGAAACAATTCCAATTTTAAAAAGGACAAAAGGGGGTGTAATGACTTCAAAAAGGAAGGTAATGGAATAGGTAAAAATCTTGAGAAGAAAGGACCAACAAGAGGATGTTTCACTTGTGGCTGGGATCACTATGCTATAAGTGTCCCACTATTCAGGGATCTCAGTTTCCTGAATTAGTGACAAAAAGGGTTCATGATCTCTAATCAATCTTCTAACAGCATTCTGTATGGGCCTGCTGTCAAGCCCTCTTGCATTCCAAGAAATAATCATGATTGAGACAAAGGAGGAAGGGACATGGTCGCTCTTAAACCCTACTTTGAGAAACTCGTGTCTCCCCTGTTTTTTATTTTGACTTTGTTTAATACCCAAAGCCCAAGTAGAAGCATCTTTCTTATTTCTTTGAAAGATTTTTATTTCATAATAAAAAGATGATCTTGTTTATCAAATTTCATAACAGTAGTTTTAGGTACCTGTTCAAGCTTATCAAAGGCAAAAAGAGTCTCCTGAATTTCAAGATTTTGAGAAGTATTAGGAATATAAAGATGGTTTTGGGTAGAAACAATAGACTTACTTGGCGATAAAGGGGCATGGTTGGCATTAACAATAGTTGTAGGCACATTTGAAAACTTCCCAGAAAGTGAAAGGTTTTGTATAATATAATCAGGTTGCTTATTAAAAAGGTTCGTACCCTGCAGTTGTCCATGACTATCGTGGTCCTGCATTGTTTCATCATTTCCTTGATTTTCTACCATCCTTTCCTGGTTTTCAGTATGTTCATTCTACAATCTAGTAGGAATTTCTCCCAAAATAGTAGAATTATTTTTTATTCTGACCACGAGTTTTATTCCCTTTCGGGTGTGGAGGAGGATAAAATTTACCTTTCCTATGAACCATGGTAAAACCATTTGCATTAGAAGGACAAGCAATAGAACCTTGACTAGCTTGCTAAATCTGGCGCTTACCCTTTTTATCTTCTCATGGCATCTTCATAGAAGAATCATCAGATTTGAGCTATGGGTAATCTTGAAAACAATGTCCCTAATAACGGCATTCCTTACAATTCAAAGGAATGACCTTATAATCAAGGGTTTGATACCAAACAAAATCTCCCACCTGAATATTAAGAGCCTCTAGAGAGGGATTGTTCAAATCCAATTCAATATAGATATGGGCATAACTAGAGATTATTTTCTGCCTAGTAATCTATAAGGTACCTAAATAGGTAATTAAAGAATCACCCAAATTTTTTAAACATTCATCTATCCAAAACATCAGTGGCAGAGAAAATAAACAAGTCTAAACCGAAACTTTGGATGGGTGTTCCGCAGTCAGAATAAAATCTAGATGCCAAGGTTTCATGAGAAGTCCAATATGCTCGAAGAAATAAGGGCCTCCTTAAAAAATGTGAACACAATCAGCAATACTATAGAAGGAAAAAAAAACCCATTGGCAACTAGAGTAATCTCCATGTCTCCTTCAATCAACCAAGCTCTATGTGCCCAATCTTCAAGTAACCACAAATTTAATTGAACTCCCATTAACTTATAAATGAGAACATGTCTTTGGAAGAAGACTAAATCTTTGGCCACAGTCTAGATTAAAAATAACTATAGGACGTCCCTTGATTCAAGGAAGACAACCATTAATTTTGAAATCATTAAATTTTCCTTTTTCAAAACAAGATTGTTGTTTCTGAGCAAGATCTTGCAATAATGTTTGCAGCACTAGCTTCATGCATAGAATGGTCAACACTTCCACCAAGCATAGCTTGTTTAAAGGAACCTTATAAGGATTATAAGATTCAGCCACACGACTCTTGAAAACTCAAAGAATTCTTGAAAAAGCAGGTCCAAAGGAAAACAATACAGAATCAATACAAATGTCATAAACCCAAGGAAAAAAACGGCGAATACACACATGTGCACAGGCATGCAGTAGCAAGAAGCTTCTCACCTCCTACAGCTTTCAGTGTTATTCCAAAACTTGAGTGCTTTTGAATGTACTGACCCCACTAGATCTCATTACGCATGTTCCCACTTTAGGAACAAGTGTCAAATGGGGCGCTTCAAGATCACAATCAAAGGCGAATGTCCAAACGAGAGGGAAAACTTTATAACTTGAGTTTTTAAAGACTATAGATTGCCCCTTGCACCTACAAGCATAGGGTTAGATCACAAAAACCCAAAGTTGCAAGAAAAAATATTTTTGATTGATTGAAATAGGTAGATTCTTGAGATTCTCCTACATCAATATGGCAAAACACTTGTTGAAGGTTAGATAGCAAGTTAAGTGGTTGTGATTGTGAGGGAAACTCCATGATTAAGCACAATTGAGGGGGAAATTATTTGAATTGAATTGTTGAACAATAGAGATTGCCTTTTGCACATGGAAAATAGGGTTAGATCACAAAAACCTAAAATTGTAAAAAAAGAATATTTTTGATTGATGCTGATAGCTATATTTGCGAAATTCTTTTGCATCAATAAAGTACAACACTTATTGAAGGTTTTGCAAATGGTCTAGCAAGCTAAGTGGGATTGATTGTAGAGAATCTCCAAGGGTTAAGTACACTTCAGCCAGAGTTGTACTGGAATGGGTGACCTCCTCGGAGGTCCATTACATAATTGTACTAGAATGGGTAAACTAAAATTTTTTGGTGCTTCATCTATGCGAGCATCACCAAAATGCACTTTGTGTTAGTGAACAATTCATGGTCAGGAGAGATGTTTTCTTGTGAAGCACTCATTGCTCATGAAATATTGGTTGATGAAGTTTGACTTGAAACTACATAATCAAATCCCGATAAATGATCACATAATTTGATGCATTAAGAAAACACTTGATATGAAATATGAACAAGCTAGGAGCCTCGATAATGAATGTTTCATTAGGCGCAACACCTGCTTAAGGCTTTTTAAATGGGATAATAAGCTAAATGGGTTTGATTGTGTTGAAATTCCATGATTCTGAATGTTTGAGCTAGATTAATACTATATGGTGATCTTCTGGGAAGTTTCAGTGCTTTACTTTAGTGAGGATCATTTAGATGAAATGAGTGTCAGGGGGGGACCATTCATGGTCAAGAGTGATTGGTTTTTGTGGAGCACTTCTCATAAAACGTGGGTTGATGAAGATTGACTTGAAACTACACAGTTGAATCTGTATAAATCATCAAATAATTTGGTGCATTGCAAAAGCACCGCTTATAGGAAGGTCACCCTTTGTTGGAAATCGAGTGTAATTAAAATAGTATTTTCCAACATTTGAAGTAAGGAGGGGCTCCCATGGAAGTGCTTTGAAAGAAACAAAAACAAAGGACATGGAACAAATGATAGATTGATCTCTTAATAAAAGATTTGGGGTTCTACAACTGCTAGATATTATGTTTTACTTGTGGCATTACTGGAACCTTTGATGGTGGTAAGCGACAGTCAAAATTATTTATTTTGCACTGTGCATAAAGATATATTAGTAAAATATCTATTGTCAAGCGTGTAGCTAGATGTAAGTAAAGAATGAGTTTCCTGTGCAAGTGAAATTTGTAACTCTTGAAGAAATAAATAATGGTTTTCTGCTAACTCTTCAAACTACTTTGGGAGTTGTCAGGACCTACTTGATCAACAACTGACATATCTAAGTCATAGAGAGTTGTATGGTTACACGAAATGATTTTGAATTTGAGGTTTATAATATTTATATGGGGCTATAAGATGTTTCTGGTGCAAATAGATGGTCAGATGAATTTGATTTGGTTATTAAATTGGTGCTGTTGGGACTATAATCTTTCTTTTGTTGACCCAACAAATGCTTTATAAATACATTGCAGGTCGAGGTAGAACTTATGCCACTATATAAGGACTATGGCTTGGGTTTGACAACGTTCAGTCCATTAGCTTCAGGACTTTTGAGTGGGAAGTATAGTACAGATAACATACCATCTGATAGTCGCTTTGCACTGAAAGATTATCAGGTATTCTTTAGACTAGTATATTCATTTGAGATTATTATACAAATTGCCCTTTTTAATAGTTTCCTGACCTGTTTAGCGTGGATTGACCTACAGCATCTAAAGAATAACTCACTGGTTGATGACAAGCTGCAAATAGTTGATGAACTAAAGGCAATTGCAATGGAGTTGGGGGTATCTTTGTCACAGTTGGCCATTGCTTGGTGTGCAGCAAATCCAAATGTGAGCACTGTTCTCACTGGTGCCTCTAAGGAAAGCCAGGTATTTTAAGCAGTTTGGGCTATTACTTCTGTAAAATAAAATTTATAGGAGCAATTGTGGAAATGTGTATTGGATAGACAACTAGGCAGGCTTCAGTTTTCTCATAATAATCAGAACTGTACTGTAAGGGGGCGGTAGAGGGTAAATATGTTTTTGCTTGAATGAGGGAATTTTCACATTCAGGTATAGATTTTGATTGGATGTGATTGAACTGCAGATAAGGGAAAATATGAAGGCTCTAGAAGTGATTCCCCTTCTCACTCCTGAGGTGATGGACAAGATCGAGGTTGTGCTGAAGAACAAACCATTGGAATAAATTTGACATTAAATATTGTTCCTTCCACTTTGCAAACAATCACAATTGGAACAATACAAAAGCAAGTCAAATATCTTAGATCAATCAAATTGAAGTACAATAAATCCCACAAAATCCCAAGGTTTTTTGCAGGAAGCGTGAAGTACTCATGGTTGAAACTGGATGTATGGGTCGGTGAGTCTTATAATGCTACTATTTTTAATGTCTAGATATGGATTTTTTTTTCACAGGCAAATTTGATACTCAGATCAAATTGTGATGGATTTAGACAATTTTGTTTCACCTTTACAAGCCATCAATGCTCCAACAAATCATGTGAAGCAAAGATTGTTTGGCAATGATTAGAGTATGATATTTATACAGAACCAGAAAATAAAGTCTCAAGAAGCAGTTAAAAATTTAAAATTTGAATTCATAAACCAGCAAGTTACTGTCATCGACACTGGAAATTTCAAGATTTTATTTAATTTGAAACCTCCTTTAAAAATGTCTCTACTAATTATGTGTCACACTAGCTGATTAAGGTTTGATCTTTCAAATAATCCTAAATAATTCATAAATGAAACTAATTTTTAAGGACCTAGGAGGTGGTGTAGTTTGTAGAACAGTTGTAAACTATCACGTTTTCCATTGCGCCAAAAGATTGACCTGTTAATTCCTGTTACAAATGCTAGAGATAAAGGGATCCATGGGAGGTGGTTGGTCCATGTCTCGAATCCGAAGGGGGACATTCTAATAGTTTTTTCCCAATTTAGTTCCCGTGATTGACAAGGAAAAGACTTTCAGCTATTAAACATAGAGCTTTGATTAAGGTAATTTAGTTTCTAGAATAGGTCTAGACTATTGGAACACATTTGCCGTTCCACCAAAAAGATTGAATTGTCAATGCCCGATACAAATGCCAGAGATAAACGGATCCACGGGAGGTGGTTAGTCCATGTCTCAAATTTGCAAGAGGATGTCAGGGATTAGTCCAACACAGACTAGAACAAGTAGTTTGTTCCAATTTAGTTTTCTGTGATTGAAAAGGAAAAGATCATCTGTTGAACATAGTGCTTTGATTAGTTGCTAAGCAATAAGTTTTGTCCTCTCTACATTGCTCAATGGAACTTAGACATTTTTGCTTTGGCTTAAAGTCTAAAGATGAGTTGGATAGACTCCAAGTTATCTTAAATGGTTATACGATGTCAAATCAAATTCCTAAAGAAATGCCTAGGTTCTTAAAGGATGCCATGGAGGTGTTAAGGCCTTCAAGATTTGAAAGGAAGTCTGGATACTATATCATCAAACATGGAGTTTGTTGTATTAGGGTAAAAGATTCTTTTGTTGGCTCGTTCATGTTGTGTAAATATGTTGACCGAACTAGCCTTTGTACTAGAATTCTTGAGACAATTATTCATTGTTGACAATACACCGATAGTGTAGAAGAAGGGGGAAGGGTTCAACTTATGTTCCATATATGTCTAGTGTTTGGTGCCCAACTTTGTAGTGCCTAAATTTGCTTGAGTCATAGCTCCAATATGCATCTTGTCATTATTTTGACCATCATTTATAACTGATTTGATAAATTTTTCATATGGGTTTCCTTTGGTCAAAGCTTGCATAAGTGTGCTTTTAGTTATTCTCCATATTTCCTTTTGCTGGTGGATGTTGTCAAAAAGTTCAAAAATTTCCAAGTTTGGAGTGTTATATATTTCAAATATTGGGTAGGTTTTTACAATTTGATTTTTTCTTCTTAGTATGCTTTTCCTCCAATCCTCTAGAATTTACACTCAACCATCTTTTGATTTTGGACTTAAAATTCAAATGTTTTTTGAGCTTCACGCCTCTTGGTAAGGATTCCATTTATGTATGCTTCCTAATAAGGATTCCATTTATCCTTGATCCTTTTTTCGCTATTTTATCTTTTAGATGCATGCTTTTAGTTATTCTTTTATCTACACCCTTTGTGGCATGAGTTCCTTGACATCCAACATTTCCCTTCATATTCTTTTTCAAAGTCAGAGATGCAAGAATGTCTCTAACTTGATATTGTAGCATGGGTTATAAAGTTTTCTCAACTCTTGGTCTCAAGATTTCACACTATCTTATCTTATCTAGTTGACGAGTTTAGATTAATTCTTATTTGATTGTCTTGGATAAAGATCCTATGCTATCCTCAATCCCTAACTACCGATACTTCCTTTCATATATCTTTTTAGAGTTGGCAATATAAAGATAGCTTTATTTGTTTGCTTTGGGTTTAAGTTATGATTTAGTCCCAAGCTTTGTTCCTTGACAAGGGTTATGGATTGTGCAATGTCCCCCATCCTCAATAATTTCCCTTATATCTTTTTGGGCGTAGTGATACATAAGCATTCTATTTTGTTTGTTTTTGGCATGAGCTTTGGAGTATCCTCAATCTTTGATTCTTTGTTCATTCTTACCTACCTCCTTACACAACTCAAAGTGCGATTAATAATTACATTTGATGTTGCAACTATTCCAAAGGGATTTTCTTGCCTATAAAATAGTTGTTTTTGATTAAGGAAAACAGGTTTTGAAGGGGCCCCGAAACCCTATACATATTGGTCGAATTTTTTTTTCAAAACAGCACACATAAAAGGATCAGATCATGACCACAGTGAGGGTTTTGCAACAGGCTCCCACAACCTGAAGAAAAGATGGTACCAGACAAAGGAAACTGGGACCCTGAATAGTTGTTTAACTCAAGGGCATACATGCAATTTTAATAATAGAAGAGAATACCATGGCACTATTAATGTGATGGTTACATTCTTAATGTAGAGAATCTCATGCCACCTCCAAGTTGCCATTTTGGTGAATTTCATGGGATCTAAGTTGAGCACCTTACATGTCACATTCACAAATTGTAGTTCTTGGATTCTTGAAGCAATGTGGCAACAAACAAAGTGTTATATATATATATATATATGCCAATTTGTTTCAAAATCAAGGGTAGGCTATTTTTTCTTTCTATGTCATTCTAAATACCAAGGTGCTTCAAGGGTTTCAACTTTTGCAAATCTAGTTTCTATTAGAACAACATATTTTTAAATCACATATATCATCATATTGCAAATGGTTCCTTTAGCTAAATGTGTCCATGGTTTTATTTTTGAATCTTTTGGAAAACTCTAGCTTAGGGTTTCCTCTTGCCACATGTTTGTATGAATGTAATAAGTACTTGATGAATGTTGTAATATTCTCATTTATTATAAGCTTTGTAATGGTTATTTCTTTGTTACATATAAATTTTAAAAGTAGTCTAGGATTAATAATTAAGATTGTTTAGTTATGTGATACTAGTGTTTATGGTGTATGTTTGTGCACAATCCATATTCCTTTGTGCTTTCAATATTTTGTCTATCATGATATTTGTGGCTCTGTAACCCAAGGATGTACATATATAATAGAATTTTACTCTCTTGTTCTCTAATATCAAGCCCTATAGTTGAGTAGCACCTAGAAGATGTTCATGCTTTCTTTGTTGGTGTTGAGTTAATGAGATTATGTGATTGCCATGTATGATTGGCCTTGTATGTTGTGTGATACCTTGTGTCTAGATGTCGTGTATTTCCATGTTCTACTGTTAAGTTTTCATATTTGGATGAGTGTTATATCTTTCCTCATTGGCTTGAGTGTCTAGGTCTATGACCTAGCATGGAGGAATTGGATTGCTTGGTTCTATGTGGTTGGGTGGCGACTCTAATATTGCTTGGGTCCAAAGGATAGTATATTGAGCATGCTCATTTGTTTCTTTTAGTTGTTCTTCATGCTTTCTTGTGAATCATGAAAATGTATAATTCAAGGACATTTGAGTCCTATACTATGCATCGTAATCATGTATATATGACCTTTGTATAGAGTAGATGGATTGATTTTTGTGTCTGGACATTACAATCTAGCCCAATTGTTGCTATTTGATTAAGTTGCTTTTGGTTGGTTAAGGTAAATGCATGTAGGAACCCTAATTTGGGTTTTAAATGAATCTAGAGTGTGCTAGAGATATCTTAGAAGGTTTTTTAAATCCCTCACATTGTTTTCCTATCTTCTAGTGGCAAACTATGTCACATTTGGACATTTTAGGGATCGTTCAAGGCCTTTTAGAGCTTATTGTAAAGTGTTTTAAGTGTGAGTTAGTGTCCTAAAGTGGCATTCTTGTGTGTCCTAGCTTACGACACGAGTTTGGGCACCTTTGTTGCCAAGATCTTTTGGTTGTTTCATGTTGCCAAGATTTCTTGGGCACCTTTGACCAAGTCCAACATGTTTGTGATGTCTTGGGGATCAATCCCTACCTTTGTTTTTCTCAGTGGTCAAGATAAAGGTGCATTCAAAGGATGACAACATAGGTGCTAGTCTTTAGGGACACTCAGAATTGGAGGCTACCATGCGTAGAGGACACGTGTGCACTATGCTAGTATCCCTCTGGCATGCTAGTGTCCTAGTTGGACACCCAAGTCCTCTTGTAGTGCCAATGTCCTCATTTATTCATTGACAAGCTTTTCGAGGACTTAGATTAGTAAAAACTATCCACACAAGTTGCTCGCTAATCTTCAGGTGTTTGTGGAATCTCTAAGGGGGTGTACATGTGTGTATCAAATGATATGATATAGTGTTAATTGCATAAAATTGTGTGTCCTTGTCCCTGGGAGCTTGATTGTTGCACTTAGGATTGATTAGATGGTCAAGCTTGTCTTGTGAAGACTTGTGAAGTCTTGGTAGGGTCAAAGCTTCCTTTTGTTCATCACTAAGTGTCTCTAAGTCCTTTATGATTGGTTGTTAAAATATATCTACTTTTTGTTTAATTTTTATTATATGGATGGCAATGCCGCAGTATTAGAATAATTGCTAAATTTTTCATATATTTTGTTTTTTATATTTATATTATAGATGGCAATGCCGCCATAATTTTTTATTTTTAAAAAAGTTTGGGTAAAAAAATTATATTTTAGCATTCATTTAAAAAGCTCCTTACATTTAGATCATATCATTTTAAAATTTGATTTAGATAGTTTCATTTAAAAACTAGATTTAGATAATTTCATTTCAAAATTAAATTTAGATAATTTGATTTCCATATTTTCATTTTATTACATTGACTTTGTTTGTATTTTAATACTTTATTTTAAATATTAGATTTAGTTTTAATATGGATGACAATGCCACCATATTTGTATACATTTTCTTTACATTAATATTTAAGGTCTCCTAATGTTTAAAATAGTTTTAATTAGCTTTTTAATATATTAATTTTCACTAATTTTAATATTTAGCCCAATGTATTTTAATAGTTTACAACAGTTATAATAATATTTCGATTTAGTATTAAATGTAATTTCATTTAGTTATAAGTTTTTTAATATGTTTAATAATGTATTTTTATGGATGGCAATGCCGCCATATTAAAACATTATTAATTATTTTTTTACTTTAATTTATATTAGTGAATAATGTAGATCAATATAATATTAATTAATAACACCAATTTATGATATTAATATAAGATGATTTATACTAATCATTTTAGTAATAGTTTTTGATTAAGGTAAAAATAGGTTTTGAAGGGACCCCGAAACCCTTTACATAACTAAGACGAAGGATAAAGCTATTGAGGTACCATTAATACAATAGTCCAGCCAAAACATAGGACCGAACCCCACAAGAACACCCAAAAGAAAAAAAGCATCTGAGACGGTACAGTACAACCAGAAAGAGGGAGGACACACAAACCACAACACAATGAGAAGCCCAAGAACAAAGACTTATCAGAGATCCCCTTGTTTATGAGATCGGAGGGTCATGTCGAAAGACGAGGAGGATTTCTTTGAATTTTTCTTTTTGACAGTTATCCAACCATCTTTGACTTTTGCTGCCTTCTTTTGCCAACAGACCGAATCCAGAGAAACAACCTCCAACAAAGGATTTGAAAAACACCCAGCAAGAGGAGCTGTGACACAATCACTGTCAGCAAAAATCATACCAGCAGATCTGGCAAGAGAAGCTAACTCAGGAACAAGACATGCTGGGCTTCCAACAAGAGAAATAGTTGCACCAGAATCCACACCAGCAGGGCTGGCAGGAACAACTTCCACAGAACCACCAGCAGAGCTGGCAGGAACAACATCCATTAAACCATCAATAGAAGTAGCGTCAGGGCCAACAACAACGTGCTCAACCAGTTGCGAGAAGCTTCGAAGGGAAGACACCTTCTGCACCGTGTAGTGCTGGGAGGAGGCACCCTTCCACCACAAAGCATTCTTTTTAAATTTTTGAAGATCACATTGAGAAGCAACATGACCAGTCTTAAAGCATCTTCTGCATCTGAAGGGGAGGCCTTCAAAGTCCAATTGCTGAATCCAGCTTCTACCCTGAGGAGAAAAAAGTTTAATCTTAGATGGCAGACCTTTTGAAGTGTCAGTATCCACCAGGATACGAGCATAAGTAGAATGGAAAAGATCCGAAGATTTCTTGTCCACCGTTAACATTTCCCCAATTGCATCCCCCACAGTCTCCAGAATAGAGTTAATCCAAAGATGGAGGAGAAGATTAGGCAGCCTAACCCAGATAGGTTGCAAGTCAAATGATTCAGAAGGAGAAAAGTTAGAATGTCATGGTTTCAGCAATAGCATAAAACGATCCTCCCAGCTAAAGAAATTCTCACACAAAATAGTTTGTCTATCCTCAACATTATCAAATTTAGCCATGAAGAAGCCTTTAGCCATAGAGAAAATATGGATTGATCCAGAGGTTAAAGATTCCCAAAATTTAGAAATTCAGGAATGGAGATCGGGCAGAGAGGGCTAGAAACCCTTGAACCTGCAAATCAGCCCATGCTCAGAAAAAACAGAGGCTGCCGCATCGATCTTAGAGAGAATATCCTCATTCAACTTAACAGAAATATGGTTACTGACAGGGAAGGCACTACGAGAAATGTTGTTCGGAGCAAGACGAGCAGGAGCAACAACAGTCATCCGAGCAGCAACAGGCAACTGTTCCGGGACTATCGCAGATGCCCTAGCATGCATCACATTGGCAAACAGGGGAGCAGAAGCTTGAGCTACCTTACGGTCGTTAGCAGACTTCCGCACTGGGACCGCCACGGCCTCAACAACACGAGCCAAAACAGGCCCAAGGGGAGCTGAAGAAGCCCTAACAGAATCTAATGTTGATCTATAATTATTAGTACCAATTAGCGTTGATTAATATTTATTAATATTAATCAATAATTATTAATATTAAATAATAATAATATTAATGTAATATTGATATTAACAAATAAAACGAGGACACAAAGCGTCAAAGTTCCTGCCTAAGTTAAATGTAATTTGTTGAAAGCTAATTAGTAAAATTGGTAAAATTTAAGGTAAGCATACACAAATTTGTAAATTAGAAGAAAAAAATTATGTTGTTGTACATACATTAATTCTATGTCTAACTTGCTTTATAATATAGATATATGAAGTTTGAACTTCTCTTGTACATGCATGATGGTAATAAAGTTAAGTTTAATTTAAACCCAAGATGATTTAAAATTAAGTATGATCAATCAATTACGAGTGAATTGAGATTATAATTAGTCATATATTATGACAAAATAAGGTGAAATTAGTGTTAGCTTGACTTTTAGCATGATGAGAACTTTGTTTAATTTCATATTGTAATGGAAACATGAAAACAATAATCTAGTATCAAATATAAAGTTAGAAAATAGAAACAACTAAAATTTGAGAAACAATCAAAGAAGACAAATAGTGGTTGGGCTCAAAATGACACTACGAAAATATGGGGCTTTTTATTCATTGTAAAAACTAAAAATTCTCAGTTATAGATCAATAATATATGAGAAAGGGAGATCACAATGTTGAGAATAGGTTGTCGAGGATGTTAAGAATGCTAAAAGGCAAAAGAATTCAAAGACAACACAAACTAAAAAATGAAGTGAGAATCAAACCTCTAAGTGGCAAAAATGTATCCAATGTATTGCCACAATGAGGATATGAGTACAAGCCCAACAATAACATGCAAGAGATGTAGAAGTATGCAGTTACAAATCAAACATACTTGTTCTTATTTAAAACAACAAAGATGTCATGCTAATAGCAATGCTCATATGCTCCAAATTTCTTCAAAAAAAATTCTACAAATACACAAGAAAAAACAAATTTCAATAACAGATTTTTGAGAATTAAATATATTTATTCACATTTAAATTAGGAGAAGAAAAAAGAATAATACCATGTTACACAAATGTTCTCCACAAGATTGGAAGCAAATATATGCCTTATTGAAAGGAAGACAAAACCCTATATAGAAGTGATGAATTTCCTAGATTGCATAGGATGTCATTAAATTTTAAAATATAATTTCTTACCTTCATTCAATAAAAAAATTAATTCTTTATCTCCATACACTGAACTCAGATTTTCTGGGAACAAAAGATTAAATGTGCAGAGTAAATAATAGGTGGGAAGGAAAAAATCTCATAAAATCAGCTAACACTACTAGTGCACAACTAAGGCAGCTCAAGAGGTAATAGAAGAAGAAAAAAAATCTGACAAACTAATCAGAATGTGTGCACAGCTAAGGCAGCTCAAGAGATAAGGATGCATTCAATGAGATAAGAGATAGGTAGAAATATAAATTAAATAAGATAATAATGTAAGGCTGTTATTTACCATCTAATATTATGAGTAGAAAAATCTTCCTAGATTGTCCGACATTTATATGCATAGGCAAATCCTATTATTCACCATCTACTATTATGAGTAGAAAAATCTTCCCAAATTGTCCAAGATTTATATGCATAGGCAAAATCGACTTGTCAACAACCAATGTCAAATTATACATTAAGTGGAAAGGGAGAGGTCATTATGAAAAACTTGTCTCTTCACACCAAGAGGAAAATAATATTTAATTTTTTTTTAAACATAGATGCTAGTACAAATTCGCAAAAATGATTGGATTAAAAAAAGCGAAGATAAAGTTGTGAGAAAAAAACAAAAAGCCTTCCACTGACTATTCATTTATCCATCCAATCGGAATACACATGTATTTTTTAACTAAATTAATAATACACACACACACACACACACACACACATATGAAAGCTATAGAAGTTAAATATTGAAAATAAATTCATTTGATTGGTAGAAATAAATGCATTGTCCAATATTTATATGCATAGGCAAAATCGACTTGTCAACAACCAATGTCAAATTATACATTAAGTGGAAAGGGAGAGGTCATTATGAAAAACCCATCTCTTCATACCAAGAGAAAACTAATATTTAAAAAAAATTAAACATAGATGCTAGTATAAATTCGCAAAAATGATTGGATTAAAAAAAGTGAAGATAAAGTTGTGAGAAAAAGACAAAATACCTTCCATTGACTATTCATTTATCCATCCAATCGGAATACACATATGTATTTTTTAACAAAATTATTAATACATCCCAAGTATTAAAAAAGTGAATGAAAAATTTTGACTAGAAAATGACAACACGTCATGACAAAAAAAATAAAGCTTTATGTCATATCCCAAGTCACAATTGCGAAAAAATATTATTATTTCAATTGAAATTCATTTTTGCACTAACTATTCACATTATAAGCCAATAGAAAAAAAGAAAAATAAAATTTTAATTTATAAAAATATGCAAAAAAATGTCAACTATAGACTTTTTGGTCAAGTTTTTTAATTCAATTATATGATTGGTTCAACTAATAGCAATTTTTTTTTGCATGAATGCATAAGTATTTCTGCTTTTGGCAGGAACTAATAATAGATATAGTATCAATAACCGATGATTATAATTTATAAATCCGTATACAATTCATATGAATAAATATGTATTTAATTAATCAATGCAATCTAACTTTAGCAATATAATCTATATTTAGCAAACCTTAATAAAAAGTTGAGGATGATGTTTTAATCATTGATGATAATATCTACTAAACCGGTTTACTTTAACCATCAAGCATGGGGGTTGTGTCCCTTGACCATAGACCCACCACCCATATATAAATAGGGTTCAAAATTAAAGGAGAGGGGGACACATATGAACACTAGCAGTTGCGCGATATTTTGAACACTAGTAGTTGCGTGCTATTTTGCAGGCAACAATGAGCCGATAGGTTTTGCTATGATGAAAAATTGAGGTCACAAAGGAAGTGAAAGTCAAAGAAAAAATTGTATTTGCAGTACAGTTTGTGAACAAATAATTAATAATGCCTTGTTGGAATGCTTGTCATCTTCCTCGAAGGGCTTCAAACAACATCACAAGGTATATGTAACAATTCAACATAGCTTTTCATCCTCTTCGGAGGGCTTCAAAACAAGATCACAAGGTATATTTAATAATTCAAAACACCAATAACCTTCCAAGACCAAAAGTGGTACAATTTTCATTTTCATATTTGATAGATTGTATACCTATAAATTCAATTTTTTGCTCAAATTTCTACGAGCTGTTTAGGATAACCGAAGACAAAGCGACGTAAATAATAGTTGCAATGCTCCATTATTTTTCTCCATTACCACAACGTTATGCCTGCCAAAAATAAGAGCACATCACCAATCATACACTAGAACAAACAAATGATTAAATAAAATTGAAATTTGCCCTTTCACACATTGAACATCCATGTGTAATTCGAGTAAAATAAAATGGAGATTCATCATCATAAAGTGTAAAAGGCAAAAAGAGAAACGATTCAAGTACTTTAAACAAGTTATTACAAAGGTATGTTCAGTTCAAAGTCTTCAACCAAAATTTGAAAAACCACAAACATTCTTGTTATTGGGGATGCTCTCATTTGGGACAAAATAATGTCACACATGGAAAGCACAACAACTGATATGAAAGTACCGAAGCATTATACTTGGAGCTTGTGATCCTCCTCTTTCCTTTAACTTTCCTATAAACTAACTAATCTCAGTCAAGAAGACCATTTATCATCTTATAGTTGCATTTTTAGGCATATCATGATAATATTGACTGTCTATGATCCCACTATCTAAAACACAGGTGATTGGGAAAGACCATTTATCATCTTATAGTTGCATTTTTAGGCATATCATGATAATATTGACTGTCTATGAGCCTACTATCTAAAACACAAGTGATTGGGAAGGGCATCATCTTATAGTTACATTTTCAGGCATATCATGATAATGTCGACTGTCTACGAGCCCACTATCTAGAACATAGGTGATTGGGAAGGGCTGAAAGTATACAATAGGAATACTATTTTTTTTTATTCAAGACTCTATATATCCCAAATAATTTGAAGAAGAGAATTTTACTAAGCTGAAGTAGTGAGACATTCCCATCTCAAATTGCAACGATAAAATTAAAAAATGAAGGTAGGCTTGGTTGGCACAGAGAATGCTAGTACACAATCTTCCTATTGCACATTCAAAATTATACCACAAATCATAAAGCAATTAAAAGAATGCCTTAAATTTGTTACTTGTATGGAGTTCTTATATCTTTATAGGCATTTGGAACACTCTGCAATCCACATGAATGGTTACACTTAGTATTTCCTTTAGCTTGAAAGAGAGGCACATTGATTATCATTTTGGTATTAGAAGTCTAAATACTATATTTAAGTATAGTCTTCTTTAACAACAAGAAATTGACTTTAAATAAAAATACTTAGTTTTAATATCACATCCTTTTCATCATACGAATATTACATCTCTACATTTTTCATTCTCTTGTTATTCTAACTATGGATTTCTTGTTAGCAAAATCAAAATTTCTTTAAATAAATCATTTCTAGATAAATGTGAAATATTAAGCAAGTCGCAAGTCATATACATGAATATGCAAATAAAGTAAGCAAACCTGATCCCCAATTGCAGGATGAGCATTAAGTCATAGTTTATGTGCCTTTATAGATAATTGCCTCTCTTCCTTTTGTTTGGCCACTGGTGTGAAAATGGTGTTTTGGTTTTCTTTCGCATCGTGTGTGTGTGTGGGTGTTTAAAGTGTGCAATGTGGATCATAAACCGATCTAATTACTGATTTGGCTACTTCCTTGTACTATATGTTACATCATATAATTAATTTGAAAAGTCCATTAAAGAAAACATGTTTCCAAATACACATTCTAATTTGTAGTGGAAGATGGAAAAAGTTTGAATAATCATACTTTTGTAATGTAAATGTCTCTCAAAGGTGGTCTCACCTTTGTAAACACGCCTAAAAAGTTGAGATTGATGGAAAAATTCTAGAAAATTCAGCTGTTCAAACTGAAACTAAACTGCGAGAATAAGCTACAAACATACATTTCTCTTTACATTTCAGACTTCTAAGGCCTATTGGGTGGGGCTAGGAGAGTCTGGTTAAAGGGATAAGTGGCAAGACCAACTTAAAGCTAATACAACCCAGAACAAGTAAATATACCAAGGCTCGAGGGTGTAGGTAGGAGAAGGAAAAAGAGAAGAGACCACTCAGGTGCCACCCTAGCTTTCCTCTGTCTCCAAACTCAAATTCAACACTTCCTGTGCTAGATAGGAAATGATTGGTAGACACAAGCCTTATTCAAGTTCAATTATTATAGACCTAAAATTGCTCCTAGGTGCAGATCTCATCAATTTGGGTCTGAATCACGAAGGTCTGGGTCTCGATCTAGCACCGAGGGAAGGGATGCTATGTAAGCCCATGTCTTTTCTTGTGGTAACCTATTCCCATGCTACTTATGTTTCTGGTTCAAGGTCATCAAATCTGTTTCTTTCACAAAATCAACATGCCCCATAGGCGACGACTACTTTTTTCACTGATGATGCTATTGGTGATGGTGCTAGATCAATGATTGCATAAACGACTGCATCATATATCACAACTAGCTTTGCTACAACTGCTTGTGGTGGCTACTTATATTGGTGCTTTTGAGTCATGTTAATGTAACCATAATTTTGATTTTAAAAAAACTATACCAAAAGAATATATTCTAAATATATATTGCATAGCCAAAACTAAACCTTTGTCTCTTTTGTAACTTGTTTTTCTCTTATTTTCCTTAAACAATCAAAAAACACTTCAAAAAGCCTCATGGCTAAAAGTCATTTTAGAAAGCCTCATCTAATATATTAAACATTTTTATAGGATTTGACTACAAAACCCCAGGATATTAAAAAAATTACAAAAACAAAAATATAGTAGTTTATCTCTCCCGTAAGACAGTTTCTTTTCATACATAGAAATTACACATAAATACAATCAAGAAAGAGAAAACACAAAGACAAAGGGGGAGAGAATCAAAGTAAAGAAAAAACATGCCCAAGGAATTCATATTGATTATTATCTGCATTTTGTAATAGACGAAGACAATTACTAGGGTTTCAAGTGAAAATAAAAGAGAAGGAAAGTTGCAAATCTAAACATCGTAAACAAATTTTGAAGAGAAAAACAAAAGGAAAAAGGAAAAATTACAGACCATTGTTCTGAATAACCTGCTGCATATCACCTTGATCTGTTTCTCGATGTCGGCGAGTTTCTATCCATCTGCAATGGATCTGCTTCCATAGGCAGTTTTCTATGAAAGCACAAGGTTGGTTGTTGAGGGGATTGACAAAAAATAGAAACCCTGTCTATTTTTCGTTGCTCCCAAATATAGACAGAAGACAAAGAAACAATGGAAATCCCAGTTGGTTTGGTGGTACTGGCAACCACTGGCAGATTTGTACCCACCACAGGCGGTTTGATCTGAAAGCGTAAGGTCAATGTGTTGCTAGAAGGATTTTCGATAGCCCTAAACTGTGGGTGCAATTACCATAGTTGTGGAGAGCAGAAGTGGACACCTGGTGTGTTCGACAAACCACCTGGACAAGTTAGTCTGGCGCCATAGAGCTAACCAGAGGTGAAGCACACAGACATTTTTATGGCTCAGAGAGGAGCTTAATTATGGGTTGCAACAGGCAGGCAACCTATGAGGATGATAATTTCTTAGCATTTTATGGGGCTAAAATCCCACACATATAGTGGCTAGCAACTTAAAAATGTGCATAAAGGAAGAATATAAGAAAATTAATAAATTTTGTCTAAGTAACAATTTTTTTTTTGAAAGAAGACAAGATAAGACATTCCATGTAGAAAGTAGAAAAGGAAACAAATTGGAAGGGAGAATCCCCATCATTATTAAAGGTATGTGTAAGCATATTCCGTTTAACCTTATGACATTAATATAAATGTTTAGTATTCCAAAGAATAATATAAATGAATATATTTAAGATGTCATTAATATACATGTGTTTAAGATTATTAGAAAGGATAAGATAAATAAATATAATTTGGTTATAATAAATTATCAAATATTTTGATGCTAGTAAGCAATAAATTCTTAATATATAATGAATATGAAATAATTAAATATAATGACAAATAAATGATATATATATATATATATATATATATATGTGTGTGTGTGTGTGTGTGTGTGTGTGTGTGTGTGTGTGTGTGTACATACTACACATACACATACACATACACATACATACTATATATATATGTATGTATGTACATATTACACATACACATACACATACATACTATATATATATATATATATATATATATATATATATATATATATATATATATATATATATATATATATATATATATATATATATAGTTAATTAAGAAATTTGAATTTATGAAATATATATACATATATGAATTATCCATTTGAATATATAATTGAGAATTATAATAATATGAGTTAACTAATAAGTAAATACATCAATAATAAGAATATATTTTAGATACTCTAATTATAGGTCATAAGAATCTATTTCTTATCTATTATTAAGGTGCTTTAGGGTAGAGAGTTTTTGGAAGGGAGAGGTGGAGTAATTTCGGGCACATGATGGTTGTCCCAATATTGGGGTTAATCCTTGAGGGTGACCACTTGTAGTCTGTTTTGCACACCCTTGGCACAATAAGTCTTCCACCTTAGGATGACATTAGTAAGGAAAAGAGGAGGATTCTTGTGATATATGTGAAGAGATCCTCTAATGTTAAATCTAGACTATGTTCATTAGTTTATCACTTGATGGTTTGTATTTCTTCAATATTTATGAATAGTAATAGTGATGGGTAATTTGAAGTAATTATATAACATATTTTGTTAGCAAGAATGATTCCCTAATTCAATATCCCTAACTTGCACTATTTATGGATTATAAGTCAAGTGATAGGAAAGGGGTCATTACATAATTTGTTTTAAATAATATTTGTTTTTAATATTATAAAGAAATGTTTGAACAAATTTTTAAAATATGGAGGGCTATGTTGCCATATTAATTATTACATACATATTCCACTATATAAGTAACATGTGAAGTTCCAAATTATAATTCAACATTCTTGCTTAATTATTTTTTAATTTCTTATGGTTGTTAAAATGGTTTTGCTCACATTTAATCATGCTAAGTTAGCTATTATCTTCTCCTAAACATTATTGATTTAATTTTTTTTCCGCTAATTAACTGTACTTTTATTCTGATTCTTTCTATATACTAATGTTTTTTTTAAAAATTTATAGCATACCATTCGACTTATGGCTAGTTTTGACAGAGAGTCAACCATCATTGTTACGAGACCAACTACTTCGGTGGCCTCAAATGATTTCTTCAAGATTGAATTTGACAAGTGTATATGAATAATTGTAGACTCATGCACACATATAATCAAAGCTATGGAGAACACAACATTATCAATTGATTATGTTCAGGAACTAGAAATAATGTAGATGGAAGATGTTGTGATAGTTCTACATGAGATATCTGCAAAAGTAGATGTATTTTTGTCAATGATGAAAGAAGTCTACCATGATCATTGTTCAAATAAAGGTCGCAATACCATCTTAATCATTGAGAATATGTGGTGTACTTACATCATTACAAAAAATGGTTTTATATTTCATTCATTCTTATCTTGGCTTTCACACTTCTTACTTCATCTAAATAGTTGTATTGGGACTTGTATTTTTCCCTTTCATCTATGTAAGTTTCATGAACAAGACAAAAATAAATTGCTGACTATTCAAGTGATGTTTACATCTATACTTGCAAGGTTTTGCAACATGTTTTGTTGAACTTTGTATTTCTAATATTAATTCCTTTAATGGATGTGCCAAATAAATGTGAAAAATTAATTACAATGAACATCTTATAGATATGTTAGGCACTAAATTTTGTATAAAATCCATATGCTAATTCTAAGCATAATCCTAATCCAAATCATAATATTCATTCTAAGTGTAACCATTATTTCAATAACATCAATGCAAATCGTAAACTTGAATTAAACATACCATAATACTAATATTAAGCAATCCAATATGCTATCTTTCACAATAACCATAATTAGTGTTAATTAAAACTCTAATTGTAACCCTTACTCTATTAATAAGCATGATCATAATCCTAACTCTAATACCTACATCACATCACTAACTCTAATCGTAACTCTAATACTAATAAGCATGGGACTTATCCTAATTCAAACCCTGCATGTGATTTCTCATCACATCCCTTTTCAAACCCTACTTCTCGCATTGATCCTAACTCTACTTCTAACCCTAACCCTAATCAATGTTATAAAAATATACCAAACCCTTACCCTAACCAAATACTCCAACCCTACACCTAAATCTCACACTACCTATTATATTAATGCTAACTCTAAAACCTACATCCAATCGATAATCACGTCCCTAATCTTATTCTAACAGTCAACCAAATATTGCCCTTAACCATAACACTATGTTTTATTTAAACCTTGTTGTGAACCTTACATCCTAACCCTTACCATGATGTTAAACTAACTCTAACCCTTACCCTAACCCCAACTCTACATGTAACCAATATAATAATAATACACCTAACTCTCAGCTATCTTTCCCAACCCTAAATGTACTAAATGTTTATTAAAACTCTAAATCTAACCCTAACCCTAACTGTAACTATACTACTAAGTATGATACAAATCCTACATGTACAACATACATCCCATCGTTATCTATATTCATTTTCTTTATATAATAGTTACCCGAAGATTACCCCTAACTGTAACTCTAACCCTAACCCCTGTCATAAGCCTCAATGTAACAATAACTATTACTAATCTCAACCATATTACTAACCCTAAGCCCCTACCCTAATATTTTCCCTTAATAT